>OY728126.1:1720421757-1721066007 GCA_963277665.1 Viscum album | reverse complement strand
CATAAGGCTACACGAATAATTTCCTCTTCTCAAACTAATGGGTGATGGGTGAGAGTTTAAAAATGTTTATAAAATTGTATGATATATATCTCATCATGGGATTTTAGAAATGATAATTGAATTTTTAAACACCAAATGTATTTAATAAAAATACATTGAATTTTTTTTATTCTAAACACTATCGAAAAAACCTGATTTAGTAGTGGTATATTAGCAGTTGTATCAAAAAATGTATATGAAATTTGTTTTATGAAAAAATTAATAGAAGTTTATTCATGGTGGTTCTCAAAACAAATTCTAAATTTTTAGGTAAATAATTAATAGTGTTTTTTAAATAGTGGTTTCAAAAAACCATACTAAATGTGTTCTAGATATATATATATTATTATTTTTTAAAAATTTATTTTTTATTGTTGTTTTTAATAAAAACATTGATAATTAGTAGAGATTTTAAAAAAAATTACTTAATTAATGGAAAACCACATTAGAACAAATCTTCAATAAGTTGAATATGAGACTTCCACATCAAACGACCATAAATTGTTATCCAAAAGTCCATTTTTTCTCCATAACCAGTCAAATCGAATATTATGAAATGAGATAAAACTGAATTAGATTTATATTTAGTAATTATTAAATAAATAAATTATATTATAGTTCCATAAAAAGTTATAAATTGAACATGAACTTTAAAGAGACATAACTTTTGATTCCAGTGTCTAATTGGGCTCTACCATATATCAAATTGATGCATGTTATGAGATTAATGCCCAACTATTAAGAGGAACCTTAGTAACAATTTTTGGGGAAAAGAAGTGATCATAAGGCCCCCAAAACATAGGTTTTAGTCCGGGTACACCCATTTTTTATCATTTCTCTGAATTTTAGCCACATTTTAGGGGGTCTTATTGCCTTTTTTGGTGGGGAATGAATTTACTATCTTGGAATAAGTTCATATTGATATTATGGTTTTAAGGTTTTATCCTTTATCACAGTGTAGTTTTTTTATAATTGAATATAAATATATTTTATTTTATTTACTTTTAAAAAATCATTTTTATAAATACATATTTATTGAGAAATTTATTCTAAAACATATAAACCATTTGGAAATAAATACTGTATATCAATTTAATTTAAAATAAATAAATATCTCTTTAATTTACATTAAAAAATTAATTAATATATATATATATATATCTATAGAAGTAATTTTTATATATAAACATATGTGTGTCGACAAAATTATCTATATTCGTGTGTATATTCTAATATATGTGAATAAAAACGTATATTGCATGTATGCATCATTTATAAATGTATTTTTATATAAATATATTATTATCATTAAAAATAGTTTATAAATTAATTTACTGTAACACCCTGACCCCAGTTACCCAGAGTCGGAACATTATTACATAACATTGGCATGATCACAAGAAAGATAAAGTCTCGAAAGACCGATTAGTTTAGTAGCCTTGGAAACACTAGATATATTCATAAAATTTTACATTACATCATAAAAATGAAAACTACAAAAACATAGTGTCCATATTGAACA
The DNA here is from genome assembly GCA_963277665.1 of Viscum album. Classification (NCBI taxonomy): domain Eukaryota; kingdom Viridiplantae; phylum Streptophyta; class Magnoliopsida; order Santalales; family Viscaceae; genus Viscum; species Viscum album. The sequence goes on along the minus strand of OY728126.1, from coordinate 1,721,064,446 downwards.
CTCTTATACCCTCATAATATCCCTATAGGTCATTCATAATTTACATCATCACATCCAGGAAAAAATAAACATTGAAAAGGGGTGAGCTCAAATGCCCAGTAAGGATAACAATATAGCAAAAACTTTCTTAAATAAGAATAAAAATTTAAGGCAATGTATAACTAAAACAAAAGCCTTTAAATCCTGATCTTCAAAATATTATGGAAAAAATAAAATGAAATAATGACATTTACTTATTCACATGGATATTCTACTAATCGAATAATCACATGCAATATCATTAACCACTTTCATAATGATGGAATGCATAATTCCAATCTATCATAAACACATAGCCAAGTCCTCATGCCATGACTGTAAATAAAATTTCTCCAAGGCCTTGTGCCAAGACACTAGTTTGTCTCATGAGACCTACCAATGCATCGAGGAGCTTAGCGGGCTCCACCCGTCACATATTAAGTCCAATGCATTCCCATATGAAAAGGTTTAAACATAACATAAACATTCGTATTAAAACTAGCATACAAAATGTCAATACTTTCACCATAAACCATGAAGTGTATAAAAATAACATATCCATAGTCAAACATATCACAAAGCCTTAAATACAATATGGAAGTTTTGTTTCATAATAAATCAGCTTCAAATAAGCTTAAAATCTATAAAAGGATGTTGACATAGATGAAATCAAAAATATTTTTTGAGAAATATCTCCTTTTATTTTGAAATCATTTAAGAGCAATATATAATAAAACATTTTCTTTGAAAAAAATCTTATAATCTTGTAAGGGAAGCTTCGACGATTTTATAACAGTAGAAGATAGCCGCACCCTCCGTATAAGTTAAAAAAACATTCTTACATTAATTCTGTCGAAAAGGTTAAAAAGAAACTTGTTTGGAAAATGACGGAAATATTCCTTTATAAACCTCTTATAAAAAGTCAAACAAAGGTATAAATTACTTTAACCCATATTCTAGTAAATAGTCAAAATTTTTGAGATACATTTTTTAAGAAATATGGATGTGGATGATAAAGAAGTCCCAGTAGATTATTTCGTATAAACAACCTCAGATAATGAAGAGATTGCGAAATAAACCCTTAACTTCTACTTTTCCTTGGTTGGGGGTAAGTTAAACTCATGTATAATGGTGAAATAATTTTTATTAAATTATACAAGAATTATATACATTAATATGATATCATATATGATCTTTTAACATTCATTTGTTAATAATATCTTAGTATTATCGTTGTTTCGGGTGTTTACTTAGTCATTTTCTTTTATATGTTTTGTAATGTAAGGCACGTTTTTCATGGATTGTTTGTATATTATTTATATCCAGAATGATATCAACTCCTTAAAAATTATTTTTAAATCATCAAATGATGATTATACTTGAATGGATACGATGGAGAATGAAACTTATCGCGTTCGTGGAGACGGTAGTCCGTACGTACGCACGAGCGACAATAACATATAATTGGATGGTATATCATATATAGAGAATAATTATCATGTTATATATATTATTTACATGATTTAGAAATCAATTTTATATCCATCCAAATAATAATATATTGAATAATATCAATTACACCACGACGTGGAGACGGTAAGTCGTACGTACGCACGTATGGTGACATGTCATTCAAAGGATGGATAGAATATTGAATATGGATGTACCATATTTATAATAATATTAAATTATATAGGAGATACTGGAATAATTATTTTATAATGGTAATAACCAAGAAAGAATAAGTTTAAGAAGAAATGAATTTGAAAAAGGGTGGTGAGAACATTACCTCTTCTTTGGGTTCATTATTTTGATTTGATCAAAAGGGCTGCTTCGGTTGGCTTTATGATCTAACTAAGGCCTCTAGGTTGTAGTGAGGGATGTTTAGAGAGTATTTGGGTAGGGTATGGCTGAACCAAAAGGCTTTAAAGGTGTTAATTAATGAGAAGTGGGAGTGCCCTTTTATAAGAGGGGTGAGGGGCACCTTTGAAAAAAGCTAGAAATATTATTTTATAATTAATTCATATTCGGTTTATAATGGATCCAAAGTGTATTATTTAATGGTTAAGGTGGATATGAGTCTAAAACCACTCAACAAATAGTATTTATATAGGTTTGGGTCATTATATTAACCTTATCTTTTAGTTTTAACTCTTAGTTAATTAGTTTGACATTTACCATGTCACTTTCTATTTTAATATTATATAGTTAATAATCATACTATATACATCCAAGAAACCCCCAAGTGTTCCAGTAATGATACACCTATCATGATATAAGTCTCTTGGCCAAACATTATATTTTTATAAATTTAATATCAATTAATTATATAATATTTGTTTTAAAAACACTTTTATGTCAATTTTGACACTATTCAATAATTGATTTTTGTGTAAATCATAAAGAATGATTACTTTGAAAAAAGTTAATTAAGTCAATACTAACATGACATAGTAACTTATAAAATTATTTTAATTCATAAAAAGTCTCAAATTATATTTATTTGGGTATTTATAATATCAATTATTTTAATTTTTCACTATTATGGTAATTACTGCATCATCATTGTGTCAAAAATAAATTAAATTATTTAATATCTAAAAATATTAAATAAACTATAATTATGTAATAAATCTTTTTATCTTTATCATTAATATTTAAAATAAAATTTATCTTATGTATAACCCTATATTAAAAATGTTTTTGTAAATAAACTGTGATTTTAACTCTTTTAACTCTTCTTTGAATTAAATAATAATAAATGTCCTAATATAATCCGAGTGAACCTAAATGATAATATTTTATTCCTAAGGTTGTTTTTGGTCGAGATACACTTGTATAATAGAATTAGGACATGTGTTAGGGTAATATTAACATCATTTTTACCCATAATTACTCTATTTACTTTTAACCGTGGTAAATAGAAGTAAAAAGTTACTATTTACTAAAAATTATTTTCATCTCAATGAACAACATTTTACTCCTTTATATTAACCATGTCTCTCATATTTTTGAAATTCCAATAACAGAAGCGGTAAAATTAAGTTTTATTAAAAATTCAGTTTTTTAACTACAACTTAGTAGTTTCACTATCCATCAAAAATGATATTTTTCAGAAAAATAGCAAAAACTCACCCTAGGTTAATTTCAGTATTCCGAATCCAAAAATGAAGTCCATTTTGAAAAATAAAATATATAAAATTTCAAAAAGTAGGTATTACTATTTATAACGGCTAGTTTGATTTGTTGTGGTGTGTTAGAACTCGATGTTGCGTAAAACACACGCTATCTCATTATTCAAAGAGAAGTGTACTGCAGAAGCTTGGGGTGTTACATTATCTCCTCCTTCAAATAATTTAATCCTCAAAATTTCTAGAATACTACCGCAGGAAAAGACTCGGGTGGTTCTTCATCATAAGTTCCTCGGGTTCCCATGTTGCCACTTCCATCTTATGGTTTCTCCACAAAACTTTTACCAGACACGTCATCCGGTTTCTCAGTACTTGTTCTCTCGTATCAAGAATCTTGACGGGCTCTTTGCAATAAGACAGATCGGGTTCCAGTTCTAATTCCTCATAGGTGAGTACATGTGTTGGATCAGGCATGTATTTCCTCAACAAAGATACGTGGAACACATCATGAACTTTGGAGTGACTTGGCGGCATTGCCAATCGGTAAGCTACAACCCCAATTTGTTCTAGAATTTCGAAAGTTTTGATGTACTCGGGACTCAATTTACCTTTCTTACAAAAACGTATAACTCCCTTCCAGGGAGATACCTTTAGAAAAACATGATCCCCAACTGGAAATTCCAAATCCTTCCTTCGATTATCGGTATAGCTCTTCTGCCTACTTTGAGCTGCTTTGATGTGATTTTGGATTACCTTCACCTTTTCCATTATTTCCTCCACCAGTTCTAGACCTACAAATTTTCTTTCACCAATGTCATCCCAACATGTTGGTGTGAGACATCTCTTTCTGTATAATGGTTCATATGGTTCCATCTTAACACTCAAATAGAATCTATTATTATAAGAAAATTCTACCAAAGGTAAATATTGATCCCATACACCCTAAAAGTCAAGTGAGCAAGATCTCAACATGTCTTCTAATGTTTGAATAGTCCATTCTGATTGTCCATCTGTGTAGGGTGGTAGGCAGTGCTCAAATGAAGTTCATTATCCAGGGATTTCTGAAGACTCTTCCAGAATCTTAAAGTAAAATGGGGTTCGCAATCAGAAACAATCGATAGAGGTACTCCATGAAGTTTCACAACTTCATTAATATATAGTCTTTCTAGACATTCCAGTGGTAGATCTTCTCTTATATCAAGAAAATGTGCTGACTTGTTAAGACGATCAACAATAACACATATTGCATCGTTCCTTCTAGGAGTCTTTGGTAGCCCCATGAAAAAGTCCAACGTAATATTTTCCCATTTCCACTCTGATATGGGAAGAGGTTTCATGACTCCTCTAGGTTGTTGCCATCCAGCTTTCACTTGTTGAAAAACCATACATCTTGACACAAAATCAGCAATCTCCCTCTTCATGTTGTCCCACCCAAAAAATTACTTCAAATCTCTATACATTTTGGTGCTCCCAGGGTGTATAGAGAAATTGGAACTATGAGCATCATCCATCAATTCCCTTTCTAGATCAGGTATATCGGGAACACAAAGCCACTTCCCAAATTTCAAAATACCATCTTTATACACAAAGTCTCTCAGTCTCCCATCATTCACAGCTTTAATCTTCTTTTGAAATTCTTCATCATCAGTCTGAGAACTCTTAATCTTTTCTAGTAATGATTTTTTGGAAACCATTCGAAAAATAATTGATGTTTCACCTTCCGTGGTTATTCCCATGTCCATCTTCACTAGATCCATGAAAACTGGGTCACTTTAAATTCTCATATTGTTCAAAACTCCATGGTCTATTATAGACAAAGCATCTTCCACCTAGTTTGCTTTCCCTGGGTGGTAGTGTATCGTACAATAATAATCCTTCAGTAATACAAGCCATCTCTTTTGCTTCATTTTGAGTTTTTTTTGTGATACAATACAATTCAAACTCTTGTGATCAATATAAATCTCATAATTTTCATCATAGAGGTAGTTCCTCCATATCTTCAAAGAAAAGATCACAGCTTCTAACTCGAGATCATGAGTTGAATAGTTTTTCTCATGAATTTTTAACTGTCGTGATGCATAGGCAACAACCCTATCATTCTCCGTAAGGACACAACCAAGTCATTTCTTCGATGCATCACTATAAATAACGAACCCATCATTCCCCGATGGTAGAGTCAATATAAGAGAATTGACTAATCTTCTATTCAGTTCTTCGAATCATTCTTCAAACTATTTTGTCCAAACAAATTTAACCCCTTAACGTGTGAGATTTGTTAATGGGTTAGCCAATTTGGAAAAATTATGGACGAAACATCGATAATAACCTACTAAACCAATAAAACTACGTATTACAGTTATACTCGTCGGTGCTGGCCATTCCTGGATTGCCTTGGTCATAGAAGGATCAATAAAGATTCCATATTTGGAGACTATATGGCCAAGAAAAGAAATCTCCTGAAGCCAGAATTCACACTTTCTAAACATCCCATATAATTCATGTCTTCTCAGAGTCTTCAGGATAATGCGTAAGTGATTTTCATGATATTCGTAGCTTTTGGAGTATACCGAGATATCATCAATAAATACCACCACAAATTCATCGAGATATTCCTTGAAAACTCTATTCATCAGATCCATGAATACAGAGGGTGCATTAGTCAATTCAAAAGGCATTACTGTAAACTCGTAATGCCCATACCTGGTTCGAAATGCTGTCTTCGGAATCCCCTACTTCTTTAGACACAAATGATGGTATCCAGATCGAAGGTCAATCTTTGAAAAGTATTGAGCTCTATGCAGTTGGTCAAATAAATCATCAATGCAATGTAGGGGATACCTATTATTTATTTTTATAGCATTGATCTCCCTGTAGTCGATACATAACCTCATAGATCCATCTTTATTATTAACAAAAAGAACAGGGGCTCCCCATGGAGAAACACTTGGGTGAATAAATACCTTATTACTCAATTCCACTAGTTTTTCATTAGTTCAACTAATTCTATAGTGTCCATTCTATAAGGGGTATTAGATATAGGCCTTGATCCAGGAATTAAATCAATGGAAAACTCAAATTCTCGTTCTGGAGGATATCCAGGTAAATCATCCGGAAACACATCTACATATTCTTTCACAACAGGTACATACTCTATTTCATTATCTTCCTCTACAATAATTGAATTTAGTTGAGCTATTGGGCGTGGATCTAGATAAGAATTAGGTGGTGACGATTCTTCTCTAAATATAATGTGTTCCTTATCATCATCATCAAGAATCTTAACCTCTTTCTTCTTATAATAAATCATCGCATCATAGTCTGAAAGATAGTCCATACCGAGGATTATATCAAACTCAATCATAGGTATGATGATGAGATCAGTAGATAAAGAACATTTATGTGCTCTAATGGGGACTGATTCATAAAAATTTGTTGCAATGATACTTCCCTTAGGAGTTTTAACTGAAAACTCCCTTGTTAAATCAAATTGGAAATATATAATTTTCTTTGCAAACTGGGAAGATATGAAACAATGCGATGATCCAAAATAAAATAATGCATTTGCTAAACTTGAGGAAACCATTAAATTACCTTCCACCACATCATTCAGAGCATCTACCTCAGCAGTAGTGATAGCATAAACTTGGCCTTGATCCCTTGGCCTTTTCTGAGGTAAGTTCACCTGATTCTTAAGACATTCATTTGCATAGTGTCCCATCTCCAAAAAATTGTAGCACTGAACATTGGTAGCTTACTTCTTCCCTTTGCAATCACGAGCTTGGTGGCCTTTTCACCAAACTTGTAACAGACACTCATTCCCTTCAATCAAGTACCGAGGTGTTTCTTCCCACATTTTCCATAGGATAGATTTTCAACCTTTACCTTCTTCCGCTTATTTCCATTCCCATATTGATCAGAAGATCTCTTCTTCTCTTGCTTTTCTTTAAAGTCATAAGTCTTAGAGAATTCATTTTCGGTCTTGATAGAACACGAGACAATGTCTTCGTACGACGGGAAGGATTGTGAGACTAATGCTCGATGGAGAAATGGTTTTAAACCATCAAATAAACGATCAATCTTACTTCTTGGGGTATGTATATAATCTCAAGCATACCTTGCTAACCTTGTAAAGTTAGCCTTATACTTTGTGACATTCTCATCCTCCTTTTGTCCCAGACTCAAAAATTTCCTTTCCATATCTGCTCGATGGTCTCGAGGAATGTATTTTTCTAAAAACAGATCTTTGAACTCCCTCCATTCTATATTTGATACTTCATCATTTTCCTTCGTGTTTTGAATCAATGACCACCATTGATCAGAATCTCTAGTGAGGTGGTAAACTGCCATGATAACGTTTTCCCTTTCACTACTCAACAAAGCCTGCAATATTTTCTATAGGTAATTTATCCATTGCTTAGCTACTAAGGTATTTGTACTCCCATTTAAAATTGGTGGTTGTTGCCTCATGAAGCGATCTAAAATTAAACCTCCATGATGCGGATCAGGGTTCTCTATACGGGTAAGATTATTTTTCATAACCTGAGTGAGTTTTCCCAGTATGGTGATTAGCTGATCAGCACCAGTTGCATCACCAGCACCACTATAATTATCTTGAGTAGGAGGGAAATCCCTACATGGAGTGCGTGCATCGATACAGTTTCCATTTCTTCCACTAGGCGCCATTTCTAAAAAATGGAATAAACTAGATCAGTTTATGAATCAAAATACACAATTCCATACTTATAAGACACTTAACATAAATTGAACTATTTATGGATATAATCCATAATCATAAAAATGTTTTCTTTGAGGAAGTATATACTCATAAAACTTTCATAATGATTTGTAATGAAAATGAGAGTTATCCTAAGCATATCCCCCGAGAGTGTCGTAACCAAGACTGCAGCAAGGCCCGTTGTCGTGCCCCAGTTCCAATTCGAGTCTAGCTCAAAGTGGTGTTTTCGGGTTTTACCCCTAGGTACATCTGTTTCAGAGCTGCCTCAACCTGCTCGTATCCAGACAGGGATGTATTGCTCGGAAAACTCACAAAATCTCTACAATACCAAAATTCTAGGAAGTTCTTCTATACTAATCCTCAAAGTCCATCTTAAATCTATGTTCTCTTATCAGAGTTTATCTAAATATAGCTTTCAAGGTTTGTACTAAACTTCCTCTAATACCAACTATAACAACCCGACCCCATTTACCCAGAGTCGGTGCATTATTACATAACATTGGAATGATCGCAAGAAAGATCATGTATCGAAAGACCGATTAGTTTAGTAGCCTTGGAAACCCTATATATATTCATAATGTTTTACATTACATCATAAAAATGAAAACTACAAAAACATGGTGTCCATATTCCACACTCTTATCCACTCATACTATCCCTACAGGTCATTCATAATTTACTTCTTCACATCCTGGGAAAAATAAAACATAAAAAAGGGGTGAGCTCAAATGCTCAATAAGGATAACAATATTGCGGAAACTTTCATAAATAATAATAAACATTTAAGGTAATGTATAAATAAAACAAAAGCCTTTTAAACTTGAACTTCAACATAGTATGGAGAAAATAAAATGAAATAATTTCATTTACTTATTCACATGGATATTCTACTAATCGAATAATAACATGCAATAGTAGTAACCACTTTCATAATGATGGAATGCATAATGCCAGACAATCATAACCACATAGCCATGGTCTCGTGCCAAGACTACAAATACGATTTTTCCAAGTCCTTGTTCCAAGACACTAGTTTTTCCCATGAGACCTACCGATGCATCGAGGAGCTATAGCGGGCTCCACCCGTCACATATTAAGTCCAATGCATTCCCATATGAAAAGGTTTAAACATAACATAAACATTCATATTAAAACTAGAATACAAAATGTCAATACATTAACCATAAACCATGAAGGGTATAAAAATAAAATATCCATAGTCAAACATATCAAAAAAACGTCAATACAATACAGATGTTTTGATTAATAATAAATAAGCTTTAAATAATATTAAAATCCATCAAAGGATTTTGACTTTGATGAAATCAAAAATCCTTTTAGAGAAATATCTCTTTTTATTTTGAAATCATTTAACATAAATATAAAATAAAACATTTTCATTGAAAATATTCTTATAAGATTTTATGGGAAGATTTGACGTTTTTATAACGGCGGAAGATAGCCACACCCGCTGTATAAGTTAAAATAAACATTCTTACCTTGATTCTGTCGAAAAGGTTAAAAAGAACCTTGTTTGGAAAACAACGGAAAGATTCCTTTATAAACCAATTATAAAAAGTCAAACAAGGGTATAAATTACTTTAACTCATATTCTAGTAAATAGTAAAAATGTTTGAAATCCATTTTTTAAGAAACATGTATGTGGATGATAAAGAAGTCCTATTAGATTATCACGTATAAACAACCTCAGATAATGAAGAGATTGCGAAATAAACCCTTACCTTGTACTTTTACTTGGTTAGGGGTAAGTTAACCTCATGTATAATGGGGAAATAATTGTTATTAAATTATAAAATAATTAGATACATTAATATGATATCATATATGATCTTTTAACATTTATTTGTTAATAATATCATAGTATTATCGTTGTTTCGGGTGTTAACTTACTCGTTTTCTTTTGTATGTTTTGTTATGTAAGCCATGTTTTCAATGATAGGTTGTATATTATTCATATCCAGAATGATATCAAGTCCGTAAAACTTTATTTTTAAATCATAAAATGATAATTATATTTGAATGGATACGGTGGAGAATGAATCTCATCAAGTTCGTGGAGATAGTATTCCGTACATACGCACGAGAGACAATAATATAAAATTGGACGGTATATCATATATAAAAAATCATTATCATGTTATATTTATTATTTAAATGAATTATAAATCATTATTATACCCATCCAAATAATAATATATTGAAAAATAACAATTACACCACGACGTGGAGACGGTAAGTCGTACATACACACATATGATGACATGTCATTCAAAGGATGGATAGAATACTGAATATGGTTGTACCATATTTATAATAACATTATAGTATATAAGAGATACTGGATTCATTATTTTATAATGTGAGTAACAAATAAAGAAGAAGTTTATGAAGAAATGAATTTGAAAAAGGGTGGTGAAAATATTACCTCTTCTTCAGGTTCATCCTTTTGATTTGATCAAAAGGGCTCCTTAGGTTGGCTTTTTGATCAAACTAAGGCCTCTAGGTTGTATTCAGGGAATTTGAGAGAGTTTTTGGGAAGTTTTTGGCTAAACCAAAAGGCTTTGAAGGTGTGAATTAATGAGAAGTGGGGTGCCCTTTTATAAGAGGGGTGAGGGTCACCTTTGGAAAAGCTAGAAATATTTTTTTATAATAAATACATATTCAGTTTATAATGGAACAAAAGTGTATTATTTAAAGCTTAAGGTGGGTATGGGACGAAAAAAACTCAACCAATAGAATTTAGATAGGTTTGGGTCCTTATATTAACTATATCTTTTAGTTTTAACTCATAGTTAATTAGTTTTACATTTACCATGTCACTTTGTATTTTTATATTATATAGTTAATAAACAAACTATATACATCCAAGATACCCACAAGTGGTCCATTAATGATAAACCTATCATGATATAAGTCTCTTGTCCAAGCCTTATATTTTTAGGAATTTAATATCAATTAATAATATAATATTTGTTTTAAAAACTCTTTTATGTCAATTTTGACACTATTCAATAATTTATTTTTTTGAAAATCATAACAGAATGATTACTTCAAAAAACGTTAATTAAGTCAATCCTAACATGTCATATTAACGTATAAAGTTTTTTTAACTCATAAAATGTCTCAAATTATATTTATTTGGGTATTTATAATATCAATTATTTTAATTTTTCACAATTATAGTAATTACTGCATCATCATTGTGTCATAAATAAATTAAATCATTTAATGTCTAAAATTTATAAATAAAATATAATTATGTAGGAAATATTTTTATCTTTTTAATTATTAGTTACAATATAATTTAACTTATGTATAAATTTATATTAAATTTTTTTTGTAAATAAACATTGATTTTAACTCTATTAACACTACCTTGAATTAAATAATAATAAATGTCCTAATCTAATCCACGTGGACCTAATTGATAATATTTTTTTTCCTAAGGTTGTTTTTGGTCGAGATACACTTTTCCAGTAGAAATAGGACATGTGTTAGTGTAATATTAATATAATTTTACCCTTAATTACCCTATTTACTTTTAATAGTGGTAAATAAAAGTAAAAACTTACAATTCACCAAAAAAAAATTTCATCTCAATGAACAAAATTTTACTCCATGATATTAACCGTGTCTCTCGGATTTTCTAAATTCCAATCACAGAAGTAGTAAAATTATGTTTTATGAAAAATTTAGTTTTTAACTACCACTTAGTAGTTTTACTATTCATCAAAAAATAAACTTTTTCTGAAAAATACCAAAAATTCACCACAGGATAATTTTGATATTCCGAATCCAAAAATGAAGACCATTTTGAAAAATAAAATTTATAAAATTTCAAAAAGTAAGTATTACTGTTCATAATGGATAGTTTGATTTGTTGTGGTGTGCTAGAACTCGATGTTGCGTACAACACACGTTATCGCATTATTCAAAGAGAAGCGTACCGTAGAAACATGGGGTGTTACATTTACAGTAAAAAAATATGAATATATTTATATATACAAATACGTAAATAATTCAAATATATACATATGTTTGTATTGATAAACATATCTAAATTTATATTTATATTCTAATATATATAAATATATATTAATATATAACATATTTAAATAAATATAAGTATGTATATATATATCATACACATTTGATTAGATTTCATCATCATCTAAGAGTATCTTTATATGCTTTCTATATCTTATATGGGATTATTTCATATATTTACATTCTTATTGATTTAATTGTGTTGCAATTATTATGATTTCCCCATATTTTGGTAATTTATTATCAATTATATATATATATATATCTATTTAGATGAATGTATGAATATTTGTTTGTACTCATATACATTTGAACATATTTATATATATTTACATATATATAATTTTATATCATAAATGTGTAAATATACATATATAGAGATAGTTATATTTAGTTGTGTTTATATATATAAATATAATTATATATATGAGTGTGATTAAATATAATTATGTAACAGAAATGTGTGTTTATATATATTTAGTTAAACTTCTTTATATGTGTATATATTTATAGATATTTATATACATTTATAATTTTATTATATAATTATTAATTATTTATTAATTATTATTCAATATTTATTAAATTGTTATTTATTATTTTAAATTTCCAATATTTTTTATTTTAATATTTATTTATTATTGATTTATTTTTGATATATTTACATTTTTTATTAAATTGATGTTAAATAATGATTTAATATTTAATATTTATAATGTATTATTTATTATATAATATTTAATATTATTTATTTATTTATTTAATATTTATATATTTAGTTTTTATTTAGTTTTTTTATTATTTATATATTTTTTATTTATTTTTCATTATTATTATTATATTATATTATTATTTATATATTATATATTTGTTTATTATATATTATATATTCTTTATTCTTTATTCTTTATTCTTTATTTTTCATATTTATTCCATATTTATTTATTTATTATATATTTATTATTTGTTTGTTATTTATACATTAATTAAAAATTTATTTTTTAATTGTTATTATTTTATTACGAATTTATTAATGACATAATATTGATTATTTATTTATTATATAATCACTATATATTGATTAGTTATTTATTAATAATTTACTATAGATGTCTGGACCATAGGTGATCCCCTGGCCTAAAAAAAAATTATTATAAAAGTAAACAGGACACAAAGAGGGTTAAGGGTACTTGTGAAACACCATCAATAAAATACAACGAACCATTATAATCCTTTTCCTCTACCACCTCAACCATGAAATCCACCATGATCTCTCGATTGTATTCCCCTCCTCTACTGTTTCGGGGCCTACCACGCACCACCCAGACCATAAATGTCCTCAGTCTCCTCTAAATCATGGTCCATTTTCATTACAATCCTACCATCATCTTTGCCTTATACATGGTGTTTTTCATCCTCCTCCTTGAGAAGCTGCACAAGCTATTGCTCCTGTAAAAGCTGCTCAAGCTATTTTTCCTTTGGACTATCCTGCTGGTCTAAATTCACATTAGTCACAAGCGGTGATAAAACATTCTTACCCTTTCTCTCCTTTCCTTCCTTATACATCTTATAAAACTCAAGAGAGTTGATAGACTCCAGCATATAGAAGAAATTCTACTTCACAACAACAGAACTAGCCTAAATGTAGGCTTTCGAATCTATTATAATTGCAGATCTAGAGCCAAGCACATCCTTTCCAGAGGAACTATAAATTATTTCCACATTTCCAAATGAAATCACATCAGTGTCAACATGAGAAGTAGTAGAAGATGATTTGTCCCACACTAATGATCCAGAGACACGATGGACAATAGAAACAGAGTTCCATACTGGAGTTTGACTGTCCAGCATGAGAATTCTAGAAGTAGGTTATAGTGATCTCAATTTATCTGAAATGTCACCATGAACAAATGAAATAGGATCAATAGACATTCCAGGGGTTGCATGCACAATTGCAACTATAGGAGCCTTCACATGTGCACATCTCCGAACAAAATCCTCTTTAAGAAGAGGGATATTATCCACCATACCATTGGATAAGTTTTGGTCTTCTATTAAAATATCACGATCCACCTCAGTTTCCCTACCATGTCTAACCACATAGTCATCACCCCATATAGAGGGCTCTCCACAATGAAAGGGCTCATGTGGCATATTTGAGGACAGTGTGGAAACACCCAAGGGTGGCACACCCCCATTAGATTTCCCATTAGTAGGGCAGATAGACATTCCAGTGACAACATCAGCAAATGAAACAGATCTCCAATTCATTGAAACAAGGAATGAATTGTGCTTCCTATTAAATTCTATTTATTCATCACATGAAGAGCCTACTAGAGTGGTAATTTCTTTGAAGAATAAACACGACGTAAGAGGTAAGGAATTCAAATTTAACCAAACACAAAATTCCTATATATGGAATATGCATGCATTATTATGTTCATGTCCATGTATATGTGCATATTCATGTGAAACAGAAAAAATAGTAAATTAAAAAATAAACTAATTATGAGATTTATTAAATTAACAACAACAACAACAACAACAACAATAATAATAATAATAATAATAAACTAGTAATAATAATAATTATCAAATAATAATAATAACAATGATAATAAATAAATAATAATAAATATACAATAATAAATAAATTTAATATTAATAGTAAATTCATTAAAAATGATAGTTAAAAAACAATAAATTTTAAAATTTTAAGGTAATATAAAACTTAATTACGATGAATTAAAAAAATTAAACAATTAAAAAAAATCAAATTGAGAAATGATTTAGTGGAGGATAAAACCATCACTAAATGATTCCCCTAATTTAAAAAAAACTATAACTAAATTGTTTTATATCAATTTTGAAAATATGCTGTTAAATAAATTTGGACACAAGATTTAGTGGCGGTTTTCAAAAATGATCTCATAATGTTTTTGTGGTGGTTTAAATCACTGTTAAACACATATTTTGGCATAATGAAAGATAATTTCACCCTAGTATTCTTGGTATTAAACATGTTCTATACCACTTATAGGAGAATTTCTTCTCAGCATCAAGGTTTTATATGATTATTATTCCATATAATTCATTGAGAGCGAGAAATACCACATCGACTAAATTATTCATTTGGAGTTTCATGATTTTTGAAAATTGTTAAAATGATTTATATTTGGAATATTTGTTCTAATACTGATTTCATATGGTTATTTATAATTCTCGAACCCTTCATTTTTATTATTAGTAATCAATAATTAGTTTGTTTTTCTATGTCCATAGAGAATGGAACCTAGTAGCCACAATATAAAACTATTTAAAATGGTTTTTAGTAAAATGGTTATACCTGATCCACAAGTGAACCAATAGATTATTCAATATAATGTGTAGTATTTAGATATTTTTGATGAGGGATATAGAAATGTGAAAACAAGGCTGGGGAATTATTTTATATTGTTTCCGAAACTGAATCAAATGATTATTTGGGGTCATCGGCAACCGAAAAAAAAGAAGTTTGGATCAACAGAATAAATCATATGTTAAATTTACTTGGTGCAATAGCCAAGATAAATTTCATGTTGGAAACATATATGATCATGTTTATTAAACAAAAATGGTGGGTTTTATCTTTCCATGATAAAATTGACCACGTCATAATGTGGGAGTACATTGAGAGATTTTATAATTAAAAATTCTATCCCGACACATTCTAGATATACTAAACAATTTTTTTTATTAATGTATTAAAATATATCAATGATTGGTTTTGTAGCTATGTTTATGAATTTATTTCGTTCTTCTCCAAAATTAAATTTCTGTTTATTCTTAAAGGAATGAATCATTGAATTAGGGCTTTGATTAAGGATTATTTCTATGATATACATCCTATGTATTATTGATTATACTGAGATGGTTTATGTAGAGAATATTTAACAAAAAATATTAATTGGAATACCTTCATAGGTAGTGTGTTTATATTTATAGGAATAGGACGGAACACTAACGTTGGGAAAAAGAAGAATAAGGAAACATATTCTCATGGTAGGGGTGCACCTTATACTTAGATGAATGAGTAACTTAACATTCCTTAGTGTCCCAATACCATGCTGGGATATTTAAATTTTTGTTACTTCTTAATGGTAATTGAGATTTCATGACTCCAACTCAACCTTGTAAAAACTATAATTGGGTGGGACACTTTATGTGTTATTGCCACCGACCTCCAAAGACTATATCCAGATATACTTATCATATATCTCAGAGTTCATATGATTTAAATAGATAAACTATCCCAAATTATTCTCATCCAAAAAACCACGATGTACACAATGATTCTAAGAACTCCATGACTCCTCATGAAATACAATCACAGTAAGGAAGTAAGAATCAAGGGGAACAAGTTAGCAATCGTATGGTTTTGTCCAAGTAATTATACAGGATCAATCATGTCCTTTCATTTTTTGAGTTTTTAATCATTTTAATTCTTGAAATATGATATCTTTATTTGATATGGGAACATTCTATCATTTTATTAAATCATTTTTTTTTTGATAATATGGTTTTATATGTAGATATGATGCCTTTATTTCTGGAAATATTGTCATTATTTTTAAATGAGAGTGTCAAGACTCTAAGTGTGTGTTGTGTACTACAAATACTGATAGGGATGAATTTATCTAGAATTTATATGTTATGGATATTACTATCTATGTTATAATTTTGGCAATGGATTGGTTGACATCCTATAAGGACCACAATAAATTATATTCCCAATAGGTTAGTTTCACATCTTTCGTTGGTTTCAACCATTAATTTATAGAGTATTGGGTTTTGAATGAACTGTGGGAGGACCATTGGTAGTGGTGGTTGGTATTATCTCTTATCATTTGGATGAGGTTACTAGGTACTCTATTAATGAAATTAAATGTAGATATTTTTAACCATTGTTGATCAATTCCCAAATGAATTTCCCAAACAATTATATGGGTTTACCACCAAAGAGAAGTAGATTTAATGATTGACATATAACAAGGGACAAGTCTTATTTCACCTCTTTCATATAATATGGAACCTACATAATTAATGGGATTTAATTATCAACACTAAGAGTTTGAAAGAAAATGGATAATTTAACAAGGAATATCTATATAAGATACATCTTTTCTTTTTATAAAGATTCTTGATGTAACTATTTGGCTTTGTTTGGATGATCATAATCATAATAAAGTTATGATAAATAATTCATATCCAGTTCCATGAATAGACAATCTATTTGATAAATTGAGGGGGAACACATGGTTATCTATGATTTATCTATGATCAAGGTTCCCTTGAATTTGAGTTTTGAAGGAAAACATTCTGAAAACACATTTACAAAGTTTTTATAGATATTATTATATATTTTTATGCATTTTGGTCTTATGAATGGAAGATTAGTGTTTTGTGGAATTTATTAATCGAATATTTTAATGTTGTAAAATTATTTCTTGGGGATATTTTTCATTATTATTTTGGTGTATTCTAGATCTAAAGTTGATCATTTAAAACACTTGGCCATAGTGTTGGGTATCTTACACATACATTGACATTGTGATAAGATTTTAAGGTTTGATTTATGGATACAATTGAGAAGAATATTTTAAAAAATAATTTCATAATGAGGAGTCTTAGAGGATCCTAAAAGCGTTTAAACTATTATCTATTGGAAACCAAAATAGAATGTTATTGATATATCTAGGTTCCTTAACTGATGAGGATATTACTACCACATTGTGTATAAATTTTAATAAAATTCCTGAAAAATTAAATCATGAAAATATAAAGGTGTTCATTTATAATGGAGTAATTAGTCCAACAAATATTTTCAAGAGATTAGGGTTTAACTTACATTATCACCTATCATTACGTTTATAGAATTAGGGAAATGCATTGTGGTTTCTTATGATTCATCAAAATATGGGTCCGGTTGTGTTCTAATAGTGGGAGATTATATTTAATCATCTAGTTCTTTATAGTTACAAGTTAATAAGAATAATTAAATAAAACATGATTTAGAATTGGATCCTATAGTCTATGACTTGAAAACATGGTTTTGTTGAATTTTTAGTGATAAATTCAATGTGTTTGTGGATTATAAGAGCTTGTAAAACATTTTCTAATATAGATTTAAATTTTTAGAAACAATGATAAATGAAATAACTTTATAATTTTTATTTCATCTTGATCCATACAACTTGTAAATAGAATTATATGACTGATGAATTGATAAGGAAGTTAGATAATCAATCAGATATAGAGGCATTAAATAAGTGTTAGTCAATGATGGTCATAACCAATATGAATCTAGATTACACTAAGGAATCTTCTTTTTTACATTTCTTTCCTATTTCAATTATTCTGATTGTTATTAAAAATGAAAATGATTCCCAGTTCTTCTATCTTTATTGTATTATTATGATGCTTTAAATTAATATTGGGGAGACTGTTGAGGGATATAGTCTAGATGCATGTTCAATGTTTAATTCTAGTTCTCAATTAATAGAATATTTTCTAATTAATAAAAAATAATTTATTCATTCCAAAACTCGAGATGGGTTAGTCATCATTTAATTTATAAAATGAATAAGGAATTGAGAACACATATTTGGTGGGTGTTCATGATGAAGAAGGAGGTAGTGTTTGTCTTAAGATCCCTTAGTTGTTAGCAAGTAAACTAAGATCACCAATGGTCAGATAATATATTGAAACCATATGATATTCTCATGTGTAAATGGGAGTAGATATCCATGTATTTTTTATAGGACTAACATGAACACTTTTCAAGCATGATTTCATATGGGTGATAATATATCATCTCATTTAATCATTATTTTAGAATCCAATATAGTGGAATAATTTTCAAAAAACTATATCTAAGATTGTTGTATAAATACATGGAATACCATTTTCAATTTAATATGACTATGACCCATGGTATATATCCCAAATTGGGAGGCCCTTATTTAAATACATTGGAACTCAGTTTACTATGAGCATAGATTTTCATCCTCAAATGGATGTCCAATTAAAATTGAATATCTAAACATTGGAATACATAGTTTGAGCATGTATCATGGATTTCAGAGGATCCTAGGATGATTACATTCTTTTATTGGATTTCTCATATAGTAATTATTATTAGGATTTTATACATATGGATCTTTTTGAAAATTTGTATGTTATTTCATGTTATTATTGATTTTAATGATTAGAAATGGATGTGACTTACTTTGTATAATATATAATTATTTGTGAGATGATGGGTAAAATTTTGTTTATTATAAAGAGGATAGAGAAAATATAGAGTCATCATAAACCATATAAGGACCACCGTCACTGACAATTATCATTTGAGTTGGCTGATCATATTTTTTTTATAATCTATCTAGGGGCTGTAAATAAGTGTTTTTCTATGAATGTATAGTGGTATCTTTAGTACATTGGTCCTTTTTAGATTCTAAAATGTGTCTGTGATGTCACATATTTGTTTATTTTTTCTATATATTTAGTTATACGCATAATGTGTTTTATATATCTCATTTGATGAGGTACCAACCTGATCCTAAACATGTGATTCTATGGTACATTAATGGTCTTGAGAAAGATATTATTTTCATTAATGAGATGTTAGGGACTAGGTATAAGAACACGAATACATTTCATGGGAAAAAATTGGGTTGGTATGTGTTTTATTATAACCCGACTAGATTTTAGATGAATGATGGAAATCTGAGAAGGGGACTCTAGATTAACACCAAAAGAACTTCTGAATAAAAAATAATCTCCAATATTTTAAGGAAATAAATACAAATTCTTGGTTGAATAAAAAACTCCTATATTCTTGTAATTTTAACTTTTATAATATATTTTGACCTTATATAATATGATTTTCACAATTTATGAGTGTATAGGTACTTTCAAAGTGATTTGTATGTTCTTTGAAGGGTGCATAGTTTGATTAGAATTAGTAGAAACCATGAAATATCTCTATGAAACTATGTATGGTGATTATGGGAGTCACTAATAAGACACAATAATGGTGTACTATTTTTAAAAATCATGTTAATGCCTATAGAAACATTGATAATGGGGATAAAGTGGAAAATTATGCTTAAAATATGGTTCGTGAAGCCATGTGTGATAGTTATTTAATGGGATGGCCTTGAGACAACATTATTTCATATTTGGTGAACCATTTCCCAAATAGTATGGAAGACCCTACTAGTCGCATTTGTGATGATCAGTATCTCATGCATTGTTGGAAAATATTTTGAAAAACCCTTCAACCTAACCATTTAATATGTGGTAATTTCTCCTAAATTTATGTTTTAACTTTTATTAAGGACATTAATAACTCATTTTTATCTCTTTCATCCAATATATAGAACTCATATACTCTAATATTCTTCCTTGGAAATTTTATTTTACCCAAAAAGAAATTTTTTTCATATCAAAGTGCAATAGAGATTCATAATTTTTATAGGTCTTCATTATCTATCATTTTTCTTATATCTCCTAATCTTATATCATATAAAATGTTATATTTATCATTTAATGGTTATATATAACCCATTATGTGTTATTGATGAGATTTTGTTAGATATAATGATGTAAAATGGATTCAAGGTTGGATATAGAGGCTTGGTGCACTATTCCTCAATTTCATTAACCATTGTCTGATATATTTCTTCGTTGTCATTCTATTCATTTAATAAATTGAAATATTGATGTTTAAATTAATTTATTTATCAATTTATTTGAGAAATATATTGGTTATAATAAATAAATCCTCAATATTAAAATTATTCATTTAATATGTTAGACAAAATAATTTAAATTATAGGTTTTTCTAAAAAACGATTTAAGAGAATTAATTTGATACAAGAACAAATAATAAGTTATTTAGTGTGTTTATTTTCACATGGAAAAAATCATTTTCCTAAGCTCCACCATCAAAATAGAAAACATGGTATAAATCATTGATAGAATTTACAACTTCAAATTAGTATACGATGTGATTGTTTAGTGAAAGGAAGACTCACCAGTCAATGTATAGAGTGGTCCATGTTATAAATTCTTAGGGGTGTGCATGAGGGTGGGTGGGTGTGAGAATGTAATGATTATTCCAAGTGGTAAAAAATGTTTATATTTTTTTATGTTTCTTTTACATTGTATATATTTATGGATTTGTATTAAAATATTTATTTTATTGTTTTCTATTTTATATTAAATGTTATAAAATGTTATTATCCTAGTAGAATGTGTTTGTATGTCTTTGTGGAAGTCCAAGTGAGCATATAATCATCCACTTGTTGTCCAAATTATTGAATTTGATGATATTGATCATGTAGATAATGTTAAATAAATAGTTTCGCATATATTTAGCGGTTCATTAATATTCTCCCATATAAGTTGTTTTTTTGAGCTTGTAGGTATCTATTTATGTTTTTAGAGTGATTCCACATCGGTGTTTATTCATTTGTATGTATTTTTTTCTTATTTAATCTTTTTCACTTTTCCATTACTACTCTGACGTTATGGTTTGTCTGTTTTCTTTGTGTATTATTTTTATTAGTCATGCATAATATGATTGTTTTTGTTTTTTTATTTTGGTATATTTTAGATGTGTTTATAATTTATGTAAAATATTGTCCCAAACTATTTTAAAAAACTTGGTTTTTATTTTCAGTCTTGAGTAACTTGGGTATGTCACCTAAGGCTAGTTACATATCTACCTCATTTTAAGATAATTGGTGATGGTCAGGATGTTACATGAAACATTTTATTTTATCAAAAAGTTTTTTTGGAGAAAATATGGAAAATATGTGATGTTTAAACTTAATTAATGATTAATTTATCCAACATTACTATATCCATGAATACATGATATTTTTCAATTCATAGTTTTGTAGAAATCCCATGATCCTTCCTAATTAATGCATCAACCACATTATTTTTCTTCCTTGGGTGGTACGATGATGAGAAATAATAATCCTTGGGTAGTTCAAGACATAAAAATTTCCATATTTAAAGCTTTTGTGACTTGTATATATTTACAAATATTCACCATGAAGGTAATTATTCCATATAATCAATGAAAAATTTATTTATAAATAACTCTTGATAATCTATTGGATAATTATTTTCATGAATCCATAGCTTCCTTGATACATAAGGGTAAAAATTATCATTATCCGTAAGAAAACATCCATGACCTTTTTTTGATACATCACTATATATCAAAAATACGTCCCTTTATACTGGTAATGTCTATATCAATGCTTTGATCAATAATCTACTAAATTCATTAAAACATTAATTAAAATATTATAACCATTTGAACTTAATACCTTTACATTTAAATATGGTTAACAAAATAAATAATTATGTAAAATTATGTGAAAATCTCAAGGTTAAGTATTTTTTCTAAGGAAACTATATACCTCAGTTGTATTGATTGATGTTAGTATTTCTATCACTTCCATTCTATTTTAAGGATTGAATTATATTACATGAATAGATCCAAAATTTCTACAAAAAATCTTACTTAATTGAGAATTTACATTCCCATAATTATTCATATAACTTATTTTTTCTATGGGTCTTATGAATTACATAAAAAAACTTTTATTTTCTTCAAATGTTTTAGATTATATCTAGATACCTTAAATATATATCACAAAAAATTATCAATATAATATTTTAGTACTATATTACCTAGATCCATAGAAACATAGGCTTCAATAGACATTCCAAAGGGATTACTAAAAATTTCCAATGACCATACATCATAGAAATTATCATTTTTTCAATATCATCCTTCATCAATCATTATTGATGATAACTAGAAAAATCAATATTTTAAAAATATTGATCTATATGTAGTTAATCGAACAAAAAAATGTGAGGTAGAAGACACATTTCTTGCATGGTAATGGTGATTATTTCCAATTAATTTATGTCGACCATCATATACCCATATTTATTATAAAAAAAAGAATATAGGAGATACATATTGAAATAATAGGGAATATGAATTCCCAATCACACAACTCATGATATTTTTAATTTTGTTTAACTAATTATATTATTTACATCCTATGTAGAGTCTTAGATAAAGGTTTTCATCATGGATAAGTAATTGAAAAACTAATCATTATTCTTAGGTTTATGTAAATGTAGTTTTTATTTAAATAACATTAATATATTCCTTCATAATAGGTGCATCCACTATTATAAGAAATATTTCCAATTCAATGGTTGTATCATATCTTCTTATATAAGAATATAATTATGAAGAGATATTGAATGTGGATATTGAAATGATTTTGATAATGTAGTCTCCCCTATAAATACAAGGTACTTTGAATTTCTATAAGGAATTGTAATCTATTTCCCTTGGAAATAATTTTTTTCATTATAATATAAAAATCATTCCATATCAAGGATTATATAAAAGTCTACAATAGTGATAAAAAACATTTTTTCAATAGGTAATTCCTAGGTTCCCAAAAAGGAACAAACTGATACATCCTTATTGTATTAATATTTCCCCAAAGAGTCATGATTGACCATTCCCTTATTATGGTGAAAGGGAATAACAGATCTTTTTAGAAAACATAGAATGTATAAATCGATGTCAATATCCATAATTAAACAAAATATTATCTAAACAAGTGGATATAATCAATATTCCCAGTAAAAAAATTAGAATCCCAAATAATATTTATAATAGCCACATAAATATGGCATTATCACTCTGAACAATTCTGTTAGTGGTTTCCTTGACTCTTGGAAAATTTATTTCAATAATGCCTCATTTCATTCCAATGGAAACACTTGATTATAGTGGTTTATTGTTTTCTAATGTATTTATAAAACTAATCAACCCTTTCTCTATATATATAATAGAATCATGTTCCCATTAATTACGTACCTAGTGTTTCTTTGTATAATTATCACTTTTATGAAATACTATCTTTCCTTTCTTAATATTTAAGTCATTTTAGTTTTCATAGTTCTTAGAAAACCTATTCATTTCATGATTTCATTTTAAGATATAAAATCTATAAAACTCATTATCTTCCTTGATGAACTAAGATATTATATCATCATATGATGAAAATGTTTAAGAAACTAGTTCCCTTTGGAGACTCATCTTAAGCCCATCAATGGAATGGTCAATATTAATTTATGGATTACATATGCATATATATTATGGATTGATAATATTCTAATGTTTTTATCAAAATATAAAAAAATGACTTTCCATATTCATCAATGTGGGTAACATCCTATACATTTCAGCTCATATATATCAAGGAAATTATTTCTTGAAGAATATCAATTTAGAAGTTCCCTAAGAAATACATTATATTTTATCAACATATTTATTGTTCTATATAAATAAATATGATTGATTAGTATCTCCCATTAAATAATATTATCTGAGAATATCATTTTCCCTGTCATTATATCCCATGTACATAGATATCATTTATAGGTACTCATCAATTATTCAATGATAAATTGATTAATATTTCTACTAAAATATGATGGCTGTTTTCACATGAATAGATCAATCATAGGTTAATCATGTTATAGAAAAAATTTTCTAGACATGGGTATGGTTATTCATCATAACTAGAGTTAGAATCCCAACTATGGACATACTCTACACAGCTCCATCATCAACTGTATTTGATCACTCAATAGGGCTATCCCAATAATGATTAAATGTTGTGAGTCCCATCCTTTTACTAGGTTGAAACAGTATAAAATGAAACACGCTATGATATTTCATAGTCATCTTGATTGTTGATCTAAAAAATAAAAAATCATTTGAGATTAAAAATTATCAAATATAATAATACATTATCTTTGTTATCATTTTTGTAATGTATTTTTAAAATATAGTTCCCATAATTTTTACTAAACATGATCTGATACGAAATATAACATCTAAACTCTAGTATCGTAGTGGTAGTGTTTAATTTTTAATACTGTTTCATGATAAAAGGGATCAAACAACATTTGACCGAATGGTTTAGTACTATTTCAAAACTAGAAACATATATAATTTTATTATTACATTTGAAATATACAACACATAGCATAATAAATATTAGTGTATCATTGAAATCATTCAAAATATCTTTATTTATATCCTTTGGAATGGAAAAATATAAACGTTTATCTCAGATGCTAAGTAAGGGTTTCATGTAATGAAATTTATCATGAATTAATAAGGCATAATCAATTTGAAATAATGGATAACCAAAACACATTCCATTTAATCAACTACTTTATATTAATATAAATCTATAACTATTATAAACCTAATAATGAAATTCATAATGAGACTATACCCTTTAAAAAATAATTTCATAAATTAAAAAATCAGTTATCTTTCCATCAAGGCCTCAATCATTTTAGCATCAATATTACCATCAAGTCCTTTATAAAGGCATAAATATTAATATATGGTTATGTGTAAACTAGATAACCATTTAATATTGAACACCTATAATTTTTTCTCATGGTACATGTTGATCCATAGAGGGGATATCTATAATCATTCCCCAGCCTATACTATATTATCTAGTGTATTTTTCAAATATATTTAACGATCGATAGAAATTATTCTCAAAATGTCTTATAAAAAAATTATATGAATTGAATCAATTATATATAAAATTTTCATAGTTAATAAAATAGTACTTTTATTAAAATTCCTTCATCTGATATTGTATATAGAAATTATATATGGAAAATAGATCATATAAATAATATAAATGACACTAAATTCATCAATTATACTGAAAATATGGACATAAAGAAGAGAAATACAGTCAAATAATTATTTAATATTGACAGAAACCTTGATCATAATAAATCTAATGATCTCAAAGGATTTCATAATCTATAAATACATAAAGTATTATAGAATAACAAACATTCCTCAAGCAATCATGGTTTTATAGTAATAGAATATTAAAAAATAATTTATGTAAAACTATACAAATAAATTCCTTATAACATTGTTTAAGACTGGGGTTATAAAAAAAATTCAAATTTTTTTCATCCCTTTATGAAAATAATACCCTCTTATTTTGGTGTTGTTTTAAATAAAAAATCCAAAAATATTGATAAATTTATTTTAATTTAAAAATTATTTAAACTTTTAAATGAATAATTAATGTAATTAAAATTTACGGTGGTTGGAAATTCTTTTCATATAGTGATTATTGATACAAATAACCTTTTCACATTCTGGAAAAATATTAAAAATTTTATGTTTGAAAATTGAGGGGAAGATTAAATATAATTTTTTTAAACTAATCTCATATAATCTTTAAAAGGACTTATAATAATCAATATAGTTTATGGAATAATATTATTGACTAAATTTATAAGACTATTTACATGAAATAAAGAATGTTTGAAAATAAAAAATTAAAAAATATTTTTTTTGAAATAAAATCCCTTATCACTGTATTATTGAATTTTGATAATAAATTGGTAGAAATGGAAAATAAAAAGGATAAATCCAAAAATTACTAGAGAAAAAAAGCAACATGGGTTGTAAAATATTATGATCATATAATAATAAAAAAGTAAATTTGAATATAAAAAATAGTTAAATAAAAAGAGATTGAAACAAAAATCTCTTACCATTGATAACTTTTTAGTCATTCAAATTTGATTATCATGTATAAGGAATTTAAATTTTACAGATACTTTTAAAATAAAAATTTTCATCTATATTAATTTTTTTGGTCCATTTATAATAATTTCAAATCTATTCATTGAATTGTTCTTTCTTTAATGGATAATATGTTATTGTTCGGTTAATTTTCCCAGAATTACTCTAGAATATTGTCTTCGGTTAAAAGTGTTCTAAAATTGTTTAAAAATTTATATTTTTTTAATTAGATCATGAAAATATTTTTTATTCATTATATAAAATTTAATATTAATCCATGCAATTTGGTAATAGAAAATCAAATCACATCACTTCATAGAGGTACTCGTTTATATATTAATAGGTGGGACATTTTGATTTTCCAATTAATTGATGAGTAAGAAGATAGATAATTTACTATATTTATATAATTATCAATATTTCCTAAATATTATATATATTTATTAATTTTACTTTTATTACCATATTAGTAAATATTTGATGACAAAAAAATACACCACAGTGTGGAAATGGAATGTCATACATACACACAAGCGATGTTTTTGTTTTTTATATGATGTAAAGATGGTGGAAATTGATTCCCATATTAATAATAATAATATAGAATTATATTTTTTTACTAAATTATTCATTTTAAGATCAATAAAACATATTTATAGAATATATAAGAGTAAATAAACATTCAAAGGGATGGGTAAGATGATTACCTCTTCTTTGAGATACCTCAAATAGATTACACCATAATCAATAAAAGAATTCTCTTTAGATGATAAAAAGATTTTGATAATTATGATAAACAATCTAGGATGGGTTTTTAACATGTAATTGTCCATCATATAGAAATCAAGTCTAGTGAATAAGTGTATATATGTGGTTCTTTATTATATGTTAGGTGTAAGACACACATGTGAATATATTAATGATTTAAAAAATGAAATCATTTGATTATGAAAGTGTAAAAAAAATTCATATATTATAACATGATAATATTAAAGATTTATTTTATCAAACCAATATGGTTTAATAATGTTTACTATGTTATTATAAATACAAATCCTTTTATTTTTAAACATTTTAAATCAATTTACCAATAAAATTGGTGATAAATATTTACCAGGGTAACTACTACTAATGAAAAAAATTATATTGAAAATATTAGATAATATAAATTATAAAATATATTAATAATAATTAAATTTATTATGATAAAACTCTTATAATTATTATAAATTACTTTTAATATATGTTCATATGAAAAAAATGAAAACCTTTTTTATAAAAATGTTGGTTTTGAGAATAAATGATTTTATATTAAAATTAATTAAAATTTTGATTAAAATGGGATTAAATGGATCGTGTTAGCTCAAATTGGACTTATTAATCTTTTATATAAAACCAATACATAATTTAACCTTATAAATACATGATTTCTATATAAGATCTAAAAACTTTTTTTTATTTGTAAAAAAATCTCACGCTTCTAAAATGTTATACATATATCTCAATGTTCAATATTATAATTTCATATGAATTATTTTAATTAAAAGATATATATTTCTCAAGGAATTTGTTTCATAAATAGTCATGATATTATTTTGTCATTATAATGTCCTAAAAATTATTTATTTGTAAATTCGTTAATTTATTCTATTAAAAAAATCAATTATTTTTGAAAAATCACAGAAAAATTACCTTAAGATAATTTTGACATTATGAATTCTAGAACAACTTTAATTTCATTAAATATAATTATAAATTTTTTAATTAAATTATTAATTACATTCCCTAATTATGTTATGTGCATTATATTATTTCTTATTTAGAAAGAAAATATTTCTTACATTAATTAAGGGTCATGTGTTACAATTGAACCCTGAAAATTGGTTTTATTGAAAATAAAAATTCATACAAGAAGGATTGGATTTCTTTAAAAAAATATTTATATTGATTAATATATCCCAAAAGAGATGAATTTAACAAGATTTCATGATTTTATATATTTTATGTAGAGTAATATGATAATTTTGGAGTGTACATAAAAATATTTTGTACTGTGGTAATGCATCCATAATCAATGAAAAATAAAATATTATGGATATAATATTTGATATTTGGATGATACTAAGGATAATATTAATGATTATTTTCCTAAATATAATTAATTTTATTGAGGCTATAAATCCATTGGCTATAATAGAGGCATATTCTTTAGACACATAGGGGGTGAATGATTTTATTCTCTGGTTTGGTTAATAATGGAATTCATTCAACTTTTTGAAAGGAAAGTGGAATTAATCCATGGGAATAGACCTGAGAAATATTCTCACATTTTCCAAGAATGGTGTTTGATATAGTGATTATTATTTTGTGAAGTGTTACTCACAAAGACGATGTTACCATATATTCCCTATAAAGGTTTCTAATGTGAGATGGTATGAAATATATGAATGGTTTCTTATTGGATCCTATAATGAGTGTTAATTTTATATTAATGAACTTGTGGGAATAAGAAATATAGTTTATTAGACAAGTGAAATATGATTTGGAAACATGATGGTTAATAGGGGTTCCTTGTTAAGAAGAGAACTCAACAACATAAAAGAGTTAGAGGAAAATAATTATGGTTAAGTTTGAGTCATAGAAGGAAGAGACTAATGTAAGATGTCACATGTTCTAAGATACTATTCTTATTACTTTAATTATTATATTAATAATTGTTTATACTATCTTATCAAATTAGTTTTTTTATATGTCTTCTTGATAAATTATTATAACATATGTATTTGATGTCATATTAAATGAGAATAGATACCTCACATAGCGTATCTTGAACCAACCCTTACCACCCATGATTTTGGAACCTAATTTAGCCCATGGTAATTCCCAAATGGTCTCTCTCAATCCCGACAAGAAAGAAATATGTGTCTAGGAATCAAAATATAGTCATGGTAATGATTTCGGCTTAATATATAATACTCATCACATGGTAAAATTCTCCCAAGACTCTGGAATAATGAGTAGATAACTTCATCAACCACGCATTATGAGATAAAAATTTTAAATGAGAAACCAACTATAAAGAGTGTAATAAAAATAAAAAACCAACCCAATGAAAATATAGAAAATATATTATAATCAATGTAAAAAATTTATCCATCTTGGAAATCACATAAAAAAATAATACATAAATAACCAAAATGATTTCCACCTGATACTGATGTCACCATCCAACCTCAACTACATTATGGAATACTATGATATAGATTCAAACAATATGGAGTATCCTATTATTCTATAATTGAATATATAAAACATACTCAATTTATTGGCATAGATTGATATAATTAGAGTGTGATCATGATAACCTAGTATGATTTCACCAAAGTGTCCATAGATTATCATTTTGAATACATTCTAGAACACTATATTGAGACACATTATTTTAATATATTTTTTTATCATTTTCAACAATGAAAAAGAATATGTATTTAAAACCCCATTTTAATTCATATAAAAAATTTAGAAAACATTAAAAACATGCATGAAATTATATATTTAAAACCTACCTTTGAGAACAAAATTTTAAAATCTAATTTCCCTAAAATATTTTATAAATTTTTTTTTAAAATATATGTGAATGAAACTCTACCCCAAATAAATTTCAATCACACTTAAAAACCAAAATGAAATATATTCTAACTAATAATGTAATGAGATATATAAATATCAAAAGTTGCGTTAATCCAGAGGCATGGATCAATGAGTGGATTCTAAATAAAGGATCCATTTAAATCCACCATAAAATGGAAAATATGAATGAACCATAATATTCTCGAAAAAAGGGAATATGATGTAGAATATGAATAATATAACCAAACACTAAGGGAGTTAGGTAAAGTGTATATAATCATGAATAACTCCATAAGATATGGTGATATGATCCTATATATACTCAGGTTAAATAACATTTTGTTACATCCTACTACCTCTTTTAGAAATTTCTCTTATATCTTTTCATTTCCCTCTTTAGTTGGATGAATGTTGGGACTCCCAAGGAAGGAGATCATTTTCTATGGGAAATTACCTAACTTTATAGGATATATTTTGGTTTGAATTAGTTGAGGGTCGGTATAAAATTTTTATTCGATATTTGGGGTTATCCCTGAGTTCAGAGAACACCAGAGTTAGATTGGGGATTTTGAGACAAATATAATATTTTATAGTCTTCTATGTGATTACACACCATTAAATGATTATACATCATAAATTAGTTTTACATGTTTTATAAAATTTTCACATCATGTAATGGATTCTAGAAATATATTAGGAATCCATTACCATGAGTGGATGATTAAAAATGTATGAAAGCGTTTACACAACATGAAAATATTACTTTTCGTGTAATTGAAATAATCATTATTGTAACCTATGGTGACATTTTTCAGTGTTTTAGGGCTTTTCAGATTTCAAAACATGAAAAGGGGATACCAATAATGTAACTCTCATTTTTTTTGTTACCAAGGAAATGCATGACTACGTTCTATTTTATCTACCTGTAAGAACCCACCACCTCAACCTTGGATATCTCCCAAATAATTTTTGACACATCTTCTCAATTAATGTACCTTCATTAAGTGAATGATATCTTTTTGGGTTTTAGTTTATTTATCTAAGTTAGTTATACCTCGGGTTATTCATTGGTGGTGATAATAGTATCCCCATTATGTTGTGTTATTGGATTCATTGATATGTGATTATAATCATCAAGATCCTTTCTAGAACCATGGTGTGATCTACCTCCAGAAGCTAATAATTTTGTTGGTTATGTTGTAGAGTGCATGTTTATTTGAGTTATATAGTAATATAACCTCTCAACTAATTGATTTTCTTGTGGAATTAATTATGAGACGTGAGGAATGATTCTAGGGCCTCCGCCATTTTCTTTTCAGTCTTCTTTGTGGCGGATATCATTATGGTTGTGTGTGACCCAAGTATAAGGTAGGTGGTTCCATATCTAGCCTATATTGGATGAACTGTATGAACATGGTTTGATAAATTGTTTTATAAATACAATTTGATTATTTATTTATTTATTTGGTTTTGGGGAAATGGGTATTGAGAAGGGATGGATTTCCCTTGTTTTGGAAAAAGGATGTATATTTCGAAATCCTTATAAAATGAATTTTTCAAATTTTATTTTAGTGATTTTTTTGATAGAATGGTTTTGAAAAAAGAGTACATGGGAGGCCTTAGGTACATTGGTGGAAGGTGTAGTAATAGGACTCATCCATTGATTCCATTATAGGGTACACTCATAGGGTGTTCTTTTAATCAAAAGGCTAGTTTTTCTAGGGACTTGATAACCCTACTGAGAGGTTCAATTTCAATAGTGTTACCCTTCTCTAAAGATTCTATGTATATATCTAGAGTAATGATAAAAATTATTTTATATTTCTTAGGTATGATTAACATAGATAGGATAGAATGTAGTGATCCTTGGCATGATGTTTCATGTGCTTTGGATTGTACTATTTTAAGTTGTAATTTATGGTTTGGAATTGAGATATGATACATTATTTTATTTTATCATATATATGTAAAATGATTTGAATTTTTTTTTCCTGAATTATTTTTTAAATCTATAATGAGAGGAAATTAAATGTTTTTCTAGGATTTTTATATAAAAAATATTAATCTACTTATATTTTCTTTTATTCCTTAAATATGATAATGTTCTGATTATTGTATAGAAAATCATTGTGGAACACCAATATGGGATTTTACAGACCATGTTGGATTACACCATATGAACCCCTTAGACAATGCATAGACCATTGTATGTATTTAGATATAGGGAAAGGAAAAAAAACACAGTGAGGTGGCAAGGATACCATCAGTTGGGTTTAGGTAGTTGTGGATGAGATAGTGCTGATTTGGCAACACTATCACATAGATTACTAAAATCTCTATTTTAGTTATCCTTTATGTTAGAAATTTTCTTTGGGATGTTCAGACTACATTTAGTTGTATTATTTTTATTATCATCTTTAATTTATTTTATATATGTTTCCTTCGACTAATTTAATCTAGTTTATATTTATATATTCCATGTTGTAGTTTATGTTGGGTGAAATTATTTCCCCTCGATATTGTTTGATTCTCGGGTGACAGTCGCCAGCACATGGGGATTAGTGTAATGGCCTAGACCCTCCTAGTCAATTACTTTGCCAAAATTCTAAGTGTCGTGGTGTCCTGGACTCATCGTTCAGTCCCACGCATCAGCTCCACAGATCAGCTCCACTAATCAGCTCCACTAATCAGCTCCACTGATCAGCTTCACATATCAGCTCCACCGATCTGCTCCACTGATGAACTCCACTAATTAGCTTCACTGATCAGATCCACAGATCATCTCCACTGATCTACTCCATTGATCAGCTTCACTTATTAGCTCCACTGATCATCTCCACTAATCAGCATCACAAATTAGCTCCACTGATTAGCTTCACAGATCACCGTCACAGATCAGCTTCATAGATCGGCTTCACAGATTCGTTTCACAGATCGGTTTCACCAAATCAATTTCATAGACTAGTTTCACCAAATTGGTTTCATAGGTCAGTTTCCCCAAATCGGTTTCACAGATCTGTTTTAGAAAATCAGTTTCAATGATCGGTTTCACCAAATCTGTTTCATAGATTGGTTTCAGTAAATTGTTTTTAGAGATCAGTTTCACCAAATCGGTTTCACATATCAGTTTGACCAAATCGGTTTCACAGATCGGTTTCACAAAATTGGTTTCATATATCGGTTTCACCAAATCAGTTTCACAGATCGGTTCCACGAAGTCAGTTTCACAGACCGATTGCACCAAATCGGTTTTACATATCAGTTCCACCAAATCGGTTTCACATATCGGTTTTAGAAAATCAGTTTCACAGATCAGTTTAACCAAATCGGTTTCATAGATCCTTTTCACTAATTAGCTTTACAAGATCTACTTCACATGATCAGCTTCACAGGATCAGCTTCACAAGATCAGCTTCTCCCAATCAGCTTCATGGGATCACCATAACCCATTCAGCTCCACCGATCGGTTACAAATATCAGTGTCATCAATCGTCCATAGAGGGGTGTCAGGATTTTCATTCCCTAGTTTTTCCTATAACGCAACTTTTAAGTATTTTATCATTTTTAATGTGGTTGAAAGCCATTTTTAGCACCATAAAAAACGTTTTAAATCTCCTAGTAGGGGGGAGAACCTCAATCTGCCTGTTTTCCTCTCTTAAATGAAATCCTTTAACGTACAACTGTTTTCTCCACCCCTCCGATGAGAATTATTAAATAAACAATTAATTCCATCATGTGTAACCGTCTAACCATGAGCTGAAACTACTTTCTACCTTTAAATATGCTAAAGATCCTCATATCATATAATTCCAGGGTCTCACCTTTTTGTCGCATGAGAATTCTTTTCTTCCCGGCTAGTCTCTTTTCCTTCTTCTCTATGGTGTGATTAGAATTCCCCTTCCAAAGGCGAGTGGTGCGTCAGTGCTGGAGCCTTTACTACTCATTTTTAGAGTCTTTATAGTTCCTCCCATTCAAGTCATGCATCCCCAGTTGTTGGAGCCAGGAGAAAAACATCGATCTTTGATCATTCAAGTAGGTATTTTTCGTTGTCTCTCCTTAGTGTGTATCATGTGGGGTGGGTATGCTATTATTTATATGTGTATGGATGAAACTAAACCTTAATGAAGATAATAAATGTAATTTTAAAGAATTAAGGGGGTGTGCTTGATGTATCTGTTGTAGTTCTTATTCGTGATTATGTGTTGTGAATTTTGCAGTCTTATTCCCAGAGAAAATCTTGGTCTTTGGTCATATTTTCTTGTACACTAAGGAACATATGTTTTTCAGGATATTTATGTTATTGGACCGGTGCAACATGGAAATTGGTTAATCATGTAAACTTGATGACTAAATAGATACCCAGTGAATAAGAATCCTTGTGTGATCAGCCTAGTTAACTAAATGGAATTATGGAACTGAATGAAGGGCATATTCAAATTTTAAAATTTGGTTGCTATGTTCTGGTGATGTTGATGGTTGATGCTTGGGAAGTGATGTGGATGGGGATGGGATCCTCTATTGTGATGAAGTTGCTGGATTTTGGATCTGAGGTCGTGTGGGGTTGTATGGTGGGGCTGGGTTTGGTTCCAATACTTCGAGGGATTTCACAAATCCCTTTTGTTGTTGTGACCTTACTAGAGAACCGATTGTGATTGCTTAATTTTCTATTTGTCTATTTTTGTTTCCTTGTATTGTGGTTATTCTTGTTAGTCTCCCAGTAGTGAATAATCTATGTAAATGTAATTACATGAATATGAAAAAATGAATGGCTTTAATGGGTAATTGTTTTCCAAGAATAAGTTGTGACAGGGTTGTGGGTGTCATGCTTATTATGAATATATAGTAATGAGGGTGCATGTGTATGGGCTAGTTTTGGAAACCCTAGGATGGGATGTGTTCTTGTTACCTATATATATAATTGTAGTTTATATGTTTCTTATTCACACCCCACCCATGTTAAGCACATCATGTTGAAAATCAACACTTCATGGGGTAGGGTGTTTTTTCCAACACTCTTATGATTAGATATTTATTAGCTCCTTTTCTGCTCATATTCCCGAG
Source organism: Viscum album (assembly GCA_963277665.1). Lineage (NCBI taxonomy): Eukaryota > Viridiplantae > Streptophyta > Magnoliopsida > Santalales > Viscaceae > Viscum > Viscum album. Next base: position 1,721,029,060 of record OY728126.1, on the reverse strand, counting down.
TAGCCCAAGATCATTCGGGCAGGCTGTGATGGCCTAAGGTCCATTATCGCAGTAGATTCTTTAGGCAGGCTATGTGGTGGTGGTTGGCCTAGGTGTGAGCGGGTAGGTTGTTTCCCACGTGACTTCGGGATGAGGCCTAGGTGTCTTCACTCATGGTAGTAGTTGTTCAGGCCTAGGTGTGTGCGGGATGTGTGGTAGTGATAGCCCAGTTGTTTGTGGGTGGGATGTGTGATTGTGTTAGCCCGAATGTGTGGGAGAGGGGGGATGGCAGTGGGACTGCAGTGATGATGGTAGGAGAGGTTTGACGCGTGGGATGTCCTCTATAACTAGTGGGAAAGTGGCGCGGGGTACCTAAATATCGATGTTTTATTACTATTACTTTACTTGACTTGAATTATTTGGGGAGTGTGCCTTGGTATGGTATGGGAGGATAGTTTCCTTGCTAGGTGCTCTAGTTATCTCTTTTTTCCACGGGGCATTAGAATGCCTCTCCACTTGTTCATGAGATCCTTTGGATTTCCATATAGAGTATACCTGTATACTCACCCTACGTATATAAACTACATTCAGGTTTCCAACAGGACATCAGTGATCATGCGAGACTGTACTAGCTCAGACGTTGGGATAGTTGTTGTCCCTATTTTTCTTTTTCTAGTTCTTTCCTCTGGGATTTTCTTGTACTTTTTTAGAATTTAATTTGGACAAGCATACGACAGAATGGTTTGTTTTTGGATTTAATTTTAACTTTAGTTTTGGTGTTGTTGGGATTTACTATATTATATTACGATCTTATAAAAAAGGGGGTAATGTCTTCCATTTTGTGTGTGATTCTATATCTGTGGTGCTAGTCGCCACTTTGCGAACTATTGAAGGAAGGTCTCAGGGGTCATTATCTCTTCTTGAAATGGAAGAAGGAAGGGTATGGCAATCTGATGTCCCATCTCTCATCTGGGTGAAGGCAGGTCTTGACAAAATGGTATCAGAGGAAGAGGTTGAGAGATAGGATTGAGATCAGTTTTAGGCATAGTGATGATTTTTTGGGATGGTAGGGTAACAGTTCCTGGAAATCATGGTTCGTGAAATAGGCCAAAAAAGACTGGTTAGGACATGGTATTTTATCCCCCCCCCCATGATCCGATGCAAGGAATCTGGGCCTACTAAACAACCAATTGAGGCTAAACTAATTACAGGGTAGAGACCCTAGGAATGGTACACGAATCATAATGACTTGTGTTGTTGTGTGTCATTGGTATTTTGGGGATTTAAAATGAATAATAAGTCTAAAAAAAATTAAAAATCCATCTTCTACAATACTCAAGCTTATGCATTCCATGATTACCTTTCATCAATGGAACCTGGACGATGACCACAAGTAGTGCGGGCATATCGGGGCCTAGGAGGTTGACTTGTCTTATCAGCAGAGGGAAAACTGAGAGAAGGAGGATCGTTAGGGGCATAGGATGCTTTGTGCCTCTCAGCGACAGAACCATGGGAAATACAAGGGCAGTAACTCAGATATTGAGACAGAGGGCTGGCTAGAGGAGCTAGTGATAGCTTTCAACCTGATCCAGGCTCTGAAGGAGTACTAGTTTTCTCTAGTATTAATCCAAATTCAAGGAGCATCCCATCAATGATGGACTCTATCTAGGGGAGAAGAGGGAGGCTGATGATTCGTGGACCGACATCGAGAGGGAATTCCAGGAGGAATTCCACTCTTGTACGTTGAAGGTGGAGAAGAGGCAGGAGCTACTCCCCCTTTAGTAGGGTAGAATGTCAGTTAGGGAGTTGGGGATCATGTTCAAGGATCTACATTGTTTTTCTCCAGACCTTTTTCCGGATGATGAGTCTCAGGTGAGTCGTTTAAACAAGGCAGTCTGACCTTCTCTTCAGTATGATGTTACTCCCTTCAACCTACCAGTGTACATGGAGATCCAGAATAACGATGAAGTTGTAGAAAGGATTCAAATGCTGGGTGGTGTGTCATGATTGGGGAGATAGTGGAGTTCTTCAAGGGGGAAGACTATCAGTAGTAGGCCTCCAACATCAAGGCCTCATAGGTTTCGACTAGTGGGGAGTAGGCCCCAACTATTCCAGTTTTGATCTCCCCATCCTCGGCCTTTCCTCACGAGCCCAGGACCATGGTGCTTCATCAGTGGAAGTCATGGGAACCTTCTGAATCAGGTCCCAAACAGAGTGAAGTATGGTGGGGGTGGACAAGTTCAGCACCCACCTCAGCAGCAGGAGTTTCTAGTGAGACCCTTTCACCACTGACAACAGGGACAATGAGCTCTTTCTCTTCTGAGAGTAGGCATGGTAAGAGGAGGCCAACCTCATGGTGCTCCTAAAGGACCTTGACCAGGGTGTGGTCAGGGAGGTGGCCAACAATCGAGTGGTAGAGGAGCTGGGTGTGGGCAGTTTCACGCTACAAAGATAGTAGTTCCAGCAGGGATGGGAGTCATTTGATGTACAATCAGTATGTTTAACACTTTTGTGTGTGCCTTCTTTGATTCAGAATCATCACTCTCTTTTGTTTCAACCAGTCTATTCCAAGCCTTGAGCCTATAAATAGATAGACTTTCCATTCCCCTAGGGTAGACTATGCCAGTTGGGGATCATACCAGTTTGTTTGATGACTGTTGATGATGTAGACTGATGTTGGTGCCGCATCAGTCTAGTGGAGACCTCTTTCTGCTACAAATTCAGCCATATGATGTCATCCTAGGATTAGACTATCTGTTTTCTATGAAATCTATTATCGAATGCTTCTGGAGAAGAGTCATGTTCTCTGATGGGGATATCCAATATGTGGCTTTTGTTGGAGAGCGGAGTTTAAATGTGGGGAGAGGGCGTATAGACACTCTTCTTTCTATGTTGGTAGTGATTTTAGCAGAATTAGTGGATGCTGAGATGATGGATGTTATGATAATTTTTAGAGAGTTCCTGGAATTTTTTCCCAAGGAGGTTGTGACTCTACCCCCTTGATGTGTCATTGATTTTGGGATAGACTTACAACCTGATGCCCGTTCGATTTCCATGGCTTCTTATCGGATGGTTCCTTCGGAGATACGAGAGTTGTGGATCCAGATTGATAATCTGATGAAGCATGGTTTTTTCCACCCTAGTGTGTTACCATGGGGTGCTTTGGTCTTGTTGGAAAAGAATATAGATGGTGGTCTCAGGCTATGCATAGACTACCAGATACTAAATCATGTAATGGTCAAGAATTTTTACCCTCTTCTGAGGATAGATGATTTCTTTGACCAGTTGAGGGGAGCAGGTCGGTTCTGTAAGATTGATCTACCATCTAGGTATCACCAGGTAAGTGTGAAGGATAGTGATTTTCCAAAGACTTCTTTCAGGTGCCGGTATGGGAACTTTGAGTTCGTAGTCTTGTTGTTTGGTGTTACGAATGCACCTGCTGTGTTCATGGGCCTCATGAACTCTATTTTCCATGAGTTTCTAGACCGGTTTGTTATTTTTTTCATTGATGACATTTTGGTAAACTCACGATCTGATGAGTAACATACTAATCACCTTTGGATGGTCTTGGAAATCCTTCTATATCACCACCTCTATGGGATATTTTCCAAGAATATGTTTGTGACATGAGAAGTGCATTTCTTTGGACACATGGTGTCTCAACAAGGGGTAGCAGTTGATCCGTCAAAGGTGGAAGCAGTTGTTTCATGGGAAGAACCCATGAATGTGACATGGGTTCGTAGTTTTCTAGGTCTGGGAGGATATTATCGGAGGTTTGTACCAAACTTCTCTTGAGTTGCATCTCCCTTGACAACATTGACCAGAAAGGACCAGGCCTCCTTATGGAGTGAGCAGTTCTAGGAATCCATCAATTCTTTAAATGGGATGTTGGTTAGTGCTCTTGTGCTGAGGATACCAGTGGAAGGGATGTGGTTTGAGGTGTTCTGTGATGCTTCTATACTTGGACTAGGGTGTGTGCTATTGCAGCAATGGGGAGTGATATCTTATGGGTCTAGGCAGTTACATCCTCATGAGCGTAACTATTCCACCCATGAACTAGACCTTCCAGCAGTATTGTTTTTATTGAATTTGTGGCGGCATTACCTCATCGGGGAGCACATTGTGGTATTCACAAACCATAAGAGTTTGAGCCATATCGTTACCCAGCAGGACATGAACTTGTGACAAAGAATATGGGTGGAGTTTCTCCAGGAATAAAACTTTGAGATATCTTACACTAATGGTAAGGGGATCGTTGTGGCTGATGCATTGTGTAGGAAGTATCAGAGGGAAGTTGTTTAGAAATCTGTGGATGCTTGGAAGGCAATAGAAGAGTTGGATTCCCTAAACTTGGATGTAAGAGAGGATGATGATAGAGGTTGTCTGTTTTAGATGATAGTTTAATCCTCTCTTCTTCGGCAAGTGGAGGAGCCTTAGTGGGGAGACATAGAGAGTGAAGTGATTCCCGATCGGGTTAACCAAAGGCAGTGCTCGGAAAGGGTGGTCGGAGGATGGTCAAGAACATATGATTTTCTTTATTGATGTTGTTTTTTCCAAATATGATGCATGAGGGAGTTCTCTGTGAGTTCCATAACTCACTTGTAGCAGTACAACCTAGAGTTTCCAAGTTTTCCCAAGGCCTGAGGGAACATTTTTGGTGGCTCGGGCTGAAACAGGTAGTGGCAGAGCTTGTGGCAAGGTGCTTGGTATGTCAGTAAGTGAAGGCTGAACATTTTGTCCCATGAGATTTGTTGCATCCTTCAGATGTCCCTGACTGGAAGTGGGATGAAATATAGATGGACTTCTTCACAAGACTACCCCGGGTTTAAGGAGGTTGTGATTCTATCTTGGTAGTGGTAGACCGGCTGAAGAAATCAATTCACTTTCTAGCGATCAAGGAGTCAAGTGTGGTGGATGCCTTTTCATGGAGATACGTGGATGAGGTGGTGTGGATGCATGGAGTTCCGAGGTCCATATTCTTGGATAGGGATGCACGGTTTACCTCGTGAGTCTGGAGGGGATTTCAGCATGCTTTTGGAACCCGGCTATGTCTTAACACTTTTTCCACCCCCAAACAGATGGGCAGATAGAGAGAACCATCCAGACATTGGAGGATATGCTACGAGCATGTGTTTTGGAATTTGGGGGATAATGCGGACTACATTTTCCATTAGTAGAGTTTTCCAACAATAATAGCTATCAATATACTATTGTCATGGAACCATTTGAAGCCTTGTACGGGAGGTCATATAGTTCACCTGTGTGCTGGACCGAGGTTGGGGAGGTAGGTGTTCTTGGCCCAGAGGTGGTGCGGAGCACAACAGAGAAGGTTCAACTTGTGCGTGGGAGGATGAAGGCAGCCCAAGATAGGCAGAAGTCGTATACCGATCGTAGGAGGAGGCCCTTGGAGTTCGAGGATAGAGACCATGTGTTCTTAAAGGTTTCCCCTCGACATGGGAAGTGATGGTTCGGCAAGGGGATCAAGATCTCTCCTATGTTCATCGGGCCCTTGGAAGTGTCAGGGAGAGTCGGTGAGGTGGAATATCTGCTGGCATTTCCACCTCAATTAGAATCGATCAATGATTTTTTCCATGTCTCCCAGCTTCTTCGATTTCTACATGATGATTCCTATGTCATTTACTGGGGATAATTGGATATTGGGGATGATGTTATGATCGTGGAGCGACCAGTGAGGATCAATGATCGAAAGGAGAAAGTGCTTTGTGGAAAAACTATACCTTTGGTTCATGTGTTGTGGAGGCACGGTGGCCTCGAGGAGACTACCTGGGAGCGAGAAGCTTGGATGCATGCCTAGTACCCAAAGCAGTTTTGAGTTACTGTTCTGAGCCTTCCTTGTAGTACATGTTTTTGTGACCTGCTGGGATGTAATTCTGGCCTTGTTGGTTTATGAGATGTTTGGCTTCCTTACTATATGAATGGTAATGAAATGTCCTGATATGTGGGGAAGGGAGGACCGGACCCCTAATCAAGATGCAATAAGGTTGATGTGATTAAACCCGTGTGGGAGAGTCAGTGCCGCCCAAAGAAGATAGTATCTAGACATGGAGGAAAGAAATCCCTGATCCGTGTGTTGGGATAATGCGATCAATGGGATTCATATGGTCGTTTGGGGTGGTTTGTCCTTGGGAGGTATCTTCTGGAGGGGTTGTTTGGGCTACTCTTGTATTCTCGAGGGCGAGAAAAACTTGGAGAGGTATCTGATGTAATGGCCCAGAACATCCTGGTCAGTTACTTTGCCAAAAATATAAGTCATGGGGTGTCCTGGACTCATCGATCAATCACACCCATCAGCTCCATAGATCAGCTCCACTGATCAGATCCACCGATCAGCTCTACTGATCATCTGTACTGATCAGCTACACTAATCCGCTGCACTGATAAGCTCCACAGATCTGTTCCACAGATCATCTCCACTGATCCGGTCCACTGATCAGACCCACTGATCCGCTCCACTGATCAGACCCACTGATCAGCTCCACTGATCATCCCCACTGATCAGCTCCAGTGATCAACCCCACTGATCGGCTTTATTGATCATCCACACTGATCATCTCTACTGATTAGCTCCAGAGATTAGCTGCACTGATCAGATCCACAGATCATCTCCACAGATCAGCTCCACATATCACCTCCATAGATCACCTCCACTTATCAGCTCCAATGTTCATCTTCACAGATCAGCTTCACAGATCGGTTTCACCAAATCGGTTTCACAAATTGGTTTCACCAAATTAGTTTCACAGATCCGTTTCATGAAATCATTTTCACAGATCAATTTCACCAAATCGGTTTCACTGATTGGTTTCACTAAATCGGTTTCACAGATCGGATTCACCAAATTGGTTTCACATGCCAGTTTCACCAAATTGGTTACACAGATTGGTTTCACCAAATCGGATTCCCAAATCGGTTTCACCAAATTAGTATTGTAGATCAGCTTCACCAAATCGGTTTCATAGATCGGTTTCACCAAATCCGTTTCACAGATCAATTTCACCAAATTTGTTTCACATATCCGTTACACAAAATCAGTTTCACAGATCAGTTTCACCAAATCAGTTTCACAGATCATTTTCACCAAATACTTTTCACAGATCAGTTTCCGCAAATCTATTTCATAGATCAGTTTCACCAAATCAGTTTCACATATCGGTTTAATCAAATCAATTTCACAGATCTGTTTCACCAAATTGGTTTCACATATCATTTTCACAAAATCGGTTTCACCAAATCAGTTTTACAGATCAGATTAACCATATCGGTTTCACATATCAGTTTCACCAAATCAGTTTCACAGATCGGTTTCACCAAATCGATTTCCCAGATCAGTTTCACTAAATAGGTTTGACAGATCGGTTACACCAAATAGGTTTCACAGATCAGTTTCACCAAATCGGTTTCACCGATCTGTTTCACCAAATCGGTTTCACAAATCGGTTTCACCAAATCGGTTTCACGGATTGGTTTCACCAAATCGGTTTCACAGATCGGTTTCACCAAATCCGTTTCACTGATCGATTTTACCAAATCTGTTTCATAGATCAGTATCAGAGATCGGTTTCATGAAATTGATTTCACAGATCAGTTTCACTAATCATCATCATAGGATCCGCTTCACAGGATCAGCTCCACATGATCAGCTTTAGAGGATCAGCTTCACAAGATCTGCTTATCCTAATTATCTTTATGGGTTCAGCTTCACCCAATCATCTTCACTGATTGGTTTCATCTATCTGTGTAACCAATCGTCCACAGAGGGTTGTTAGGATTTTCCTTCCCCGGTTTTTCCCATAACACTACTTTTAAGTATTTGATCCTTTTAAGGTGGTTTAAATCCATTTTAGTTCCATAAACAACGTTTTAAATCCCCTATCAGTGGGGAGACCCTTAATGGACCCGTTTTCCTCTCTTAAATGAAATCCTTTAATGAAAAAATTTTTTGGCCACCCCTTTGATGAGAATTATTAAATAAACAATTAATTCCATCATGTGTAACCGTCAAACCACAAGCTAAAACCACGATCCTCCTCTAAAGCTAGTCAAGATTCTCATTTCCCATAACGTCGGGATCTCACCTTTTTATCACATGAGAATTCTTTTCTTCCCAGTTTGTCTCTCTCCTTATTCTCCTTGGTGTGTTTGGAGTCCCCCTTCCTGAGGAGAGTGGTGTGCCTGTACTGGAGCCTTTCCTACTAATTCTTAGAGTCTTCCGAGTTCCTCCCCTACAAGTCGTGCATCCCTAGTTGTTGGTGTCAGGAGAAAAATGTCGATCATTGATCATTCAAGTACGACATTTACTTTGTCTCTCCTTAGTGTGTATCACGTGGGGTGGGTATGCTATTGTTTCTATGGGGATGGATGAAACCAAACCCTAATGAAGATAATAAACGGAATTTTAAATAATGAATGGGGTATTCTCATTATTTCTGATGTACTCTTTATCCTTGATTATGTTATGTGAATTGTATAGGCTTATGCCCACTTAAAATCATGGTCGTTGGTGGTATTTTCATATGCACTAATGAACCTTTATTTTTTTGGATATTTATGTGATTGGATGGGTGTAACATGGAAATTGGTTAATCACGTAAACTCAGTTGATTAAATGGATGACCACTTAAAAAGAATCCTTGTGTTTTCACCCCGGTTAACCAAATGAAAAGACAGAACTGAAATAATGGCATATTCAAATTTGAAAATCCTCTTTCTCTGTTTTGGTGATGTTGATGGTTGATGCTTGGGAAGCGACATGGATGGGGATGAGATCCTTTGTTGTGGTGTAGTTGTTGGATTTTGGATCTAGGACAATATGGGTCAGTATGGTGGGGCTTGGCTTGGTTATAATACTCCTAGGGACGTCATCGATCCATGTTGTTGTTGTGAATTTACAAGAGAACTGGGTGTGATTGCTTAATTTTCTATTTGGCTATTTTCTTTCCTGGGATTGTGGTTATGACTATTAGTTTCCCAGTAGTGTATAATTTACTTAAATAAAATTACATGCATATAAAAACCTGAATGGGTTCAATGGGGAATTTTTTTACAGGAATGAGTTGTGATAGGGTTGAGGATGTCATCCTTCTTATGAATAAATAGTAACGAGGGTTATTGTGTATGGGATAGTTTTGGAAACCCTGGGCTGGGATGAGTTCTTGTTGCATATAAATGTAATTGTAGTTCTTATGTTTCTTATTAGCTCCTTTTCTGATCTCTTTCCTGAGTATCCCAAGATCCTTCAGGTAGGTTGTGACGGTCTGAGGTCCATTGGTGCCCTAGATTCTTCGGGCACGGTACGTGGTGGTGGTTGGCCCAGGTGTATGCTCGCAGGTTGTTTCCAAAGTGTCTCTGGGATGAAGCCCAAGTGTCTTCGGGCGTGGCAGTAGTTGTTCGGAACTAGGTGTGTGTAGGATGTGTGGTAGTGATAGCCCAGGTGTTTGTGAGTATGATGTGTGATTATGGTAGCCCAGGTGTGTGCGGGTGGGGGGATGGTAGTGGGACGGCAGTCAGGATGGTAGGAGAGGTTTGACTCATGGGATGTCCTCAATAAACAATGGTAAAGTGGTACGGGATACCAAAATATCAATGTGCTAATACTATTACTTTACTTGGCTTGCATTATTTGGGGAGTGTACCTTGGTAAGGTTTGGGTGGATAGTTTCCTTGCAAGGTGCTCTGGTTATCTCCTTTTCTCACGAGGAATTCGAATTCCCCACACTTGTGCACAAGAGCCTTTAGTTTTCCCTACTGAGTATACATATATACTCAACCTCTGTATATAAACTGCTTTCAGGTTTCCAAGAGGACATCAAGGATCGTGCATGACCGTACTAGCTCAAATTTTGGGACAGTTGTTGTTGCTATTTTTCATTTTCTGGTAATTTCCTTTGGGGTTTTCTTGTACTTTTGGAGAATCAACTTTTTGACATGCATTCGGAAGAATGGTTTTCTTTTGGATTTACTTTTATGTTTAGTTTTGGTGTTTTTGGGATTTACTATATTATCTCTCGATCTTATAAAAAGGGGCAATGCCTTCCATTTTGTGTGTGATTATATACCCTTGGTGCTAGTCGCCACTCTAGGACCTATTGAAGGTGGGTATCGGGGGCCATTATCTCTGTTTCAAATGGATGAAGGAAGGTTCTGGAAATCTATTGTCCCTTATCTCATCGTGGTGAAAGCGGTTCGTGACAATTAGTAACTCCCTTTGGTTATGTCAAAATTCAGACCAGGTACCAGTTTGATAGGGTATTTGGGTCATGTTTTCTATATATTTCCTTGTATCTATTCATCCATAGTCTATAATAAGATGACATATTCTCAATTAGCCTTACAATTTTCACTCTTCTAGTTGGAACTGAACCAATGCTAGGGTATACATGTCAATAACATTGGGACATGTATTAAAAAGGCCTATCACTCGCTTACAAAAACACCTAGATTCATCATTATACTATTAATAATGGTAAAGAAAGTATGTGTGTTTTATTATACTCACACTAATAACGAAATTTATGAAAAATTATTCCAATATCATAACTAATCCCAATCCCATAAAACATTCACATTAAACCCCCCATGAAATCACATATACATGAACAATGATCAAATACATCCCATAAATAAATTTTGAAACAAAACCCATGTGGATTAATTTAATAGAATAACACATTTATGATGGAGTCATTCATTAAAAGTTTCATTCCGGACATGAAATTTTAACATGGCAATACCATTGTGAATATCTCCATTGAAAAAAAATTTAAAAACCAATATTATTCATAAATTAATTTCATAAGATATTGAGAGGGACATAAGTTTATTCTTTTGAATCACACACTAAAATCTATTTTCAAATTTAACTTGAAATCATACAACATTTTCACCTCTTTGATATTATTGGGAATCCCCACTTTAAAAACAAAAAAAACCAAGTAAAACATTATTAACATGTTATAATATCACTAAAAACATGTATAATTAATATGAAATATAAAAAATAAATTAAATAAATGTTAAAATCCATAAAAAGATATCTTTAACCCATAACCCCTCAAAACCCATGAAAATTTCAATGTAAAACTACTATAATGTTAGGAGAAACTACTGATAATAAAAATTCATGAATAAATTAATCATTGTAAATTACAATACTTATTAACATATATAAGTTCTAAAAAATATATTTAGAAAGCCCAAGAATATTATCTGTTTATATAAAAAATAAGAACATATAAACACCTACCCATGTCAAGTGAATATGACATGAATCCTTACAAAATAGAATAGTAAAGGAAGGATTTTCCACATTATATGAATCAAAAACTAAAATAAGTTAAAACGAAAACACACTTACATTTTTTTAAACAACAACCCATGATAATAGAATAATTAGTAAATAATGATGAAAATAGAAAATAGTGGGAAAAGATATGAGAGCTTCAAAAACATGATGAAAATCAATGGGAAATTATCCCAGGAACAAGGATTGGAAAGGGAGTTTATGCTTGGGGATGCTTGGTAAAGTATCATGAATTTATGGAGGATACTATTGTGAGTGAGGTTAAATTTGTAACACTGTAAGATTTTTTGAAATATATTATTTCAAATTAATTTAATCATTTTGATAATTTTCATTTCACACATCACTGAATATAGATTTTTTATAAGAATAAACGTATATTTTCATAAATTATATGAAACACCAAGTAAATATTTCACCAAAAAATAGTTATATTATCTTGTGGTATGCACAATTATCTGTTTCTCTTTGTTACAAAAATACCAAGTTCCTTCGATATCTTGCAGTACACGAAGACTATGTTTTAATAAACCAAAATATATTAATAAAACATTATAATTTAGAATAATAATATATAATATAGTTTATAAATTAGTTTTTATGAATATTATTAACTAAATTATAAAAATATATTCTCTATAAAAATATAATATGAATTCACAGGTTACCAATTATGTATAAATTAAAATATAAACCGGTTGAATAGAAAGGAAATATTTTTAAACACTGAAAGGCGTGGTGTATTAATTAATTAAATTAATTACAATTTGAGGATTATATTAATGAAATAAATTAATCATATATTCAATATTAGTTAATACATTCATCCAATATATTTGATAGGTATAAGATAATATTGTACCCAATTTTATGCATAAAAACCTATATTTTTCTAAGGATAGGTTTACATCCTGTTAATGGATAATGTATTTTAAATACATTTTTTGGTGGTTTTATAAATTTTATATTTCAAATAAAAAATTATTTTTTAAATATAAACAAATTTTTTTGGTTAGGATGAATTTTTGGTGTTTTTATATGATGTTTTATTTTTTGAAGAATAATGAAAATTATTGTATTTTAATTAAAAATTTCTTATCTGTCTCATTTATATATTTGTTCAAATTATATTTTTATTGTTTTTAAGGTATAATTATCTCAATTTTATATCAATTAATCCAATTTATTTAATTTTACTAAATTTAACTTTGAAATTGAATATAAAAACATAGCTATATTTTGAATATCCTATTTTAGAAACCTACATGGTCGTCCATTCTATAGCAATAATTTTAAATTAATTTCTGCCACATTTTTTATTGGAATTTGAAAAAATTTATTCCACATTTTTAATTATTATAATTTATAATTTCGAATAATTTAAAATTTTTAACCAAAAAAATTTGTGAAAGTGATGAAAATTAATTACAGTGATTAAGAGAAAAAATAGTTTAATAAAGGACTAATCCTTAATCATAAGGGTCAAAATCACCTATAAACATGTCCAAAAGCTATTGCATGTCCATATTTAGCACCAAAAATAAATTTTACAAAATTATTATTATTATTTTAGAATCAATTCCAAAATCATTAGAGGAGGAAATTCCTGTTTCCAAAATTTACAAGATTGCCAATCCTCCTCCACTATATAAAGGCACTCACCCCACCCAATCATTCACAATCACAGGAAATTGTTATTTACAAATATATGATCAAATAAGATAAAAAATTCACTAACATAATCCAGTAATCTTCTATTTAGAAATAAACCCAACAAAGTAATCCTTTTGTTGAAAACCAAGTGGAGTTACCCAAAGAAGGTATAACATACTTCCTTAAGATTCTTTGTTTTATTTTTATTATCCACACCTAAACACAAATTAATCCATTTTTATATAATAATATCATTAAAATACTTATAATTATATGTTTTTTTATAATTTTTTAACCTAAACTTACACACACTTCCATATAATTGGTAATAAACATACCATTCCTGTGTATGGCGAACTATCGTCTCACAAAACGATGTTATTAATTTTTCCTTTACCACCTATCATGGTGTGGAATTAGGATTTACACTATATTTTGTATGATATATATAATATTTAGGATTTATTTAATCTTATTTAATTATTATATTAATCATAATTTCATGTTTTCAATTTTTTGTAAATAGGATAACATCGTCTGTGGAAGTGTGGACTACCTCCTCCGGAAAGTGATGAGATTCGTTCATATTTTACATAGAATGTATTAAGGATTAGTTTAGTAAACTTGTATGATATATATGGAATAATAATTATACTATAATTATAACATATATATAGACACACATATTTCCTTTAATTCCTTTCACTCAAAGATATAATTAAATGTATACAACGATCACGCATACCCATGGTCTACCGTCTCCATGAACACTGTATTCCATTTCATATTTAAATGTTTTATAAATTATTATAAATAATTATATAATGAATATATATGATATTTATATAATGATTTTATTTTTTAAAATACGTAAATAATGATCTATGAAATTATATCAAGACTAATAAACCAAAACATATATGAAAAACCAAGCACATATTACCCGAAATATAACGTTAACATTGAGTTATTAATAAACAAGAAGTATAAAGGCATTAAAAAATCATATATGGTATTAAATGAAATAATATGTGTAGGATCGAAAAATTAATAATTAGATGCTCAAATACGAGAGGGGGGGGGGTGAATTATATACTTTAAAAATCCTTAAGTAATTTTTGTATAACAAAAATTCACATGTTCTCTAAGCTCTACTAACTTGCTTGATTCCGGAAAAATTCATTCTGAAAATGAAACATAAAAAAAGTTTACAACAAATAAGATTCTACCTTAAGGAATATATAATTTAACAAAATCAGAGTACAAATGTATGGACGTATAAGAAAGATACACTTTCCTCAACAATACAAATACACAACAGAAAAAAATACTACAAGTAAAAAGTAGTAACTCTTTTATCCCAAAGAGGAGGGTATCCAATAACCCTGGATAAAAGGTCCTTTGATTTATACATTCAAGAAATTCTGTCTTACCCAAACCCAGGTAAGACCTCAATCCGAAGATTTGTATCTATCTTCTTATCCCCACAAGCCCTCAATTTGTAAGGAAATCAGCACCTATGACTTCACAACTTGAAGTCTCTGATTTCAAGGAAATCGAACCTCTACACTAAGAAAATCTTCACGAAGCAATGTTTAAACGAGCAGTTCAAAACATTTTTCATGAAGCCTGAGATTTTATAGGAGCCTCTCTCTCTAGAAATCACTTCCACAGCATGTATGCACAGTTTTCAAAGTTCAGTAGTAAGCTTTTTTCAAATGAGCTGTTATTTATAGGCATGGTTCCGGTGGTCAGCTCCCTCTTTTAATGGTCATATTTTACCTTGAATTTAAGAGGGACATGTGCATGTGTCACTCAAACAACGGTTAGTTGATAACTGGAAGAACGAAATCATTTTATAAAAAAATGAGTGTAAGTATAACTAAAATATGATATTCAGAATGTAATGAAATGAAAGATCGATATCTAACTAGAATTGAATTTGGAGTCTACAATACAAGGTTATTCAGATTCTGTTTTGTAGGAATTCGGGACCAGAATTCTATAGAATTCCGAAATCTTAATTTCATGGAGATTTGGAGTCTGGATTCACAGGAATTCGAAAACTAAATTTACAAATTCAGAGTCAGACTTCATGAGAATTCATAGTCAGAACTCATAAGAGTTCAGAGTCTGAATTCAGAGAACTTAGAGTCAGAACATAGAAATGTTCCAAACTAGAATTCATAATCAGATTTCGGAGTTAGAACTTTGACAAGTTCATAACCAGAATTCATAATCTGAATTCGGAGTTAGAACTTTATGAATATTCGTATCCAGAATTTACATTTGAACTTCATGAGAGTTCATATCCAGAGATCAGAGTTAAACATCATGAGAGTTTGTAACCAGAATTCAGGGTTGAACTTCATTAGAATTCGTATCAAGAATTATGATAATTCGGATCCTAAAACAGAATGCTTCATATCTAAGTAATTACTGGATTCTGAGGTTTTCGTTTTAATCCTAATTTTACACTAAGAAAAATTATGATATGAGTAATGAAATATAGGTAAGGGTAAATTTCCTTGGGGAAGGAAATTTTTCTTATAGAAGTAAAACATTGGGTAAAATGATTTTTTCCTTGAAATAAGGTGTTTGTGATTTTCTAAACAAGAATGAATGGTAAATTCATAATGATACCTTATTTACTTAACAAACACCACCTTAATGGAAGGAATGGAAAAGTCATAAGGTAAACCGTATTGAGTCAACAATCTCCCCATTTTTGGAAAGCACAAACATCGTTATAAAAAAGAGTATAAGGTCTTTGCAAAAAAAATTCTAGACTTTGAAAATAAAACTTATCTCCCTTTACATATGATCAATGGTGAATACAACTAACCCCCCCCCCCCCCACCCATGATTTGGAACACTAAGGGTTGTATTCTAGATTTTCAAAATGGGAATTTTCACATGAATGTGGAAATCTTCGTAATGAGAAATCCCCCTTAAATAAAATCCCCCTTACATAGGGATATATATTCTTATACATAGAATTATTTTTCCTTAACCCCCTTAGAATTATTTTTCCTTCTCCCCCTTTATTATTTTAAAAAAGTGTTTAAGGGAATGGAAAAACAATATAGTACCTGAAATATTAGTGTAGATATCCAAACAAAACAAGAAACTAAAATTTCATTACGATTGGAAGAATTAGTACAAGGAAAATACAAAAAATTTCGGGATTGGGTCTATTTTGTTTCTTTTTCCTTGGGCATGAGCTGGTTCATGATTGTCTTCAACTTCTTCAGCTCTTTCTAATCTTACTCAGTATGCTTTTCTAAGGTTTTGATTCTATCCTCTTGAGCCTTCAGGGCCTCTTCCTGAGACTTCATCAAGTCATCTTGCTTCACAAGCTTTTCTTCTATCTCAATCTGAAGATCGTTTTTGTGTTTTCTAGCTTTGGACAAAATAACTCAACTACCCATTCAGATGTTTCACCTCTTGAATCTTTTTATTTTGTTCTAGAGTCATCTTTTCTTGAAATTTGTTTATTATATTCTTGATTTTGGTGTCTTCGGTATCAAAAGCTTCCTTGGCATCTTCTTGGAATTGATCAAGCTCTTCCAAATCGTCAATAATTTTCTTTGACCATCTGGTCATTTTCTTATAGGAATTCCCATGGCCATTATAGTTGATAAGGAAATTTTTGTGATTAGCGTCAATATTAACACATCTATCCAAATCCATGGATACAGAGTCTGAATTTTGATTCATACTGTGATGGAGCATCTAGAATCTGGATTCAATTGCAGGAGAGATTAGAATGGTATGCACCAACTTCTTCAGGGACTGAACAAAAAAATCATGTCCTAAGGAAGATGACTCTGAATCAGACATTTTATTTGGAGATGGTTTATCCTCTAACTCTACCAACTTTCTCTTAGAGGTTTCCCCAACTTCTTTCTTCCTCAAAATATCTTTTTCTGTGGTATCTAGAACCACTTTCTTACCCATACTGTTTTTCGGAATAGCTTCTTCATCAGGGGATTCATGCTCACTCTAAGATAACTGTACAATCTTAACTCCATCAATTTTCACTTTTTCAGCACTAGCCTCAACAGCTTTAGAAAGAATGAAGTTTTGATTATGAATCTCTTACTCTGATAGCTTATTCACTTCCTCTTCTTCACCCTTCTCATCAGCTCCAGGAGTATCAAGTTTTGAGGATCCGGTTTGAGAAGTCCGGATTGAAAACTTTTCAAAAGCAATTTCTTTTTCTGGGTAATCATCAACCTGCTTAATCACATCATCAGAGCCACCACTATTCTCAGCTTCTTGTACTTCTTCTTCTACTTTCTTCTCTTTCACATTCTCTTATTTTGGATTTTCTGAAGTCCACTTACCCAGAGTCTCGAGAAATTGTTCTACTATGATAGTTTCCAGTACGGGGAGATGATGTGACGGTTGGACTTCTCATTTGAATCAAATGGCTGAGAATTCTTCAAATTTGATCTGATGGTTGAAATAAAAGCCGCAAGGAAAAATTTTGTAGGATCCGATAATTTGAGGTTTTAAAAGAAAAACATTCAGATTTAAGGAAATATCAATCCGAGAAATTTAAAAAAAATAAACTAACAACAAGTAAAAGGTAATTACAAGAAAATAAAGAAAGAATCATACCTTTCGGATTTCTAGGAATATTATTCATACTGAGGAATATTTTTCTTCAAGATCATTGGATTCCAAGAAAAACTTGAATACGGAAAAGAATCTTCACTATAAAAATTTTAAAATATGAAAGTTTCTATTATGAAAATTTCAGGTCTGAATAGTTTCATTATGAAAAATTCAGGTCCAAATATTTTTATTAGGAAAACATCAGGTCCGAATATTTTCATTACGAAAACTTCTGGTTCATTGATTTTCATTACAAAAACTTCAGGTTCAAAGATTTTAATTACAAAAAATTCATAATTTTTAATATAAAAATCATGAAAAACTCCTTTATGAAAAATATGAAAAAAAATATTACAAATAAATGAACTCCCCCTATGAAAATAAGTTTATTACTGTAAGGAGATTGGATAGACAGGAAGTTAATGAGAAGGATTACCATATGGTTATCAATACTAACTTTTTTAATGTATTTAAATATATCAAAGGGTAAATATTTTGTGAAAATATTTGCAATTTTATCTTGTGTTTTGATAAATTGAAGAAGGCTATCTAATTTAAGTGTGTAATCCCTAAGAAAGTGATGCCTAATATCTTTGTTCATTTCTTGAGAGTAATATGCATGGTTTTTACTAATGGAAATGTCACTTGTGTTATCACACAAAATTTGAGTCTTAGTAAAACTCATTCCATAGTATGTGAGTGTGTGTTGCATCTACAACACTTGAGCACAACAACTTCCAGCTACTACATATTCAGCTTCTGCAGTGGAAAGTGCTACTGAGTGTTGCTTATTCAAGAACAAGAAACTAATGAAGCTCCTATGAAATTACAAGTTCCAGACTTACTCTTTTTATCCATTCTATATCCACCAAAGTCAGCATCTGGAAAAATTTAGAATAAAATCATTTCTATAATAATAAAGTAGTCCTAAATCCATGGATCCCTTTAAGTAGAAAAAATTCTATTCCCTACCTTTAAATGAGATTCCTTAGGATTAGATTGATATCTTGAACGTAATCACACTGAAAACATTATGTCTGGATGATTGGATGTCAATTAATGTAGACTTACTATCATACCTCTAAAAGATGTTTGATCTACTGGTTTCTTAGCTTCATCAAGATCAAGTGTATTTTAGGTACCAATGGGAGTACTTATACTTTTAGTGTTGTCATATCCATAATTTTTAAGAAGATATTTAATATAATTAGGTTGAGATATATATATTCCTTCTGGTTTTTGAGAAATTTGAAAATCAAGGGAAAATGTTAACTCACCCATCATACTCATTTCAAACTCATATTTCATAAGATCCGAAAAGCAATTAGTTAATTATTGCTAAGTTCAACCAAATATAATGTCATCAACATAAATTTGAACAATTAAAAAAATATCTTGTCTTTCTTCATTAAAAGATTTGGATCATCATTTCCCTTAATATAGTTATTTTGAAGCAAAAATCCTTTAAGTATATCATAACAAGATCAAGGTACTTATTTAAGGACATATAATGCTTTGTTAGGTCTAAAAACATGACTAGGATTTTTAGTATGTTTAAAACCTGGAGTTTGTTCAACAAAAACATCCTCTTTAACATAACCATTAAAGAATGCACATTTCACATCCATTTGGAAAATTTTGAAGTTAAATAATGCTGCAAAGGCATGTAAAATTCAAATAGTTTCAAGTCTAGCAACTGAAGCATAGTTTCCTTCATGCTCTATCCCTTCTTGTTGATTATAGCCTTTAGAAACTAATCTAAATTTATATCATACAATGAATCCATTTTTATCACACTTATTTCTGAAGACCCATTTTACTCCAAAAATAGAGCTTTCCTTAGGTCTTTCAACCATGTTCTAGACTTTATTCCTTTCTAATTCATTTAGTTCATCTTGTATGGCTTTGATCTAATAATTATTACCTAAAGCCTAATTACTGATTTTTTGTTCTAATTGGGAAAGGAATGGTAGATGTTCTACATCATTTCATAAAGAACTTCTAGTCCTTACGGGTTGATTCAAATCACCAATGATACTATCAACGGGATGATTCTTAAGAAATGACTTATTTGGATTTTGTAAAGCCGGTTCATCAACATAGGGTAAGAAATATTCTAGGGTAAATGTTTCAGAAGTATCGTATTGAACATTTTCCTTATCAGAAGGATCTTCTATCAAAAGTTTATAATAAGTTTTTTAAAACAAATCTGAGGATGCAGGTTGGGGTTGTTTAAAAAAAGGATCAGTTTCATCAAATTTAACATGTACTGTCTCTTCAACAGTACAAGTGTTTTTGTTGAAAATTCTATTTTCCTTAGAAGTTGTGTAGTAGCCTATGAAAATCCCTTCATAAGATTTTGGTGAGAATTTATGAAGATTATCTTTAGTATTCAGAATGAATACTTTGCAACCAAAATATTTAATATAGGATAGTCTAGGTTTTCTACCATTCCATAACTCATAAAGAGTTTTATTATGAAAGGGATTAATCCAAACAAGATTTATACTATAACAAGAATTACTTACATATTTTCCCAAAAATGATTGGCAACAAAATACTCACTCAACATGGTTCTTGTTATTTCTTGAAGAATTCTATTTCTTCTTTCAACAACACCATTCTGTTGAGGTGTTCTGGGTGCTGAAAAGTTATGTGTAATGCCTTTTCTACTACAAAAAGATTCAGAATTAGAATTTTGAAACTATCCACCATGATCACAATGAATAGTTATCAATGGAATGTTTTTATCATTTTTAACATTGGATCTAAAACTTTTTACATAAGAAAAAGCTTCAGACTTCTTGCTAGAAAATAGAGACACGTATATCCAGTGTAATCATCAACCAGGACAAAAACAAAATATATTCCCCCCAATGCTCCTAGTTTGTGTAGGACCAAAAAGATCCATATGCACTAGCTTTAATGCATCATTAATTAAGGATTCACCAAATTATCTAAAACTTGATTTATGTTTCTTTCCATATTGACAAGGTTCGTAGACTTTTGAAGAATCAAATCTAAGCTCCAGTAGATCGTTAACGAGTTCTTTATTAGATAGTTTTCATATGTTCCTAAGGTTACATTGTCCTAGCCATCTATGTCATAACCAAGAACGATCTTCCATTGCACTAAGGCAGGGTAGTTCTTGGCTCTTAAGATCTTCTAATTTTAATGTGTAAACATTCTCTTGCCTATGGGAAGAGAGAATAATATCATCCTTTGAATTGTGTACTAAGCATTTTTCATTCCTAAAATTCACAAGGTAGCCTTCATCACATAACTGACTTATGCTAATGAGCTTTTTATTAAGACCATTAACAAATAAAACATTTTAAATCAAAGTTCTTCCAAGAAGAACAATGTTACCTATACCAATAATTTCTCCTTGAGCATTATTTCCGAAAGATACTTTTCCTCTTTTCTCCTGGATAATCTTTTCAAAACAGTTTTTATTACCAGTCATATGACGAGAACATCCACTATCCATGTACCATGTATTGATGTTGGTAATTTATCTATATTCCTGAAAATAAGGAAGTTAGACTTTCGGAATCCAAACATTCTTGGATCCGGAATTGTTAGAGAACAAAATTTTTGGTATCCACATTTGTTTCGAAAAATAATTAGTATGAAACCTAAGAGATTGAACATTATTCAAGGAGTAATTTTTATTCCAATGCCCAAAACATTGAAATTTAGTGAAAAAAGGGTCTTTAGAAGGAAAAAATAGTTGTTTTTGAAAATAGGATTTTGGTGAGTATAACATAATCTAGTATTGTTTCCTTGTGGTTTATTTTGAGAATACATCTTGTCAAAATTTTCCTTCCCAGAGGTAAAGTTTGCAAGAAGCTTCTTAAGAGAAAATATTTCGGATTTCAGTCTGATGAATAAATTCCTATCCTCAGGAATCATTTCCTTAGAGTTATATTTTTCTTCGAAAACTTTTATCTTTAAAATATCATTAATAAATCATTAGAATGTACTTCCTTAACAGAATTTACTTTCTCAAGGTCTTTAGAATTTTTTTCTAAAAGCTCTTCTTTATCTCCAAGATCTCTAGAAAGATCTGAAATATTTTTTGTAATAATTTATTCTCTAGTATTCTCTTTGTCTAATTTCATAGAAATTTTAACAAAAATATTCTTCATGTAACTTTGAAAATAAAGATACTTATTCATATGAAGTTATGTCTTCATTTTATGAAGATGAAGTGTCTTCATTATAAGTACTATTATCAGAATAGTAATTCTAATCATGAAATAAATTTTTTAAAGCCTCAGTAGAGCATACCTTGGCCATAAGACATGTATAAGGGAAAGAAGTAATAGTAATGAATCCCATATTCTTCCGTGTTGATGAATGATATTTAGATGATTCACTTTCTGAAGAGACTCCACAGCTAGCACTCCAAGTATCATTTGATATAAGACTTTTCATGTGCTTTGATCGATAGAATTTCTTCTTGTTCCTTTCTCAATTCCTTTCATTCTTTTCCTTGTTTTTTAACAAGGGACAATCAGGTATGATGTGACATGTTCTTCTAAATTCATAAAAAGTGACTTCCCCATATTTGTAATCTCTGTAGTCTTTTTATTTTTACTTATTCTGATGATTCTTTTGAGCTACAATCTTGTTCATTCTCTGAGAAAGATTATCTAATTCATTCTCTGACATTTCTGTATCACTAGATTCTGACTGAATAATGAATTTCTTTGACTTTGATCTAGTTACCCTTTCTGGGGTCTTGGCTTACATATGTTAAGAAGTGGTTGTAAAAGAAACTCATCTATTCCCATTCTTCTTCTTAACATTTTCATCATCTCTCTTCATTCAGGTTTCATGCTGAAGAAGAGTTCCAAACAACTCATCTAAGGAAATCTGAGTTACTTTCCTGTTCTCATCAATAGCTGTCCTCTTGGACTCGCATTAATTTGGCATGATTTCTATGATCTTATCAAAAATATCCTCATCATACAAACCTTTTTCTCCAATAGATTGTATGTTATTCATAATAGTCATAAACCTTTGTTTTACATTTCTTACAGGTTCTCCATAAGGAAAGTTAGAGCTATGGTATTCAGCTATCAACATGGCTCTTCTTGTCTCTAAGACTTCAGATATACCAAAAAGTGTAACATCAAGTTTATTCTGGATACTGTTTGTATCTTCACATGATGATATTTGACTATAAATGTTCCTAGTCATGGAACACAAAAAAGTATTTCTGACTCTGACGTTTTCTTAGTATTTTGAATTATACTGGTTTGTAAAAGTTCTCAATTCCTTATCCGGAATTTTATAAACTCTAGTCAACATAAGATAGTTATCAAATCTAGTATTTATTACAAAATTATTCATCCTATCTCTCCAATACTCATAATCATTTCAAACGAAAATGAAAGGTCTGGTAGGATTTAGATTATCAATAGAACCAACATTTAATCCTTCAATACATAAGAAAATCTTTGGCACACAAACTTGTTAGTAGTATGAGTTTGTAAACAAGAGAAAATATCCTAATCAAGGAACTAGATATTGTATCTCTAAGAAAAACTAAATCTGATCTATATGAGTTTGAAAAACAGTTTCTGAAAAAGTTTGACTCCGGAAGTTCAATTCCATGAATTCCCTTCTGAATCTAATCATGAGATTAATTCGGATTGAACCAACCCTCTAAAACCAATTGTAGGATTGAAAAAGTAGTAATGAGATACTCATATACAAGAGGGGGGTGAATTTTATACTTTAAAAATTCTTAAGGAATTTTTGTATAACCAGAATTCACACAACCTCTAAGCTCTACTAACTTGCTTGATTCCGGAGAAAGTGATTCCAAAAATGAAACTTAACAAAAGTTTACAAAAAATTATATTCTAAATTAACAAATATAGAATCTAAATAAATCATAGTACAAATGTAAGGAAGTATAAGAAAGTAATATTGTCCTCAACAATAAAAATACAAAATAGAAAACAAAATACTACAAGTAACAAGTAGTAACTCTTTTAACCCATGGAGGAGGGTATCCAACAACCCTAGATAAGAGGTCCCGTGATTTATACTTTAAAGAAAGTCTTTATTACCCGAACCCAGGGAATCCCCCAATCTGATGACCGGTATCTATCTTTCTATCCTCACAAGCCCTCGATTTGTAAGAAAATCGGCACCTCGGACTTCACAACCCAAAGTCTCTGATTTCAAGGAAATCAAACATCTTCACTAGGAAAATCTACATGAAGTAATGTTAGAACGAACAGTTGAGAACTTTATGTATGAAGCTTGAGAGTTGAAAAGAGCCTCTCTCTCTTGAAATAACTTCAACAGCAAGTAAGAAAAGTTATCAAAGTTCAGTAGTGAGCTCTTTTCAAATGAGCTCATATTTATAGGAATGGTTTCAATGGTTCGATCCCTCCTCTAACAGTCATATTTTTCCTTGAATTTTGGAGGGACCATTACTCCTGTCACTCAAACAATGTTTAGTTGATAACTGAAAGTACGACATCATTTTATAACAAAAAGAGTGTTAGTATAACTAAAATATGATATTCAAAATGTAAGGAAATGAAAGTTCAGAGTCTAACCAGAATTAAATTCAGAGTCTAAAATATAAGGATATTCGGATTCGGTTTTGTTGGAATTTAAAACCCGAATTCTATAGAATTCCAGAGTCTGAATTTCAAGGAGATTTGTATTCTGGATTCATAAAAATTCAGAGCCTGAACATAAAATGTTTGAAGTCAGAGTTCATGAGAATTTGGAGTCAAAACTCATAGGAGTTTGGAGTCTGAATTCAGAGGACTCAAAGTCATAACATAGACAAGTTTGAAACCAGAATTTGTAATTATAATTCATAGACATAACTTAGACAAGTTCATAACCAGAATTCGTAATCCGAATTCAGAGATAGAACTTCACGAATGTTCGTATCCAGAATTCAGAGTTGCACTTCATGAGAGTTTGTATCCAGAGTTCAGAGTTGAACATCATGAGAGTTCGTAACTAGAATTTAGAGTGGAACTTCATGAGAAATCGTATCCTGAATTTTCAGAATTAGGATCCTAAAAAAGAATGCTTCATATCAGAGTAATTGTTGGATTCCGAGGTTATGGTTTCAATCTGAATTGTACACTATGAAAAATTATGTTATGAGTAATGAAATCTAGGTAAGGGTAAATTTACTTGGTGAAGGAAATCTTCCTTATAGAAGTAAAACAAGGGGTAAAATGAGTTTTGCCTTCAAATAAGGTGTTTGTGATTTTCAAAACAAGAAGGAATGGTAAAGTCATAAGGATACCTTATTGACTTAACAAACTCACCCTTAAAGGAAGGAATGGAAAAGTCATAAGGAAAACCTTATTGACTTAACAATATGGTTCTATTTTAGTATTATAATAAACATAGATATATTATATATTATGTTTCAACATGTATGATGAAAGATGTAGCATTTGGTCTGGGTTTTCATATGTCTCTTTTTATATCCGTGAAATACATTCCTTATTCACCACTCATTCATTTAGTGTGGTTAATATAATTAAAATTAATTAATTATAAAAAATTTATACGTATATTTATGGGTATTTACATATCCATTTTATGATGTTGCTTTTGTGATTTTTATGGCTCATAAGTTACCAAATCAGTCAAGTATTTGTTTTCAATTTTCATTCTGTAAGATATATACCATGTTATGAACTAGTATTTTTATATGGGGTCTATATACTACATATTGAAAAATTATATCATGAATCTACTTATTTTCATGATATTTTATGAATCATGGTGTTTTATAATTTTATGGGGATTGTGATTCAATGTTACCAAAGTGGTAAAAACATCTTCTAAAAATCTCATCATTTATTGGGATTGCATAGGATTATTCTTCCATTGATGAAATAGTATGCTTCATATATCAAGAATAATCATAAAGGTTATTATAATATGCTTATATATGATGTTCTAATTAATTTGTTCCATTTTTAAAGTCATTGGTAAATTATATAATTAAGAAAATTTTTATATAAAAATATAATTTTATTTATCTTTTGGGTTGAAAAGTTGTGTTCGTTAAAAATCATGCTTTATAATATGTTTTGAAAAAATGTTTTAAAATTATCATATGAGGTTTAAAGGATATTTTAACCATTTTTACTTCTAAAAAACTATTTTAAAATGGATCTTCTTGTCCTTTTCAGATCAAGGAACTTTTCCTAAATTTTGTGGTGCAAAAAGAATGCACTAAATGTATAGAATTACCCACTAACATGACCGTCATTTCCATGAATATTTCCTTATAAATTCACAAATATTGTTTTTAAATATTTTTCTTCATAATATTTTATAAATTTTTTAA
This sequence comes from Viscum album, assembly GCA_963277665.1. Lineage (NCBI taxonomy): Eukaryota > Viridiplantae > Streptophyta > Magnoliopsida > Santalales > Viscaceae > Viscum > Viscum album. The sequence goes on along the minus strand of OY728126.1, from coordinate 1,721,003,129 downwards.
TTTAATGTAGTTTTCGAAAACAAATGTTTTCAAAATTTTGTTTTGTTAAAAAATCAATTCAATTTACTTTCAAATAGTTTTTTATATATTTTTTGAAGGTTATTTTTAAAGAAAAGTATTGCAATTATTTCAATATTAATTTATAACTTTTCAAATCCAATTTCAATGATTTTTTTTTCAAAAATATATTTTTTTTAAATAGTGTATTAATTTATTTTCAAAGCTTTATTTATGTGATTTCAAAAGGTTATTTTTAATGAAAAAATATCTTTTATTTAATGATTCCTTTATAATTATTCAAATAAATTTTAAAATTAAATGTTTTGTAAAATAATTTATGTTTTAAAAAAACAATTCATAATAGAAATGATATTTTCTTTCTGAAATATTTTAAATGAAAATTTAAAGAATTATAAAAAATAAAAGGATTATTGGAATGGTTTAATGAAAAGGTATTCAATGAAATGCTATTTCCATAAGAAACGTTCCATGTGATCCTTCAAAAATAATTATCCATATAACATGGAAAATATTGTTATATTTTATTCTTTACTACGGATATTATCAAAGAATATCATTCATATTATTTTTTAAATGATTTATGTTTTGATGGAATGATATTTATAAAACACATTTATCTTCAAAGAGTTACATTATTTTGAAACCATCCTCTTTTCACATGATTTGTTCTGATGAAATTATAAGAATATCTATCAATTTTCCATAGTTAACAATAATATCGAATTTATATGACACACATTGCATTTCATGGGTTTTAATAAGATGTTTATGAAACACATCTCTTTTTATGGGTTATGATATGATTTATGTTTTATTATCTTATGACACATTTATGATTGATTTTATTATATGATGAGTGGAACCTATATTTTACTACAATTAATTGGGTATGGATTTATATCTCCTCAGATAGTAATGAGAAATTAGTCAATGAGCATGATCCAAAAGGGGAAATAGGTGTGTCAAGATCAAAAATAGTAAATCGGTGTGTCCTGATCTAATTTGGGAAGATAGAGAAACATAGTCCACTCAAAAAAGACGAGGAAACCCAATCCACTATGGGAATAAGGGGAAAGTAGATCTGTTATAAGGAATGGAATTCTATGGGGATGTGGATTTTTCACTCCTAGAAGGTGTATTCCTCCTAAATTTCACTGATAATTTTTTGGCAACACGCTTTGACTTATATGGAATGATGTTACATATTTATATATCTACCAAAAAATATATATCTTAATCCTTTGACATTCTCACATGGTAAATGTTCTTGATTATCATATTATTCATGTCTTTTTTACTACCTGTATTTATTAAATGTCTCAGGATTATAGTATTTTTACGTGGGTTATGATATTAAAATGTTATGATAATATTCTCATAACCTAATGTTAATGTTATTTTTACATACTTCCTTTATTTACCCTTAATGAAAATTCAACCTCCTCACTTTCTTTTAATTCCTTTCACCGGGTTATGAAGAATTTTTTTTATTATGAGTACTAAATTGGAATTAATTTAAGGTATATTTTGAATATCTTTAATGGAGTTAGAATATTTTGTTCCATGTTTCCATAAAAAATAAACTATTATGATCCTCGAGCATGTATTTTTGTAATGGTATGAATATTATTCTCAAATAATTTGATATGCATGTATGTTAATCTAGGGTCACAATAAATATTATAAAAGGAAATGTTTATTAATCCATTGGAAACTAGGATGAGAAAACATTAGTGATATCCATATTTATACTTCTAAGGATATGTCTAGGTAAGTATTTTAGGATGAGTTTAAGGACGAGTTAAAAATTTGGAAAATGTCCTATAATATTGGAAAAAGATAGAGTGAGTGTTTTCCTAGAAGTAAATCCCTTTATAGATAATACATATGTGTGTGGGTTTGGAATATATTTTCATTTGGGTAGCAACCATAAATACACCCTAATGATCTAGACTCAATTGGGAATTGGTGCATGACAAAGGTATTTTTGACACACTTGGTTTGACAGTACCAGAGGATATTATTTGGGAATTCAAAAAATAATTACGAACCATCATGAAGGATTTAAATAGAATATGAAAACTAATTACTTAGGATTAACCTAAATATTTATATATTTATAAATTATTTGTCATGATTTAGACATGTATAATTAATTTTTTTTCCACATTCTATGGTTTTTTTCTATAATATGTTTTTCCCACACTATGTTTTAATGTGTTAGTCAATATATTGAACTAGAGAGAACAAGGATAATATTGAATGTTCTATATGTGAAAGGTGTGGGAATTAACAAAATAAATTTCTTAAGTGGAGATCTAATGAAGAAAATTATGATGGTGGTATGAGAATTGGTTAAACATATAATCCTAAAGAGAACACAAACGACGTGTGAATGGTATGGGATGTTTTAATAGTATTTTTACATTAAAATTAATATGAATGATTATATTGAGGTATAGGGACATTATTAAATGATTAATATTTCATATTCTAGGACAAGGTGTATTATGCTTTAAGATTATAATGATTGAGTGATGTTTTATGGATAAAGTTCTATAATTGAAGTGTATATGTTTTCTAACGCAATGATTTTTCAATATGAATAATGAAATATATTATTGTTTATAGTATATGTTTTTCATCAATTATTTCTAAGGATATTTGGAATGGTGATGATTAATTAAAAAATTTATTTAACATAAAGGTGTTATTTTTAGTTAAAGGAAAGAAATGTATAATCTGTTCAAGATGTTGAGACAATTCTGTTTCGCTTAGATAAAGAGGTGATTGATTTGGATAATGTAAATTGTGTAGTATTTATGACCTTACAAATGATAAATTATTAATTGGAAGACTCTATTATATTATCATGGAAGAAGTATAAAAAATTATAGATTTATGTAATATATATAGTAATCATTTGAATAAGTAATCATGCATGTTTTCTAAAAGGATTTTGGGTAATTCAGGATATTACAATATTTCAATAGAATACATGATATGAGTATTCAAATTTGTGGAATATGAAAACAAAGAGATAATTTGTGAAAATTTGGTGATCAGTTTTAATCATATTTCATGATTTTATTTTTATTGTTTTGTATTTTCATCTTTTGGGAGGGTTATATGGTTAACCATAATATAATGTTTTAGTTAATCATCAAATGATGTTTGTGAGATTAAAATATTATATCACAACATGAGGATTTATAAAAATTGGATAACATGTCCCAAAAAAATATTTGTGATAAAAAATGACATATGGAATGAATTTTCATTCAATTTATAGATCTCATGATCTATTAGTACTTTAGGAATTATAAACTCACCTTCATTCCCTAGAATAAGAGATAAAGAGCTAATTGATTAAGGCATAATCAATGGATGGTATTGTGCCTATAGAACAGAATTAAATAAATTATGTATATCAACTAGTTAAAGTTCATAATATTTAGGAAATATTATCTAGAAACCATGATTTTTATCCTAGTACCTTTGTTTTAGATGAATCAAATTTCCCCTGAGATCATCACCGATTTATGAATTTGTGATCACTATTTATATACTACCCAGGTTTTATATCACTTTTCATTATCACTTAATTGTTATATTTATCTTCCATATCAATATTTTGACTTCCTATATATGTTATCATTTGTGGAAACCTAGTTATTTGTTACTTTGGGAAACTGTTACGTTTTCAACATATTCTTTTAAAAGGAAGTTTTATTATTCATTTTTACGATGTGGGTTTCAAAGAACATAACATTAATTTATTAAAACATTGATAACCCAGATTAATTTATAGGGTGAAATTAATTTTAATGTGGGTAGAATATAATACCCACATATTTTGTTATTTTTTTTAAATTTATTTAATCCTTTTGATATTATTTACATTACACAACACTGATTATGGATTTTTTATATGAAATAACAAAATTTTTCTTGCATTATATACAAAAAATTCATTATTTAACTATACACAAGACTTATATTAGATTTTGGTACATGTAACACTATATCTTCCTAATATTACACACAATATCTAGTCTTTCTGATAGCTCGTGTTACACAGAAGACTGAGTTTTACAAAAAAACAATATATAAAAAAATTATTATGTATAACAAAAATTTCCCTAAATATTAAATTATTGTTTATCAAATATATTAATAGTCTTATGAAAATATATTATGTATAAAATTATATAATTAATTCATTGGTTACCAATTAAGTATAAATTAAAATATAAATTGATTGAATATAAAATAAAATATTTTTATTCTCCCAAAGGTGTGTCATCTTAATAAATTAAATTAATTATAATTAAATAATTATATTAAATATATATATATATATATTATTTAATCAATTTTTTTCACATTAATCCAAAATATTTAATAGGTATTAGATAAGAACAAACAAAATTTATCCGATAAAAACCTTTATTTTTCTATAGATAGTTTTACCACCTTTTAATGATAAACCTATATTAAATATAGAATTAGATGTTTAACAAATTTTATATTAAAAATTAAATATATTTTTTGAAATATGAACATAAAAATTAGTTTAGGGTGAATCTATGGTATTTTCCTAATAAGTTTCATTTTTTTAATTAATAGGGGAAAATACTGAATTTTAATTCAAAACTGATTTTTCATCTAATATATTTACAGGGTAAAATAAAATTTTATATTGATTTTTAAGTTTAATTATATAAATTTTATATCAATTAATCCAATTGATTGAATTTTAATCAATTTAGATTTGAAATTGAATATAAAAACATTGAAACCCTTTGAATATCTAACTTTAAAAAACCACTTTGTCGTATCGTCAGGAGGATTAAATTTAAATTACTTTCTGCCACATCCATGATTTTAATTTGCAAAAGTGAATTAAATATTTTTATTCAGAATAATTAATAATTTATAAAAATTAAAATCTATTTGTTGTCCAAAATATTACAGAATGTGATTGAAAATAAATATAATGATTAAGAGAAAATTATCTTAATAAAACACTAATCATTAAACATAAGGGCTAAATGACCTATAAACTTATAAAAAATATAGTTTATGCCCATATTTATACCCTATAATCCATTTTATAGTGTGTTTAAAATTATTTTATCCACTTTTAATAGTTAAAACAAGGATGGAATTCCATTTTAAAAAATTTACCAGAATTCTACTTGTCATCCACAATAAAATGGAACTCTACCTTCCAACTTATATACACGAAAAAATAAATTTGGATCTCTACAAATATATAACAAAAGCTCATAAAATTACAACCTTAATCATTGAAGAATATATTTGGTTTTAAATCCAACCAATGTACCATTTTGGTGTATACCAATATGAGTTTCCCAAAGAAGTGGGGACATCCTTCCTCAAACTCCTTTGATTTATTATCATTCTCCACCCCTAAACAATTATTGTTACATAATTATATAATAACCTCAGTATAAAAAACTATAATTAGTTTTTTTATTATAAATTATTCATATACTTACAAACACATCAATCTAATGGATAAAAAATTACTATTATTTTATATGACGAACTACCGCCTAATGAAATGATATTGTTCATTTTTCATTTACCATCTCACATAGTATGTAAATATGATGTAAAATATATTTTAATATGAAATTTATGTTGTATTTAAGATTACTTAATTATTATTTGAAATATAACTTTATGTTTTCCATTTTTGTAAATACGATAACATTGTTTGTGAACGTGGGACTGCCACCTCCTCAATGTGATGTGATTCGCTCACTCTTTATAGAAAACGTATTAAAGATGGGTTAAGTAAACATATAAGATAAATATAAAATAATAATAATACCTAAATCATTAAATACATACACACACACATATATATATTCCATTTACATTCTTTATTTCAAAGAGATAATAATATGGAATCATTATTTCCACATATGTACGCTCTACCATCTCCATGAATAGTGTATTACACCTCATATTTATGTATTTGATAGATTATTATAAATACATAAATACTGAATAAATATGATACTTATATCATGAATCTCATTATTGAAATAATTATATCATGATCTATGTAATATGATCAAGAATAAAAATCCAAAACAGATATGAAAAAAATAAGATATTACGTGAAATGCAACATTAAAAAGGATTTTTTGATAAATGGGTAATATAAAGACCTAAAAAAATGATATATGGTATTTTATATAATAATATGGTTTGATTAATTATGTTTAATTAAAATATATTTATTATATAGTAGGTTTTAACTTGTACACAGAATGTCAAGACAAAACATAGCGGTTTTCTCATATCAATTTTTTATATTCATGAGATACTAGACTTATTAACCACTAATTTATTTTGTGTAGTGCATATACTACCCATTAATGTATCATGATATTATTATAATTATATGTATCTGTATTTATATATCTATTTTATGATATTTATTCCATGAGGTTAATTTCTCAAAAGGATACTGAATCTGTAAAATAATTTTCTCTCAATTTTTCTTTCCTTGAGATACATTCCATGTTATGCACCTATATTTTTCTATGAGGTTTATATACTAACCCTTAATATGATATATGATTAATATTAATGTTTAAATGATATTTTTATTTTCCTTTAATTTTATTATTCCATGGGGATTATGATTCAATGTTACCAAACTGATAACATCTTATCGTTGTAATTTCATCATTTATTGGGATTCCTTATGATTATACTTCCATTAATGAAATTTTATTATCCATATATCAAGAACACTAATAATTTTTTTCAGTTTATATGCATCATATCATCATGTATTAGTTCCACATTCACTATTTGATACTTAATATAATAAAAAATGTTTTTATGAAAATCATACTTTATTTATCCTTTCAACTAGATATCAGTGTTCTTTCAAAATCATGTTTTCTAAAAAAGTATTCAATGATATTTTACTATTATGAAATAAATTTTAAATGAGACTTTTACCCATTTTTCCCTTAAAAACGGGTTTAAAAACAATATTCTTTTCATTCATTGATGAATGAACTTTTCTAATCTTTTAAGGTGAAAATTAATGTTTTCCATGTTCGGACATTCCATCGGCATTACCATAATATCATTGAATATTCCATTCTAAAATTTCAAAATTAAATTTTAATGAATTTTTTTTATAATATTATTGTAGTTATTGAATTCATAATAGTTGTAAATGAAAATGTATTTGAAAAATGTTTTACATTTAAAAAAGAGATTAAATGGGTTTTAAAGAATCATATATATGATTTCAGATGGTTATTTTCAAAGAAAAAGGATTTCAATTTTTTAAAGTTTTATTTATATGTTTTAAAATAATTTAGAAATTTAAATATTTTAAAAATTATTATATGTTTAAAAATAGTTTTAAATGATTTAAAATGATTTCTTTATATGTGTTCAAAATTTTATATTCAATGAAAAGGATTTCAATGATTTCAAGTTTCCTTTATAAGTTTTAAAAATAAATTTTAAAAGAAAATAGTTTTCATTGTGATTTATTTTTTAAAAATAAATTATCATAGAATAAATTATATTTTCCTCATTAATTTTTTTAAATAAAATTGAAACTATTTATTTATATGAATATTATTTTTTAAATGATTTTATGAAAAGGATTTTCAATGAACGCCTATATTCCTTAAGAAATGTTCAATGTGTTCTTCGAAAATAATTCTTCATATAAGATGAAATACTTTTGTATCATTTATTATTTACTAGGACTATGATATAATAACATCCTTTATATTCTTTTTTTAATTGTTTATTTTTTTATGGAATGATATTTATGACATCTGTTTCTCTTCCATGTGTTATATGCTTTTGAAACACACTTTTTTTCATGGGTTATGATTTGATGAAATTATTATAAGAAAAATCTCTTTTCTATAGGTAATCATATGATTAAATGTTTATGATACCCTTTTCATTTCTTGGGTTATGATATGATGTTTATAAAACCCATCTATTTTTATGGGTCATGATATTATGAGTATTTTATTGTGTTCTAGAACATGTATGTTTGATTTTATTATGTGACTAGTGGGACCTATATATCTCTCCTATGCATTGAGTAATTAATTTTATAAATTTAGATAATTAAGGAAACAAGCCGATGAGATCGATCCAAAATGGGAAACAAGTTTATCCTAATCCAAAATGGGAAACAGAATTTTCCTGATCCACTATGGGAAGATGGGGAATTCTGATCCACTATAAGAAGTTAATGGAACCCGACACACTATGGGAATATGGTGAAACCCAAACACTAATAATGACAGGATTGTGATTTTGGATGGGGTGTGTCTCTCTGAGTATGTGTAGTCCTGATGATGTCCTCTAATAAGTTTTTGTCAACGATCTATGACTTATAGGGAATTATGTTACATGTTTACGTATCTTCCCCAAACTAATTATCTTATTCCATTGACATGATGACATAGTTCATTTTTATGATTATCTTTTGATTTAAGTCTTTTAAAATTCCAATATTTATTCTATGTCTGATGATTCTGAACGTTGTATGAACAGTTTGATATTAAAATGTTATAATTATGTTCGCATACCCTTATATTCATGTTATTATTATGAATTTATATTATTTTACCTCAATGAGATATTAAGATCAACCATTTCTTACATTTCCTTTCCCTTGGTTATGACTAATGGATTTTAGTAGGTTTACTAAAGAGGATGATTTTTAATGTAGATATCGAAGGCCTTGCACCGAGTTAAAATATGTTTCTCTATGTTTCCAATAAAACTATACTATTACAATCCTCATGATTTTTTTCTCTAATGTGATGAATATTAATCTTAAATGATTTAATACCCATTTATTTTAAAACTAGGTCACTATGGAAATTGAGAAGGTTTAGATGGTGCTTGCACCAATATCCATATTGTTGATAGTCTACACTACTTGGTCACTTTATATTACAAATAATCCACCAAATGTTCTCCCTATATGAGAAACCCATAGTCAACCACATGGTTTGGGCCATAAGATTATATAGATCATGCACTATGTATCTGGATTCCTCTCTAGATATAAATATTTTCAATACATATGGACCAATGGTTAGTATTAACAATGTCCAGTGGTGTTCCATCCATTGAAACCAAATATTTTCATAAAAATACTTCGAATTATTACATGGAACATAACAAAATAGAGAAAATGTAACAAATTATTAAAATAATGAATATATTTAAAGATTAAGTGTATTAATTTTCTTTAACAAAACATTTCATACTAAATAAAGTCATATAAGACCTATATAATGACATAGTTATTTATGAATTGGATAAAAAATAAGATATGAACTCATATAAGAAAATCATAATATTAGGAGTTATTATGATCATTTTTTTGAATAATTTTTTTATTTATTATGTTACACGCTACACCATGTTATTCTTCTATTATATTCCACTCTAAGTTAGTCCAACTCTATATTAAACACTGACTTGGATTGGGTTACACGCAACACTAAATTTCTATGAAAAAACATGTAATTATTATATTTACTCAATCAAGATAGTTATAACATAGAAATTATACTATGTATTATGAATATTGAGTAATTAATTTTTAAATTTATTTATATTTTTTATATAAATAAAAATATTGTTAACAAAATATATAATTTTTCATAAAGTGTTTATTGGTTTGATAACATTATTTTATCAAATGAAATTATTTTAATGTACTTATGCGAAAAATAATAAAATCAATTCTAGAAAACATTACATATTTAATTTGGTAAAATAAACTTAATTTTAATTCAAAATTTAAAAATTATATTAGCGTGAAATTTTTATATCTTTCTTAGAAACATAATTTTTAGATGAACAATGACAAATACTGAATTTTATTTTGAAACTTCTTCGTTATCATATTTATATATATTTGAAATTTATTTTTATATTTGTATTTAATGATTAATTAGATAAATTTTACATAAATAAATCAGATTTTTCTCATTGGAACCAATTTTAAATTGAAATTGGACATTAAAAAAAATTAAAAAATTTAAACATTTTCACATAAAAAACCTCCTATCATGACAGGTCTAAGAGATTAATTTAAATTAATTTTTTCCACTACTTTTATTAGAATTTTAAATAAGGGATTAGACATTTTTAATCATAAATAACTAATTAGTTCAACTTAGTTTTGGGAAAAAATTTTAGTGAAAGTAATTAAAAAACTACTGCGTTTAAAGGAAAAATATGTTTACTTCATGGTTAGAAATTAATATTATGAGGTTAAATAATCTAGACCCATCCACAAAAGCCATTGGCTGGAAATATTTAGAATAATACTAACCTTTTCTCAGAAATGAAAAATTATTAGATGCACATGATGTGAGGGAGACCACTCAATAGTTTTTATTGTAACACCCCGAGATTGTATGAGAAATAATATTTTTAATTTCATTGATGTATTGTGTTGTACAATACAACAAGAATAGCTTGTGTTTTATACAAAAACATATTATATGGTAGTATAAGTAAACACTATTATTGGCTTGTGTTGCACGCAAATGAATCCTTCCTCAATAGCATGTGTTGTATGCAACACCGAGTTTCACTAAAAAACGTTATATTATGAACTATCTGTTATTAATAGTATTAACAACATTTTGAATTTTATAACAATATCATTAATCTTACGTATATTCTATAACGTGGTATGAGAACAAAATAAATTTTTCGGGTAAAATAAGTATTTTTCAAAAAAATATAGTTTTGTCGCCTTTTGATGGCCCGTCAACTTTAAATCTAGTTTGTGACACGTTTATAAGTTCAATTTGATGAAATAAAAATATTTATTTTAATAATCATATAAAAATTAACTTTGGATAATATTTTAATATTTTTTTAACTTTAATAATTTGAAGAATATTAAAAATAAGCTAAATTTTATTAAAATAACATTTTTCATCAATAAAATTTATACGGTTAAATTATAATATTGAATGGGTTTAAAGTATAAATAGAATATATTTTTACCATTTAATATTATGTATATAATTATCAGTAATTTTACCTTAAATTTATAGGTAAAAACATTTCAATCTTTTGCAATGTTTTAACTTTTGAAACTCATTTTCTCAACAAAAGGATTAATTTTAAAATAAATACATCAACATATGTGTTTTTAATTTGGAAAAATGTATTCCATATTTTTAATTATTAGGTCCAAATTATGTAAATTGGACACTTTTTATTTTTAGGCATTATGAATAGTAACTACCCTAAATTTTATTTACTATAGTTAAATGTTAATCGGGTAATTAAGGGTAAAAGTAAGATTATAAAATTACCCTAACACCTGCCAAAATTCTATTGGATAAATAAAAGTCAACCCATGCCACTTAAGGGTTTTAATATATTTATTTCATTGATTTTTTACCATGAAAAAGTTTATACTATTATTAAAACCAAAGAAAGTGACAACATGTTACTCTCTTATATCTTTTAAGTGTAATAATTTTAATTTAGTGATAAACATCATAACTCTTACAACATAAATAATCACCATAAATATATTAAAATCATATACATGATTTTAATTTATTTATAATTTTTATTGATTAAATAATTACCATTAATTGTGACGCAATAGTGATGTAGAAATTATTTTATTGATTGAAATATCAAATAAACAGTTTTAAAAATATTAAAATAAATATTATACGAACTATTTAATGTGATCAATGAATTTTATAGATAAATATTACATGTTATGAATATATTAATCTTTTTTTCAAATATATAATTTGTGTGGATTTTATTTAAATTCAAATAAATGAGTAGTGTAAAAATTGACAGTATTGTTATTTGATAAAAATAATATATTATTAAAATATTTCAAAATCACAAAAATATTCAAAAATTATAAATTAAAATTTATATAGTCAAAAGTTTCATAAATTATTAAATTATGGAAAATTCACAACACATAAGTAATTATTTTTAATAATTTTAAATTTAGAATATTATTTCCAAAAATAAAATTAAATAGATTAAATAAGGATAAATCATGTTGATAAGGTATAAAATAAATTCCCAAAATGTCTAAATTTTATTGTATGATGCGATTACAACCTTATCTCCACCTATCTTAAAATTTGAGTAATTTTAAGTTGGTTTTGGGTTTATTATAAATTAATATTTTAGAGGTTTCCAAAAGTGCCCCTCTCATATCTTATAAAAGGGAACCACCTCCCTCTCCTATTAAAAACATTTTGAGCCTTCATGTTTGACCAAAACCAATCCATTTATCTTATACCCTTACCTAGAAACATAATTGAGGACCTGGTTTTCTTCAAAGACCAACTCTAGTGCCCTAAGAGGAGGTTTAGAATAGGCACGTCGAAGAAGAGGTATTATCCTTTTCCGATTCTTTTAAATTTATTTCTTCTTCTACTTCCTCTTCCTTAGTTGTTTCATTATAATGTAATAACATCAGTATAACTAATATACTGATATGTTATTATACATATTAAACAACCGTATTTCACCTTCTATTCATCATATGAATAACGAAATTACCGCAGGTGTGTATCTACAGCTTACCGTCTCCATGCCCTGGTGTAATCTATTTTTCCACCACCACCATACTTTGATGGATATAATTGTGGGAATAATAACTATATATGATTATTATAACATAATACTGATTATGAGATATTATATCATCCACTCTACTTCCATTCAATAATTATGGTAATGATATCATCGCTTGTGCATACATACAGATTACCGTCTCCACGACGTGATAAGATTCATTCATCATATTAACCATTTCAGAATGATTATAAAGTATATATAGTAAATAATCATGAAATATATGACCCAATAATGAAACTATATTTATTTATATGTTATTTACTTACATTCATTCAATATAATAAAGAAACAAAAACAACATTCATGAGTATGTACATCCTACCGTCTCCATAAACGGTGTATTTCATTCCATTTATCGATCTATTATATACATATTCTGAATATATATTATATATAAATTTTTTTTACATTCTGGAATTAATTAATCATGATCTATGTAATCATATTAATAATTACTAGTCAAAACACGTATGATAAATTAAACGATTTTACCCAAAATGTTGATTTGACATTTAATTAACAAATGAATGGGTAATATAAAGTTGTAAGTGAATATTATATGATATCATAAATATTACTATGGATCTATTACAAGTTAATAATTTTTTTAAACCCACTATACTGGAGTCTTGGCCACATACCAAATAAATTGAACATAAGGTAAGGGATAATTATTCCAATCTCGTTCTTATCTGAGATTGTTTATTCTTAAGTATTTACTAGGGCTATGATTATCATCCATGTCCATGTTTTCTCAAAATGTTTTCATAAAATTTTTACTATTATTCGATTTTTTTTAAAGTCATGTTTACCCCTTTTGACTTTTACAATGTTGAATGGAATGAATCTTTCATTTGTTTACCATACGATGTACTTTTTGACATTTTCGGAAAAAAGTATGAGGAGAATGTTTTTTTAACTTATACAGCATGAACGGATTTTCACAATTTCAAAACTCCTTATTTACATGAAGCTTATTCTAAAAGATTTCATGATTATTTTCAACAAAATTCTTTTCTTTTAAAATTTCACAGCATTTGGAGATAACAAAATGAATTTTAAGATGAAAGGATATTTTCCTCAAGAATTTATTTCAAGTGTTTTATCAAAACTATTTTCCATCTAAGAAATCATTATTTAGTATGTTTTTGTTTCAATTATAATGTCTCTGTTATTTACATGGTTTGATTTTTCTAATGATGAATTTATATCCATTTGTTTTATATGGATTATGTTATGATGGGATGATGTTTATAAATCCCATTTTATTATTTGGGTTATGGTGAATGATTTATGATTGTTTTATGAAAAAAGTAAGAAATATTTAAATATGATATGGGTGGGACCTATATTTCCCTCCAATGCATTGGGTAAAGATTTATATCTCATGAAATAGACAATACTGGAATGACAAGTAAATCTAGTTCAATAATAGAGGGTTGGAACGACAAGTAAACTCAGTTCAGTAATGGACGTTGTCCACTATGATGGTCTTGGTTGCAATGCCTTGGATACTATTGAAATCATATCATGTTCTTAATGGGTTTCCACAATTACATGTTTTATTCCTATGCTATTTTATCACGATTGAAGTTCATTTATGATATATGCCTTACGTACTGCCATTATTTATTTCACATCATAGGATTTTGATGTTTAAACTTTATGTTCATGTTTTTAAGTTCAAATGTATATGGTTAGTTTTATTTTCTCCATGCATACACTTACTGAGAATTTAAGCTCACCATTTATATGTTTTCTTTTCCACAGGATATAAAGAAAGGTTTTATGTAAGAAAACAAAATCAGAATATCTTTATGGGGGGTGTTGAAGATCTGTCACCATGATTAGATGATTATGTTCCAAGTTTCCAAAGATAATAAACTATTACAGTCCTTGGGATTCTATTTTTGTTATGAATTAAGTATTCCACAAAAGTAATGAAACTTCCATGTACGTCAATCTTGGTTCTCTATAGTATTTATTAGAGGAAATGTTTAGTTAACCTTTGGAATCTAGGATTCGAAATTGTTAATGAGTTCCCTAGAGATATTTATAAGGTATGCCTAGGGATGTCTATTAGGTTGAGTATTAGTATAGGTTATAGTCAAATAATTATGATAACAATCATGAATAACCTAGGATTAAACCAAATATGTTAAGGATTGAAAGTACTCCCCTTGATTATGATGTTTTTTAGTCTGATTTTTACCTCTCACACTATTCTTTTTGGGGTTTAGATAATGGCTCCATCACAAAGGAAACGTGTTAATGATTAATGCACTAGGACATGCAATGATTTTACTTCTAAAAAACCAAATATTATTGTAAATGTAGTGAAAAATCTTATTGCTATACATAAACAAGCTATAAATCATTCTGTACATCCAAATGAGTAGAGAAAGGAACAATATTCTATTGAGTCCTTTATGAGGCCACGTCCACCTTCTTTCAGTGGGTCTTCTAATCCACTTGTTGGTGAACAATTGATCCATACCATTGAAAATATATTTTTCATACTTCGATGTTCATACCATGAAAAAGTCATTTTGGCTGTTTACCATTCAAAAGGTGAATCCGAATAGTGGTGGACTCTAATTAAGAATATAAGGCCCTAAGATGAAATTGAATCCATGGAATTGGATGAGTTCAATAAATTGTTTGTCAATAATTACTTCCCTTGTATTCTTTTAACAAAGAGGGAAAAATAGTTCCTTGAGCTTAAGAAAAAGGATGATGAATCTGTTGGTATATACGAGGTGAATTTTACAAGGCATGCAAGGTATGAATCTAGCTTTATCATCCCACTTAAAAGTAAAGTTGATGGATTATTTAGTGGATTAAATCCAAGTATTCGAAGGGAATTATCTATAAGAGACTTCATCATATATAATGAAATTGTGAGTTGTGTTAACAAGTTAGAATTAGAAGTTGGTGTATATATCCATCTCATGGTTTTGACAAGAAACGAAACATGGAGTTCAAGGAAAATAAAAAAATGGTGAAAATAAGATGAATGTTTCATTATGCTAAAAGTGTGGAAATAAGCATAGTAGATATTGTCTTAATGGGACAAGAATATGTCTTAAGTGTGGAAAAGAAGTTCATCGAGTAGCTGCGTGACAAAGTAATGGGGAAAAGGTAGCTAATTATGTGAATAGGGAAAAGACTATAGAGAATTCACCACAAACAATTCAACGCTACAAGTGAAAAAAAATTGGGAATTATGCTAACCAATTACCTAATCAAAGGGTTAATGATGATCGACATCAAAAACCTCTTAAGGAAAAGGACAAAGGGAAGTCAAATGTGATCACTATTGGTGATTTTGAATATGGCATGAAGTGGTGCAATGATTAAGTGTATATGTAACGGGATTCCAAAATAGACATTTGGAATCTCATTTATAGTATTATGAAATATTGTAATATATATGTATTTGTTTTCTATAATTTTATGGTACTAGTAACAATGAAAATTGATTGAGATATGCGCATAATGAAGGGATACAGAGAAAATAATATGATTGATATTTTAATGAGCTCATGACTGATATAAGGACAAAGTGACATTATGGTTGAGTATATAGAAATTTTGGGAATTCATTATGTGTAAATAATTATCTTTTGACAGCATTCATGTTTTCACTAAGGTTCAATGGTAATTCATGTTTCATGAAAATAAATGATTAAGGTATTCACAGGTTTGGAATATGACCAACATGAAATATCTTATGATATATGGGGGATAGATGATGGTAATCTCATTCTCTTTATATAACCTCTCTAGTAGTATTTTTCTTTACACTATGAGATTGGACCGAAGTATTTTGGATAAGCCTAAATATTGGAAGGGATTAAGTAAGACATCTGATAGTATTGTTTAAGTCTATACATTTTGATATTATTTCTGAAATGTTATAAAAGTATAATTTTAGAAAAAGGACAACCAGTAGGATGGAATACAACCCGTTGTGTCGGACAAGGATACGAGAATTGAACCCACAACTGATGTGCGAGATGCCTTTATCTCCAACCAGTGCCTTACAGGACATCCCTTGTTAGTATAAATTAGTTTTATTTTATTAATTGGTATGATAGTTGAAGTATTAGTCCATTTTCAGAATCATATATGGTTAATCACACCATAGATGGACTTATATATATTTAATATCTTTTGCTATCTTTTTAAGATAGATGAAATAACATATCATTCTATTGAATGATTTTCTAACATATCAAGAAGGAAAAATTCAACTTAATTTCTTTAAATAAGAGATGAAGTGTAAATTGTTCATGGAATGACCAACGATGATATTACACTGATATAAAGAAAGTATTTATCCTTATGTAAAAATTCATCAACTTTAGGGAAATGATCTGGAAAATGAAAAGTGTTGTCCTAGTACCCTTATATCAGATGAATTAGATGGTACCTTATATCATCAAAAATTTATTTCTTTTTGATTGTTGGATTTTTTATAGCCATGCTCTCTACCACTCTCCATCAGAACATGATGGTTAGATTTCTCTTCTATATCCATATTTTCCCCTATGTTCACCTATGTGGGAACCCAGTGATGAGTCAATTTGGGTAACCGTTACATTTCATACATTATTTTTTAAAAATAAGTATTAGTATTTAGTTTTTACTATGGGGGTTTCTATGAATGAAACTTTCAACTATTAAACAATTTATAACCAGGACAAATTTCGAGGGTGAAATTCATTTTAAGGTTGGTAGAATGTAATACCCCGAGATTTTTTGAGAAATATTATTTTTAATTACTTTGATGCCTTTTTTTGTATTTTATACCATTATTTTCTTGCTCTATACACAAAACCATATTAGCTTTTAGTATACACAAACATTATTCTTAGATTGTGTGGCATGCAAGAGCAACCTTCCTCAATAGTCTGTGTTATACGCAATACTGAGTTTCACTAAACATTGATATACTTTTAAATAGACATTAAAAATAGTATTAAATACATTTTTATTTTTATAACAATATCATTCCTATTACACATATTCTAGAACATGGTATGAGAAAAAAATAATTTTTTCGGGTGAAATTACTATTTTTCAAAAAAATGCATTTTTGCTGCCTTTTGATGGCGCACCCACTTAAAATATAGTTTTTGACATGTTTATAAGTTCAATTTTATGACATAAAATTATTTATTTCAATAAGGATATAAAAATTAACTTTGGATAATTTTTTAATATTTTTCTGTTAAATTTCATACTTTGATGAATAGTAAAAATACGCTAAATAGTAATTAAAAACAAATTTACTCATCAATATAATTCATAAGGTAAAATTATAATATTGAATGGTTTTAAAGTATAAATATAATATATTTTTATCATTTAATATTATGTATGCCATTATCATTAATTTTACATTAAATTCATAGGTAAACACACTTCAATCTTTGCAATGTTTAAACTTTTAAAACCAGTTTTCTAAAATTTGGTATTAATTTTAAATTAAATACTACAACATCTGTATTTTAAATTTGAAAAAATGGATTCCATATTTGGAATCATTATGTCCAAATTATATTAATATCATACTTTTTATTTTTATGAATTATGAATAGTAACTATGGTAAAATTTATTTACTACAGTTAATGCTAAATCCGGTAATTAAGGGTAAAAATAAAATTATAAAATTACTCTAACACCTGAAAAAAAATCTATTGAATTAATAAAAGTCGACCCATATCACCTAAGGGTTGAAATAGATTAATTTAATGGTCATTTTACCCTAGAAAAGAAGGAATTGTTATTAAAACCAAAGAAAGTGACAACATGTCACTCTCTTATATCTTATAAGTATAATAATTTTAATTTAGTGATCAACTTTATAAAACATTGAAAATAAAACTTCACCATAAATATAATAAAATTATCTACATCATGAAAATTTATTTAGTATTTTTACCGATAAATTAATTATCATTAATGGTGACACAATAGTGATGTAGAAATTATCTTATTAATTGAAATATCAAATAAAAGGTTTTAAAAATATTAAAATAAATATTATAAAAATATTTAATGTGATCCACTAATTTTATAGATATATATGACATGTTATTAATCTATTAAATATATTTTTTGAATATATCATATGTGTGGATTTATTTAAATTTAAATAAAGGAATAGTGTGAAAATTGACACTATTGTTATTTTATAAAAATAACATAGTATTAAATTGTTTAAAAATCACAAAAATATTAAAAAAAATAAAAATAAAAATTTATATGTTAGAAATGTCATAATCTATCCAATTATGGAAAACTCACAACCCATAATTAATAATGTATAACAATTTAAAATTTTGAATGTTATTACCACAAATAAAATTAAATAGATTAAATAAGGATAAATCATGTTGATAAGGTTTTAAATAAATTCCCAACGTGTAAAAAATTTTTTGGATGATGAAATTAAAACCATATCTCGTCACCTAATCTATATTGAGTTATATTTGAATTTTTTATGTGGTGTTTGGGTTTATTATAAATTAATATTTTAGAGGTTTTCAAAAGTGCCCCTTTCCTTTCTTATAAAAGGGCACCTCCTTCCTCTCCTCTTCACAACATTTTGAGCCTTCAAGCTCAGCCAAACCTTGTCCATTTATCTTGTAAATTTACCCAGAAACATACTATAGGTCCTGGATTCCTCAAATACCAAATCTAGTGCCCTAATGGAAGGTTTAGAAGAGGCGCGCCAAAGAAGAGGTAATATCTTTTACAGATTCTTTCAAATTTATTTCTTCTTCTACTTACTCCTATTTAGTGGTTTCATTATAAATTAATAACATCAGTATAACTAAAATACTAAAATGTTATTATAAATATGAAAAAAATATATTTCACCTTCTATTCATCCCATGAGAAATTAAATCACCGTGTGTGCGTACGTACGACATACCATCTCCACAACATGGTGTTATCTATTTTTGAACCACCCCATACTTGGATGGAAATAATTGTGGGAATAATAACTATATATTATTATTATAACATCATAATTATTCTGATATATTATATCATCCACTCTAATTATATTCAATAAGTATGGAAATGACATCATCACTCGTACGTACGTACGGATTACCGTCTCCCTGACGTGATGAGATTAATTCACCATATTATCCATTGTAGAATGATTTTAAAGTATATATAATAAATATTCATGAAATATATGACCTAATAATGAAAATATATTTATGTATATGTTATTCACTTACTTCCATTCAATTTAATAAGGAAACGAAAATAGCGTTCATTCATACATAAGGCCTACCGTCTCCAAAAACGAAGTATTTCATTCCATTTATCAATATATTATATATATATTCTGAATATATATTATATATAAATCATGTTTTACATTCTAGAAGTAATTAATCATGATCCATGTAATCATATGAATAATTACAAGTCAAAACACATATGATACATGAAACGATTTTACCCAAAACATTGCTTTAACATGGAATTGACAAATGAATAGGCAATATAAAGTCATAAGTGAATCATATATGATATCATAAATACAATTATTTTCCTATTAAAAGATAATAATATTTTTAAACCCGTTATACAAGAGTATTGAACACATACTGATGAAATTGGATATAAAGTAAGAGATAACTATTCCAATCTCGTTCTTATCTGAGATTGTTTATTCTTAAGTATTTACTGGGGTTACATTTATCATCCATGTCGATATTTTCTAAAAATGTATTCATAATATGTTTACTATTATTTCGGGTTTGTTTAATGTAATGGTTACCCTTTTTGGACTTTTACTATGATGAATGGAAGGAATATTTCTTTTTTTACCATACGATGTACTTTTTGACTTTTCCTGCAAAAGTACGAGGAGAATGTTTTTTTAACGTAAGAAGCATGAACATATTTTTACAGTTTCATAACTCCTTATTTACATGAAGCTTACTCTAAAATATTTCCTGATTATTTTCAACAAAATTCCTTTTTAAAAATTCACGACATTTGAAGAAAAAAAATTATTTTTAGGAGGAAAGGATATTTTCCTCAAGAATTCATTTCAAGTGTTTTATCAAAACTATTTTCCATATATGATGAAATTATATAGTATTATTATGTTTCAAGTATAATGTCTCTATTATTTACATGGTTTGATTTTTCTTATGATAAATGATATCCATTTGTTTTATATGTATTCTGTTATGATGGGATACTGTTTATGAAACCCATTTTATTATTTGTGTTATGAGGAATGATTTATGATTGTTTTGTGGGACATGAAAGAATGATTTCAATATGATATGGGTGGGACCTATATCTCTCTACAATGCATTGGGTAAATATTTATATCCCATGAGATAGACATGACGAGAACGATAAGTAAATCTTGTTCAGTAATAGAGGGCTAGAACGAAAAGTAATCCCCGTCTAGTAATGGACTTCATCCATTATGATGGTCTTGGAAGCAATGCCTTGGATACTATGAAAATAATATCATTTTCTTAATGGTTTTACACAATTACTTGTTTTATTCCCATTATATTTTATCATGATTGATTTTCTTTTATGATCTATGCCTTACGTACTTCCATGATTTTCTTCACATCTCAAAATTTTGATGTTTAAACATTATGTTCATGTTATTAAGTTCAAATGTATATGGTTTGTTTGATATTATCCATGATTAAACTTACTGACCATTTGAGATCACCCTTTATATGTTTTCTTTTCCCCAGGATATAAAGAAAGGTTTTAGGTAAGAAAAAAGGGGAATATCTTTATGGGAGATGTTGGAGATCTTTCATCATGATTAGAAGATTGTGTTCCATGTTTCCAAAGACACTTAACTATTATGGTACTTGGGTGTCTATTTTTGTTATGCATTATGTATTCCGCAAAAGTAATGTAACTTCCATGTATGTCAAGCTTAGGTCTCTAAATTTTAATTTTCATATTTACAAGAATGTGACTCATCCCCCATTATAAAACAACCCCTTGCTTATTTACACCTATCAAGCCATTTGGATCATCAATAATCATGCCTAAATATCCTATAAAGTTATATCAATTCACCCTTAAATACTTCATTTGGGAGGAAATCGAACTAAGGAATCCCTTTGGTGCAATCTAAACGGAGTTACCCATTGAAGAGGTTACATCCTTCAACAAGATCTTTTATTTTTTTCCATTATCCACCCCATCAATTATTTTTATTAATTGATCATATAGAAACTGATATATCCTAAATATAATCATATGATTTTATTTTAAGGGTTATACCAAGACTCGAAGACACACCCATCAATTATTATACGTAATCATCATTCATGTTTATAGTGGGCTACCACCTCACAAACCGATGTTGGTCATTCTTTCATTGAAACCATTCAAGGTTGGAAAAAATAATTTAATTTCTATTTTTATATGACATTTATGATTTAAATATGATTATCTAATTATTACAAAACATGTGACATAATTATTTAAATTTTTTAGAAATATGATAACTTCATTTGTGGATGTGTAGAATACCACATCTTCAATATGATGTGTTCTGTTCACACATTAAATGGAATGTATTTATGATGGGTTTAATGAAATATTAAGATATATATGAAATAATAGTTATAAACTAGTTATAATATATATTTATATATATTTCATTTATTTCATTACTTTCAACATGATAAGAAAATGGAAACAACATTCATCCATACACATGGTTTATAGTCTCCTTAAACAATGTATTTCATTTCCTATTTTAGTATTTTATATATTTTTATGGATAAATTTATAATGAATATATATTATATTTATTTAATTTTTATCAATATTTATATTACATAATCATGATATAATTATAAGGAATAAATATAATATATCAAAACACATGATAAAAACAAAGTGGGTTTTACCTGAAAATTAACATTAACAAGGATGTTTTAATAAATGGGTAATAAAAGGTCATAAGAAATTAATATATAGAATCATATAAATTAATATTTTCTTTTATATTTATAAAAAATTTATATTTATTTTATATGTGTTTTGAAAAAGTACGATGAAGATTCAAGACAAAAGGTATGGGTATTTGTAATGTCACATTCATTTATGGGAGATATATGCTTTATTCTCCACTAGTTTATTTTTTCTTTTGTATATACAACCCATGAATGTATTATATGATTCATATCTATAAATTTATGAGTATTTACATATACATTTTATGATCTCTATTTCATGGGGTATATGTTTCAAAATTTACCAAATTTGTAATGCAATTTTGTCTCAATTTTCCTTCTTTGAGACACATGATTTGTTATGCACCTATATTCATCTACAAGGTGTATACACTAACCCATGGATTTTTATATCTAGAATATACTTATTTTAATGATATTTTAATCTTCACATAATTTAATTTTATTATATGGGGAGTATGATTCCATGTTACCAATTGGTAAGAGTTTATTACAAAAATATCATTGGTTATCAAGATTGTCTATGATTATAATTTCATTGATAAAATATTATGATTCATATTTCATGAAAACTAATAAATTTTATTATCCTATGTTTATTAATGATATATTCATTAATTATTTATATTTTCTACTTTTTGGTAATTAAGATATCTAGAGAATGTTCTTTTCAAAATATTTATGTATTTCTCTCTTCGATTTGAAATATGTTTAAAAAAAACATATTTTGATAAAAAAATTAAAATTTGTTTTTTAAATTATAATTTATATTAAATTTAAAGGGAAAAATATTTAATTTTTTTATAGTTACAAATCATCCTTTATAATTTTTCAAATAAATTTTAAATGTAAATCGTTTTAAAAAATGTTTTCTGTTATAAACAGTATTTTTTAAAGAAGAAAATATATTTTAATGAAGAATTTTTTTAAAAAAATAGTTCCATATAATTTTAAATTTAAGATGATATCTATTGGGGTTACACATTCCTTTCTGGGGGAAATAATCTAATGTTACCATTCCAATTATTTCCATGAATGGTTTATGTTTTTAAGGAATGATGTTTATAAAACACATTTCTCTTTAATGAGTAATATTCTAATGAAACCTGCTTCTTTTAATGGGTTATTATTTAATTAAATTATTGTGAAACCAATCTAATTTCCCTAGGTCATGATATGATTGAATTTTTATGATATCAATTTCATTTCTTGGGAAATGTTATGAATTTTTATGATCTTGTGGTAAACTTATGTATGATTTCATTATGATATGGGTAGGACCTATATATCTCTCTATTGCATTTAGAAAAGATTTATATCACATGAGATAAACATGGATAAAACCAGGAATGAACTTTTCCATTAAAGAAAATTGTCTTATAAGATGGTCCAGGGAGTTAACCTTGACTAATAATATGGTCATATGAATGAAGTATAATTACTAGGATGGTATGGGGAGTGAAACCATGTTAATAGGGGGTCCTTAGAAATGATTCACTAACTACTATAAAAATTATTTTATTTTCTTATGTGTCTACTAAAATTCCATGTCTTATTCCTAGGTTATGCTTTATTGGTAAGTGTTCTTGATTCCCTTTTTATTCATGAAATAGGAACTGCCAATTTTTATGAAATCTATCATTTTTATTATAATAAATAAGTTGGGTATGACCTTATAATGTAATGATCATGTTATAATACCATTATTAACATGTTTATGCTTACATATCTCTATTATTTACCCTTATTAAGCATTTTATCTCACCCCTTTTTATGATTCCATTCCCCAAGTTATGAAGATATAAATTATGTATGGTGTTTTTATGAAAGGGTATTCATGAAGATCTAAGTGTGAGAAAGTGTAGCTCACTTATGTATTAGTGTTTATGTTTCCATGTTTCCAAAGGATCTAAAATAATACATTATTTGGGTATCTACTTGTGTAATGTGTTAGTTATTCTTTTAAAATGATATAATGTTAATTTATGTTTGGAGAGGTTCACTATAGATGGCATCAAAAGAAAATATTAATTATCATTTGGGACATGGGATGAGATAACCTAGTAATAACCCTTTGGAAATCAATAAGGATAAGCCTAAGGATAAGGAAATTTATAGGAGAATGTATAGAATTTTGGTAATGGATAGAGTGAGTGGATTCCTAGTAATATAACACTCTCTGGATTCTATAGTTGGAAATGGATCTGGCACATATATATATATATATATAGGTGTAGAAGCCCTGAAAACACTGTATTGTGAAATACTCAATAAGGAACTGGAGAACGTCAATGAACCTTGTTGAACACTAGGTTAGACACTCCCAAGGGAAATGATTTGGGAATTCACTAACTATTCATGAATAATCATGAGGTATTTAAATATATGTTGGATATAAAAAACATTGGATAAACCTAAGGTGTCATATATTAAAGATGTTTTCACAATTTATACATCATAATAGTGAGTTTTCATGATTATGTGGTTCCCCACTATGATAATTGTTTCTCGATCTATGTTTCATGGTTTTAGTCAATGGATAATACCCAAAGGAACCATGTTAATGATGGGAATGATTGGAAATAAAATGATTGTTCTCTTGATAATCCAAATTCTAGGGGATATGGAGATAAAAATCTCATTTATATGCTCACCCAACATTCTTAAAATAGGAATCATACTAAACTTCAAAATGAGAAATAGAGGGAACAATATTTTGTTGAGTCCTTCATTAAGAAAAACCCACCATCTTTCAGTGGGTATTTTGATCAACATGTTTTTGATAAATAGATCAATACCATTGAAAATATATTCCCTATTCTCCAATTTTAGGAACATGATAATGTTATAGAGGTTGTTTTTTAGTTAGATGGAAAATCAGACCAGTAGTGGAATCTAGTAAAGAATATGGTGCTACAAGTTAAATATTTATCTATGTATTGGAATGAGTTGAAGATTATATTTTCCAATAATGAAGTTCATTGTATTATTCATAAAAAATAGAGAAAGAGTTCCTTGAGTTAAATAGAAGGGATGTTGAATTTTCTAGTACCTAAAAGACTAAATTCAAAAGACTTGCATTGTACACTTCTCGTATTATCATCCATCCAAAAATAAATGTTGATAGGTTATTCATTGGAATAATTAAATGTCAGATAAGGTTTTTTCATATAAGTGACTTTATTAGATATAAAGAGATAATGGGTTGTGAAATCTTGTTTTAAATGAAGGTTAATGTTATCTATCAATATCAAGGGTTTTACAATAAAATGAAGATGGAGTTTAAAGGAGAATCTAAAAACTATTGAGAAAGGAAGACTAAATTTTCTTTATTATCTATGTGTGGAAGAATCATGAGGGAAATTTTCATAGTGGGTCTAAATAATGTTTTATTTGAGGAAGGGAAGGTCATCAGACATTTGATTTCCAAATTTATGGTAAGAAGTTAGCTAAAAATGTAAATAAAGATAAATCTCCACAGAATGAACCTTCCTCGATTCAGTTATAAAAGTGTAATTAAAATGTTAATTATACTAACTAGTGACCAGACCATAAGTTTAAAGATGATTATTGATGTCAGAAACCTAATAATTCAAGGTAAAGGGGGAAATCACCTGGGACATTGTTTCTAACATGGGTGTGATAATAAAGTGGTGAAAGGTACACGTACCATCCAGTCTAGAACTAATAATGTATTATTTAATTCTTAATATACCCACTCATTAATATTTATATAAATTTGTAAAGGTTTTTTTATTACCTCAAATGATTATATTCATATTTAGAAGTGAAACCACCTAATAGAAAAATAATTGCATCTCGATTATTTGATTCCTCTCTAGTTGATGTTTTTGTCAATTTACTTCCTGAAAATATGGTCATTCCTACTTTGGTTGAATTTAATGTCATAATAGGAATGTATTGGTATTCTCTTCATAAATCCCACATAACGTTTCATGAAATAGAATTTAGGTTTGATATTTCAAACTGACCTAGGATTGTCTATCAGTGTAATGATAAGTATGAACCTTCTATAGAGAGTATATCTTGTGTATGGGTCTTAATTCCCATTCATAATGCGTGATTTTCTCAAATGGATGGTGATAAAATTGACATCCATGACATTTTTATCATTTAGTAGTTTGTGGATGTCTTTATTAAATAGTTTCATAGCCTTCCACCAAAATTTGATGTTGTGTTCTTGGAAAAACTTATACTTGGTTTCACACAAATTTGAAATAATCCATATATAATTCACCAAATTTAGTTGAAGGAATTGAATAATAAACTATGAGAAAACCTTGAAAATTGAATCCTTCAGGAAACTATATTACCTTGTGGTGCGCTTGTTAGCATTTTAAAAAATATGTATCGATTAATGAGACTCTTAATATATAATCTAGTGTTGAAAGAGGGTGTGATAACGAGCAAGTATCCTCTTCCCTGTACTAAGGAATTTTTTTAACTACTACATGGAGCTCAATACTTTACCATGATTGAACGTCGTTTTAGATATCATCGAATGAGGGTCAAGATGGAGGATATACCCATTACAACATTCAATATAATTTATGGACATATTGAATATAAATTGATTCTTTTTGTCTTACTAATGTTTTTTTCTATATTTGTGGATTTTATGAATAGAGTATTTGAGATTAACTTGATCAGTTTTTTGTAGTCATTGATGATAATATTCATATATAATGAAAGATAATGGAAGAACATGAAGACCACTAAATAATTGGACTAAATCTCCTATGGAAAGAGAAACTATACAAAAACATTACAGATCGTGGATTTTTGGTTCAAATGTTTTCATTTTTAGGTCATATAATCTCAGGATATGGTATATTAGTAGATCCGTCAAAGAAAAAGGATATTGATTATTATCCTTTACTAACCATGATGATTGAGATCTATATATTTATTGGTTTACCTTGACATTATTGATGTTTTGTGGATAATTTTCCAAAAATATCTAATCCTCTAACAATGTTTACTCATAATGGTTCCAAGTTCCTCTAGATAGATGAATGTGATAAAAATTCCAAGTAAGAAAAGTGAGGACTAGTCAACACAACTATTCATACATTACCCTATAGTGGAGAATGGTTTTTAATTTATAGTGATGCATCATAAGAAGGATTGGGATGTGTTATAATGAAAAAAAAACATTATTATATCCTATTCCTCATGAAAATTGACGATTCATCAGAAACATTACTAAGCTCATGATTTGGCGAAAGCTGCATTAACTATTTCATTTAAAATATGGAAGATTTATCATTATAAAGAAAAGTGTGATATATATACTAACTATAAAAGTCTGAAATATATATCCAAAAATAAAATTTTTAATATGTCCCATAAAAGATATTTATATCTAACAAAATATTATGATTGATCAATACATTACCACCCTAGGAAGGTGAGAAAGGTGGTCGATTCTTTTAGTGAAAAGGGCCAATCTAGATTAAGCATGATGGGGATTACAAAAGATCCAATATTTTGGGATATTCAAAGAATATATATAGGAATCTATAAGCAAGGGAAAAAAATTTATCCTGATCAATTGAATGTCCAATCCTCCGTAGATTTGAAGATTTAAGAGGTGAAAAATGAAGATATGGAACTGTAGTAGAAGGATAGAAATGTTCTTGATTTTAACTATGATTAGGATGGAATGATAATGTTGATGAATCATATATATGTTGCATGCATACCATATTTGAAAATGGTATTATAGGATTCTCATAGTTCGTCATTATATATTCATTCAGGAAGTTTG
Organism: Viscum album; assembly: GCA_963277665.1. Lineage (NCBI taxonomy): Eukaryota > Viridiplantae > Streptophyta > Magnoliopsida > Santalales > Viscaceae > Viscum > Viscum album. The sequence continues at coordinate 1,720,974,607 of OY728126.1, read as the reverse complement.
AATATGTATAATGAATTAAAATAATACTTTAGGTGGGAAGGCATGAAGAGGGATATCACTGAGTTTATATCTTAGTTCTAGGTATACCAGTAAGAGAAGGATGAAACAGTACAATCTATGGGGGTATTGTATCTATTACCCATAATGTAATGGATATTGGAGAACATCAGTTTGGATTTTTTCATTGAAAACCCCAAAAAATATAAATGGATTAATTATATATGTTTGATTTTCAACTATATTACTAAGTTAGCACACATCATTAAAATCATAGAATACTTCTATCTGGAACATATTTGCAACATATACATTAATAAAGTGGTACAGTAGAATTTATTACCACATTATATTGTTTTTTATTATGATATTAGGTATAAATAAATTTAATGGGGGATTATTTTAAGAACACTTGATATAATGGAGTTTCTATACTTCTTATCATCCTTAGAAGGATAGTCAGTCTAAAAGATGAACTCAAACCCTAGAGGTTTTGTCGAGGTTTTTTTATTTTAATTTAAAAGGTGTTTTGGATAAAAACAATCCTCTAGTTAAGTCTTATTAAAACTTTAGTGTTCAATAGTGAATTTATATGGCTTCTTATGAATCTCTCTATGGGAATAAATGTTGTTCTCCAACAATTTGGGATGATGTTAGAAAAACAAGTCAATTAGAATCTGAGATAGCTAAAGAAATAACCAATAAGATTGTAACTATTCAGCAGCATATCAAGGAAACATAGATCCGACATATAAGGTATGATGATAATCATTTATTTGATATATATTTTTATGTTAGAAAGAAGTTTGTTCTATGAATCTCTTTATGAATTAAGGTTATGGATTTGGGAAGAAAGGTAAACTTAGACCAAGGAATTACAGTACAATTGAAATTATTGATCATATCAGGATGACAACCTATCGCTTAGAAGTCACTCCAAATATATCTCAAGTACATTATGTATGCTATGTTTCTTCCTTAGGAAGTACTTACCAGACACTTCCCATATACTGAACCAACAGGTGATACTGCTGGAGAAATCTCTTTTTACGGGGGAAACCAGTTGAAATTTTAAATTTTATAGAGGAATTTGTAAAAAAAACAAGTCCAAAAACCGGTTCAATGTTTTTAATATAAATTAAAAATTATATTAAGCTACATGGGAATATAAGGATACAATGAGGTAGAATAGTCCTCAATTTGTTATACCAGAATGATGAAATTCTAGGTTGAAATTCATTTTAAGGGGGTAGAATGTAACACCTCAGGTTTTTATAAACATTTTTGTGAATAAACTGATTTATTTTCTATATTTAGATTCATGATAAACCATGTTATTCATTAGTATTACACTATACTTGGATAATCCTATGATACACATAAAACTAAATTGGATTGCATTACATGCAATAACGAGTTTCTAGGAAACAAAATTTTATTATTATAATTATTTAAACTAAATAGATATAACATAGAAGTTAAACATAGTAACATGAATATTAACATTTACTTATTAAATATTATTTAAATTTTATTAATAAAATAAAAATTATTTGTAATCAAACATATTATTTTAAGTAAATAGTATATGTAATTGATAAACTTATTTTATCAAATGAACTTATTTTTATGAACATATGTGAATAACAATAAAATTATTTTTATATACTTTTAGAAATGTAATTTGAAAAAAAATAAACTTCATTTTTTAATTCAGAATTCCGAAATTATCCACCCCCTATATAAACTTCATTTAATGTACCATAAACTACCTCCTCACAAATCAATGTCCTTCATTCTTCCATTTCCACCTTTCATGGTTATAAATAATGATGGATAATATATTTTATATGATATAAATGATATATATTATGTATTAATGATTTTGTAAAAATTATATTACACATACCTTCATTATTTCTAGTTTTGGGAAATATGATAACTTCATTTGTGGACATGTGGACTACCACCTCCTCAAAGTTATGTCATTCATTCAAAATTTACATATAATTTATTAAAGATCGGTTTTGTGAAATTATATGATATATATGAAATAATAATTATTTTTTTAATTATAATATATGTATATAGTTATATAATTCATTTACATTCATTATATAAATAGAGAAATAAAATAGAAACAATGATCATGCATATGTACATCCAATCGTCTTCATGAATGGTGTATTTCATTTTCTATTTCTATATTTTATAGATTTTTATGAAAAAATTTATAATAAATATATATGATATATGTGTCATTATTTTCATTTTGTAGATAATTAAATCATGATATATGTAATAAGACAAAAAATATAATGAATTAAAACACATGCGAAAAGCAAAGTGGTGATTACCCAAAACACATCTTTAGAATTGAAGTGTTAATAAATGGGTAATAAATGGTCATAAGAAGATAATTTATGGAATTATATAAACGGATATTTATCTGTGATATATTTATAAAAAACCAATATTTACTATACATGAGGTTTTCCCGAGAACAATGAGAGTTAAGACATAAGGTGAGGGTATTTATAGTCTTATTTTAATTTCTGCATTACATATAACTTATTACCTACCCAATTTTTTATGTTTTATATAAAATCCATGAATTTGTTATATGAATATTATCCATATATTTTTTCAACTTAGGTAACGATTTTATTAATTCTATTTCATGGGGTTTATGTATCAAAAGTTACTAAATTTATAATGTAATTTTGTTGCAATTTTCTTTCTTTGAGACACATTGCATGTTGTACTCCTATATTGTTCAATGAGGTGTATACATTGAACATTGACATGATATTTCAAGATTTAATTATTTTCATGATATTTTAATATTCCTTTAATTTCGTTTTGTTACATTGTTATTATTATTCAATTTTGACAAGTGGAAATAGTTTTATGCATCAATCTCATGAATTACTAGGATTGTTTATTACTTTACTTTTATTGATATAATAGTATAATCCAATTTTAGAATAAAAACTCATGATTTTTTCACATGTTTTTTGTCATTATAATTTATTTAAATAATTATATTTTCTACAATTGGGTAATTATGATAATTAGGATAATTGTTTTAAGAAAATTTGACTGCATTTATCTCTTCGTTCAGAAATATATTTTATTTCAAAAACCTTGTTACCAAAAATGATTTCAAAAATGTTTTTAAATGATTTTTAATGATTATTATATTGTAAAAGAGATTTTAAAAAAATATGGCTTAAATTATTCCTTTTATATCTTTTCAAATTTAGTTCTATGAAAGGAGTTTTCAAAAATGTTTTTAAGCATTTTTCAAATAGGAATATATAATTTACCTAGGAAATGTTTTTAAAAGATATTTAAAATTTATTTTACATATATGAACAATTGTATTTGTTTTAGTCATTCCTATAAGTGGAAAATTTTCAATCTTTTACTTAAAATTATCCCTCAGAATGGTTTTTTATGTAATGATAGAATAGTTATGGAAATCATTTCTCTTTCACGGGTTATATTATTATGAAACCTGATTCTTTTCATTGGTTATTATATGATGAACTAATTATGAAATGTGTCACTTTTACATTGGTTATTATATAATTACATGATAATTATTCGAATTTCATTTTATATGTTTTATTATGTTTGTTTATGATTTTATAGTACATATATGTATTATTTAATTATGAGATGGGTAGGACCTATATTTCCCACAAATTCACTGGGTAAAGAGTTATATCGTATTAGATTGAAATTTTGAGAATTGGGTGTAAAATCAGTTTATTGATGGAATTTTTATGGTAATATGTTATTGGGAGTGATACTTGATTACTAATATGGTCATGGGAGTTAACCATGACTACTAATATGGAATGCAGAGTGAACCCATTTTACCAGTATGGCCTTGGACATGATTTTGTTCATAATATAGAAATCATTTTATATGCTTATGTGTCTACCACAATTTCATTTATTATTCCTATGTTATGAATTCATGGATTATACTCTTGGTTCCATTAGGATTAATTTATTATTAACATACAATCTTTATGACATTATTTATGTTTTTATTCATTGAAATGCAGGGTATGGTGTTCTATTTCTATAACCATGTTCTCATACACTTATGTTCATATTCATGCTTACATATCTCCTTTATTTACTCGTACTAATCATATTATATCACCCTTTTTTGGTTTCCTTTCCCTATGTTATGAAGAAATTTATTATGTATTTTTTTCTAAGAAGGGTGTCAGTCCTGAAGATCCCAGTAAAAGATAGTGCAGATAACTTATGTACCAATTCGTATGTTTCCTTTTTTCCAAAGGCACTAAACTAATGTGTTCATTATGCATATTTTTTTGTAATGTTTTATGTATTTTAAAAAAATTATGTAATGATAATTTATGTTATGCGAGGGTTTTTATTGAAACCTATAACCTGTAATTATTATAAGATAAGTTCTACATATCTTGATACCATTTATGAGAAAAAAAATTTAATGAAAATATACAAATTATTTATGATATTATAATCAGATCATGATATAATGGTAAGAAAAATCATAGTCAAATTTTCAATGGAATTATTCAAAAATAAATACATTTAGTATGTCTCCCCATCATATTTGGAATATTTTTTATTATAGTTGGCTTAAGGGAACTAATACTTCTTGGTAAAATAGAGTAGGACACTACCACCACATTTAACCGTGGGAACTAAAACAAATATCTAATACCAACATCTCATTTATTATTCCAACAAAATTGACATAAATCTATTAAAAATAGAACAAGGGGTTAGATAATCCATAGAATAAACAAGAATCATAAAATAATTGAAGTCAAAAAGGAATATTAGAGAACAATATTGGGGTCTCAAAATTGATTTATTAGAATACCTATGTGGACTGATCTATGATGGGGACCAGTTTTTTCCCAGACACCTAAACCTATAATTTTTTTAACATGGTTAAATTTACCATAGTTATGTTAGGACTACGAGGCTCTTGAATATGATTTATTAGATTTCCCAATCTTACTAAACTGATGGCTTAGAGGTGATCGCTTCCCCCCCATAATAAATAATATTGAGTAAGAATATTACCCTATGTAATTATAATTTTATTAACTTAGTCCCATTGTAGTTCTTCTTCTCATAAGATGTTGATGCCCCAATTATACCAAAAGTTTCATAATCACCCACCTTATTGGGTTAGACCCTGGAGATCAACTCTATCATTCTTGATTTATTGGGGCATTCCCAATTGAAGGTGGATAAAATAATGGAATTTTTGAATTGATATATCGATAGTGTCCATTAACTAAATGGGTGACATAATTGATTCCATGAACACCAATATAAGAGTTAAAAAAACAACTAGTTAAAGTCGGTGTAGTATTACTCGACCACCCTATAAACATGTTGGATATTTATAAGCTCTTCCAAACTCAATATATTCACATTCTATGAATCATTATACTAAATGATTTTGTTATTAATTTATTCCTGTGAAACATCACTCTTAATATAAAATATAAAAACAAACCTCCACCATTCCTAACATGTTCCGTATAGCTATTCTAAAATGCTTTTCACTCATGAGGCTTCAAGTATATTCAACTAGCTCTTGAATTTTTTAAATTTCATGGGCCGCTCAGCTGCCTCATGATTTCCTCAATCATATTGGAATATGAGTGAATACTGAGAAGAGGTATGATCTAATTCTCCATACAGTGTTTAGGTAGGTTGATCAACTAGAAGAACAAAATATGGGCCTATGAGGACCCCAGTTTTAGAAGAAACCACTAATACAAGATTAAAAAAATATTCACAACCTTCTAGGAGGAATGATCTAAAAAATAACATAAGATATAGTTATCAAATTTAAATCTAAACTCACTCAAATGGAAATGACCCATGAATTCAAATTATAAATACTCCTTTGTAAAATACGAATTATATTTTAAATTTAAGTCCAAAATTAAATCTCAATTCAAAAGAATATAACATCACACAAAAACATTACTTCAATCACATATTTGTTTTCAAGTTATTTTTTAAATTTTCCTGATCATTATTTTTTCATGATATTTTATAAAACATTATTATAAACTTTCAAACAAAAATCTTCACAAAATATCAATATAATAAATCCAAATAGAATCACATCATCATAAAAATGTAATAAATACATCTCAAATATAAATAAAACAATACGAAGTGAAATAAATTATGGAGAATGAAATATGAATGAAAATTAAAAAGGTTTTGTGGTTGGACATAACTATCCAGAAAGATTGGTGACCCATATTCCAACTAACAAACTTATAATGATAATTTCCCAAAACCATGCTCATGAGCTGAAAATGGTTTACGAGATATTGTGTCCTGATATTTTTCATCTATAATGACAACCATTCTATGCCTAAATGATGAAAATATATATATCTTATAAAACAACAAAACAAAAAAAAATTATATCAAGAATTTATAAAGGAACTTGAAATTCATAATATTAAACCTAAAATCCCATGAAAACATAGATTTCTTCCTGAGAGGTTTTAAGGTTCTGGATCTATCTAGTTGAACCCCTTGATTTTTTCTAATGTATGAGGTGCTTAGAGGAGGTCTGGAACGTTTCTGGACACTTTTAACTCCTAAAATATAGAAAAAAGTAGAATTCAGATCATGTAGGGTTTTCACAATATGATATTGATGTTCATGTGTAATGCAGTGTTTGATCATATGGTGTTTCATGATGTGATTTAAATCATTATTAAATGTATAGAGGAAATCAAAATTTTATTAGAAGATAAATCATAGTACTTATATGGTGTGAAAGGGTTTTCTTATATAAAAATGAATTTTCTAGTGCACCTTTATAATCCATAATTCCTCATTTTTTATCAACCCTATGGACCTCTCTTGATTTCCAAGAAATCTATAATGCTCTATCCATTACTTCTGGAATCCCTTTGACAGGGATCGATTCATGGGTTTCTGTGATTGATCAATTGTGATCCAAAGTATGTTTTACCTATTATCTAATAATTCATTAGTCAAGGTCCTCTTCTTTATTCTTTCCATGTAATGATTGTATCTCTATATCATTATAATAAAATATTGAATGTTGTTTTATGGTGTGGTTGTGGAACGAAATACTTGGAGGGATAAAGGGGTGATCAGGTACTATGACATTAGTTAGTTCTTGAGTGATGAACATTTATTCATTTAAAGTATGTGATTCATTTATTCTCTTATTTATTTACATGAAATCAAATGAGTATCATTTTTTATAACTATTTAAGGAATTGTAATTAATATAAAATTTGTTGAACTATATTAGTAAACAATTTGTGTAGTGATCAGATGTTTTTTATTTTTACCATGATAACAATTTGCCTCTTGATTTTTTATATAGTGTGCAATCTATATTATTATGGTTATAATTTCTTATGATATTATCATTTATAATTTTGATATTAATAGAAAATGGTAAAGAATATAATGCAAGAATTAATTGATTAATTGGCTTATGAAATAAATAAGAGAGAAGTCGTAGTTATTTCAGAGTTTCTATTAATTTTATGGAAATAATGTTGAGGAGATTGTATTGATTCATTAATGGTGTTCTTCTATGTGTTAATTTAATTGATAACTAACCTAAATATTTATAATTCATGATTACAATGATGATAATAATAAAAGTTCATGTTAATTTAGAGTTGTTCTTCTTATAGATTGATTAAACTGGTTTTATAGAAAAGATCATGTTTTAATTTTGGAATATTGTTATAGTTTGATGACATAGGTTTCCTATAGTGGGAAATTGAAAATAATTAATTGGTTAATTAATGATTGATTAATAAATTGTCTTATGAAAAATATAACATCTAGTGATGGAGTTTCCCATTTTCTTTAGAAGGATGAGTGCCTTGAGATTAGGGGCATGGATGATCGATTATGGGTAAAGGATATATGAGATAATTTAGGGTTAATATTTCCATTTTGGATATAATTATTTTACAAATAATTTTTTGAATTTGGGGTGATTAGGCTTTGAAGTTATATGATCATTGATGTATTAACCTATAATGGGTAATGTGATTTTTGAGGGGTGGCCCAGATGATGTAGAGGTAGTTGACACCTATGATGGACAGATGCATTAGGATATCATTATGGGTGTCAAGGATGAAATCAAATTTTTTGGAATAGGTTTAATATGGAATTACCATTGATATGATCATACTATATGATTTTTTTTTTGAAATGAATCTATTTAATGGATGAGGGTTGGGTTTCTTGTTTTATATGTATTCATTTCCTCGACGTTGGAGGCAACTAGATGTTTTTATGCATGTTTCCTCTTGGTGTTATTTTAGGGATTTTTCTTAGAGTTACTATATTATGTAATTATTCTATTAATTAACAAATAATTCCAAACCCATGGGGTTTCAGTTGTTGGAATAGAAATGGTGAAAAGATGATGATCTTGAGAAACCATGATCCTTGTTGGATGATGTCTATATGGAATGGAAGTTATGATGGTGGTTAATGTAATATAAGTTGGAATAATGTAAATGGTAAATTTAATGGATAATTAGTTAACTAAAATATGTAAATTTAAAAAATAAAATAGTTAATTAATGCTGGTCTTTAATTTCTTATGTGCATAAATGATATTGAGTCCCCAGTTACGGCAGTTGGGTTTTGGAGTGATGATAGACGCAATTGAGCTTAAGACTTGGTTATTACCATAGTGAGAATTTTAGATATATAATGTACTGTATATTGTGTGATTTCATACATGGACACACCTGTGTTAGTAAAGGGGATTGACACCCAGTGGACTATATGAGGGTTTTTTCAACATCATATCGGTTGGAAGATGGATGACAAACTACCCCTATAAGCCCACTACCTTCTATTAATAGTTACTTATTGTGGTAATAATAGTGGTTAGTTTCATTATATATGTGTGTGAAGTGTTGTGATGGATTCAGGTTATTTAAACACATTTACCCCAAGATATATTATCCAATGTATTATTATAGGTATTCTAAATATTTGGGGTGTTGGCATGATGTACTAACTTAGTGTATAGAATGCGATGGATTATGGTATAATACCCTATGTATGATTCACTTCATACATCCTATGTTGGATCTAGAAAATAACATTGTTACTATATGTGATGATGTGATATGTGTTGATGTGATGATGTGATTCATGAGGTTCTTGTTGTGATATATCTCTGAGGTGTCTTTGTGGTGGGTTAATTTTGAATATATATGGATCAGGTCCTGTGAAATTAGGGTAGGGAAAAAATGAGTTGGGGAGTAGGATAGTGGTACCATTAATTATTCATTATTATACTACAATCTCTCTTGTTTGTGATACTTGGTGATATTTTCCATAGTGAGGTCGGAAAAGGTAAATCAATTTAGGTAATAAGTTAGTTTTATTGTTGTTAACTGTTCTTTAACATGATATCATTATAAATTTATTGAGTGAATCCATGGAGGTTATTATTTTTTATAATTTTTTGATCACTCTATGTATATATAAACATATTCTCAGGTTATCTGGTTGAAGTTGATGATTTTTATAGATATTACAAACTCATGGAATTATAGGAGCTATTTGGGCTTCTTGGTCACTTCAATATTTACATTTTGGTACATGTAGTTTTAATTTAATTTTTAGTATTGCATGAATTTTCATGCATTAACATGGGATTTCAAATATATATATATATATATATATATATATTTGAGTAGGTTTTGATTGGTGTATCCTTTTTATCTCTCTAAACTGCATGTTCCCTTATAGGGTAATGCCTCCCATATGCATTTTTTTTATAACCTCGATGATATTTGTCAACCTGGTGAATACTAGAGGTGATATTTGAGGATTCTTCCTCTCCATAATCTAATTTCTATCCTAGGAGTGGTAAAAATTGTGGTGAGGGGTTAATGAAATAGTTCTATCAAATGATTAAGCGTGAGGGATAAGATTCAATTTGTAGCTAGGAACATGTGAGGTTAAATGGGTTGGTAGGGAAATGGTGTCAGCTAAGTGTAGTGATTGATGTTAACATGGGAGACTGGATAAGACATGAGTATTTAGGATCCTTGTTATCAAAATTGTGTACCTTTATGTCTACTAAGACTACAAAAAAATTGATACTAGTTTTATGGTAGATATATAGGAAAGAATAATTCACCCCTCTTATTTGTGACTCTTTTAGAAGTCAGAAGACCATAGCATAGGTTAAAACCTCAATAAGATAATAAAATAATTAATTAATTAACTTTATGTACTCTATATTCTAGGTTAATGATATCTAATAATTTTTTTTGAATGTATGGATCTATTTCGACCTCCTCATCATGACAGAACCAAATATGTTCCATGGGATGTGCCACTAAATCACCATAGTGTTGATGTCGATGATGAAGACACTTGGAAAAAGGAAACGATGAGAGTTTAATTATAGAGTCTGCCAAAGTATGAGGGATCCATTTTATATTTAGTCATAAGTGAATATATGGGGGAGGTTGAGATAGATTTTAATTTGATATGTTATTAGATGGAGAACTTGGTTTCATTGGATTTAAGGATTCTTCATGAAGTAGTGAGTTTTTGGTGCATTATATAACTTTGGGATTTTGAGGAGTCAATAGTCACACCGAATATGTTTTGAGATTGGTTTTGATAAGTGTTCCTTTCTTTAACAATGAAGAAATATATTTACCATGATTTGTTTACCCATTGATAAGGGATTTCTAGTGTGAAAGAGTTTGAGATCCATTTTAGGATCCTTCTGAGATATTATTAAGACCTGTTTCAAAATAAATAGGTCAGGGTGTAGAATTTTAGGACGCTTTTCATATATAGATTTGGTTCTAGTTCACCCAATATATGAATAAGATATATCATCAGGTTCCAGATATAGTAGAGGTTTTTTAGATTAATCTAGTTAAAACTATATCATCACAAGATATGAGTTGTTAGGTATCATCAATAATCATCAATATCATCTAGTGTTACGAGTTTTCTAGAAAAAATAGTTTCCATTCATTCTCAGGTACGTTCCAACCATCATAATATTGTTTCCCTTGGGGTGATATCTCAGAAATAAATTCCAAGTGATAAAATGCATGTTTTTATCATAGAGGCTATGGTCCTCAGCAATGAGAGTACCCAACCAGTATAAAAAAGTCAGCATGCACAAGGTGTTTCTATTTTGGATCAACAATTGAGGTTGTTTATGCTAAGGCATTAATATATGTGTGTTGTGGTTTGGGATTGGTAGGGAGAATATGGGGTAGTCAGAGGAAAAAACCATGTTTATTCACATCCTCAGAGAGTAGAGAGCGACCATGGAGGTGTTGGTCAGTAAGATCAAGGAGTCCATGGAGTAGGTTTGTTCAAATTATTACATTACCATTTGCATTGTTAGGTGATCCAAATGTCCTTTATGGTATCCTTTTCTTGTGTTATTTTTTTAATTTATGGGTGACACACTCCTTTATATTAATTATCTTAATCTATGATTTTAGGACAAAATGTAGAGTGGCTTCCAGTACCCTTGTAACTGACTATGCCAGTTATATGTCAATCTTACATGTATAAAATATGTAGAGACTATGAGGTAGTGAAGATAAATAATTGATCTTAGGGATATTTTATATTTTTATGGATATAGACATATGAAATCATTCTCAGCAATAATATGTAATACTCAGTTTAGGCTATTATGGATTACATTAGGAGGCAGGTTATGTTTCATGATGATGATGTACATCTTGTTGTGTATGTTGGACATAGATACTCTCATATAGGTTAGATGCATATTCAATTGTTGTCAACAATAATGTATGAGCTAATGTCAATTACATAACAAGATCATTTTTTTATGCTTCTTGGGGATGTATAAGTGTACCCTAATATCTTTATAGAGGAGTTTTTACCATTACCCTTTAGATGGGAGACAGATATTGGGATCCAGATATATCTAGTACTGTCTCAAATATTAATGTCTCAATATAGGATGGGGCCATCTATGTAGTGAGAGCTACGATTATATATTTATGATCTATTGTAGAGAGGTTTTGTTTATATGAGTGTGTCACCTCATGGTGTACCAATTATGTTTATGAAGAAGCATGATAGTGGTTTGTGAATTTTTGTCGATTATAATAACATAAACCAGCTTACGGTGAAGGAACACAATCCCCTTACAAGAATTGATGAATTATTCAATAAGATGATGGTAAATATTTTATTACCTATAATTTATTTGCTTCAAGGATTTCAACATATGTGCAAGAATGATGATGATATTAATAATATAGATTCAACTACGGTCATAAGAGTTATGAGTTCATTTTGATGTTGTTAAGTGCAATGAATGATCCATCAGTGTTCATGAGATTTATGAACACAGTGTTCATAGACACCCTGGATACATTTTTAGTGGTTTTCAATGATGATATACTTCTGTACTCTATATATGAGGAGTAGAGAGACCTTTTTTATTTCGTTTTGGGATTTCTTTTTATGAGAATATATATGGGATATTTCCCAATTGTGAGTTATGGGTTTATGAAGTCCTTTTTATGGGGATTCTCATGCACCCACATAGAGTAGCTACGGATCCTTGAAAGACAAAGATGGTATATTCATGGGAAACACCCAAGACAATGGCATAGTTATAGATACTCCTTGGTCTTGAAAGAAATGACCACAGTTTCATAGCCTATTTATCTTAGGTTAAAACTCCTCTAATATCCTTGACCTGGAAGTATCAATTATTATTTATAACTAACTAGTTTTAGTATTCATTTTGAGTACTTGAAGAAGAAGTTGGTCAGTGCTCATGTCCTTGGGATTTCGGTAGAAGGAGTACTATATGAGGTTTTTATAATGTTTGGTGTCTTGTATTGGGCTGTGATTTGATGAAGAATATATTAGTTATTTATTATTATTCAAAAAAAATTCTTCCTCAATAGAGTTGTTGTAACGCCTTAAACCCAGAATCCCATAGTCGGTGAATTTTCTTAATAAATTGGCATGATTACAAGGAATCATGTGTTGAAAGACCGATCAGTTTAGCAGTCTTGGAAAATATATTAAATACATGAACATTACATTAAAAATTAGAAAATAAAACCCAACATAACTGATCATTTGATAATTCCATTAATCCCCTAGCATAACCCTACTTCTCAGTCATAAAACACTTCCTGGAATCCAAGGAAGTTAGAACATATGATAGGGGTGATATTAGATGCTCAATAAGGATAAAAATATAGCAAAGACATTTATAAATAAGTATAAACATATAAGGCAATGTGTAAGACTAAAACAAAATCCTTTTAAATGTAAACATAATCATAATATAGAAATTATAAATCAAATAATTCCATTTACTTATTCACATGTATATTCTACTAGTCAAATTATCACATGTAATATCAATATCCAATTTCATAATGATGGAATAAATAATTCCATACATCATAACCTCATAGTCAAGGCCTTATTCCACAACTAATAATAATATTTTTTCAAGGCCTTATGCCAATACACTAGTTTGTCTAATGAGACCTACCAATTCATTGAGGAGCTATAGCGGGCTTCACCCATCACTTACTAAGTCCAATACAGTTCTCATATGGAAAGGATCAAATATAACATAAGCATTTGTATTATAACTACCATACGAAATGTTAATACATTAATTCATAAACCATGAATGGTATAAATATAGCACATTCATAGTCAAACATATCATAACTCATTCAATACAATATTTATGATTTTATTTATAATAAATCAACCTCAATCAAGAATAATATCCCCAAAGGATGTTGATGTAGTAGAAAATGATTAGTAAAACTCTTTGAGAGAAATAACCCTTTTTCATGAAAACATTTAAAATTCACACAATTTTGAATGGAAGACATTTAATAGACATATTTGAATCAAAGTTTCACAAACCACTTTGAATCTCTTGTATGGAATTAACATTTTAAAATATTCATGTACATATAAATAAATACTTAAAACCATTTTAAAAACATGGACATTAATGAGAATGATTTAGAAAAATAAATGTTTAAAACATTTAAAATGATTTTTTAGTTAAAGAGTTACTTAAAAGAATAATTTTTAAAATGACTTTAATTAAACATGGAAATGGATAACAAATATTTCTTAGAAAATAATTACACATAAACAATCTCGGATAATAATGAGTTTCAGTAATTAACCCTTACCTTGCAATTTCCTTTGGCTGATGGTATGTTAAACCACCTGTATAATGACCAAAGTATGTTATTAAATTATATGAGAACCATATTCATATTTATTATTTCATACATGATAAATTTATTACATTATACTACTTATTGAATAATAATATCCATGTTAAATTAACATTTCGGGTAATAATTTTGTTCGTTATCATACGTGTTTTAACATGTTATCCTTGTTAGTTTCATTTAGATCATGATTTATGTACTTAAATAATATAAAACATGATTTATATATAATATATACATATATAATATGAATATGTATAATATATATATATATATGAAATTTAGAACACTGTTTATGGAGAGAGTAGGTCGTACGTACGAATAAACATTGTTTCCGTTTTCATATTGTATTGAACAGAAGTATGTGAATAAGATATATGTATGGACATAAATATATATCTCTCTAGTAGCATTATTATTTCATATATTAAATACTTATTAATAATATATTTTTTTATAACCATTGTTGAATGATGAACGTGGAAATGAATCTCATCGTGTTCGTGGAAAAGGTAATCCGTACATACACATGAGCAAAAATATCATTATATTGATGGTAAAATCATATCTAATTGGATGGTATATCATATATACGGAATCACTAATATGTTATATTTATTATTTACATCAGTTATACTCATTATTATACCCATCCAAATAATAATGTATTGAATGACAAATACACCACGACGTGGAGATGGTAAGACGTACGTACACAAGTATTGTGACGTTGTCATTCATATGATGGATAGAATAATAAATATGGTTGTACCATTTTTATAATAAATTAATAGTATGTATAAAATAATATAGTTATTTTTTTAGTATGGAAACAACAAAGAAATAGGAAGTCAATGAAGAAAAGAACTTGATAGAGAAGATTAAATATTTACCTCTTCTTCGGGTTCTTCCTTTTGATTTGATCAAAATGGATCTATGAATGGATTTATGACCAAAGGAAGGAATATAGGATTATATTAGGGTAGTTTCTAGGATATTTGGGCAAGGGTTGGACGAGAAAAATGGATTTGGAGGTGTGATTTTGAGAGAAGGGGAAGTGACCTTTTATAAGAGGGGTGAGGGTCACATTAGGAAAATATTAAAGAATTAATTTATTATACAATAATATTCAAGTTATAATGGATGAAAATGAATTTATTTGTATATTTACGTGGTTCTGTTTCTAAATCCTATGAACCAATAGGTTTTAGACAAGTTTAGGTTGCCATTTTAACCTTATCTTTTAGATTTATCTGTTAGTTAAATAGTTTAACTTTTACCATCTCTTCTTGTATTCTTACAATATATGGTTAATAAACATACTCTAAACAGCCCGTAGAACCTCAACTAGTTCATTAATGAAATATATAATATTATTTAATCCTTTTTTAATAACCTTATATTTTTTGGAATTTTATATCAACCAATAATATTGTATTTGTTTTAAAAATTAATTTATTTCAATTTTGAAACTATTTTTTATTTAGTTTTTGTAAAAGTCATAACAACCATATCACTTCAAAAAAAAATTCTCTAATAAACAATAAAATGAAATATTAACCTATAAAATTCTTTTATGGCATCAAAACTTTTATATTCTATTTATTTTAATATTTATAATATAATCTAATTTAATATTTCATTAAGAAGGTTATTACTCCATCATCATTATGTCATAAATAAATTTAATTATTTAATTTTTAAAAATTATAATTAAAATACAATTATTTATGAAATATTTTTATCTTTCTAATTAATATTTATAGTCGTATTTATCTTATGTCTAACCCTATATTAAAAATGGTTTATTTATTAATCATTCAATTTAACACTTTTAACTCTTTTTTAAATAAAATAATAATAAATGTCCTAATCTAATCCAAGTGGACCTAAAGGATTATATTTTATTAATAAGGTTGTTTTTGGTCGAAATACAATTATCAAATTAAATTAGGACATGTGTTAGGGTAATTATAATATCATTGTTTCCTTTAATTACCCTATTTACTTTTAACCATGGTTTATAGAAGTCAAAAGTTTCTATTCACCAAAATTTATATTCATCTTATTGAATCACATTTTACTTAATTATATCAACTTTTTATATTGTAATTTTGAAATTCAACTCATAGAAGAGGTAAAATTAGGTTTTATTCAAATTTGCAAATGCTCCTAGGAGGTGTGTAAAAGACGGTAAAAAGTTCAATAAAATTTTTATATATCTAAACTTATTATAAAATGACTCCAATGAATTATATTGAATTTATATAGGAATTATGTATCTATTTTGAAGTAAAATAAATTAAAATAAAAATAATAATTTATTAAATAAATGGTCGATTTTAAACAATAACGCAGTGTTTTTCACTATTCATCAAATATTGAATGTTTTCAGAAAAATTACCAAAAATTCTCTATAATATAATTTTGATATTAGAAATTAAAAATTTAATTATATTTTAAAAAATTAAAAACATAGAAGTTAAAATAATTAATTTAAAATTAATTTTTATTGTCAAATCCCAAAAGCGGGTTTTTAAAAAGTAAAAACTATCAAAAGATTGACATGTGTATATGTCAAATTTAAAAGTGATGTTATATATAATAACCTAAATTTTATTAATTGATAAAAATATAATATAATTATACTTAAAAACAAATTAAAAGTAATAATTTATCACTATAAATAATTTCTATTAAAAAAGTTGTTTTCAATTAAAACATAGTAATTTTCACTATTTATCAAAATTTGAATGTTATTAGAAAAGTACCAAAAATCTATCCAAACTAAATTATTATTCCCCTATTGTAATGAATAATTTAATTTAATTAAATTTAATATATAAAAGTGTAAAATATTGGTTTTAAAAAGGGATCTCCCTTAAAAGTTGGTAAAATTGCATTTTTTTAAAATACGTCTTTTATCTGAAGGAATAAATTTGTTCTCATGTTATTTCTGAGAAACACATTATATATGTGTTAAAATTATATATAATATATAAGATTTAAAATGAAGTTAATACTAGTCATAACTGCTCTTTGAATGGGTAATTTGGTAAGTTGTGGTGCGCTCAAACTCGAAGTTGCGTGTAACACAATTTATTGAATTTATTTAATGAGATAACATACTATGAAATTTTGGGGTGTTACAGTATATATGGATAATACAATCTTGATTTTATGGAAGTTGTATTGACATTGATGTTGTGGGAACATTACCTCATCAATGATCATTTTTTGTGCATTTACTAACCATAAGGGCATGAGGTATGTCTTCTTCCGGCATGAATTGAACCATCATCAGCATTAGTAAAAGGAATTTTTACACGATTATGACTTTGATATGTCATATACAAAACAATATGGAAATTATGTAGTTGATGCACTGAGTAGGAATTAATAAGAGATGATGGTCAAGAATCCAAATATTCCTAGAGAGTTATAGAGGAACTCAAAGTGATGAATATAGATATTAGAGAGTATAAAGTAAGAGGTTATATATTATTTATTATAGTGAATTCATATTTTATGCAATTATAGGAGGAGTACCAACTTGGGGATAATGAGGATGAGGTATGGAGACACCAATTTGTTTTTGGAAATTCCCCGGATAGTTGGTCTAAGGATGTATAATTCTAGGTTTTGTTCAGAGGAAGGATCTTCCACCTTTTAGTAATTGATGAGATTGTTCTCTATGAGTTCCATTGATCACCTTTGGTAGTATATCCTCAATTAAAAAGATGTAACAAGATGTGAGAGTCTAATTTAGGTGGCCTATATTTAAGAGCATAGTTGAAGATTTTGTTTCTTGATGTTCGATAGGCCATAAGATGTAGGCTGAGCACCATGTTCCTAGTGGTTTCTCCATCTATTAGATGTTCCCCAATAGAAATGAGAAGACATATCAATGGAACTAATTAATACATTACCTCGATTTCTTGTAGGATATTGATCTATATGGGTTATAGTGTATCATTTGATGAAATCAACCCAATTTATAATGATCATGGAGTTAATCATAGTGTATGTTTTTTGAAGGAGTATCTGGGGTAGGTGCTATGAGTCCATGGATTCTAGAGGATAATCATCAATGATATAGATTATTATTTTACCTCTAGGATGTGGAGAGGTCTCTATCATAATTTTATCTCATAGTTATTCCTTAATCATTTTTCAACCACAGAAGCATGCTCAGATAGATCAGACCATCCAAACACTTAGAGACATGTTGTCATCTTGTTTCCTTGATTTTTGACATTTTTGGCTGAGCCACCTTACCTTGGTGATGTTTTCTTACAATAAAATTTTCCACTTTACCGTTGGTATGTCACTGATTTAAGTGTCATACTACCAAACTTTTCATTCTCTATTGTGCTTTATTGGGGTCATAGAGGAAGTAATTCGGAATCCATAACTAATATATAATTTTTTAGATATGGTTTAGGTAATTCATGTTAAGATGAAAGTAAAACAAGATCATCCCAAATTCAATGATTATCAAAGTACGTTAACTTTAGAGTTTGAAATTGGAGGACATGTGTTCGTGAAAGTGAGTCCTTATAATGGGATATGAAGGTTTGGTTATGGGAGAAGAATTTTTACCTAGTTTTTAGACCTTTTAAGGTGTTGGCTTGTATTTAATCCATATAATAGTAGAGACATATTCCCTTGTATATGATCAAAAAACACGATGATTTTGTTGTGTCACGACACGATTATTATATTCATGATGACATTACTTCTATTTATTGGTGATATATCAATGTTATCGATGATTTCAACATTGAGGAGCAGTTGGTGGAGATCAAGGACCTCCAAGAGAAGGTGTTACATGGGTATTATTTTCTATTTTTTGTGTCGTATAGTGGAACCATGGAATAGATGAGTGTAAATGGGAATGTGATTCCTAGATGTGCACTATGTATACCTGAACTGTTTTTAATTTATCGCTTCTCTTATAAATTTTCTAATTTTGTGGATATTGATCACTTTGGTTTATGAGATGGTTCCCTCTTGTCCCTTTTTGGTTTCCTTACACTCTTTTGAGAGGTATCTCACTCAGGAGAGTGTTTATGAGCTAGTTGTTACTATTTCATGGTTTTTCAATGTTCATATGATGAGGTGTTTGATCTTATGGGATGAAGAGATCATTTAGAGGTGTCTCATGGGGTGGTTGTTTGGAGGACACCATTTTTTCTATTTGGGGTTTGTTTTGGATTCATAAGGATTACAATGTTTTGATAATTATCTAATGTATGGTCATGAATCTCTCTTGTCCCACAGTTTTCATGTTTCGATAGTCAAAGGTTTTTAGAAGAGGCATGGTGTGGCTTTGGAAGTGTTTATCTTATAAAAGCTGAAGGTAATGATATTTGATGACATGTATGTTTTTCACACTATGAATGTGTGGTTCACATATTGTGTGATTCCAGTTCATTATGTTTTTCATGAATTGAAATATATCATGATTAACTTGTTTTAGGTAAAATGTTTTTTTGTTGAACAAAGAAACTTATATATACATGATATGGGAGTGTTTAACTCTATGAGAATGCATTGTGAATTGTTCCATTATAACATATAGTGCCTATATTTTTCTCAAACCCTATGTCTCTCTCTGGATTTTAAGAAAATTTGTAGTTATCTCTATAGTAGTTATGTAATCCTTTTTATCGGGATTTATTCTCAGATTCCCAAGTTCAATCAATGGTGATCTGAGGAATGTTCTAACTCATACCTTGTAGTTACTCTATCTCGATCCTTATGCTCGTTATTTCTATGTGATAGAGGCTTCTATCCATTTTTCTAATAATATTCTTTTTTTTACATGATTAGATGTAGAAAAATGTCATTGGAGGGATGAATCACTTGTGAGAGGCGTGATCAGGATCTATGACATTGATCCTTTATCATGTGAAGAACAGTGGCACGTTTGAGGTAGGGGATTCATTTGTTCTAATATTCATTAAATTGAAATTGAAAAGTGGACATGGTTTAACCCTTTGGATGACACTGAAATTAGCCTAATAATTATTGAACTAGATTAATAAATAATTTTGTGTCATCATTAAATGTTGTTTCTTTGTACCGTGATAATGGTTTACCTATTAATTTTCAAGATAGTGTTATATTTATGTTATTATTGTTAAAATTTATTGTGATTCAATGGATTATCATGATGTTCATGATGGAAAATGGTAAAAATTATAAATTGGTAATTAATTGATATATTGTCTTGAAAATTAAATAAGTGTAATGTAGTAGTGAATCCAATGTTTCTTATAATTTGACGGAAATAAAATTGATTCAATATGAATGTTTAACTTAATCTCTTATTTAATGTGTCAATGTAATTGATAAAGAATATTAAACATGATAAATATTGTTGATAAAATTGATAATAATAAAATGGAATGTTAGTTGAGAACGATTCTTCTAAAGGTGTTATGAAACTACTTTTAATTATATGAGCATGATTAATATTTGATGGATTGATATAGATTAATTCCTAAGGATTCCCATATGTAGAACCTATGAAAAATTTATTAGAAAATTAATTATGTGGAAAGAACTAATTGTGTGATGAAAATAATATATAGTCAATGGGTTTCATTTATACTTGATAAGGATGAGTGTGATGAGTTCAAATCCATGAGAGCACATTTATGTGTAATAGATGTATGCATTGTTTTAGACCATATATTTTACTTTTGGACATGCTTGTTTTTTATTATTAATTTTTTTATATAGGGTTGAATGTATATGTTTTTATTTGAGCCTATGATGGTTGATCCTATAATAGTTGATGTGATATGGGTGGGGAGGCCCAGAATATGTTGTTGTAGTTGATGCAATTAATAGTGATATGCATTGGGATATTCATGTGGGTGTCATGGATAATAATAGAGATGATGTAACATGTTAAAAGTGGGATTTACCATTGATGTGGTAAAGAATGTTTCTTTCTTGAAATGAATATGTTTATTGGATCATGGCCAAGTTTCTTGATTAATCTCCATTAATTTTCATATGGATTGAGGCAGCTGGAGGAGCTTGGTTTCATGTTTCCTCTTCATTTTAGTGTATCATAATTTTCCTAGAGTACCTAGATTATGGAATTATTTTAATAATTATTAAATAATTCTAAATATTGAGGTTGGTTTTTTCAGACTAAAAATTCCGAAAAGATGTTATTCCTGAGAAACTATAGACTTGGTTTGGATTATGCCTGAAGGGCACAAAGTTCAAGAAGTTGGATAATAATATGTAATGTTGAAAAAATTTAACTGTTAATTTAATACCTAATAAATTAAATAATTAATAAATAATAAAAAAATAAAATTGGTAATTAATGTGTCTCTTTAAATACTTATATTCATATAAGATATCGTATACCTTATATTTCCAAATGGGTGTCCAATCTATTGTAGAAATAGTTTAACCCAGGATTAGGTAATGACCATAGTATGGATTTTAGCTATATTATATCATATATATTCTATGAATTCATACCATACCACACCTATGTTTCTTTGGGACACTAACTCCCAGTGGAATACAGATGGGTATTCTCCCCAATATCCCAGTATGAGGATGAATGGATGGATACCCCATGATATAGTATCTAATGTATTATTATAGTTATTACGTGTATAGAAATTAATGTAATGAGATACATACTCTATGTATGGCCTGTGCCTGATTGAGGTATACTACCTGATGTATGATAAACTCCATATAGTATTTGGTGGCTCCCAAAAACCACTTGGTTATTATATATGTAGATTTGATATGGGATGATGCGATGATATGATTTGTGAGGTTCATGTTTTGATTCCATGAATAAGTGTGTTTGTGTTAGCATACATTTGGAGAGATATGGATCAGTACATGTCAAATTGGGTAATATTGGAAGAACATTAGGGAAGATAGAGTATGGTAACCTTGATATTTCATTATTATATTCTATTCTATCTTGTATGAGATAATTAGTGAGAGTTAACCGTTGTGGGGATGGGAAATTATTATACCTTTTTAGGTGATGAGTTAGTTTCATTTTTGTTCATTGTCCTTTAGCTTGATTAATTTATAATTTTAAAAATAGACTTTGTGGAGGATTTAATTAAGCATAATTTTATTCTCACGCATACCAATATATAGTGTTTTTCTAGTCAGCCAAAGAGGGATAGAGATTTAGATGTATATTGAAATCTCACAACTTTCCGGGATCTGTTTGGGATTTGTGGTCACTTCCATTATTATTTATTGGTAGTTTCATTTTTTTAATTTTTTTTAAAACATTATCATTTTTCATGTATTTTCTTGAGATTTTATTATATATATGTATGATATGGTGATTATATGTGTATCATAATTATTTATACACATTTAATGTTATCTTATATGGTAACACCTCCCATATATATGTTTATTATACCCTTGGTTATATTCACCAAACTAGGGCCCACTAGATCTGGGACATAGGTAGTCACCATATCCCTTCCCTTATTTCCATCCCATGAGGGGTACACATTATGGGGAGGGGTTCATGATAGAGGTGCTGATTATGAACATACTCATAGGGGAAATCCAAAGTATAAACAAAACTATCTCTATTCTACCCTACTCCCTATATAATAGTGGCCCTATAGTTTAATATTTCTCTCAAAACAACCTAGTCCACCATAGATTTGGGTAACTAACCTGGCCCAGGGAATGATATAAAGGTTTCTCCTGATCCCCAATGAGTGAAAATAATTTTTGGGGCATAAAAATATAAATATTGTGAACAATATTTTCCAAAAACTATTATTCATCAAAGAGTAGAATTATATTAATAATTTAACATAGTTTTTTCATATTCCAAACATCCATAAAAATTCAAATAAACATTTAAAAATGATAAAGTAACAAAATATAGAAAAAGTAAATATAAACATCCAACTCAACATAAACAATGTAAAATGGTAGAATCTATATACAAAAATATTTTTACATTTCAAATATATAAATGATTTTAAATAAATAAAAAATAACCAACAAGATCTTTATCTAACAATCATGTTGCTAAAAAAACGAAAACTACTCTATGAGGGAGATGTCCACATGATAGAGCTTCAAAAAAACATTCACATAAATTAGAAAAACATACTTTTTCTATGTTATCTTAGTTGTGTATGTATTGTGTGAGCATAAAATCCCAATATGTTTTCACTGAATTGTAAATGTGCATCCTTTTTTAAAACACATTAAAAAAACTATTTGTAATATGGTATTTTAAAATATAATTTTTACTATTTTCAATATAATAAAACCCTATGTATTATTAGATGTTCTATTAGTTCCTAGAAGAAAATATTAAATCATTTAAAATATTAAATTCTCTATGTAAAAAAAATTTCAATACCATTTTTAGAATGTGCTTTTCTTAAAAATCAAAAATCCACTATTAGAATAACTTTTGAAATAAAATCTACCCTTAATAAACATTATTCAGAAATATATGGGTATTAAGTGATACTATAAATTATATAGTTAATGAGATATATCAAGATAAAGAAGTTTTAAAAAGAGAAAAGGATCAATGAATAATAATATAATGAAGGATACAATTAAACCAACTATAAAATAATTAGGGAATATTTAACCATATTTTGGCTAAACATATGGAAGAAGATAAAGAACAATTGTAATCAATCATATTAATAAGGTAGTCATGTAATGTTTGTATAACCATTGGAAAACTCCCAAACATCTAGTGATACAATCTTTGTCATATATGTGTGGACTCATCTACGATCCTTTTAATGCATATATTTTTTATAAAAAAACAATATTACTGTTAACCATCATCACAAGTCGTACTCTAATGTTTGGCACTAAACCAATTATAAAGGATACAAGTATTTCTCTTCAGGACAAGTATATAAACCATCTCTCATTATCCAATGATGATTCTACGGATCCCCATGATACCTATAATAGAATGCGAGTATGTATGTGTGTTATGTCAACCATCCATTTTAATAAAATATTTTTAACCTAATTATATTATAAAATATTTTGTTAATATTTCCAATGATATTTTGATTTTATGTTTCCTGGATTGTATATAAACAACATATGAATTATATAACACAAAAAGAAACATATTATTTTTTTAATCCTCCATAAAAACTATTTAATTATACTATCCCAGGTCACGACAATAAAAGTGATTTCTTGGGGACATATATATTTGTAAAAAAGTATATTCATAAGCCCTATCATTGAATAAAGAATGAAAACATAATTCACATGACCTTGGATAATTCATGAGCCATAACAAGTGACCAGGATCAAACAAATAAAAGGCATAATATAATAGCTTGATCATGACTACATAAGTCATAACATGAAATTATGGATCCAACCTAATAATTGATAGAAAAATATAAAATCACCAATTTTAATCCCATAGGTTTCATAAAACCTATTATAAATGTTATTCACCAATATATTATAAGAAATTTATCTCTAGAGATTAATTACATACCAATTTCGTTGTAGAAAAATCTGGCTGCACCGTTCATATTTCTAAATTCATGCAATTCTAATAAAAAAAATATCATAAAATATAATTTCATCGATATCTTGAGGAAAATAAAAAATGGGCTTCATATCACATCATCAATCTCATATTTTCTTGATGAATTATAATTTTTATTATTTTGAACCCAAGAGAATGAAATGAGGGGTTTGTATATGAAAATATCCAGTCATTAATGTATAATTACATCAATGGGAATTCCATTAAATGGAAAATAGTTGGTTAATAACAACACTAAGGGGTGGTATAGATATCAATGAATAGTTTCAACAACTTAATGGGTATAAAAACTGGATAATGAAATTGTTTTACTAAGAGAAAAAAGTATTCTATCAATAATAAGATGTCATTTAGATTGAAAATAAATGATTATGAACAAAAGGATACATAATAAAATCAAAATAAAAATAAAATGAAGTAATTATATAATAATAGAGGGGAATGGAATCCCATTATGTAAATGTGGATTCATAACGAATGAGGGGACATTCAAGGAACCTTAAGAACTCAATGGAATGACACTAGAGAGCTAAATTTAGAGGAATTTTTTTAATGAATCTAGAGTGGTGAAATTGGGTAATGGTTGGCTATTTATTGTAAAATAAGATGAATTTTTTTATCAATTTCAAAATATATTTTTCAAACTCTTCGTAAAAAAAATCAAAAACTATTGAGCTTTATATTGTTTTAGCACGTGGTATTCTCCAAGGAGAAGGAGAATCCTATATTTTTATATCTATTTAATGAACTCCTTAAACTAATATTGTCCCAAATATGTAAGTGAGTAATATTTATAATGTTCATTTTAGAAAGTCTTAAATTATAGTTATGTTTTAGAAAGATTTATTTTAGGCTTTAAAATAAATCTTATTACATTAAAATAAATTTTTTAAATGATAAAACAGATATTTAGTTGATAAATCCATTACTAAATCAATATTATGTCATTATGATGTAGTAATATATTTATTCGTTAATTTACTATTTACTCAAAAATTCAACTGCCTCATAAAATTATAAAGAATTTACAATTTGATAATTTTGACACACTGATTTTAAAAATAAAATCCATTTTTCTATAATTTTTTAGATATGATAGATTTATTTTTTTCCAATAATAGTATTATTTATAAAAATACCAATTTTTCTAATACGATCAAATTTATATCGCTTTCAAAAAGTAAATTTTATTTCATAATTTTTTTAATTTTTTTAGAATAAATAATATTTTCTATAATTATTAAAACAATATTAACTTTCCATTAATAATAAATATTTTATTTTATTGGAACATACTCATATATATATATTCCAAAAAATATAGATATGGTTCATTTATATGAGAAAATACATTTTATCATATTCATCTTAAAATAACCTACATTTTGTACTTTTTATAAGGGTGAGATAAAAATAAAATTTCATTATCAGTAAGACCATTACTTCATTTAAATTGAAAAAGGTTTAAGTGTCGGATGGTTGTACATTCATCAGGTGGTTTAGCTAATATTGATTAGGTGGTGAACTCATCGAACTCGAACTTCTCCCATATGTGACTTAGTTCAGGCCTCAACTATTTAATCTATGATTGAGCATGATAATGTGTGAAAACATGTGATTCTAGCTCTCTATTATGCTCTGATAGATGGGATTTTTTAAGACATGAATCTATTTTTTGGGTCCATTATTTCTCCTTATGCATTAACTAACACTCACTATTAACAAATATATAATATAATTATAATGGTAAAATCATTACCAATGGTCATAAATCCCATCATTCATAAAGACCAATTATTATATTGATTAATAGTTTTAATTGCAATAAATTATATAATGACTAGATCCAATTGTTTATTTTACCATTATAATATATATATATATATTCTGAAAATCAAATTCTACAAAATTTACTTCTCAATAAATAAAGGTTATACACATCCCATAAAATTGTTGACCATATTATAGACACTATTAAATATTCCTACTACATTCTTAGAAGGAGTTATTTTAATGGGAGAATTTGAGCCTATAGTGTTTATATTAGTGTGTGAATTAATATTTTTTATATCCAGATACCCATGGTTGTTAAAGTCAAAATTGTATCTCGATGTATAAAAAATATAAAGTTATATATATTTAATTTTATAGTAAAACATAACAAAATATTAATTGTGGGTCATATGTTCTTTTATGAATAAGGGAACTAAATTCCAAACTATTACATGTATCATATAATAAAATTATCAATAAAACACAATGGAAACCATGAAAATATCATACATCAAATCACCCTCATACATAAGTCCCACTAAATACCCACATTAAAACAAATATTGATGGACAATATTCACATCCATCCAACTGTTACATTTTAAATATAACCTATTAATATTAACATAGGTTAGTTACTCAAATAAGATTTAATAATTTACATAATGTTAAAATTAATTCTTATAATTTTAACATAAATATTACCATTTTAAGAACTCCATTTAAAAATTATATAACGAATTAAATTATTCATAAATTAATTTTATATGTTTCTAAAAATCCCATTAGTTATAACATTTTAAAAAAAAACATTGAAATACCTAATGAAAATATTCTTCAAAACAAATGACAATTAAAACCATATTGAATTATAGGGGAAGACCCAATTTAAAACCACAAAAATCAAGAAATTATATGATCCTTAAGGAATTTATTTCTAATGACTTTTACAAGCTTTAAATACTTTTATAATTAAAATTCTATCTATAAATAAATAAAATAAACTTAAATAACTTCTTAAAATAATTTCCTAAGCCAAACCCACTTAAAACCAATGAACCTTTCTATATAAAACCAATATATTATTGAACACAATTTTTTTCATGATGAATTCGTGTTAAAACACCTCTTAATAATTTACAAAATTACTAAAATACATAAATTATATGAGAAAAATTTATATAAAAAATAATATCAAGGGATATTAAGAAAAATTAAACACAAATACAACTACCTATTTTAAGTAAAATTAATCGAAACCATGAAAAAAGTAGGAAGAGTCCAAATAGGATAATTAACACCCATGGAGTCAAAACTAAAATTGATTAGAACAATAACAAACCTTGCATTCACCCAAAACTAGTATATAATATGAGAGGAATTAATAAACAAAGATAAAATTATAAGAAAGAGGGAAAATATTCCATTCATTGTGGAATTATGTGAAAATAGAAGAATAAGTGATTAGAAATCTTATAGGGATGTGAGAGAGGTTGCGACTATGGGTTACTATCTAATCAGAATGTGAACAATTTGGATAAGAGGATGAATGGAATTGAAATCTAGGTGTGAAAGATGATATTTTTAGAGATTTAGAAATTCTAGAAAATTCAATGTGTTTTTAAAAAGAATCCCAATGCATACACTGATCATTTTACCTATATTTGAAACTTCAGAGAAACAAAATTGTTTATATAAATACATGGCCTTAAAAATTACAAAATATTTATTATTTGTTATGGATTATTTTATTACATTTTTAGGACCTTTTCTATTTATAGATTTAGATAATTAGTTCATAACAATTACATAAAACACAATATATTAACAATGGGACACTTTTACTCAGTAATGATTATCCCCACAATATATCCAATTAAAAGTGAAACATTTTTTTCATCATGAAAAATGTTTTTGAATTTCAACTTGATTTCTTGTTTGTCCTTATTCATTAATAATACCATAAAACATTTAAAAATTAGGGATTTTCACAAGAGGATTGGTAAGGGACATAGGATAATGAAATAAATTAGTCCAGTGAAAATCATGAAAACTCATATAATGTATACCGTTACCAAAATATTCACTAGGAATACTAAATAAATAGAAATAAAATGAAAAATAGACAATTTCTTATCAATAAAAACAATTAAACCATATAAAAATAAAATATACCATCTTTAATGAAACATAGAGAATTATATTCATGATCAATTTTAAACTCATTTCAAAAATAACTTCATCCTATTAAAATAGAAAAGAGAATCCTCCCTGGTTAACTCCCACCTTATTATTTATGTTGATAAGAAATATTATCTAATGCATTGGAGAGATTTATTGTGTCACCCATCATATATTACGAATCATGATCTCCCATCATATAAAATGTATCAATAAAAAACATCATCATATATATAATTATCATGTTACATATCATTAGTAATCCATTTAATTATTAAACTAATTCTTTATAAAACCTATGAGAAACTATTTTGAATTCAACTGTAAAACATTTAAAAAAATTAAAATAGCATTTTCTTTTAAAAAACAACATTCAAAACAATTATAATGAGAACAAAAGGGAAAATATTTTTCTTTGAATAAGCCATGGATTATTTTAATGGAATATAATAATTAAATAATGGATATAGTGGTCGTAAAAATGTTGACTCCATATACATCAAAATTAAACAATACTATTTCCCTTTTCAAAAAAAATAGATTATTCCTTTTGAAAAAAATTGATAGAAAGTAAAAAAGTGGCATAGATTGTTAAATAAAATTCTTCTATGTCCATATAAATATATCTATAAACAAATTTTATTAATAATTAAATTAAATAAAAATATATATAAACAAAACCATTAAAACAATTAAAATGTGTTTTTAAGTTTTTGTGTCCCTTACCTTGAGTCAACTAATCATTAACATTCTTTAGATTAATGAATAAAAAACATATTTCAATTATTTATGTTCACATGAAACAATTTCACGTTTATTATTACTTTTACATTATTTATTATACTGTTATATTCAATTATGTAATCATTCATGTTCATGTCATACTTTTGGATGATATTCATCCCATAAGTCCAAAATAACATTGGTAGGTTGACCATGGTCAAAGAGGTCATTATACAATCACCATTAAAATCATTATAATAAAATAATTATCATTTTTAAACATAAATGATATTTTTAAAACTAACCCCATGTGATGCATATGAAAAATAAATTATATTAAAATCA
Source organism: Viscum album (assembly GCA_963277665.1). Lineage (NCBI taxonomy): Eukaryota > Viridiplantae > Streptophyta > Magnoliopsida > Santalales > Viscaceae > Viscum > Viscum album. The sequence continues at coordinate 1,720,944,672 of OY728126.1, read as the reverse complement.
TAAAGACTGTAGGCCATATATACATATGATTAATGTTACTAGTTTTTGATGGTCATGATAGATGGATGGTAAATGTTTTTTATCATAATATAAAGATTATTATATAGAAAAATATTTTATTTTGTCTTTAAATAAACTCACAGTCATATATATATATATCATCCATGTGATGTGGTGATGAAAAATAAATCACATCACGTTTTGGATGTGGTAGTCCATATGTATACACATATATCATTATCATTTCAAAATGAATAGAAAGTAAAAAAATGGTGATGATATATTATTTTTATTTAATTTTATATAATTCAATAATATCATATATTTTAATTAATTATATCATGATAAATCTCCATGATATTGGTGTGGGAAATGAAACAAATCATTCTTCGTTGGTGGAAATCCACTACTACAAGTGACCAATGTTTTTCATTTACCATAGGATAAGAAAAAAATGAAATAGAATTTTAAAATAATCATAATAGTATATAATTATTTTAAAGTTACTCATTTTGTTATTTTATAATGTTTATATATGATTTGAACTATATTTAATAAGAAATATACATGATATAATTTGATTAGGACTTATATCATATCCTCAGACCACTTCTTTAGCTTACGCCCTAATCCTTCAAATTTTGGTATTTTGTTGAGGCAAGGACAAATAAGATGTTGGTAGTGAAATAATTGAGATACACGGGTAGTGATTATCTAATTTATAGTTCTCAAATTTTTTATGAAAGAGTGGATAGAATATTTCTTTTTATAAGTGAGTGGAGGGACACCCTTTGAATTACATAAATTTCTAAATTTAGAAAATTTAATTTTAATGAATAGTGGATCAAATTTTTCTAATTCTGAGATTGAATTAACAATAACATAAATATTAAAATTCCATTATATTTTTTCATGTTTAGATTATTTTTTTACCCTTACCTCTCTTTTTTAACCCTATTTACCCTTTTGACAATTTGAACATATCAATGGGTTTTACACTTTAGGGCCATTAAAGTTACACAAAATGGATAAATGCACTATAAATAGATATTGGTTGATATTTTATACCATATACCATTAATTGGATGAATTTATCATGTATATAAACATTAAATAATTAAATAAAATATTTTATATTAAAAAATAACATTAATTTCATTTGTTGAACTATTAATTTAATATAACTTTGAAAACAACATGATAAAGATGTAATTATAATATAAATCTTTGAAAATTCCATAATACATTATATTGACATATACACTTTTTGGGAAAGTAAAACTCAGATAAAAATGTTCAATTTTAGTGTTTTTAAAATCACTCATTATATTTTTTTATTGTTTTCACAAGCACTATGTTAGCATTGCATAGGAATTTAAGGTAATTATAACATCATTGAAATTTGAAATTAAATTAACATGATAATAAAAAATATTTATCATTTAAAATATCTATTTATAAATGGATATATGTTTTTATCTTTATGAAACAATCTTATAGATATTAAAAACATGATACTGATGTTTTGAACATTATGTTAACATAAAATAATATATATAAGAAAAATTCAATGAGAAACAGTAACAACTATATATAATTTAGAATAATATATGATTATGGTCCAATAAAACTCATAAAAATATTTAAATTAAATATTTATTGTGTTTTATTAATAATCAATTTATTTATAACCGAGTTACCCTTACCCACATGAAAAATATTTTCTATAAATAAAATTCATGAAGTCCAAAAATAAATGGAAAATAATAAAAAAATTGATTTAATATTTAAAATTATGGAATTCCTTTTGCATAATCCAATTTCTATAAATATCAAAAATTATTTTATAATAAAACAAAAAATTAAATGATAAATACTTTTTATAAAAATTAGTTTGTAATACCAAAAAAATTATACCAATGTTTGGTATAATGATTAATCCAAAGTAATTAACAAGATTATTCTTAATTAAAGGGTAATGTTGTTAATTTAATACCAAAATGGAGTCATGAATTTAATTTTTTTAATGAATGGAAATTGAAAATTTACAAAAATTGGTATTTGTCACTATTTACTAAAAATATTTTTTTATAAAAAAAAGAGATTAGGATAATTTTAATATCGGGACATTAACATTTATGTTAACAAGAAAAGAAATAAATTAATAAGAATAATTTTTTTCCTTTTTTGATTAAAAATTTACATAATATTATTATAATTATTATAAATATATGAAATATAATTCATAAATATTAATAAGGAAAAAAATACATTAATAAATTTACTCGGGTTGTTACATTTTCCCCATTTTGGAAATTTCATCCTCGCAATTTTATTTATTATGTAGAAAAATCAGAATACTTTTTCCTTCATAATATTTTTTAATTCCTATATTTCTTCTTTATCCATATTTTTTTCCAAAATACCATTACATTATGAATTAACATAATGGGTAATACTTTTTATCTTCAAAAAATAATCTATACATGATTTTCATCATAAGAATGATTTTATTCCAACTGAGATACTTTTGGTATAAAACATTTTATGCAACCAAAACATATTGTCCTAAAAATAAAACATGAATACATCATGTAGTTTTGATAAAATCGAAGGTAAGGCCACTTAGTAGGAAAATGATCCATCATTCTATAGGATTTTATATGGTCTAATAAACCATGAACTATGCTTCCCATATTTAAAAAATTGAATAACACTTTTCCATGGGGGTAATTTATGAAAAAATTATTATCAACCTGAAAATAATGAACTTTCCTCTAATTATCTACATAAATTTTACTTCTACTCGATGTTTTCTTTATATCTTATTGAATGGTCTCTACATTCTCAAATGTTTATTCATCCAAAAATGGTCCCAAAAAGATCATCTTATCCACTTTATCCAATAAAGTTAGAGTCCAACACAACTTTACATATAATGCCTCAAAAGATTGTATCTTAAAACTAGAATGAAAATATTTCTGATTAGAAAATTAAACTAATTCAAAATGATTTTCCCAAAATTACTAGTAATTTATTTAACAACCCTAAATCATTTTATCCATGTTATTAGTCATTCACTTTGATTTTCCATAAGATTAATGAGAAAAACCTATGAAAGAATTTAATAAAATATTGAATGAATTATAATGGGATTTTTAAACATTATATGTAAAATTTAGTGCATAATTATATATATAGTAGATAGTGAAAATCCATGTAACATAACTACATACTTCTAGAACAATCATGAAATGTAATCTTAATACATTGTATCTTTAATAGGAAGAAATTGTGTATATTTAGTCGGTAAATCAAGAAAAAACTAAATCAAATTACTACATTAAGATGTATTTTTAAATCCTACCATGAAATCTGAGGATACATTTTTTCATTTCCACACTAAAAAATGTAAATTCAGAAGAATATCAGCATATAATTAACATTATACATTTACCTACTAACATGATAATTATTTCATGAATTTTTTTTAGAAAATATCTTTTTTTTCATCACACCATTAATACATAAAATGGATTATAAATCATAGTACTTCAAGGATTAATAGAAAATAAGGAACAATGAGATTCACTAAGTAATTAGCTAATAATTTAGGAATCACATGTAATATATAATCATTATTTAAATCTGATATCAACTTCTACATAAATATTATACTCAAAAAATAACCCTTTTAATATATTTAACATATTAATGTAAAAAAACATCAATTATTTAAGCTTAATAAATTTTTTCTTTAATGTATTATTGTACTGAACCCTGAATTAAAATATATGATGTAACTATATGAAAATTTTCTAGGAAATTTTTCTAAAATGATTAAAAAATTTTTAAGTTCCAAATTGAATCATAGTTAATTATTCATTATCCTTTCAATAAAAATAATCATCTACTTTGTTTTATATTCTTGGATGTTGATGAATTGTTAAATAATATTCTTTTATCATCTCTATCCATCTTCTCTTCCTCATGATCAATTATTTCAGTGTTAATATATACTTCAATCTTTTAATATTGGTATACATTCCCCAATTAACATTATAAAAATTATTCTTCCACATTTATAATTATAAACCACCTCAAAAAATTCTAGATCATATATTGGATAATTTTACTCAAGAGTTTTCAGTTGATCAAAGAATTATAAATTACCTGATTATTCTTCATAGAAGACAACCAATTACATTCAATAAAGAAACATTGTAGATAAAAAATTTATAATTTACAGTGGAAAAGTATAAAACCATTGAATTCCTATAATTAATTATAGATCCTATAAAAAATCATAACACTCATTTATTCAGATTAATTTAACTCCTTTTGGGTAAACTTTTTCAATGGGATAAATATCCAATAACTATTTTCAGAAAAACAATGATAGTAACTGATTAATCCAATAAATATACCAATATATGTTTCATTTTTTTTCTTTTAATTTATTTAATAACATTATTTTTTTTGGGTTAATAGTTATTCCATCATTAAAAACAATTTTCCAAATGATGGAAATTTGTGACAACTGAAATTCACACCCACTATATTTCTTATATAATTTATTTTCATTTAAATTGTTAAAAAATATTATGGTTTTATTTTTGTTATAAATACTTTTATAATATAACAATATATCATTAATTAACATAGTCACAAAATTTTATAAATATTTATGGAATACGATATTCATAAGGTCCATTAATACAACTGTTGTATTAGAAATCCCAAATGGAATTACTATAATCCCATAATGCCCATATCTAGAATGAGATACTTTCTTTGGGATATATTACATCATCACATTCAATTTATGGTACCCTGACATGATATCAGTCATCGAAAAATAATATATTCCTTAGAGTTTATAAAAAAATTATCAATATGATGAAAATGATATATGTTCTTCATATAAATGTTAAGAAAGTATCTATAATCAAAGAAAATTCTCATTGAAAAATAATTATTTTTATGAAATAAAATTGGATCATGTCAGGGTGAATATTTCTGATGAATGAAACCTTAATATAGACACTCATACAATTTATTTTTAAACTCAAAAAGTTTTACTGGAGCCATTCAATAAGGGTGTTTTGAAATTTGATTAAAATTTGAAACTAATTCAGTAGTAAAAAAAATCTATTGGTCAAAAGAAAACTAATAAATCATCATCCAGAACAATAATATATTCATTTAATATGTAAATATCATTAACTTGAACTATGTTTTCACAAAACATTGGAAATTTAACTTTCACTATAGTATCTCATAAATTTTCCACATATAGAATTTTTAGTAAAGGTTTAAAATCATTTAATATGACACACTTATCTCTTCAATATATCATATTTAGGTAATCCTAAATATAATACATAAATAAAATAATATCCAACAATACTATGTGGAAATCATCAAATTTGAATGAATGAAAATCCAACAGGCAACAATGGGAATATTCATATAAATCATGGTTTCTGTAATGATTTCATCATGTGTTTTCCCATAAAATACAATATTATTTTCCTAATGTGGTATTCCCATTTTACATGAAAATTTCTCATAAATAAAGGAATGAAATGATCCATTATCAAATAGTGCATCAACATATTTTTATTTAATGTGTAACATAAATGTCCCAACTTCCTTAGAAGGATCAAAATTAACCGTAGTAGTAGCACATGAAATTCCATATCCATTATCCACCAATATTAATGATTTACAATATGAGTAGCTAACTGAAGACATACACTATCTTAATTTTCCACTTAATTATAGTTAAAAACACTTTTTTGGATATCTAAAAGTTACCATATTCCTTTATTTTTCATAATACTTTTTTTCGGGTCACAAGCCCTATGTCCAAATATAAAATAAAGGTAACTCTAATCAGATCCTTTAAATTATTACATCAAATGGTTTTACCAAACATTGAGCAGGTAGGGAGATTAAATCTATATTAATTACTTGACTTCTTATCAATTTCATTTCATATTTACTACTTCTTTGTATTTTTATATTAAAGGAGATAAGTGACTGCAAAATCCATCTCAACAATCTAATTATAATGAATTTTTTTTAATATATATTAAATTTTAATCAGACTAAATACCTAATTGAAATTATTTTAAATAAAATATAATATAAATAAAATTTAACATAAATTATTTGAATAAAATTTGGTTCTTATAGGGATAATATTGTAAAATTTGATTCATACATGACTACTAAATCTTACTTTTAAATAAATTATATGAATTGTTTCTCTATCCTGAGACAAATCAGCATAAAAGAACATGTATCCAAAAAACTATTCTTAATTATATTCTATTCTTAGGAAGAAATTTGTTTTCTCTCCATAATATTCGTAACCAATAACCTCCATCAATCATCTTTACCATAAAAATGATAAACGGAAAATTTTAAAATTTTATTTTTTGAACATCCCATGAATCGAAATATATTTTATAGAGAATCGATCCATCATTCCACAACCAATGGAAATAAGGTTCCATATAAGGTTAGTTAGTGTTGTTTTATAATAAAACAACTATAAACATGTTCCCCTCTAGTAAATATTGTTTTCCACTATCATTGATTCAACCACCATTTGTAACATGAAATAGTAGAGAAATCACTCCAAAATAATTACTTAGTCCATATACTAACCACTCTATGATTCTAACATGGAATGAAATTTTCTTCTTGATACCTTCTTACTTCTCTTTCTCTATTTACTCATTGTAAATTCATTATAAAATGAGGATGATTAGATAATGCAACATGATAATCCTAAAATGATGTACCATTTAAAAATAACCACAATGTAGTATATCACATTTTAATTTGATTAATATTATCATAACCTATAATGTTATAAAAAAATTTCTTCTAACTCCAACTACATATACCCAACCATAAACCATTAAAAATGATTGAGTTTTAGTCAGGAATTTACATAAATACATTTCTACAATATTCAAGGATTATAGTATTAGAGAATTAGATCATTAATATTATATAAAGAACAAATATATTACAATGTGGATGTATTGATTATATTTTTTACTTCTAAAAAATTGAATAACTAATAACAAATTTTTTAGGAAAGGGGATGATCCATCTTGATATTAAATGTACCTAAGAAGCTCAAAATTGATATAATAATAATTTTACATGTATTATATCACACATGCACAAATTATCTAAAATAATGGAATAAATAATGGAAATTTTATCGAATGGAGAATCTATTAAATATATTAAATCAAGATTTTATGTTTTACCCAAGTCACAATATATCTTGTGCGCGTGTTAGGTGTCATACTTAAGTAGGTTGTAGAAGAATTAGAAAATTAATTAATTAATTAATTAATAAATCACCATACCAAATATGCTCTATTTAACCCCTATTAAGAAAACAACATATGTTTATCTTCATGACACTAGGGATTTGAGAGGATCAATTGGAAGAGAATTCTTAGATGAATAAAAATATATTATGTTGAGATGATCTATATGAAAAAGGAAGTCATTTCTCTTGCCAATGATAAGGATGTGGAACCATTCTTCATTAGTGATCAATCCAGTCTTATGGTATAGTGTTTTTTTATTTTGATTAATCTCATAGTTTTTTACCCATGTTTTATATTAATTAATTTCCTAAAAAATTTATTCTTTGGTATATTCTTATTTTATGGTAAATTATTCTTAATCCTTGATTTTGGAATTGATGTTTAATGGTTATTTTTTATTTCTTTTATATTCTCACAGAAATGGATTGAGGAGAATCTAAACAGTGGATAAGGTTCATTCCTATTTTTGGTATATTTCTCACTCTATTCTTCACATTTTCATCACCGATAATTCTTTTCACTAGAGGTTCCAAAAATATAATGTAACCAATCCATGAACAACCATTATATCAAACGATGGATTAATACTGAAGGTTAATGTTCAAAATAAATGATGTCATCAATTATTGTAATGATGACGAGGGATTGAATAGATGTTGTATCGAGTGATTTCTATTCATTTTTTGGCATAATAATAACGGGTTGTGATGCGGATCAATTCACAAGTATATTGTTAGGATAAATATATTCATTACTGATGGAAAGGCTTATTCATTGTTAGATCTCAGTTCTTCATTGAGAATTATAACTAGAATGAATATTTCAGTGGCATGGGGTGATGACATGTAAATAAATATTGGGTTATTAAAAAACATAATATACATATCATACAATATAAATAACATACCCCATTTAGTCCCAAAGTTGTAGCAATTAGATTTTTATAAAAATAAAATATCACATGACATGTGGGATCTACCACACATTATGTGACCCTATGTTGGAAACTCATCTTGTACCCCTAGGGTACATGGGAACTATCATGGAAAGGTACACAAAAACAAACCACATACATTAGAAGGCATGAAACTGAAACATGCCAGGGATCATCAACACATCTACGTACATGAGGATGGACAGAGTGTGTGGGCACGACCCCAAGTACACAGGCATGGTCTAGAATTTTACAAAATACCCATTACAGTGGTAACATTTATCATACAACCTATAAATTTAATATTATTATTCAAGGGTTGTTTTTGTCCCTCATTATCTCATATATAGTCTCGTATATCAAGGGTACATCCACATAGTCCATCCATATGAGGGTACAATGATCCATCACACCCTGAGTAGAAGATGTGAACCCCAATATAGGATTAGTATCAGAAAAGGATCATTAATCCCACTATGATGATAAGGGTTTAATATTATATGGTCAAATTCCCCACTAGATGTTTTTTCGTGAATACTTGTGACCAATATACTTGAGCATTAGATCCCCTACTAACTATGTTATTCTAGATAATGTTAGATATACACTGTATGCCCTTGGGGAGATCTCATATCTATGTATCTATATATTATATGTTCCTCCATGTAGATATTTAGGTCGATAATTAAAAATAATGGTGTATCCATGGAGCACCGTCAGTGATATCAGACTCATGGAGTGAGTTCTTCTAAGAAAGCATTACCTTGAAACCATGAGTTAGAACCCTAGGTTAGCAATGTTGTTTTGATCTCACATTATATATGAGTATATATATTTTATTTTTGATATATATAATATTCATATTTATATTCCTTTATGACGATGATATGAATAATCTATTGATTCATTATATTTGGTGACTTCAGGATATTCTATTGGGTATGTTTATACTAAAACCCAAATGGGATTTATTTTCACATGGAATATATTATATAGATTCTATTTGACATAGTCCTAGGTGGATCAATATTAGATGGATCATAGTTGGGATAATAAGTTTGTGTTTTATACAAGTTTTGTAATTTTAATATATTTACCTCATTTCAATGTAGTTTTTACTCTTTTATATTTTTATTGGGATTTTATGCTTCCAATAACAATTTTTAGTAATTTCATCAAACATTAATGTGGGATATAAATGTATGTATTCAATATTTTTTCCCTTTAATTACACCATTTAGTAATTTTTGGGGTTTTTGAGATTTGTTCAAGTGTAGAGGTATCTCAGTATAAGGAATTATATTTCTATCTTATGACTACTCAATGTTATACACCTTCCCTTGGCATATTGGATGTGGGATTGGGGTGTCACACATGAAATTCTACCAGCCAAGAAGGCTCTTGTGGGTCCAGTTTTGATAGAGTAGTATTATATGACATTTATCCTAAGACTAGAGTTTATTGATTATATTTTTGTGAGTTTTAGTTTGGGATTATAAAAACAACATTAACATGTTTTGAGTTTGACTCTCCGGACCAGGAATCCATTGACAGTGTGAAAACTATCATATTCATTCAACAAAACTCTAATGACATAATTTTTTACTTGATATGTGTAGGCACTAGTTTAATGGAATTCATTATAACATTAATCGTATAGGAAGGGTTTATTCTTTCCATGTCCTTCTTCTATTATCTACTATGATACACTCTTGACTGTGACATGCCATGGCTATATAAAGATGGACCCAAAATGGTTTTGAATGGGTATTCCATCGTAGTATCTTGAGGATGATCTACCTAGTGATGAGGCTATGATACTGGGACTTGATCAGAAGGTGGTACCCAAAGATGGGTTTTCATTCTTACCACCACCCATCATGTAGCATGTTTTACCAAAACCACTAAATGATAAGGCACACATGCAGATTACACTTCATGAGTTTCTGTAACAGGTACCCCATAGGTTTCCTGGAAAGCTAGAACCCCTAGAATTTAAGGAATCGATTGAGGTAGTTTCATGAGTCTTTAACTTTGTTTGGATACATTATAATTTGAATGTGTTTCTAGACGTAGGACTTATTCATAGATTCAGAAGGAGATAGTGGTGTTTGGTGACATGTATGTATTATGAGTAAGTTTTTCATGGATAGATATTGAGTGAATTATTCAAGAGGAGTTTTCCCTAACAATTTTATGATGATTTCATATCCATGAGATCCGATATCTTTAGTATGGAATCATGAATGTAGAAGAATATTATATACGGTTCACTAATCTCTCACTATTATCCATGGATATGGATGAAGATGTATTATTACAATTTTTTATAGTATACCATAGTCTAAAAATAGATATCAATCCTCATATGATATCTCTTTTCATTCATATTAATGATTCCATGATCAACTGATCTTTGGTGATTGTGATATTATTAAAAGACTAGTAGATTACAATTATTACTAAATGTAGGAACCCTAGAACAAGGACTTTGATATCTGGTAAACAACACCAGACATAGGAATCCGAAAAGCTAGGAATTTCCCAAGGTATTCATAGGATAAATGTTCTATATTTCAGGGCTTGTAGGAAGGTTCCATTATACTCAGAAAGAGGCGATGATACTGTTGAGACATTTAGGTACATCTCATGTGAGATTATCCAAGATATTATACATTTTACATTGATACAATCGATGGGATATATAAGAAGATTTAGTTATTTGAGAAGGGTGACCTATATGGGTGGAATATTTTGGGTTGGAGGTGAGAAAGTAGGATGATGTTGTTAATGACTTGATATATTTCCACAACCACCCCCAGGTGGTCCACGCCAGGCTCATGGAGCTCGTGGTTAGGGATGATGATAATTGTAGATAGTGGAGGCCTATATCCTAGAATCTTTAAGGATTATTTTATTTATGATCTTTGTATTTTCTAAATTAGATAATGTTTTGATAGACATAGGCATGGTTCATTTCTCTCTTACCACAACTCTTGTTTGACATCTAGAGATTTTATTTGAGCTATTTGGTCAACCTTGGTAATTTGAGGCAAATATCAAGGGAGACTCAATGACCAGAAACTTATATCAATACTGTGATATGACTCTTGGTGAATAGATCATCGTATGGGATCAAATTGTAGTATTGAAAAGGTCTTATGGCATTATGTTAGGTATTGAATGTATATTTTATGTTCATGCCAAAATTGACTTTTTCATGTCAAGTATTTCATTTTTTGATGTAGAGGAGATGATGATTTACTTAATAGATGAAAATAAAACTCATGTACGTATGATGGGATATTACATAGGATTATGTATCTGACTACTCTTTAGTTCTTATGTATTACCCATAGAGTAGAAGATGTCATGGGCTTTTATTTTTTTAATGTGGTGGTAGAGTATGATGGAATCTCTCGTACAAACATCTTGGTCATACCCCTAAATCAAGGATATAATTATTTATAAAAATTAGCTTTGGAAAATCGATGATATCTATTTCCATAAAGCATCATGAACTGATAGTGTAGTTAGAGGAGATACAAATTAAAGTATTTTTTAAACATGGCGTGTCATCTCAGGTAGCCTGAGTTTGATTCACTAAAAAGGTGGATGGGAGCTTATGGTTGTGTATGGATTGTCTTCTACTGAACTAGGTGACTTTAAATACCAAGTATCCACTTTTTATAATTTTTTTCCTCATTGAATAGTTTAATGGTGTGTCATGGTCCTAGAAGATTGGCCTTGGGTTGGGTTATCACCATCTCTACGTTCCGGCCAAGGATATGATGAACACATCATTATAATGTATCTACAGTCTCTAAGAGTTCTTGGTGACACTCTTAGAAGTGAAAAACATCTAGTATGTTTTTACATTACTCATGAACCATATCAATAATACCTTATTATATCAGTTCATGGTAGTCTTAATCAATGAATTCATAGTGTACTCAGTTTTCAAAGAGGGAGATATGTAACAAGTGAGGATGTTGCTGGGTATACTATGAGAGAACAGAATTTATAGAAATATCTCAAATACGAATTTCTAGATTCATGAGTTCCACTTCACAATACAAGAAATTTTAAGTTATAGAGTATAAGTGGAATAATTGGAGGTTAAATTAGTTCTATCTTATGATCAAAGGAAGATATTGGCTAATATATATAGGTCACTTGTGTTTTAAAAATACTATCAGAGATACATGGTTGATTTCTCCTAATTTACAGTACCATGGAATTGTGTGACCTAAAGGGAGTACCTATTCATCTAGATGAATATGTTATAATAGTATTTTTATTTTTTGTGGAATACGTTTATGAGCACACTCATATTGAGACAGCTAGAGAAGGTTATTCAGTATGTAGTGTTTGATGATGCCTATGGAAATAAGATTGGTTTTTTTTATATAGAGGTATGTAGTGATAGCCTATGGGTCCTATCACAGGATACCCCATGAATAGAACTATAGGACCCATGATCTAGAGATTTCAAAGGTGGTCTCGTTCATGAAGATGTGGAAAAACTATCTTATGGATGGCTGGTTTATCATCTATTCCAAAAAATAGGAGTATCATGTGGATCTTCTTATAGAAGGTTCTCAACACGAGGTATAAGTGGTGGCTAGAGTTCATCCATAATTATAACATTGATATTATCTATACTCCTAGGAAGGGGGACATGGTGGAAGATACTCGTAGTAGGATTTATTGTTCATATTTTTGATCATGGTATGAGAGCATTTTTCATTGATGTTGTTGTCCTTAGTTGATGAGGGCGGTGTAGTTTACCTTAATTGAATCGATGGTACCCCTCCTCTTCTTCTTTATTTTTGGCATTATCATCTTATTATACCTACTATAAGACCAATCATGTCCATATATCCACTATACATGATCCTTTTTGATTTTATGAAGGTGGGGGGAATATCATCTTTTTCAGAGGATGAACCATGGTATCTATGTTGTTATTTGAGGAGGTTTTGAAAGAGTTTCATAATCTGATTTTGTGGAATATCAAGATCTGATAAATATGTTCTAGGAAATTTATCATTAGTTCCATTGTCATGTAATAATGTTTTTTGTTGGGGATCTTTTCTTTCAATCCCTCACTTGTCAGTAGGTGTAGCGTCAGCACTAGGTTTTAGATTTTTTGGGTAAATCCCAAGAGGTGCTTGAGTGGTAGTGTGATGGTATATACATAATTCATATTTGGGTTTCCATAAAAATTTAGAGGTCACGTTTCTGTCTGGGTGATCCTATGGTGAATCAATAATTCGACTCACTTCCTAGCCATCTGATATTAGATTTTATTAGAGAACATGGGATATCTTTATGTAAAATAGATAGCTTGAATTCATAAAGATTCAATAAGGATTGGTCCAAACCCTGATTGATTATTCACATAATGATTATAGAGATAATTACATGAGAAATTTTGAATTATATTCATTTGATCATATCATTTTACCCCTAGATAGATGGCTAGACTAAGCAGACTATTCTGGTTGTAGTGGTGATGCTTTGGGATTTCATTTTGGACTTTAAATTTTTTTGTGAGGATCAACTACCATTAGTGGTGTTTATAAATAATAATAGTTACCACAAAAACATTACTATGAAACCATTAAAGACTTTTACATGAGATACTATAGGTCCTCAATATGCTAGAATGATCTAGGAGGGTCGCCACTCAGGGAGATGGAGTTTCTGAGACTTACAATAGAGAATGTGTAGGTCATCCCAGAGTGGTTAAAGACTACCAAGAGCCATAAAATATCATATACGGAACAAATAATTATTCCATTAGTGTTATGAGATGACGATAATGGTCTACTTATGTTCTCACCTTGGTTAGAATTTTTGATATTTTTCGATTGTGGAATGTTATATATAAGTTTGATTGGTCATTTCATGGTACTTCATATAGCCAGTGAGGTGGCATACCTCTTGATCCAGCTATCTTAGTTACAATTATTACATGAAATATTCCAAATTTCACATATAAGGATACATTATCACAACCAATAAGATGTTATCAAATAGAAAGATAAGGACATCAAGTTTTTATATATGTTTAAAATTACCATGTGGATACCATGGATTGATAGAAGAATATCCTGCATGGGTGAGTGCTTCCCTTGGTGCACGCCTGGTGGTGGGATGATAATCTTTTAGAGATAACTAGGGATCAATATAATCAAATGAGGGGCCAATATCATGATCTTTTATTGTGGGATTTTTTCTTTTTGGGACAAAAATAACTAACGTAAGAAGAATTTAATGAGCCATTTTTCCCTTGTAAAATAATTGAATATATTGAAAAATATTTTCAATGACAAGAACTAAGTTTTCATGGCATTTAGGGGCTCATAGAGGACCGATATTTATATAATAAAAATATTAAATATATTATATCATGAACAAAAAAAATTTATAAAACAATGGAATAAATTTTGATTAGAGTCGCGTATGGGAAGTATGAGACCTCAATTAAATCTAGACTATTAGTTTTACCCTATGTGTGACAGAACCTTTGGGAATGAAAAATTTCTAGATTATGTGTAGTTGTGGTAGGATTATAAATTTAATAAATAATATAATTAATTTATTATCTACTATACATCCATATAGGATATCTTATATTCATTCCCTCTTATAGAAAATCAATTCAGATAGCTCTATAACCCTTCAGATTTGAGAGGAGACTTTGGAAGAGTGCTATTCGAGGAAGGAAACTAGATTGTGGTGTAGAAATTAGTGGGCTAAAGGAGTTCATGGATCTAACCAATGAAATATATTTGAAACTATTCTTCATTAATGATTGATTGAAACATGAGGTAGGGTGTTTTTTTTGTTTGGATTAATCTCATATCTATTTTACACCAGTTATACTTTAATTAATTCCCTAAATAATTAATTCGTGGATTTATAATTTCATTATAGTTGATTATTTTTCTTCATAGTATTAGAAAATTATGTTTAATAGTTTTTTTACTTATTTGTTTTAATGTATATGGGATGAGAATAATATATAAAATAGACTAGGTTAATTCCTTATATCTTTGTTTTGTTCATTCTACCAACCATTATTCACATGTTCATCACAATTATTTATTTTTGAAGGATGTTTGAAAAGTATACATAAACTAATCTGGGAACAACCATATTTTTGAGTAATAGAACGATACCACATGTTCAGGTTCTAGAGATATGATATGAATGTGGTGTGTGATCAAGCTTTAGGATCAGTCTGGTGATAGATCAGGTAATCACCATTCACAATTTGGTGTTTCGATAATGGATTGCAAGATCTATCGATTCTAGAGTAGACTAGGTGGTTAGAATTTAGCCACTGATGATGGAGCCATTCGGTTAATGAGAGATATGAGTTTTATAGAGAGAATCATGGATAAAAAGAAGGATGTAGCCGTGTGTTGAAAGGATCCATGATGATAAATTGAGTTCTAAAAATCATATACATATGATTGGTTTTCCATCTAAGACACACTATATAGACACCTGGAAGTAGTGGTTGGGTTTTTGGAAAATTAAAATATAACTCATCATATTTTACTATCCACATGGTGTATGACTCCATATTTGAGACTCGGCATGTACCATTATGTTACACTTGCATACAAATGATAATGTATACTGGAATGGCCAAAGTATATGGTCGTGGCCTAGTACTCAGATATGGCCAGGTACACTAACATAGATATGTACATTGGAATTTCTTGAGTACACTAGCACAACAGAAATTATGTAAGAATGCTCCAAAGTTTGAAGAAAAAACTATTTTCTTGAAACCATCGAATGTATATACTATAGATTCCATGCACTTTTTTTTAGTAAGAAAAAAACCTTCTTTCTCTCCAATATAGATCGATAACTCTAAGATAATTCCACTTGATCCACCTCTAGGATCAAATAGTGAGGAATCATATGATAAGTATTATAATTGATCCCCTCCATGGGATTATTCTAGGTTATAGTTTATGTTTCCATTATTATCTCATGAGTTGTGATACCCTATCATCAACATCATCCCTTGGTAGATTTTTTATCTATCATTGAAACTAACATAACTTGTATTTTGATCCCCTAGTTAGTGATTTATTTTAGATAGCATTTAGAATAACCCATTACCCTATAAGAGATAGCATTTATTCATATCAACAACTTCTATGTTCAAGTGTGCACTTCTCCATTATGAGGTCCTATGAAAAAAAACCGTGAGATTAGTTCCATCTGTGTTATCAAACACAAGGAGTATGTTTTTTCAAGTGATCATTTCTTGAAACCTCATGTTGGAATCCATGTTTTGAATTGTTGTTGTAACCATAATTGATACATGAGTAGATCCAGGTTTTAAATTATATGTAATATATTTTTATTAGAATTACACTATGAAAATGATAAATAAACTCTCTTGATGCTTTACATTTTGTAATTTCAAGGAGTACAACTGGGTGTTTTTATATTCACCCATGCATGGACTTTTCCCGTACATGTAATTTATTATTTATAATACATTTCATTAAATGGATTCTGTGGTAGAACATGAGATGATAGATCATAGTTATGATATATATACCATTTTAAATTATTTTTCATTTGACTATAGTCTACTAATTTTATTATAGGTTTGAATATTTAAATGTTTTAAGGGATTATATTTAGTCCATTATGATTTCCAATACTCCTGTCATGCTCTGATGTGGGATATATATGAATTCACATATCTTTGGTATTATTTTAATTGTAATTTTGATAATTTTTTTGGTATTTGTATAGGTGTGAATGTGTACTAGTAACTTATTCTAAGGCATCCCATTTGTGTCATATTCCTACTCGAAGCTGGTTTCTCGTCCCTAGCCTATTAGAGGTGGGCTAGGTGTGTCATAGACAGTTTTCCACTAAACAAGTGGGCCTTGATGGGTTAGGTCTACATAGTGGAATCTTCAAGTCAATATCCATTTTTCATAGATTATAAAACCCTAAAAATAAAACTAGTTTTCAATTCATGAAAAAACATTACAACTTTTATCGTGACATCTTTATTATTCTTACACACCCTTAAACCCAATCATTTATTTAAAAAAATGGATGAGAAAAATATTATTATTAGTGGAAATAAATGTATGAAATCCATTACACCGATGGAAAACATGAAAACCAATTTTTTTTACCTTTATAAAAATATTCATAGAGCATATGAAATAAAACAACATCACTTAAAAAAGAAGACACTTTTTCATAACAAAAATATTTAAAAACTAGAAAAATAAAATAAAAAATCTTTTAATGAGCATAGATACTTACATTCATAAAACATGATAAACTTTTACATGAATTAACTAGTGGTTACTAAAATACATATGAGAATCCTCTTCAGATTACTACCAAATTCTCGACTAATGATAAGCAAAGTCACCCAATACATTGAAGTGATATATCTGTCTCACCCATTCTATAAGTTATATGAGCATCACGCATAATATAATTAATATAGGGATAAATTGGCATAATATATAATTACAAAGTTAAAAATAATGAATAAAATAATTTTTTATTGCACCTTTTCATCAAAAACACATTGTAAAACTCTTTTGAACGCATATGGAAAAACAATTTGAGATAGAATCACCCTTTCTTTTAATTTTTTTCTGAAATAAGATTCTCAAAATAAGTAGAGGATGGGTTTTATTTCATAAATCTATGATATTTTTTAATGGAATATGTATAAAAAAATAATAGTTATAGAGGGGGGAAATTATATTAGCTCAGTATACATTAAAATAGATCATTTAATTTTTTCATCTATAAGAAAAGTCAAAACATTCCGTAAAATTATTTATTCTGAAAAACATTAAATGGTAGTAAAACGAGGCATATAATTTACTCCAAAATTCATTTATTTCTATATAAATAAATCAATTATATAATTTTATTAAAATCAAAATGAATAAAATATTAATAAAATAAAACTGTAAATAATTTTAAAACATGGTTTTAAATTAAACTATATATTATCTTGACTAGAAATTTCATGAATGTTATTTACCTTCTTTAATATAAATATATATTTTATAGGTTTAATCATATCAAAGAGTTTTCATTTAAATCAAAATTTGAATGAAAATAATGGTATAAATATCATTTTTATACCTCAACTATACTTTTATACTCAACATTGAATAAAGGTTATGAAAAATGAATGATATTATAATTATAGAGATGGAATTTCATACCTAATAATTATAAACATTTCCATTTTTCTATTATCATGATGGATTGAAGGTAATTATTATCATATCATTATATAAATATTATAATATCATAAAAAATAATTTTACATATTTAAATAAACTTATATATATCATTCATGTGAAGCGGTGATGAGAAATGGATCACATCACTTTGTGGAAGTGGTAATCCACTAGTACACACGAATGAAGTTATCATTTTTAATCATATATAAAGGTATGAAATTTGATGATATACTTTCTGTATAAAATTTAAATTATACTATGAATATCATATTTATTAATAAAACCCATAATAATAATCATTAATGAGAGGTAATTATAGAAAATAAAATACATCGCTTCATGGAGGTGGTTGTCCACACGTACATACGAGTGATATTTTCACATCATATTTCATAGAAAATAAGTTGAAGAAGGGTGATAAAAATCAATAATAAAATATCAGTATATTTTATACACTTTATTTAATATTTTTTATTCGATAATGAATATTTTATGGTGGGGGTGAAGAAATGAACTTAAAATATGTCTATTAGGACATATACCTCCGCCTATGAAAACCGCCTTTGATTATACCTTAAACCTACATGGTTTGGTCTTTCTGTGAGATTAGGGACTATAGTATTAGGGTGGTAAATTTATGGATATAATTTTAAATTTATTGTAAGAACTAGATTTCTTAAAAGGCATGAGAATGAGAGAAAATGAGGTTCCATTCTTTACATTATGGGATGAACACTTTTGCAATTTCTTAAAGTATTAAATTAATATAATTAAAGATTTATGAAAAATGGATCCAAATTAATACAATTCCGAGCTTAGATGTGTATAGTTAAAAATGATCTCATCCAATAAAATTAGTAATCATTTAGATTATTATTTTACCCTTATCTATGTGCCTTAATCCATTGTTAATCCATTCAATAATAAAGACAATATCAATCATTTTTACTTCTTACGGGTCAAGAAATATTATATTAAGGGAAACATGACCATAAATTCACCATGGATAATATTTTAACGAATAACCCATTTATATGGACAATTATGTTATAATAAATAATTTTCAGTATTTAATAAAACAATTATTACAAAATATCATTAAGATCATATATGGAACTATTCATTTACATGGACATTAAAATCTACATGAAATAAAATAAATATGAATATCAACATTTTATGTATCACTAATATGATATGATATTCAATAAAATTTATGGGAGCTAAAAAATCACCAATGAAATATTACTTATAGATTTTTCCAAATAATTTACATTACTTTCTGCTTAATTTAAACGCATTGTGTCCATATTGCATGAGAATTTATAGTATTTATATAACCACAAAAAATTAAAAATAAGTTCACATGATCAAAAAAAATTATATTATATTTTGAAAAATCAATGATTTGTTTTTTAAAATATTATAGATATTAAAATAAAGAGAGTGACATTTTTGAATATATATTTGCTGAAAATAATTTATAAGTTGTTTTCAATGAAAACGGTTGAATAATTCCATAAATTTTAATTTTAAATGAGAATGGTTGTACCATAATCTATAAATATATTGATTTAATTTGTTAATGTTATTTTTAGTCCTTATCATATTATTTTTATCCTTAATTACCTGATTTACCCTTACCGTGAAGACAAATGTTTTCCACGTTTACTATTTATAATAATTAATAACAAAAGGGAGCAATTTTAAAAAAATTAACTTCTCATTGAAATTAATGATTCCATTTTTTATTATTCAATTTATATATGAGGAATAAATTAATTTATTTTTTAATCTCAAATTGCAATGGGAAACTACATTTAGAAAAATGTGTTCTTAAGCTGAAAAATAGACTTATACCAATGTCACATACAATTATGATTACTGAGTAATTAATTTGATTATTTATAATTAAATTATACTTATGTTAATTTAAGAGCAAATGGATCTTACACATTATTTTATTTTTTAAAACTAAATCAATATTTTATAAAAATCATTACTTTTCACTAATGATTTCAAAATAAATAATTTTAAAAAATTTCAAAATTTCCATGCTAATTTAATTATAATACGATAATTTCATAAATTAATGTAATTTTGTAAAATTAAAATTTTTTTATTTATAAATGAAATTTTTAATAATACAATATATTATATGAAGTCGAATTTAATACTAATAAAACTATTTCCTCTTTTTATTGATAAATTACATAGTATTCTTATACTTAATATATCTATGATAAAAATAATGAATATTAATATGAAATGAAATTTTATATTAACTTCACTTGGGTTGTTATAGTTTGGGCTGCATTGTTAGAAAATCTATGAAATAATTATATGAATGCCTTTGTAATAATTTTTATATTTTTAGGGTTAGTAATTACTATAACCTACCTTGTTCCTCTCATTGAAACAAATAATTCTAGAAAAAAACTTTTAAATTAGAAAAAAAACTATATGAAACTAAAAAAATAGTTAATTCATAAAATTAGGAGTAACATGATTGTTAGGTTGTGACATAGTGATGGAAATGAACTTGTATTTAAGTATCCAACTTAATAAATTAATATTAGGAACATGGAAATACAATTTATTTGTTTAGTTTATAAGATGAATGTTAGTGAACTGATCAATGGAATCAATTTATTAATTAAATTTAAATATTAAATTCATTAGAATGATTTTTTTCATTTTTAATGTCAGGTGGTACAATATATAATTTAATGGTATAATTGGATATTCATGTGAATAGGGTTTGATTGATAGAATTTGTTTTGCATAAATATGATTGTAGATAGAGGGCTCAGTTCATGGGTGCTTGTAATGGAAATATTATCCTCTATATCCTAGTGTGGTGGATTTCAATTAGAATTTTTATTATAGGATTTAACTCTATTTCTTTGAATAGGTGAAATGGAATTTCATATTACCTAGGAACAATAAATTTTTGTTTCAATTATATTGCATAACATAGGGGTTGTTGTGGAAGTACAATGTGTATCAATATGAGCATGAGAAAAAGTGATTCATTCGATTAATTATTTCTCTTTAGAATGAATTTATATTATGATAAAAATTATTTTAAAGGAATTTTCAGGATTTTTATGGACTGTTAATGGTGGATCCAAGTGAATTGTTAAAATAGATGTCCCAAACCCCAAATTTACATTTCTTTTGGCTTGATAAATAGATATTTTTGGACCTCCATGATTAACTATATATTTGATTATTACTATATAATGGTAATGGAATTTTATTTTTGAGAATTTATTTTTGACGATGGAGTTTTCATTATATGATTTTTATGATGCTTTTTATAGAATCAAATGAACCAAAAATTATAATGGAATTATTGAACTATGTTTTATATTGGTTCTTGGAATCATTTATGTTGATTTTGTTATAAAATACATATTTATTTATGGTGATAGGAAGAACATGAGTGTCACATTGGATTTATTTATAGATACCATATTAAAATATTTCTTAGAGTAAATTAACTTAATATATTAATTGGATTAAAATGATAAAACTCCTCAGTCATGTAATTTCGAATAATGAATTTGTAATTGTTCCAATAATTATTAATTATATGTTATTTGGGGTTAATACAATTAATCTAAAATAGAAAAATATTTTATTTTTATATTTTGGGCATTACAATAGATTGATTTAATAAATTTCAATATTTTCTTCTACCATGATGGCCTTGACACGAATGGATGAAAATAATGATTTGGATATGAAATTATAGAATTCATAAAGCCACAACGGTCTTAGTTCTCTCTATGTTGATATTATAATGTGTCCAATCATGATGATTGTATCACTGAGAGGGGGAGTGGGTGAATCTGTGATACCCTTTTAATTTTAGGTTTTCTTTCAATTAAAACAACCCATGCATCCAATTAAGGATTCAATTCCCTACTAAAAAAATCATCCACAAATATATAGGAACACAAATATTTACTAGGATAACTATTAAATAATAATATCTAAGTCCATAGTATAGTTTGGAAATTATATAACACAATACAATCAACTATAAAATAATCCATGGAATACAATGAGTAGGATGCATCGATTCACTCGTTTAGCACTTTGAAATCAATCGATAAGTGTGTGTTCACCCACTGAGAACAAATAGTGTAATACAGTATTTATGTTACAACTCATGTTACTTTCACTTGTTTTGAATTCAAAAAATGTATTGAATTGAAAAACAATTATGAAATTTGTTACTTAGAAAAAAGGAAAGAACTTCCTATATTTTCTTATGAAAACTTAGTTATATTTTCAAAAGTTTGATTCTCCCAATCTCATTCCTCCGAGTTAGACTCTCCCAAAAAAATTCTTCAAGTAATATTTTTTAACATATTTCAATAAAAATGAATCGGAACCACTTCAATTCTTGAGTACAATAATACACAGTATGATTCTTCTTCTATTCAAGAAATCCAATATGGAAATATAGAAGACTATTAATTCAGCCTGATATGGTGATTATTTTAAAACAATTTACAATCCTAATACAATGATCCACTAAATATGATAACCAATGAGTATCATTATGGGAGGAATACAACATTATGTTCTTATATCCTCTTTCACTTCATCATCAAAACTATTTTAATAAAAATCAAAATGGACCCTTAATTATCTTACTAATAATTTGGAGTATCTTTATCTACTATAGGGAACATTACCCAGTCATTTGAAAAGTACAATGTACTTTCATCCACTGATAGGTTACCTCAAATAGGTTTTGGCCGGAATCCCAAAAAATTTCATGCTCCCCTGAATTCACCCAAATCTGAATTTCCCCTAAACTCGCGTAGTAATAATGACTTCATCAACACATATCGAAGCTTCTTAATTATTCTACAAAATTCATCACCATATTCTAGAATTCTTTTAATCATCATTATGATTTCATCACATGAGTCTAATTTTCTCAATCTAAAATCTTCATTAAAAGGATATGTATCAATTGAAAAAAAATGTATGTTGTAATGGATACCATTCTGAATTTCTTAATATGATTCTCCTAAAAAAATTTAAACAAAATCATTAATTGGAATGTACATCTCCCCCATGACAATTCATTCATCAGTCTCCTTACATTTTTTAATTGACCCACTTGAGATTCAAAATGTCTTCTTCTCCCCTTCTCTTGACCCAAATGGAAATTTACAATGTAATTTAAACATATTGAAATGGTTGAATACGTTGTTGATCTCATTTTCTATTTATCTTCACTAGAATCACTTAAACAAAATATCTTCTTATCTTCTTATGTAGACCCACTTAGAAAAGTACCTTTGAGATTAAATCAGTGTTTATCAATATATTACTTTAGAAATTAAAATAGCCATTTAACTTAGCCTAATTATGATATGCATATTACAATAGTTTTGATTCATATTGTCTGAGGTATAACAATTCTGGGTATGAAATATTTATGGCCAATCATATGGATTATTCGGATGCTATGCTAGCTACAATAGGTTGGCACAACCTCTTCAATCAACTCCACCTTTTCAATCAGTGCCCCCTTTCCAATCGCCACTACCTTTCAAATCTCTACCAACTTTTAATCGGCACCGACTTTCTAATCGGTACCACATTTCTTGTTAGCTCTACCATTATAATCAGTTCCACCATTTTAATTGGAACCATATTTATAATCAGCACCCCCATTCCAATTGGCACCACCTTGTCCTCCACCTTTCTTTCATCGAGCATAAATCATATGTTCACAATTCAACTCATGATTTTTATGAAATAAAATATTAAAATAATCCCCAAAATTAATTCATCTTAGTTACAAAGACTCTGATTCAAAAAATAAACTTCATAAACATCATTCTATAAAGAA
This sequence comes from Viscum album, assembly GCA_963277665.1. Classification (NCBI taxonomy): domain Eukaryota; kingdom Viridiplantae; phylum Streptophyta; class Magnoliopsida; order Santalales; family Viscaceae; genus Viscum; species Viscum album. The sequence goes on along the minus strand of OY728126.1, from coordinate 1,720,920,213 downwards.
TACGATGACATTTACTTCGAGAAATATGTATTCAATTTAATTAGGTACTTGAGTCGAGTCTGATCAAAATGTTTTATTCTAAAATAGCTTATTCTCATTAAGATATACTTCCATAATGAGTATGATTATTTTGAAAACACAACTCTGATTTGGTTAAAAACATGGATCTGATTATTTGGAAAACATGAATCTGATTCTTATCAAATAAATATTCAATGCGATTTTTCCATAAGAAAAGTGATTTGAATTCCAGAAAAAATTCAGGACCCAAAAATACAACACTTGAATAAAAAACCCATCATTATTGGCTAGGTCCTAACAATATCCCCATTAGGATTTTTTGTAAACCATGTTTCATAAATCACTAAACATTGTATCATCATGAAATGGATTAAATAACAACACTTCTAAGCCTATATATGCTAAATAATTGTAGAAAATAAGAATTATTAACAGAAAATCCATAATGTCCAAAAGGGGTGATTATGAAAAAATCTTCATCATTCTTCCTCAGCACTTCTAAAAACTCCCTAAAAACAATTTATTTTCTACAACGACTCCATCAAATTGTAAGAATAGTTCACTCACCAAACAATTCTGAATTCATAGCTTACCCACAAATAACAATTTTATGCATTGTAGTTGTAAAAAAAATACAAATATCCCCATTGAAAATACAATCCAAAGAGAATATGAGAGAGGGGATACAAAAACATACCTCATAATCGATGATAATATGATGGAAACTAATGTTCAACCTGAATTTTTGGAATGATTCCTTCAGTTATGATTTTGTGAAAATGTCAGCCACTTGTTCAGATATCGTGATATATGATAGCTTCAGTACATTATTCCCTATAGGCTATTTGATGTAATTTTATTTCATATATATATGTTTCAAATAAGAATGATGAACTATATTTCTAGTGAGATTGATTGTGCTTTTATTATGACAACCTAAGTGAATGGGTATATTTACTTCAACATGTAGATATTTTAATTGATTTCTCATCCATAATATTTGAGTAGCATCTTGAGTTGCAACAACATAATCAGAATCATTCATACTAAGTGTTACTGAATTCTATTTCATTGAATTCAAACTGAAACAATTCTATACCATAAAGATTACTCCACCAGATTTCGATATTCTATCATCAATATTTCCTACAAAATCTACATCTGAATTCGCAAAAAAGATAGTACTATTTGAGTTACAATACATGATACCAAATTCAATTGTTCCATTTTTATATCTAATAATTCTTTTTCCCGCATTAATATGTGATTCTTATAATGTACATTGAAATCTTTCAAATAAGGTTATAATATAAACAATGTCATGTATTGAGGCAGTCAAATACAACAGACTTCCAATCATCTTATGATACAATTTCTGATCAACTTCTTTTCCTTCTCCATATTTACTCTGATTTATTCCCACAATAATCAGTGTTGTAATATGTTTTGAGTTTTAAACGATGAACCTCCTGAGAAGTTATTTAGAATACTTTTCTTGGAAGAGAAAAATGAAAATATTATTTTGTAAGATTTTTAACCAATGAAAATATTTCATTTCTCCTCGAATAAAAATTTCAAATACCTTATCAACCTATTCAATAAATCATTTAAAACCACTTTCATCATTCTCAATAATGATTATATCATCAACATATATAATTATAATGAGGGAATACTATGTAATTTCACTGATATACAGATTTATATATACTCTTCCATTCTAGAAATTCAACTTCCTTAAACAAGTATATAATTTTGAATACTACTCCCGCATATATAGTTTTAGCCCATACAAGGACATCTTCAATCTCCACACATAACATTAATCTTTTCCAACAAAAAATCCACAATTTTCATCAATATAAACCTCTTCTTCAAGAACACCATTTATGAATACCAGATTAACATCAATTTGAATGATCTTATAGACTCACCATGAAAAATTAAAAAAACATGTTATGATAGTTTCAAGTGTTTCCACTAGAGTAAAGTTTTCATGAAAATAAATACCCTCAATTTGTGAATACCCTTTTGAAAACCTATATTTTTATATTTCTTATAACCTCACCTTCTTTATTTTTTTATATTAGAAAACCCATTTTGTGCTAATGATGTTTTTTTTCATTATTAGGTATGAGTTCCCATATATATTTATTTTCAAAATGATCCAATTATCCATTCATGGATTGAACCCATTACGGATGCTCAAAGGATTCTTTCACATCAATAGGTTTCACTTATAAAAAAAATAAACTCTGTGTAATTGCATGTGTTGTTCTTATTGTTTGAACTCTATAATGCATATCACCAATTATATTCTGAGATTCCACCTGTTTCCTCACACTAGGATGAGTTTTTCAGGAATCATCTTTATTACATTAAATAAATGAGATTAATTATTATTCATCAGAAGGTATACAGTTGTTTTTTCTATATCAGAATTGTTTTTTTTAACTTTCTCAACATCCATGTCTACTTGAGCATGTTTATCTTCCTCTGCATTTTCATTTTCTTTCACATAAATGGAAGAAATAATTATATTTATTTCTTTGTTGAAGCATATATATTATATTCCTTCCAGAGAATAGCCCAGAAAGATTACATATTTACCTTTCTACTAAATGTTTTTATAGTTTCTACATTCATTATGTATAACACATGGAGTCCGAAAACCCCTCAAGTATTTAAAACAAAGATTTTTTCCATAAAAAAATTCATACGGTGTCTTACTATATTGACATTTATAGAAACATTCATTCGGAATACAAAAAACATCACTCATGGCTTGCCACCAAATCTAATGAGAAATATCATGTTCAAGTAACCCGATTCATCTCATTTTTCAACAGGCTAATGTTCTTTCATTCATCAACCCCATTTTTTGGGGTGTATACAAATAACTATACACATTCTGAATTCCAATATTATAAAGATAGTATTTAAACCCTTCACTTCTATATTAACCACCATTATCTATTCTCAACTTCAGCATTGAATACTAACATTCCATTTCTCCTTTTTTTTCTGGAAATATTAAACATTTTCAAAGCATCAAATTTGTTTTTTATATATATGAAATAGGTATTGTGAGTAAAATAATCAATGAAAGTAATGAAGTAATTATCTACATTCATTGAATTTTTTCTGATTATCCCACATATATCAAAATTAAATATATCTATGGGTTGTTTTGAAAAAATATCAACATTCTTATGCACAAAATTTGTAATATTGTTTTTCTAGAAGATAGAGAAATACCAATATATTATTCTTGGAAAATAATGAATGTATCAAACACTATCTATTTTATATAACTTTCTCATTATTCCATGACATATGTGTATGATAATTTAATGCCAAAATTCATTCTCTTCCTCCATGCTCATGTAACAAGAGTTTTGTGTATAACCATTCTTAAACAGATTCCATTTTGTATATTGGCATCTTATAACAATATTCCCATATGTTTCACTTTTCAGAAAAACCCCATCTTTCCAAAATATATATTTTTCTGTCATCACAAAATTGTGAAATGCATAAGAAATTTTTTTTTAGCACACCATCATAAAGTGTTTTCTTGAATTTAACCTTTTATTTTCCAATGATACATGATCCAATAACTTTTATTTTAAGGGAATAATCATTTATAAATGTCACCATGTCTTCCTTAAACTCTTTTATATTATTAAATATATTCAAGTCTCATGTCGTGTGAGAATAACACCCACTATCAAGTATCTAAGGTTGTTCTCCTTTTATGCCTTTCAATGCAGTTTAAACAACAATATCCTTTTATCATTTCATTTCTATCTGTATATTAAGCTTTTGATAATTATGAATTTTTTTCTGAACCGGTTACAAAACATGACATTCTTTTTCATGATATCTAGGTTTTTCACACCTTTCACAAGTAGTTTCTAGGGGTTGGGATATATTTTCAATTATCACTTTATTTTTTTTAGATTTCATCTCAAAAAAAAGCGCATCCCTTTACATTGAGGATATTTCCTCCCCCTCAATCTATTCATTTAACATATTGTGAATAAGAAAACATTGGTTAAAGAAATACATATTTTTCATGTATCCAAATCAGCCACAATAGCAGTAACACCCATATAAATATTATTTTCCTATAAAACCTCCATACTGATCATAATTGTGAATATATTTCTCAGACAACTTATCTTAATTTTTAATTGGATTATTATACTTCTTTTCTGCCTTAATGGAATCTAGATAACATGAATCTTTTTTAGATCCATAAAAAATGTTATAGGACTTAGAATGTTTTTTAACTTATGAATTATTTACTTTGGACCCATACATAACTTTTCTAGAATTCTAATCTTCAGAAACAATTCCATTACTCTTCTCACCCTTTAAAGGTAACTTTTGTTCAACCTTCTCAGGGTTCTCATAACAAGAACAATCACTAAATTTAATGATAGTGTTTTTTAAACTTGTATTTTTCTCTCCAGTTTAATAAATTTATTATTGGAAAAGTTCTAAATTTTTTAATTTTTCTTTCAGTTTCACTTAGAGATGATCATTATAATTATTTTATTCATCATGATATTTCTTCTAATAATAAATCTCTTTCACTATCTTTTCTTTCTCATCATCAAAACATTCCTGATTTCTCAATGAAGAACATTAATATTCCAACTTTTTTTTCTTTTCAATAATTCTGACATTTCTCATACATTCATTTAATTATTCTTTGAAATGTATTTTTAGATGAGTTTCTTTATTCTTTATAACTGTTGTTTTCAAATTATTCATCATTCACTATTGCAATATAAGTATTTTCAATAGCATACTCAACTAATTTTTCAGATTCAACATCACTTATTTGTTTTTCTTCATCTTTTGATATGATAATTCTTTTTTTGGGATTGAATAATTTCTTTTCATTCCATGTGAATTTCAATATTTATTTATCACCTTGTTTATTCAATGATATTCTTGGTTTTCTTTTTTATTCATCAGTATCCTCTTCATTCTTTATTTAAGGAAAATTATCTAAAAATTAGACAATGCCTCCATATTCAAATCATTACTAGGGAAGTTTCACATTTTATTTCCTTATACCTTGTTTAAAATTATTAGAAAACAAGGATAAAATATAACTGAGATTTTTACATATCTCTTTTTTAGAGTCAGAATTCCCATCTTCTTCTTCAGTAATAATATTCATTGAATTTGTTTTCTTTACATCCTTGAAAGAAATTTCTCTATCAACATTAGTTTTTCTCTTAATATATTTCTATCTTCTCATTTCATATGTAATAAGAGTTCTATGAAAATCATCTAGAGATAATTTTTTAAAAACTCTATATTCATATGAAGAATATATTTCATCAAACTTTTTGGGAAGGATTATCAATATCTTTTCAATAACTATAGAATCATCCATATTTTCATTAACACATCTGATAGTAATCACAATTTAATTCACCCTAGTAATGAATTCTCCAACATATTCATGCTCCCCCATGTTTATATTTTTACATTTTAATATCCATTTTTTTATCATTTCCTAATTCAATTTTTCATTTCCTTCATATATGTTTTTTAATTTATCGCTTATACCTTTGGGTATGGAAACTTCTTAAAACCATAAAAATTAACTTTTATAAAGTAATGCTAATAATGAATTCATGGTCCATTGTAACACCTTGATATTTTATGAGAAATATTTTGTTTTTATGTATTATGTTATATGCAACACCAAAGGAATAATTCACTACACACAATACTATCTTAGCTTGTGTTACACGCAATCGTGACCTTTCAAGATAGCGTGTGTAGTACGCAATACCGAGTTTCACAAAACATCGATATATTGTTTTAATATTGTTATAGGCTAGACATTATGAATAGTATTAACTAAATTTTTAATTTTATAACATTATCATTCATCTTACACAATTTCTAGAACATGGTATGGGACCAAAACAAATTTTTTGGGTAAAATACGTATTTTTAAAAAAATGCAGTTTTGCCGCCTTTTGATGGCGCACCGACTTTAAATCTAGTTTTTGACCATTTTATAAGTTCAATATGAAAAAATAAAATTCTTTTTTGGAATCAGGATATAAAAATTTTCTTTGGATAAATTTTTCATATTATTCTAATAACATTTATTTTGTGATGAATAGTAAAAATATGCTATATTTTAATTAAAAACTACTTTTTCCATCACAATAATATATATGGTCATATTATAATATTGAATGGTTTTAAAGTATAAATAGATTATATTTTTACCATTTAATATAATTTATTTCATTACCATTAATTTTGCATTGAATTTATAGGTACAAACATTTCAATCTTTGGCAATGTTTTAACTTTTAGAACCCATTTTCTTAACAATGAGATTAATTTTAAATTATTTACTGCATCTTCTATGTTCTAAATTTTTAAAAATGGATTCCATATTTGAATTCAGTGGGTCAAAATTATGTTAATAGGTTACTCTTAGTTTTTTATATATTATGAATTGTAACTACTGTAATTTTTATTTACTGTAGTTAATGGTAAATTGGGTAATTAAGGGTAAATATAATATTGTAAAATAACCCTAACACTTGCTAAAATTCTATTGGATGAATAAAAGTTGGCCAATATCACCTAAGGGTCATAATAGATTCATTTCATGCACCTTTGACCATGAAAATGATGTAATTATTATTAAAACTAAAGAAAGTGACAACATGTCACTCTCTTAAATATTATAAGTATAATAATTTTAATATAGTGATAAACTTCATGAAACGTTGAAAATGAATAGTATCCAGAAATATAATAAATGTATCTATAACATTTAAATTTATTTAGAATTTTTAGGGATTAACTAATTATCATTAAATGTGACACAACATTGATGTTGAAATTATTTTATTGATTGAAATATCAAATAAATGGTTTTAAAAATATTAAAATAAATATTATATGAAATATTTAATTTAATCCATTAATTTTTTAGATAAATGTTACATGTTATGAATCTATTAAAGCTTTTATTTCGAACATATCTTCTCTGTGTATTTTATTTAAATTCGAATAAATGAATAGTGTCAAAATTGACACTATTGTTATTTTATAAAAATAACATAATATAAAATAGTTTTTAAAATCACAAAAATATTTAAAAATTATAAATTAAAATTTATATAGTCGAAATTTTCATAAATTATCCAATTATAGACAATTCATAATAGATAAGTAATTATTTAAAACAATTTAAAATTTACAAACTTATTACCACAAATAAAATTAAATATATTAAATAAGGATAAATCAAGTTGATTATGTTTAAACTAAATTCAAAACATGTCTAAATTTTATTGGTTGATTATCTTAAAACCTTGTCTCATATAATATTATAATATGAGTCAGGTTTTGTGGTTTTTATGTGGGGTTTGATTTATTATAAATTTATATATCTTATAATTTCAAAGGTTCCCCTCCCCTCCCTTATAAAAGGGAACCTCCTCCCTCTCCTCCTCACACTACATTGATCCTTCAATGTCGGACAAAACCAGCCCATTTCTCATCTGCACTTCCCTAGAAACATACTATAGGTTCTGTTCTTCTTCAAAAATCAACTTTAGTGCCCTAAGAGGAGGCTAAGAAAAGGCGCATCAAAGAAGAGGTAAAATTATTAACCTATTCTTTCAAATTTATGTCTTCTTCTACTTATTAATTTTTATTTGATTCATCATAAATTAATAAAATCATTACCAATAATATATTGATACGTTATTATAAATATTTAACAACCCTATCTCATCGTCTGTCCATCCTACTGAAAATGAAATCACCGCACGTGTGTACGTACAGAATACTGTCTCCAAGCCATGGTGTAATATGTTTTCCACCACCACCTTACCTGGATGTGTATAATGGTGTAAGTAATAACTATATATGATTATTATAACATGATACTAATTCTAAGACATTCCATCTTCCACTCCAATACAATTCAATAGTTATGGGAACGATATCATCGCTCGTGCGTACGTACGGCCTACTGTCTCCACAATGTGATGCAACTTGTTCTACATGATCTTCATTGAATAATGATTATATAAATGCACTTAATGAAAAAATATGATATATATTAAACTAATACCATTCTGTAAATATGGTATCTATAACATAAAAAGAGGGATAAGAATTTATTCGACAAGATATGCATAAGAACATAAAGAAATTAACACCTGAATAACAAGTAGCAATGAAATATTATTAATAAGAAGCTAAGAATAAGACCACATATGAGTATGATACTAGAATAAATCAATGAAATTATTTAAATAATTATACAGTTTTTTCGGACATGTACAAATCATATCAGACCTAAGGTAAGGGAAAATCTCACAATCTCATTTTTATTCGAGATTATTTATACTTCTGAATTTACTGGGGAATATATATCATCTACATACACGTTTCCTCAATATGTAATATTATTTATATCCTCTTATAATTGTTTAAATCAAATTTTACATATTGTTGAATTTTTAGTAAAAGATATGAAAGGAATCTTTTTTCGTTTTCAGTACGAGATACTTTTTGTCTTTTTCGGAAAAAGTACGTGAAGAATGTTTTTTTAACTTATACGGAATGAATGGATTTTTAGAACATTATTTCCACGAAGCTTACTTTACAAGTTTTCAAGATTATTTTCAATCAAATTATTTTAGTTTAAAATTGTATGACATGTTAATAATGGAAAAATGTTTTTGTAGTATAAAGGATATTTTCCTCAAGAATGAAGTTCAAGTGTTTTATGAAAATTATTTTCCATATAAGGTAATATAGGTTTCTATTTCTATATCTATTTTTACATTGATTTGATTATGTTATGGTGGAATTATTTTTATAAAGTCCTTTTATCTTATATGGATTATGTTATGATGGCATGATGTTTAAGAATCCCATTTTTATTACATGGGTTATGCTATGATTTATGATTTATAATTTTGTGGAACACATACGAATGGTATCATTATGAGATGGGTGGGATCGATATCTCCCTCTAATGAATTGGGTAAAGATTTATATCTCATGAGATAGACATGGCTGGAATGACAAGTTAATCTGGTTCAGTGATACAGGACTGGAACGAGGAGTGAACTCGGTTTAGTAATGGAATTTGTCCACTATGATGGTCTTGGCAAAGAGCCTTGACAAATATGAAATGATTTTCTATAATTATTTCTTTATGCCACAATGTTTCCGGTTTTATATTATTATTATTGGGATTACGTTTCACTATTATGATTTATCCCATGTTATGATATTATGATCTCTTTTGCCGGTTATGATTTTTGAAATGCTATGTTTTTATGAATATGATATTTACTTTGTTTACCCTTACTGAGCATTTGAGCTCACCCTTTTGTATGTTTTCATTCCCCAGGTCAGGAAGAAGGTTATTAAGTAGGATATGCCAATTGGGACTCTAGATATGATGAAATAAACTGGAGACAATGTATATGCTTTATGAACCAGTTGTTTATGTTTCCCAGTTTCTAAAAACACTATACCTATATGGTCCTACCATGGTTTTGTTATGTGTTGTAATAAGTATTCTTCAACTCTGAAGTAATAAAAATGTATGTAAAGTATGGGTCATTATAGTTGGTATCAGATGGAGGTTATAGTAAAACTTTAGAAACTAGGATGTGAATGCCTTAGTATGATCTCTGAGGATATGTCTAAACAGAGAACACAATATTAGTGTTTTAGAAATGGCCATGAATAACCTATGATAAAACCTAATGTGTGAAATTTTATTCTTGATTATATGGTTTTCCTGTTATGATTAGTGTTTCTCACACTATTCTTCTTGGTTTTAGTCAATGGATGGAACCAGAAGGAACCGTATTAATGCTGAATGTGACGAGCAATGAAATTATTGTCCCCCTGAAGAAACCAAATGTTATGGGAGCTGGAATGAAAAATAATCTAGCCATGCTCACACAACTTTCTCAAGATATGAATCTTGTAGGACTTCCAAACGAGCAAAGGAAGGAGCAACATTCGGTTGAATCCTTAATGAGGCAGTGCCCACCTTCATTTAGTGGGTCTTCTAATCTATTAGTGGCTGAACAATGGATCAGTACCACTGAAAAGATATTTTCAGTTCTACAATGTTCTGAACATGATAAAGTTATCTTAGCAGTGTATCATTTGTAAGGTGATTCTGATCAATGGTTGAATCTTATCAAGAATACAAGGAAAAGAGATTAAAATTATTCCATGGAATAGGATAAGTTCAAGGACTTATTTTTCAATAAGTAATTCCCTTGTATTATTTGAAAAAAGATGGAGAATGAGTTTCTTGAACTAAAGAAAAATGATGATGAATCTGTTGGTACCTAGGAATCAAATTTTACAAGACATTCAAGGTATGATTCTAGGATTATTATCCAACCTGGGATTAAGAATGATTGATTCTTTAGTGGCTTAAAACCTAGTCTTTGACAGGCGTTAGCCATAAGGGACTTCAATAGCTATGAGGAAATTGTTTGATGTGCTCTCAAGAATGAGATGGAGATTGGAGTAACCCATCAATCATATTGGTTTGATAAGAAGAGGAAAAATGAATTCAATGGAAAATTTAAAGACCACATTGAATAGAAGATGAGTTTTCCCTTATTCTCAAATTGTGGAAAGAAAAATGGAGGCAATTGTCTTAAAGGGACAAGTAAATGTTTTATGTGTGGAAAAAAGGTCATCGGGTAGTTGAATGGTGAAATAATGGGAAGAAGATGTCTAATGGTGTGAATAATGAAAGGGATACACATAATGAACCTCCTACACTTCAATGTTTCAAGTGCAAGGAAATGAGGCATTATACTAATAAATTCCCTAATACAAGGATTGTTGATGATAATCGATGCCAAAAAACTCTTAATGCCAATGATAAAGGAATCTCATATGCAATTTAAATCGGCGATGTGGAGTATGACAATGAAGTGTTGAAATGTACACTTACCATGCACTCTAAAGTAGAAATTGTTTTATTTGATTCTGGACCCACCCACTCTTTTATTTCTGATGAATTTTTTAAGTGTATCTCCATATTACCTCAACAATTAGATGTTGAGTTAGCTGTGACGACTCCTAATGGCAAAATGGTCGCATTAAAAGTTTACAATTATTCTCTTATTGAAGTTTGTTGGAAAGTGCTTCCTGCAAATCTTGTGATCTTTCCTATAGTGGAATTTGATGTGATTCTTAGCATGGATTTGCTTTCTTTATATGTATCTCATATCGATTTCCATAGAAGAGAATTCACATTTCATATTCCTGACCAATCTATGATCATCTATCGATGCACGGATTAATATAACCTTCTAGTGTAAATTTCTTCCTTTTTATGGGTATTGATTCCAATAAATTAAGGTTATTTATCTCAAATGGTTGGAGAAAAACAAACGATTAAGAATATTCCCATTGTAGAAGAGTTTGATGATGTCTTTCCAGAGTAATTTATATGTCTTCCACCAGATCGTGAAGTTGAGTTTTCAATAGAACTCATACCAGGTGTTATGCCCATTTCAAAGACACCTTATAGAATGGATCCAATTGAGTTGCAGGAATTGAAGAAGAAACTCCAAGAGAATCTTGATAAGGTATTCATATGCCCTATTGAGTCACCTTTGGGAGCACCTATTCTATTTGTTAAGAAGAAATATGGATAAATGAGACTCTGCATTGATTATTGAGAACATAAGAAGATCAATATCAAGAACGGATATCCTCTCCCACGCATTGATGAATTATTTGACAAACTACGTGGAGCACAATACTTTTCCAAGATTGATCTTCATTCAGGGTATCATCAATTAAGGTTCAAAACAGATGATATACCAAAGACAACTTTTCGTAAAAGTTATAGACATTATTAATTTACAGTGATGCCAATTGGTCTTACTAATTCCCCTGTTATCATCATGGGTATAATGAATAGAGCCTTTAGAGACTATCTTGATCTGTTTGTTGTAGTCTTTATAGACGATATTCTTGTCTATTAAATGAACAAGGAAGAACATGAAGATCACTTGTGAATTGTATTAAAGACCCTAAGAAAGGAGAAGCTTTATGCCAAATTTACCAACTATGAATTTTGTCTTCAAAAAGTTTCATTTTTGGGTCACATAATCTCAAAAGAGGGGATATCTGTGGATCCAGCAAAAACAGAGGTTACTGAATGCTGGTTGAGACTAACAACAGTAACTGAGATTCGACATTTTCTTGGTCTGGAAGGATATTATTGACATTTTGTGAATGATTTTCAAGGTTATCTATTCCACTCTCCAGGTTGACTTGAAAATGAGTTAAGTTTGTTTGGACGGAGGAGTGTGAAGAGAATTTAAAAGAGTTAAAACGAAGGTTATCTAGTGCACCTATGCTCACACTGCCATGTAGTGGAGAAAGGTTTGTGATCTATAGTGATGAATCCAAGAAGGGAATGGGGTGTGTTCTCATGAAAAATGATATGGTGATATCTTATGCCTCATGACAGTTGAAAATATATGTGAAAAGTTACCCAACTAATGATTTGGAGTTAGCCACCATAATCTTTGCATTAAAAATATGAAGGCATTATCTTTATGGTGAAAGGTTTGATATTTATACTGATCATAAATGTTTAAAGTATATTTTCACACAAAAGGATCTGAATATGTGCCAAAGAAGATGGTTGGAGTTGATTAAGGACTACGACTACTCAATTAATTATCACCCTAGGAAAGCAAACAAGGTGGAAGACGCATTATGTCAACAATACCATGCTTGCTTATCCATGATGAGGATCACAAAAGATCCAATATTTATGGATTGACAAAGATGGATCATGGAATTATAATTAAAGGGTAAAAATATTATCTTTCTCAAATGAATGTTCAACCATCTATACATGTGAAGATTGAAGAGGCAAAAAAAGAAGATGTAGAGTTACAAAAGAAGGTGAGAAATGTTCATAAATTCAACCTTGATTGTGATGGGATAATAAGGATTAGGAATCGGGTTTTCATTCCTCCGATCCTAGAATTAAATAATGAGCTTCTGGATGAGGCTCATAGTTCTTCATTCTCTATTCATCTTGGAAGCATGATGATGTATAGGGAAATGAAAGAGTACTTCTGTTGGGATGGCATGAAAAAAGATGTTGCTAAATATGTCTCTCGATGATTGGTTTGTTAGCAAGTTAATGCTGAGAGACATAAGTCTAAAATGATGTCACAACCAATACCCATACCCGAATGGAAATAGAAAAATATCACTATGGACTTTTTCACTGGACATCCTAAAATATCGAAGGGCAATAACTCTATTTGGGTCATACTTGATCGTCTTATGAATTCGGCACACTTCATTTCTATTATAGAATATTTCTCTCTGGTCAGCATTCTAGGATATATGTAAAGGAAGTGGTAAGATTGCATGGAGTACCACTTTCCATTATATCAGATTGGGATCCAAGGTTTACCTCGATGTTCTGGTGAATTATTAAGCATAATTTAGATACAGAATTGAGTTTCTGCACTGCTTATCATCCTCAGACAGACGGTCAGTCTGAGAGAACAATTCAAACTCTCGAAGATATGTTATGAGCTTGATCTATGGATTTCAAAGGTGTTTGGGGTCAACACCTAACTTTGGTAGAATTTTCAAATAATAATAGCTTTCACTCCAGTATTCTGATGTCTCCTTATGAAGCTCTCTATGGAAAGAAATGTTGGACTCCAACTTGATGGGATGAAGATGGGGAAAGAAAGCTATTACGACCTGATCTTGTTGATGAGATGGCAGAAAAGGTTATATCTATTCAACAACACATAAGCGAAGCTCAGAGTCGATAAAAACTTTATGCCGACAACTGAAGAAAATACCTAGAGTTTGAAGTTGGTGATAAAGTGTTCTTACGAATGTCTCCTTGGAAGAGAGTAATGAGATTTGGAAAGTAGGGAAAGCTGGGCCCTAGGTATATCGGTCGGTTCGAAATACTAGATCATGTTGGGAAGGTAGCATACCGATTAGAACTTCCACCGAATATCTCTCAATTTCACGATGTGTTCCATGTATCTCTCCGGACAATGTACATACCGGATCTTTTACATGTACTAAGCTCATAAGTTGTACCGTTGGAGTAAGATATTTCTTATGAAGAACAGCCGATAGAGATTTTAGATCATAGAGAAAAACTTTTATGGAACAAGACCACTCACTTGGTGAATGTTTTATAGAGGCACCACCAACTAGAAGAAGTTATATGTGAGCTGGAGGATATGATGAGGGAGAGGTATCCTCATCTGTTTTTTATGAAGTGATGAATTTCGTGGGAGAAATTCATTTTTAAGGGGGTTAGAATTTAACACCCCAATATTTAATGGGAAATATTTTGTTTCTATATATTATGTTATACACAAAACCAAATTAATCTTTCACAACACACTACACTGTCTTGGCTTGTGTTACATGCAATCGTGACCTTCAACGATAGAGTGTGTAGTACACAGTACCGAGTTTCATGAAACATCGATATATTGTTATAATATTTTTATGGACTATATTTTATTAATATTATTAACTAAATATTGAATTTTATAACATTATTATTCATCTTACACATTTTTTAGAACATGGTATGAGAACAAAATAAATTTTTCGGGTAAAATAAGTATTTTTCAAAAAATGCAGTTTTACCGCCTTTTGATGGCGCACCCACTTTAAATATAGTTTTTGACATGATTATAAGTTCAATTTGACAAAATAAAATTCTTCTTTGGAATAAGTATATAAAAATTTACTTTGGAGAAATTTTTCATATTATTCTGATAACTTTCATATGGCGATGAATAGTAAAAAAGCTATATTTTAATTAAAAACAACTTTTTCCATTGAAATAATTTATATGGTTAAATTATAATATTGAATGGTTTTAAAGAATAAATAGAGTATGATTTTACAATTTATTTTGATATATGTCATTACAATTAATTTTACATTTAATTCAAAGGTAAAAACATTTCAATCTTTGGCAATGATTTATCTTTTAAAACTCGTTTTCTTAACAATGAGACTAATTTTAAATTAATCAATGAATATTATATGTTTTGAATTTTAAAAATGGATTCTATATTTTAATTTAGTGGGTCCAAATTATGTTAATAGTTTACTCTTATTTTTTTTATATTATGAATAGTAACTACAGTAATTTTTATTTACTGAAGTTAAAGGTAAATCAGGTAATTAAAGGTGACAATAATATTGTAAAATTACCCTAACACTTTCCTAAATTCTATTGGATGAATTAAAGACGACCCCTATTACCTAAGGGTCGGAATAGACTCATTTCATGGACCTTTGAAAATTAAAATGATGTTATTATTTTTAAAATAAAAGAAAGTGACAACATGTCAGTATCTTAAATCTGATAAGTATAACAATTTAAATTTAGTGATAAACATCATGAAACTTTGAAAATTAATAGTATAAATAAATTTAATAAAATTATCTACAACATTTAAATTTATATAAAATTTTTAGGGATTAAATAATTATCTTTAAAGGTGACACAATAGTGATGTTGAAATTATTTTATTGATTGAAATATCAATTAAATGGTTCTAAAAATATTAAAATAAATATTATATGAACTATTTAATGTTATCCACTAATTTTCTAGATAAATATGATATTTTAATAATATATTAAAGCTTTTATTTTGAACATATCTTCTGTTTGGATTTTATTTAAATTCAAATAAATAAATAGTGTCAAAATTGACACTATTGTTATTTTATAAAAATAACATAATATAAAATTGTTTTAAAAACCATAAAAGTATTAAAAAATTATAAATTAAAATTAATATTGTCTAAAATGTCATAAATTATAAAATTATGGACAATTCACAAAACATAAGTAATTATTTATAACAATTTTAAATTTAGAATCTTATTACCACAAATAAAATTAAAAAGATTAAATAAGGATAAATCAAGTTGATAATGTTTAAAATAAATTCACAACATATCTAAATATTATTGGTTGAAGATATTACAACCCTATCTCATCTAATATTTGAATATGTGTCATTTTTGGATGTTTTTAAGTGGGTTTTGATTTATTATAAATTAATATTTCTTATAATTCCAAAGGTGCCCCTCTTCTCCCTTATAAAAGGGAACCTCCTCCCTCTCCACCTCACAACACCTTTAGTATTAAAGATTGGCCAAACCCTGCCCATTTATCTTCTCCACTTCCATATAAACATAATAGAGGTCCTGGTTTGTTTCAAAACCCAACTTTAGTGCCCTAAGAGGAGGTTAATAAGAGGCGCGTCAAAGAAGAGGTAATATCTTTTACCGATTCATTCCAATTTCTTTCTTCATCTACTAATTCTTCTTTTTTATTTCATCATAAATTAATAAAATCAGTATCACTCACATACTGATATGTTATTATAAATATGAAACAACCCTATTTCACCTTCTATCCATCCTATAGAAAATGAATGCACCACGCGTGTGTACGTACGGAATGCCGTCTACATGCAGTGGTGTAATCTGTTTTCCACCACCACCTTACATGGATGGGTATAATGGTGTAAATAATAACTATGTACGATTATTATAACATGATACTAATTCTGAGACATTCCATCTTCCACTCCAATACCATTCGATAGTTATGGGAATGATATCATCACTCGTGCGTACGTACGGCCTACCGTCTCCACGATGTGATGCGACTCGTTCTACATGATCATCATTGACTAATGATTATATAAATGAATCGAATGAACAAATATGATATATATTACACTAATACCATTCTGTAATAAGGTATCTATAACCTAAAAATAGGGAAAAGAATTTATTCAACAAGACATGCATAAGAACATAAAGCAATGAACACTCGAATAAAATGTAGCAATGAAATATTATTAATAAGATTCTAAGAATATGACCATATATGAGTATGATTCTGGAATAAGTAAATTAAATTATTTAAATGATTATACAGGAGGTTTGGACACATACAAAGCATATCAGATCTAAGGTAAGGGAAAATCTCACAATCTCATTTTTATCTGAGATTGTTTATACTTCTGAATTTACTGGGGAATACATATAATACACATCCATGACTCCTCAATATGTAATATTATTTCTATCCTCCAACAATTTTTCAAATCCAATTTTACCTATTTGAGAATTTTTAGTAAAAGATATGAATGTAATCTTTTGTCATTTTTATTACGAGATACTTTTTAACTTTTTCAGCCAACGTACAAGAAGAATGTTTTTTAACTTATATGGCATGAATGGATTTTTATAACATTATTTCCATGAAGATTAATTTAAAAGTTTTCTAGTTTATTTTTAATCAACTTCTTTTAGTTTAAAATAGTATGAAATGTTAAGAAAGGAAAAAAAAATTTTAAGTAGAAAGGATATTTTCCTCAAGAATTAAGTTCAAGTGTTTTATCAAAAATATTTTCCATTTAAGATAATATAGGGTTCTGTTTCTATCCCTATTTTTGCATTGATTTGATTATGTTATGATGTAATTATTTCTATGAAGTCCTTTTATATTATATGGTTTATGTTATGATGGCATGATGTTTAAGAATCCAATTTTTATTACATGGGTTATGTTGTGATGTATGATTTATGATTTTGTGGAACACATAAGAATGGTATCATTATGAGATGGGTGGGACCTATATCTCCTTCCAAGGAATTGGGTAAAGATTTATAACTCATGATATAGACATGGCTGGAATGGAAAGTAACTCTGGTTTAGTGATACATGGCTGGAATGAGGAGGGAACTCGGTTAAGTAATGGACTTTGTCCACTATGATGGTCTTGGAAAAGAGCATTCACTAATATGAAATGATTTTCTATGATTATGTGTATATGCCACAAAGTTTCATGTTTTATGCTATGATTA
Organism: Viscum album; assembly: GCA_963277665.1. Lineage (NCBI taxonomy): Eukaryota > Viridiplantae > Streptophyta > Magnoliopsida > Santalales > Viscaceae > Viscum > Viscum album. The sequence continues at coordinate 1,720,902,205 of OY728126.1, read as the reverse complement.
TTGGGATTAAATATCACTACTATTATTTATCCCATGTTTTGATATTATGATCTCTTTTGCAGGTTATGATTTTCAAAATGCTGTGTTCTTATGAATATGAGATTTCCTTTTTTTACCCTTACCAAGCATTTAAGCTCACACTTTTGTATGTTTTCTTTCCACATGCCAGGAATAAGTTTATTAAGTAGGATATGCCAAAAGGGACCATAGATATGATAAAATAAACATGAGACAACATAGATGCTTTATGAACCAGTTGTTTATGTATTCTAGTTTCTAAAGACACTATACCTATACGATCCTACCATGGATTAGTTATATGTTGTAAAAAGTATAATTCAATTATGAAGTAATAATAATGTAAGTAAAGTTTGGGTAATTATACCCATCCATTATTCTCCAGATTCTTCTTATTAATAGATGTTAGAGGAGCTTTATAATAAATATAAAGAAATCCACATGTTGCAGATTCAAGAAGATCATATCCTATAGACATAAGATAAGTCAACATTCTATTTTTTCAGATATGATAATTCTTCCCATCAAAAATTGGAATACCTTTATTATTCACAGATTTGAAATTATTTATCAAAAATTAATAAGATAAGGGAACTTGAACTATGACATCACTTTAAAGAATCCAATCAGGATCATTTTATCACATAGAGGGGTAAGGGTGAATCATTAATGCCCTTTTTCTTTTATGTTTCATTTAAATTTAAACAAACTTCTTTGCTAGTTAAATATTCAATTTTCTATTGAGAACAAATAGACCACTCATCTATATGAGACCTACTATTGACAAGGTTAACTAATCAATAAGAATAACTACATCTTTGGTATGGTTTGGAAATGATCCAATACCATACAATCCACTACAAAACAACCCTTCTATTACCATGTGTAGGATTTAACCTTTCACTCATCTAGAAATTTGAAATCAATCCACAAGTGTGTGTGAACCCTATTAGAACAAATAGGGTAAAAAAATTGTTATGCAACAAATGATGTTCTCTGAGTTTATTTTATATTCAATAAATGTATTCAATTGAAATAAAATTCTTTAATACCTTACCTAGAATAATTGTAAAAACCTATTGGTATTTTTTATGAATTCTCAGTCTGATTTTCCTGGGTTCGATTCTCCCAGACTGATTCCTTCGAGTATGATTGTTCCAAAACAATTCTTCTATTCCAATTATCAGATAGAAATCAATATAAATGAATCGGTTCCACTTCAATTCATAAGTATAATAAAAATCAGTACAATTCTTCCTTAGTCCAAGAAACCCAAAAAGTAAATCCTGATACCTATTAATCAAGTCGGGTATTATGATAATCTGAATAAAATTGACAAGCCAAATATAATGATCCAATAAATATGATAACCACTATGGATGATTATTATCTAAATAAAACATTATGATCTTATCTATTCTTTCACTTCTCCATCAAATATTTTTCAATAACAATAAAAATGGACCCTTCTTTCTCTTAATAAAAATTTAGAGCTTCTCTCTCTACTATAGTGAATAGTACTCCATCATCAGAAATGTACAAGGTATATTATTTCTTTTATAGGTGACCCAAAATAGTTTTGGGCAGGAATCCCAAAAACATTCTCTCTCACCCAAAATATACCCAAATTGGAATTTCCCCTAAAATATCAAGGTAATTATGAATTCATCCACACTTCTTGAAGCTTCTCGATTCTTCTTCAAAATTAATATCCTTCTTAATACATTCATTTGAAACATTGGTATGATTTAAATACATGTGTCCAATTATTTTCAATCTCATATACTCGATAAAAAGCTTTGTATTAATTGAAAACAAACATATGATGAAATGGATACCATTCTGATTTATTGAATACAATTCTCATAATCGATTAGAATCAAAGAAATTCATTGGAATTTATAGCTCCCACTTGAAAATTTATTCATCAATATCCTTCTATTTTCTATTTTACCCACATGAGATTCAATACAGCATCTTCTTTACTTCTTTTTATCCAAATGTAATCCTACAATGTATGTAACACTTTTGATATGGTTGACTACATAATTGATCTAATTTGCTCATTCCCTTCTCCTAACCCACATAGGGAAAAATTCTTAAAATGTTCTTCTTTTTAACCACATAAAAATGAACATTTGAGAGTAAATAAGTGTCCATCTATATCTTCCATTAGTAATTCAAATATCCATTTAATTCATCCATATTACAATATGTAGGGTTTAATCATTCAGAGTACAATTATCCTGGGTACAATCAATCTAGGTATAAAAATATTATAGTCAGTCTGATGGATTGGTTGGATGTTATAATACCTATAGTTTATCAGTACCAACTCATCAATTCGAACAAAAATTTAAATTTGAACAACCATTCTAATCTATACCACCTTTCTAATCCATACCACCTTTCTAATCGGTACCACCATTCCAATCGGCACCACCATTCAAATTAGCACCGCCTTTCTAATCGGTACATCATTTTCAATTGACGCCACCTTTCTAATCGGTACCACTTTTCAAATAAGAACAATCATTTTAATTGGAACCGTGTTATACTCCCCGTTTATTCCATCAATATTTCATCATATGTTCAATATTAAATTACTAATTTTTATTTAATAAACATCAGCAAAGCATTTTCATAAATAATTATTTATAGACATATAGACTCTGATTCAAAATTTCCATGTCATTCACCTATGTTACAAAGTGAATTAGATAAAATTTTCATCTATCAAGATGTATTAACTTTCATTCTTGACTTGATTTGAGTCTAATGGAAACATTTTCTTCCAAAATATTTTCTTCTCATTATGATGAACTGTTACAGTGAGTAAGATTCATTTAAAAACACATGCCTGATTCATTTCAAAACATAAATCCAATTCTTTTGAAAACATATATCAGATTATTTTGAAAACAATCCTAAATAAAAAAAATTCCATAAACATATTTATGTGATTTACAAAAAAAATCTTTGAAAATAGAAGACAAAATTGAATGCAAAACACCTTCATCATCAACTTGGTCATAACAATATTTTCTTATGATGTGAATTTTAATTATATCTGGAAAAGGTTTGGGATGTGGTTTTGTGAAAAGATATAATATCATGTCATATAGGTATATTCAGTTGAGACCTCATGATAATAATTAAATATTTCATAATAGGGAATTCGGTGTTTTTTGTTTATTATACGAAGTGTTGAAGGTGAATCCTTTTAATTGTGAAATTCATAGTACATAAATCTCTTCATATTTTTTTGTATATTTTTTCACAACACAATCTAAATTTTAGATTTTACTTATTGGTGAAATACCATTAATTTTTTTATATGTTTAAATTATCATGATAAGTAAATGATGTGGTAGGTTCATTAAGATGTATAGCTCCAATTCAAGAAATTAAAATGGATGGAGAATAGTGGAAACTAATGTTTTCCAATAAACATTCATATTTATAAATAAATTTTTGATTTGATGTTGAATATCATGTGTTTTTTAATGTGATCACTAGTTTTGTTCAACATTATCATTTATTATAGGTAAATTATTTTCCATGGGTTGTGGGGAAATTTTTGGGGAACCATAGCCCCACACTCTCATATATAGAACTAACAAAGTATACATTAAACATTAGATTCCATAAAATGTGAGATATCCCAATCATACCTTTCCAATATTTTCCAATATATAAAAATTTCATCTCAAAATAATATAATCCTAGTAACCATAAACGTTTTTATCTTTTTTGACTAGATAGATAATCAAAAAATAGAATAATAGTCGTCAATAATTTAATTAAACCTTCTCTATGTATGGAACCCTTCCAGACATATCACACATAAATAAAATTATCCATAACCTAGTAAATTTAAAAATAAGAAAGGTTTGAGTTTATATTTTTAGTAAGGGTAAACATAGTATATAAAATCAATAATTATAACATGGCGTAAAATAAGTTATAGGTATGTGGGAAAAGTTAGCGTTGATGAACATAACATTTCTAAATAATATAAAAATCATTGATCCTAAATAATCAATCATGGAATATGTATTTGTGTAGAGTAGATGAACTTAGTCATCATAATAGAAAAACATTTCAAAACATAAAACTATTCCAAAACTACAAGATTTAAAAAATCATTTCTTTTTTGATAACATACTTCTAAAACCCTCCTCATATAGTGTAAGGGAATAGGTTCACTCCCCAATCCTATAATGATAGTGGAAATTTTCCCAATATGAATTGGTTTGACTCCCCATTATAATAAACATAGTGGATAGAGCATAATAATTGAATTTTATTACCCCCATTCCCACAAACATAGTACCAAAAAGTCCCATAGTGGATTTTGTTTACTCTGAATCCCTAAAATGTCATGTATTGTGATATATGTTTTTACCCAATGCATTGGTGGGCTATATAATTCTAGGGCCACCAATAAAATAATATAAATATTCTAATATTGGTTAAATTTCACTCAATATTTACATTTAAATAATTATAAATATACTTACCCAATGTAAAAGATGTTAATATAATTTTATGACCATGAATAATAAAAATAAATCATAAACACGCTTCCCCAAAGAAACTGATTTTTTTATTTCAAATATAACATAATTACCCCATGAAAATGATATGTGTTTCATGAAAACATACAATGAAAATTTCACAAGTCAATGAAATAAATTTGGTGGATTTTACAATATAAACATATCCCATGTGAAACATAAGAAATGATAATGGATTTTGAAAATGGCACTAGATAATTTATTTTTAATATAATGGGATAAATAACTTTTAAATATAATAAGAAATAGACCACATTATAAATTATTGAAAATATTTTACCAATGTTCTCTTAAAAACAAAATATTTTGAGTAAGATAATTTTTTTATAAAAATTACCAAAAAAATTGGTTTCTTGGAAAATAATTTTTTTAAAAGATTATTTTAGATTCATTCTTTATAGAGATATATAAAAATTATAACTTCATTATTATAAACAAAAACCATTATATTCCTTTTTAAAATTTAAATCTACATGTTAATGAAGAATATTTAATTCTTAAAAACCATAAAAATAATCATACTATTTTTTTTAAAAAATAATATTTAATTAACATTTTCTAAATAACTTTAAAACCAAAAATATACGCTTTGTAAATAATAATGCTTATAGTAGTTAAAGAAAGTGATCATATGGAAAATGTTAAAAATGGATACTTATTGTTATAAATAACATGTTAAAAAATTAAAATTTTCATTTAAAAAGTTTTTATTGAATGAAAGAATAAAAAAAATTTCCATAATGATATATTAAAGCATGTATAAAGAAATACATAAAAATAACTACATAGAGGAGGGTAATTTCCAACTAAAAGAAAGTGATGGGGTTAGTTTCAATTACAAGTATCACATTGGTTAAATTAGTTATAAACAAAAAAATAAATTGAGAGAGGACGTGTGATACATCAATAATAATAAGAGGAGGACAAACTTTTTGTTGATTTTAGAAAAAAATTATAATATTATTTCACCATATTTATGTCAATGCATAATAATACCAATTGGAAAATGAGATAAGAAAGAGACCATTTCATATTTATTTCACATAAAATAAAAGACCCACTAATACAATGTTATAGGTGTTATTCTTAAATCACAATAGTTTAATTTTATTTATATTGAAAATAAATCCATTTAAAGCATATACACTACAAATGAAAAATAATTTACAAATATGTTACATATCCCAATGATGAGAAATTGAGATGGGAAAACATATACATTTTTATTAACATATAAATTATAATACATTGAAGTATAAAGAATGAAATAAATCATAAATTTCCATGAATAAAAGAGAATCCTAATAAATTACTCCATATAAGAATTAAATTCTCATTATAAGGAATTATTTTTGTATGATAGGAAACACATCTTCAAGAATTTATATTGGTATAGAAACCCTTATCATAAATATTACCTTCCATGGAATGAATTTTACCCCTTGTAAAATAAGAATAACTATATTAATTAATCATTTAAAATAATATTAAATTACATTAACATTTTTTATATTTTTTCATAATAATTTATTATATATTTAATTTTTATCATGTATTTTCCACATTTTATACTATAATTATAATTCTTTAATTATAAAATATATTTAAATACATGTGTTTTAGAGATTTGTATAAAAAATTTATAATTGTTTCATAACAATGGTCACTGTTCAAGAGATCAAGAACTATAGATAGTTGATTTTGTGTAATCTACCAACAACATTAGATTATTTCATAATGATTTTTAATTTTTCTATCATATATTCAGAACTATGTTTATTTTATATATAAATCCTTAGTATCATAGATACTTGTTTGGTATTTTATAGAACCATTATAATAAGATGGTGATGGAAAATAAAATATGTCATTCAATGGAGGTGATAGTCTCGATGTACACATCGACTAAATTATATTTTATGCAAGGGATGAAAAATAAAAGATATAATTCAAGGTAGTGGTGGTATACATTTACCCAAGGATGGAATTTTTATTATTCTAATTAGAAGAGAATAAGAAAATAATTATTATTCCATAAGAATAATATAATTTAATTATACCAATGGTACTGATGTTTTTTTATGGAATAATACAATTTGATCTTAGGTTTTTAAATTAAGAATTATATTTTGAATGTAAAATTATAATTATTAATAAAAAAACATATTTTAGAAATTAATTATATATTTTTAATTCATTCTTAATACTATTAGTGTAAAAAATTCATGATATTTATAATAACATTATTTTTCACTATTCAATGAAATATCAATAATTTTATAAAATTTCCAAAAAGGAAATCTTACATTAATATTGAAACTATGAATCACAAAATGATGATTATTTTTTCAAATTAATATTATAAAATTTAATATTTTAAATTTTATATAGAAACATAGAATATATAGAAGAAAAATTAAATAAAAATTACTTTTTCAAATATTAAGGGTTCTTTTTCTCATGTCCTAAAAATATATAAAACAGTTATTTCTAATATTTTATTAATATAAAAACATATTTAATAATGATATAAATAAAATATACAATTATTATTTAAATAAAATTCGATATTACATAATTTTTTAAAAAATTGATTTTAAGAATAGAATGATATTATTAGTTTTTTAACTATACTAATTTAATTTCATTATTGTATTAATTTAAAATGTGACCATTATTTTTTATTTCATCATGTAATTGATAAAATGATATCCAATATTTATATATTTTAACTCAAGGAAATATTTATAAACTAACTGAATTTTTATATATTTTCTATATTTAGATTTATCATAAGTGTTTTCACTATATATTTAAAATTATATTCCCCAAAATTAACCAAAACCTATTTTAATCGAAACCAAGTCACCCTAGACCTAAAATCCCTACATATTTATAAAAAAACATTAAACACATTATTTGATACAAAATCATATGGCCCAATTAAACCATATATATAATTCACATGATGTAAATTTTACATCTCAAAATAATATATACCTAAGAAACATAAAGGTTTGTTTCCATTACAAACTAGATAAATAATAAATTAATTTAATGGAAGCCCTCAAGATTTAACAAAAACATTCTTCTAAGTTTTTATTATTGTAAAATTTTAATACTTAATAATATTTTTTATAACCAGAGAAATTTTGACGCAAGAATGTGTTGGGGTTAGATACTCAGTATGGGTAAACATAAGAGATAATAATTTGTGATCATAATTGAACATAAGATAACAACACTATTATGAGATCATATTAATATTAAATTAATATAATTATATTAAATCACAAAAAAATAAATGTGAATCATCAATAATAAATCATCGTATGAGGATATAATACTAACATATTGCATGAGTAATTAAAACATGAGAATGATTCAATCCATACGATTATGGAAAAAGTGCCATAATAAAAAAAATACCATTATCTGGTATTACTAATATGACCATATGCATATAGTTCATAGATTACCATAAATTATAAGGTTCACAAACCTATCACATTAACATATTCCCTAGTGTGCAACATTGTATTGAGTTCACCTGTCTTTGATATAAACATAGTGGATAATGTCCCATATTAGATTGGATTCAATATCTATTATTATGAAAAAGTTAATAGATTCCCCTAATGTATTGGGTTCACTCCACTTTACATGAAATTTCATCTCATGAGATATATGTATTTACCCAATTCTTTTGAGGGTTGTATAATTCTAGGGCCACCCATCACATGACTAACATAGCCCCTCATGTGTTTGGGATTAATCCTAATTTACATTTATTGAATGATATATAAATTTAACTAATGAATTGGAGGGATATATAATTATGATCCCACCTATAAAATAATAAAAATATTACGTATACCTTAAAAAATATTCTAAAAATATTAATATTTGAATGACAAAATAATTAAACTAGAGTAATAGATAGATTTAATGAAAACATACACATAACATTTAATAAGAGAGAGAGAGGAATGAGGTTAGAGTTAACATAAGAATACATCCCAAGTGTAACATAATAATTTTCATAGGATGTTGAAATATATTATTTTTTTTTTAAATTTATTGGATATCTTAGTTTGAAAATCAAGAAAAAATATCAATTTTTTATATTCTGGAAAAAATTAAAAAGTTTCCATCAAAATTAAATATATTGGCCAAACACATTTTTTTTAAAAAATATCTCCTAAAAAGAAAAATGGTTTTGACAAATTAATTAAAAAATTAATTCACATATTTTATTTGAGGATATATAAAAACATCAATAAATTATTTATTTAGAAATAAAATCCATTAAAATCACTTTTAGAATAAATTATTACTTTTTAAAATACAAAAATTACTTTTAAAAAATATAAAAATATTTACATATATCTTCAAAATAATAAATAGTTAAAAAACACATGTATATCTATTTTAAAACCTGGTTAAGAATCTTTTCAATGAAGAATTCTCAAAACAACAAGGGAATGAGTTCAAATAAAAAACTTGAATAAGGGATTAATTTTTTAATGAGAATTGTGGATAATGGTAAAAAGGTATCTTCATTATTTTAAATATATATTCAAAATTTTATGATGAAACCTTAATCAATTATTATTTTATAGAAAACGAGATCCATAGTACAAATATGGAATGATATGGGAAATGTTCTTGAAATAAAAGAAAAGGTGGGTCCGGTTTCACATAAAAGTTTCACATTGGGAATATTATTTACCAAGTGAAACAAATTCATGAAGAACGTGTAAAACCAAAACAAAAACCATTATAGAAGAAATGACTTTGGATTTTAGAGATAAATTTCATACAATTCTTCATTAGATAGTGATTCATTCTTTATAATCATGTTTTTAAAAATCATTTGAAATACTCCTTTACAAAACCATTTCCATTAAATTCGAAAAACAATAATATGTAGAAAATGTGATAGATTATTTAATCCCATGAATTGAATGAAAAAATATTTAATATAATACCATGGGAAGCATACACAACAAAATAAAACAATTGCTGAATACAAAGCATATCTAAATAATGAAAAATTGAATAGTGGAAACAACTATGAACTTTGTTACTTTTAATTCCAAACCATTTGAAATTGAAAATGTAAATTAAAACATTAATTAATAAGAATTATGTGTATTCATAATTAAATATTCCAGATAGAATTTACATGTACAACAAAAAGGTGAATAATATAAAACATGTCTCGATGAATAAAAATTTAGGCCAAATCTCTAACCATATTTATCATATTTGATGAAAGAATTTTAACCTAAAGAATAATAAACATAACTATATTTTTAAATAATTTAAAAACCATATATATATCCATAAAAAACTTCTCATTTTTATAATTTTTTATTATACATATATTCATTAGTTATTCATCACTTATTTTTATTATCAGATGTTGTAATTCCAAAAGTTTTTCACATGTCTCATAATTGAGACATTACAACCCATTATGTGATAATATTGTTTTATTAAAATATTATAAAATATATTTATATAATTATGTTTTAATTATTTTTACATTAACAGGTTCATTTAATGAGAGCTATTATAATTTTTTGAGAGAATGACATTTATGACAATCTAGATTCGGGTAATCAATTGATATAAATAAATTACATCATAATGTGAATAAATTTTTTTGCTATATCTACGGAAAAAATTAATCAAAAAAATTAATCCTTGATTTATAATTCCAAGGTTTTCTTTAGGTAAATATATTTTTAATTTTAGTTTAAATTCAGGTTTTTGAAATAGTATGAATACCTAATGAGATCATAAGGGTTTTAATGGTGTATGAAGATTGTTCAGAAATAGAATCCTATGACTTTGGGAATGGATTTGTGTTTAAGGGTTAGTAGAAACCTTATTCTTCGGATTCATTGTTGGAGTAAATTGTGGGAGGAATTTTATAGGCCTATGCAGGTCCACACAGTCTGTGGAAATCATGCATCTAGGGAAACACACCATTGTGATGCACCAACAATTTTTAGTATAGCCAAAATATATATTATGTGAATTGTGTGTCTAACTATAATACATGACCATGCTATGGGGGTTCTCGGATATATAAGGGTAAACATTTGGTGCATTGTTTTTCTGACCATGTGGCTAAATCACGTGAACCAGTAATTAGAGGGGAGTCTAACATTTTTCCTTACATAAAATGAAAACTCGAACCCATATTCGATTTTCATTTATACAGTCATTAGAATACCTTTATTCTCAAATTTATCTCCTCCTCCACTAGTCTAGGATTCTGGATAACTATGTCATCTGATCTCATAATTGGGAGCCATTCATCTTGTTAGATATCCATCTGTGAGTTATTATTTCATGTTATTTCATTCTTCATTTTTATTCATAATGAAAGAGTTATTTGATTGAAAGATAATATTACATATTCTTCATATATTCAAATATATTTTTCTTTTTTATATAAATCTAGACCTAAAATTTTGTTGATGCTAGAGGAGTGTTCTACCATGGGTATATGGTAGGTGTTATATAAGTTTTCTTTTAAGGATGGGTTTTTTTATTGCTTATCCCAATTATGTCACATGCTGGGATTTATGATGATACCCCATAAATTATTTGAATTTTTTTATTGGATAAATTCAAACCTGTTCAGTTTCTCATAGAGTTCATTTTTATTAATATAGGTTGTTATTTCCAATATATGCCACCCATGTGGGGTGTCATGGAATATTCTCTATTTTTTACATCCCAACTGCGTTAGTGTGAGATGACCTCATATATTGGGAGCCTTAATAAACTAAATTTAATTGAATAACATATTAGGATAAAGTTTTTCCTCTTTTCCATTTTAAAGCATGATTATTAAATGGTTTAATTTTTGAAAAGGAAAATATTGAAATGGATTGGATGATATTACGAATTCAAAATATTTGTGTAATGATTAATGAATTGATAATTTTATTTTATTCCTTGGATGAGATCATTGGATCCAAATTAAATTAGTTTCTATGGATATTTATACTATATGGATACAAAATATTGTATTGTATGATTTGAAAATTTATATTCCTTGGATCTTGATTCCATAGAATGCCATGGACATTTCTACTACATGGGTCCAGATTTATCATGGCAGTGGATGAAAAGTTTATTTATACTACACGAATATTAATTCTATAAGATGACAATGGCATTACAATCCCTTGGATATGAATTTATTGGAATCACATTGGAAACTCATTATTGAAAATCTACTTAAACTCCACCCATTTGGTTAATGAGTTTCCATCAAGATGGTCTATATACTTGATGATGAATCCTTAGTGTAATATACCTTGTATTTGGAACTTAATGGCATAACATTAGAATACATGGTAGTGTTCGTTGCAGATTTTATATATTAGATTACAAAAAATGGGAATTATTGATATTTTTATATGTTTTATAGATTGCCTTGGTATGGGTATTATATTTCAACTGTTAGACTGGAAAATATATAACATGTTTACTTACGATTTACAGTAACCTTTTTTTACTAGTTATCAATTATTTTTTATAGGTATCAATGTTTGGGTGGATAGGTTTATATCTGTATTGGCACTTCACTTATTTAAATTACTGTTACACATGTGATACATTGAAAACATCATTGTGTTTTATTCTCAAGTAAGATTTGTTATAGAAACCATTGGTTGGGGATAACGATTGTTATCTCACGCCATGTTCGGGCTACCGTTGAGTTCCTAGAAAGAAAATGGATGCATGTAGGGACCAGAGAAAGGGCCCATTCAATAATACTTGACACGATCACTGTATAGAAGAAGGGTTAAACTTGACTAAGTTGTACTTGTGATGCAAGATGGATATAGATAATTTTTTTACTTTTTTTTGATACATGTACCATACTAGTATGTATATTCACATGTACTATTTTCTGTTTTTTAGACACATGGCATGATCATCATAATGAATATGACACTATATATTTTTTATTTAGTATTATAATATTCAAAAGGTTATCTACTATTTCTGATTTAAATTATTCTTACACAAATTTATTCACACTTTTTACCATTTTTTTACACTTAAATGTCGTTATATTTTCCCCTACAATACCACATTAAACCCTCACTACTAGTTGGAATCATTTTGCGGACATGGGGGCATGCTTGAGGCCATGTGACCCACAAGCTCGGGGAACCTTTTAGTGTCTACATGGTCGAGATGATACACTTGATATCATATATTCTAATAAAATATAATTTAAAAACATCTATTTATTGTACTGATTAATAATAAATTATGGAATTACATGGAGGTGGTAGTCTACACATACACAAAAATGATGATTTTATTTTTCATAAAAAGAGTGGAAGGTATAAATGGTTTATATTTCGAGAATTTTAATCATAAAAAATAATATATTTATTTATAAGATAAACTTTCATAATTTCCCATTTATGTTGGTGATGAAAAAAAATAAATCATTTTTTGAGGAGGTAATTTGTAGGTTCAAATGGATGAAATTTTCATTATTTTAATGAAAATTGATAATGGTAGATAAAAATCCAATAATTAGAAAAATAAAATATATGTATAATATTAATATTAGTGTTTTAAATTTTATGTCTTATAAATGGATTTCAGGTAGAATAATAATGCTTAAATAAATAGAAATTAAAAGGAATGAATTCTGATATTTTACATAATTTATATGAAAAATTCCTTTATAAATTGGATTATTGATTTGAGAGGTGTTCCTTTAAGGGATAAACTCTATGATGTTTATAAGATTATTAGGAGAGGTTTGGTTTGTATTTCTTAAAGATAAGGGGTTTTTGGTGTGGCAAAATGTCAGGTGGTTAATGTCTCATTTTATATGTTAGGGGAGTGTAATTTATATAATAGAATGTTTCATATTAATGGAATGTGCATCTAAAAGTGGGAAATGATGGAATCTGAAAAAAAAATTATCATTAAAACCTGATATAGTACATTTTACGAATTGTTTAGTATTTATTGGAATTTTATCTTTACCATTAACATTTATTGTAATGTTTTTACCATTTTAACACATTTTTCCTTTAGTAAATTTTTTAAACAATTAAAAACAAAATTACAATTATTATATAATATGGTAATATTGAATACAATTATGAAATTTATTTACTACTATTAAATAAAAAAAGTGTAAAAAAATTTCCAAATAAAATATATTCAATGAAAAAAATAGTTTACATGAAAACATCGCATATGTTAAAAATGTTTAATTATAGGAATCTAAATTAAAAAAAAATCAAATTTATAGTATTAATTTTTAAATAAAAATTATATCTTGAAAATGGTATAATATGTTATTAATTCACGCATAAATATACATGGTGTAATAAAAGTGATAGTATTTTTTAAAATAGAATTTTTTATTATTGTTCCAAATATCAATATATTTAAAAAAATCCAAAAAACTCATTATATATTAATTTTGATGTTATGAATAAAAAATTAAGTTATTTTTATCATATTCAAATTCATAAATTTATTAATTTACCATTTAAATTGAAACATAGAATAAATTGAGAAAAATATTATAGGAAAATGTATTTTTAAAATAATAATTATTTTATTTCTTATTTCATATAAATTTCGTTATTAAATTAGAATTAATATATTATTCTTATAAAAATTATATTTTAAAATAAAAAGAATAATAATTTAATTTTTTTAATAAAATAAAAATGGATATAGAATAGAATTATTATTTTAGAAAAATAAATGATCAAGAACAAATATTAATTGAAATTTATCAGTGGAATAATATAAAAGTTATCGTTAAATTCTTATATGAAAATATATTTGTAAAAGGGGTTACCTAATTTTAAAAAATATAATGTAAATAACACTTTAAAATGGTTTTATTTATCTTAATTAAATGTGACACGATTTATTTTAGTTCATGATTTCATAAAAAATAATCTATTTAATAAAAACCCTTTTAATTATATATATATAAATATATATGGGGTGTTATATTTGAAATGACAAAATGGATTTGTAATATTGAATTTATTTAGTGTTTTTACGACATTATTTTGTGGTTCATAAGATTTTATATGTTTTTCATTTGAAGAATTATCAACCTGACCCAACCCATGGATCGAGATGGTGGATGATTAATCTGCTTGGTGTTTCATGTTATGAATAGAACATTTTCAATTTTTTGGAAGATAGATAGAAGGTAAATTAATGTAGGTTAATCCATTTGGTTCAGTTTTAATGGTAGCATATTGTGGTCAAGGGAGAGATTTCAGAGAGAAAAGAGATATATATGGAGTGATGTGGTTTTAATGATGACATTTTTAAAAATTAAGTAATAGATATATATATTTTAATGGATTAAAAGACTAAAAGTGCATAGATTAATAATGTATAGGTTTTGAGATATAGTTCATTTTTATTTATTTTTGATATATATGTTATTTTCTGATGTAATTATAGATATATAGGACTTTATAAGGCCTTTAATGTTGATTTTGATCACACCATTGGATATATAATTTGGTGATTGTATTAAGATTAAAATTTTGCGAGAATTATGTATTTAGGTTGGGTGTTTGGAGCTGTTTTTAAAGGCCGGCCAATTCATCAACATGGTACCTGTAATTATCCCTGATGACTAGAAGTTTTGAGAAATTAATTCTAGTATGGAATGTATAGTCGATTGTATGGTCTTGGGGTTGGTGGATAATGGCCATTCAATCAAGTGTATATGACACAGATTTCCCATTTTATATGATAAACTCCTCCCATATGAAACAATATTCATCCTAACCTCCCATAGAAGATTCAATAATAATTATAATGTAATTTGGATATGGGAGTTCAACCTATTTTTGATAGATTAGAAAAGTGGATTTTTTTAGTCACCATCATATCATAGTGAAACCATATATCTAGATACTCAATTTTGTTTTTTATTGACCTCTATCTTACTTCTAGATTTTTTGATATTATATCTATGAATTTTTCGATATAGATTATGTATTTATATTTTTTAGGGATATCTGGATTCATCTAGTTGGTGTGACTATTAATCATGGATTTGGTAGTTTCTAGAAATGATTTATCTATGTCGGTAGAATAAACCATTTTTTGGAATTGAATAATTTAATATGAATATTTAGTGAGTTATAATTTAATATTTATTAAATTATATGTTTTTTTGAAATATAAATTTTTAATATTGAGTTTTTTATATAATATTTTATATTATTTGAATAAATATTTTGGTTTTCATTAATATATTTAGAAAAATATTAGAAAAAATAATTTTTTTTGTAAAAATATATATAAATTATTATCAATGATAGATGGTCCATGTTGGTATTTCTCAAAAATAGAATTATTTTAGTGAAATTGTTGTAAAACTCTAGTGTTTATACTAACCCAATCATATTTTTCTCAGTGGAAATGTAGATAAAAGTAGTTATTATATAGGTAAATGAATGAATTTTTTCATTTTTTACAGTGTGCCACAAATCCATGTTATATTTAGGGAACTAGAGATGATGACTTGAGGTTTGATCATTTATTTTTTATTATATAATAGGTATTTGTTGGGTTCTATAAATAAATAATTTCATAAATAAGTGTATTTATAAGAGGAAACTGGAATTAATTCGTTTTTCCATTGGAATAGGTGGACATTTACATGCATTATTTTGGTTTAATTAATGAATGGAAATAATTATAATAAATGGTTTACATTTTCCCTAATTATGTTCTCTTAGCCTTGGGTGATTAGAAAATTTCGTAGAGTCTATGTGTAACCTTAGATTAGGTATTGAGATACGTACTAGTGAGATGGGGTTTAATATAGAGGATAGGTGATCAAAAACTAGCAAAATTATTTGGAGTAATAAATAAACATTCAATTGTTTCATTATTGTTTCAAGTTAATCATTAATATAGTTTGCATAATATAATTTCACTCTGAAAAATATATTATTATCTAATCTATAGTATATTCTAGATACTTATTCAAACCACATTAATATAAATATATATATTTTTTATTTTCATTATTTAACTATGGATATGATTTATATGATATGATTCCATGGTGGTGCTAGAAAATGAAATGTTATCAAATGTTAAATAAATATCATACATAATAAAAAAATAAAAAAAATTAAGAAAAATTTATTTTCAATAATATTACTTTCAAATGGTTTTGGGTAATAGATTTAAAAAAATCATTAAATATAAGCCTTTTTTGATATCAAAGATAATGCTAATCAAAAATTCCATTATGGGATCTTCTTCCACACTAATTGATGATAATAATCTTATGTTTTGTTAATTTTTGTGCAAATCTTACATAATTTTTTTCATAAAATTTCTATTAAATGATATACCTTAATTTATACCTGAAATAATAGTAATTTTAAAAAGATTACATCAATGAATTAGTGGGTACATTTATTAATGGATAAATAATGATTTTGGGATTCAAATTTTTTTAAATTATGAGAATATAAAAAAACTTGATAAAAATCCTACTATATAGAAATTATTATTTTTTATTCCATATTTTCATTTACATTTAGTGATTTTCGATAGGTCTTATTTTTCTATCTGTTGTATCGGGATTGTAAAAATAATTCTTGAAAATAATTCATCAGTGTTGTATCAAAACATAGTTAAATAAAATTCATAAATTCATAAATTTCATTTATTATGATTTAAAAATAATGATAATTTTATGATGATCTAGAAATTTTGTATGTCAATATAAATAATATAATCAATGGTAAGATGAGTTTTAGTCTATTCTATAGTTAAAAATAAAATTTGTTTCTTATAATGGTCATACAGATTTATTCTAATATTTTATATAGTGTTTCCATATCCCTTATTATATCCTTATCAATTAGACTAACCAACATAATAGGGATTATAAATATTATATTATGTAATTGGTGATTAATAAGTTCAATGGATAAAAAAATAATCATTCCAAAATGAATTTATGTTCCTAATTTTGTAAAAAAATTATAAATATAATTTTCAATGTGAAATTTTTATGCTTTATTTTTATAATTTTATATACATATAAGGATCATGGATTTATTTTCCATATTTATACATTGTAATGAACATGTTGATATCACTCTGAAAACATAGAGTTTATATTAGATAAAAGATTAAATGTAAATAATTTTTTGTGAACAATCATAAATGAATATGTAATGAATTATGAATCTTAACTAATGTGATCAATTATTTATAAAAACATATATCATAATCCCAGAATATGTTTTCATATTATGCTCTAATAAGTTCATTTGGATATCATAATAGTTGTATACATTTAATGGATATGATCCTTCCATTATAACATGTTAGTATTTCCACTTGGGTATGGGGGACTAACAAATGCTTGATTTCTAAGATATTTCATTTTATAAATATGTCATGATATTCAATATAGTTTAATTCCACAATATTAATATTTAATAATTAAAAAATATCCAATATATATTATGTTATTTTTTAGTTCATAATATTAATATAATATTTTAAAATAATATTAAAACCTTGAGAAAACTTATTCATATTGTATAATTATAATCTCTTAATGGATTTTATGTATAAAAAAAGAACATTATTTTGTTATTATGTTTGATATGGGTTGATAAACCAATTTTTTATGATTTATAAATCAACATTTATAGATTACGATGAGTAATATAGAATTATTTGATAATATTTCCACTTTTCATAGATATACAAGGATTATACCATACACCTGACATTGATCTCATCAATTATTGTGTATATGGATAATCCTAGGTTTTTGGAATTATTGAATTTGTGTTAGGTCACTAATATTGACTCCATATTCATGGAATTAGGCCCTCTATGTTAGGACTAGAATTATTGTCCCACATATGTGGCTCTATTTTCTATGGGTTATGTCTATAATAATCTAACCACATATATGAAAATATTCCCTTAGAGTTAGACCAATATGAATTTTCTCATTACAATTAAATGTAAAATGAAATTTTATTATAGGTATATACAGATGGAAAAGATTTTGTATAGTCATTTCATTCTGTTATATGAAATGTTTATATTTGTTAGGTGATGATTCCTGATTGAAATATGAAATATTAATTATTATTTTAACATTATTTGAATATCATTATACATAAATATATTAGGAAGTGTAACTGTACAACATATTATTGAATCATCAACATGAACCAATTGTTTTTATACATGGTCATTTATGTTGGGAAATTAGATGTTCCCTTTCAATAATTTTTTGTCTCCCTAACCCAAAATCATCAAATGAATTAAATTTTTAAATTTAATAACCCTAATTTTTTCTTATGTTTATGTTTGAAAAAAAATCTCTCAAGGAATCATTAAATCATTTTTTAGGTGATTTTGTTTGTTGAAAAAGTGGACATATTTGTTGTGATTATTGATAAATAAAACCATGACGTACAAATTTATTTACAAAGGGGATTTCATGGTGTCATATAGAGTTCAAGGGATGTGGTTAATGATCTATGATTGTTTCAAGAACATCGACAATGGAATGGATGATCTGGAGGTGGTACAAAAAGAGAAGATACAAGGTGGTGTTGTTTTCCGGTGTTTGCCAAATTTTTGGGCCTGAAAATTGACAAATGGAGAAAAGTGGTTTTGGAAAAGGGACTTGCGTTCCGTTTCCTTGAAGGAGAGGAAACATGCACACCATATGTTTTTCAAGATCACAACATCAAAATATGGAAAAGGGAAAAGGGGCACACAAGTTTTAGGGTTGGTCGCGCACGTGACTTGTACGACAGAGACTTGCAAACCGAGGGGAGACTTTCATGCCGTCACGCAGGGTGTCCAAATTCCTATAAATAGAGGTCGACCCCTCCTCATTCTTTTTGAGTTCAACACTATGAGAAAATCAAATCTCTCTTAGCACAGGTGTGGAGGTCTCACAAGTGATTGTGTGGTCGTACAAGTAGATGTTGTGCGCCCGTTGTTTGATGCGCGTCTAGAGTGGTTTGGGAAAGATAGGAAATGAGTCGTCCATGTTTTGAGTTGAAGAAGGGAGTGTCGAGTAGGTGTTTTGGTGAAACATTCATGCTAGGTTTTGAAGAAGCGCAAAAGTTGGTGGTTGCCCGCAATATTGGTTTTGGCGTAAAATGGTGAGAGTCGTGCATGTTTGGAGTTATAGAAGCTAGTTTCATGAAAGTGGTTGAGGTGAACATGTGCACCCATTTTAACATGAACGCCGATACTTTCATGCAATCTTAAGGAATGGTGCCAGGTATGGTTGAAGCCCGATAGTGATTCAGAGCTGTGTGAATTCTAGAAGATTTCTTGATACCTTCGGTGCAAAGAGAGATTCATCTACGGGTGAAGGTTGAACTTCAATAGAGTATTTATATACAACAGAGGATGTATTCATTAGTGATAATAAAGAGAACTAAAGGTCTATAAAATATGAGTGGGTCCTTTCTAGAGCAGTGAGCAAAGGAAGAGGAAGAAGGAGATCCTCTCCATCGGTAGTGAGCCAGAGAGAGAAACAGGGAGTGACCCTTGGGAAAGTAGCAAGCTGACCCTAAACATTGCAAAGGAAGTGAGCCTGGGAATAGAAGTGATATATCCTGAACCTTGTAAATAGTAGTTTTCTTGTAGTGGATTTGGTACATCGGCACATTTTCAGTGTATGCTCATTGGATGTAGCTCAGTGAGGGTGAACCAAGTAAAAAAATTTGTGTCATGTGCATGCTTTACATTCTGTTTATATTGTGCAATGGGAAAGAGATAGAAGAGTATTTTTCTTAACAGTGAAACAAGATCATAATGGGATTTAATTTTAAATTAGTAATACCCTGATTCACCCCCCCCCCCCCTCTCATGGTATTTAGCCTTATGGACCTAACAATGGGTATCAGACGGAAATGTTGATATCAATACTTCTCTCTCAATAGAAGTAACAAATCATAAAGTGATTCTGATCTTTGATAGAAGTAATTTTCATATATGGAAGAATAAAATGAAACACTATTTCCAATCCTTAGGAATGGATTTGTTTATAGTATCTATGCATGGTATCTCAACTAACATCAACAATGGAGCATTATCAGTAGCTGAAAGAAGGGAGCTAGATGCTGACGCTATGGGTATTAATGCTTTAGGTGGAGCCCTTTCCAATGCTATCTATATGAAGGTTATGTCATGTAAAATGACACATTCTATGTGGGAAATGCTTTTGAACATATATGAAGAGGATACCAATGTTAGAGAGGAAAAGATGCAAGATCCGTGGAATAAGTATGAAGATCTGAGAATGAGCCTGAATGAATCTATTAATGCATTTTTTACAGGGTAAATGTTGTTGTGGAAGACATATGGGGTCTTGGAGAACTCATTGAAGATATAAATATTTTCAAGCGTATCTTGAGTGAACTTCCACCTCGTTTTAATCCGAATGTCTCAGTCTTGGAAGATAAAGACCCAAAAGAGCTGGCATTGGATAACCTACGCAGTACCCTTCTTGCATATGAAATGAGGAAAGATAACAATGATTCTATGGAAAAGGGGAAATCCATGGAGGTGGAATTTAAGGCCATGAAGAATCTGACCGTCAAAGACTCTCAGGAGGAAGAAGAGATAGATGAAGTGATGTCATTCCTTTCCTCAAACCTTCAAAGAGGAAAGGGAATGTTTAAAGGGAAACTTCTACTTGCATGCTTTAGATGTGGAATGGTTGGACATCTCATAGAAAGGTTCCCACAAAAGTCTCAAGATGATAAAGAAGATGAAGTTGAAATCCCCAAGAAGAAGTCTTTATCCTATGTGAATGGAAAGAAGCAGTTAAAGATAAATTTATACAAGAAAAGGAATCTTCATTCACAAGAAAATGAAAGTTCAGATGAGATAGAGGTTGAAGAGGTTGAAGAGATTGAAAACTGCAAAGATCGTGGGGAAAATTACATGGTGGCATTTTTTGGTAGTTCTCAGAAAAAGGAATAAACTAACACTGGAGAAGAACAAGAAGAAGTTGAAGTAAGATTTGATATAGAATCTTAATTGGAAGCAACTCTTGAGGAGAGAGGCGTTTTGAGATCCAAAACAAAGAAATCCAATAAAGTGGTTCGTGATTCCAAACTCTATATGCAACAACAGGATGATGAAAATTCTGAGTTGTTAGAAGAAATTGAAAAACAAAAATCTTCAACAATAGAGAGGATAGAAATTTTTTTTGAGTAAAATATTAAAATTGAGGAACAAAAGAATGAAATCGATTGTTTAACTAAAACTGGAATGGAGAAGGTCAAATGTATCGAAGAACTTAAAAAATAAGTTGTTGGCCTACAACAAAGAATTAAGGATCAAGAAAAACTCTTGATAACCAGTACAGTCCCAAGAAAAAAAATTATTCAGAAGACTGAAATGATAGAAGTGGAGCACATACCTCCAGAGGAAAAGAAGCAACAATCGTGTTCCAATGATAAGACTGGTAAGGGACACGAACGAAAATAGAAAGCTGTCATGGATGAAGTCAAACCTCAAGAGCCTGCTCTGATAATAGAGATATATTTGGGTACGAAACTGAATCAGAATAGAAGAAGATCCCAAGGGAAAACTATCAGTGTAGCATTGACACAAAGGAATGCTTCTTACATTAAGTGCTATTGTTGTGGAAATATGGGAAACTCACAGAATGTGTGTTCTATATCCATGAGATACCAAAGGGCACAATAACAAAAGTTGCATCCAAACAAAGCTAAATATTACAGAACATCTTATGGAGGTCATTGTTTTTGGTGTGTAGGATTTGGGCACAAGGCTAGATATTGCACATCAATAATACAGAGAAATGTGCCAAAACAAAACTCGAGCAGTCGTAATCAGGAAATTAGAGAATCGATAAGTAGGCTGAAAACACGACATAGATTTGCATCACTACGGGATGAAGCTTTTCCATCACACTCTAAGTAAGATAAAGATCTTCGAACCACACCAAGTGTGAAGTTGAAGACATGAATCAAAAAGAAAAAGGATAAGTAGGCAGTAGTTGTAGAAATTGACTTTAAAGCTTCAGGTCGCTCAGTAGTATGGATCCTTGAAAGTGGTTGCACATCCGATATTACAGGTAATAGGGATCTCATTACAGGCATTAAATATGACAAGGTTGGTGTTCTCAAGTTTGGGAACGATGAAGGACTGAAGATTATTGGTTTCAGAAAGGCTAAATTTGGGGGAAAAGAAATGATACATTCTGATGTCTTTGTAGTAGAGGGCCTCAGTCATAACTTACTCAGTGTTAGTCAACTATGTGACCTTGGTCACTCTATCCAATTTACGAAGAATATGTGTGTTGTGAAAGGAAAATATAGAGTAGTTGTTCTATAAGGAAAAAAGGACAAAGGGAAATCATTACCATGTATATGGAGAATAAGATATGTGTCTTTTATCCAGAGAGGAAGAAAACAAGTTGTGGCATAAGAAACATGGTAATATATGCCAACCATCTATGGAAGATCTTGTAATGTGTGATGCTGCTAGAGACCTTCCCAAATTATCAAGTGTTCATACTAATACGTGGGATGCTTGCCAACAAGAGAAGATCACCAGAAAGACAAACAACCCAAAGGAACAAAAATCATCTAGAGTGCTCGAATTGGTACATGATGATGTTTGTGGTCCGATCTCACCACGATCCATAAATGGGAAAATTTACTATGTCATTTTTTTGAAGATTATCGCAGAATGTCTTGGGTATTAGTCACTACCCATAAGACAGAAGTGTTTAGTTGTATTAAGCAGTATAGGAGGGAATCAGAAAGGATGCTTGGGCAGAAAATACTGAAGTTTCATACTGATAATAGTACAGAATTCACAAATAGTCAAGTAGAAGACTATCTCGAGAAAAACAGGATGAGGAATCAAGTTTCATCAGTGAAAACTCTCCAATAGAATTAAGTAGTTGAAAGGAGAAATCGGATCATCAACAACATGTCCAAATCAATGCTTATTGAAAAGGACACACCAGTGAAATTTTTGAAGGAAGCAGTTTTGACATCGGTCTATATTTTGAACAGGGCTCTATTGTGTCAAAAGAAGGGAAGACTCCTTATGAAATGTGGTATGTAAATAAACCAATGTTCAAATAGTTTTGAATCTTTGTAATTAATGGTTTCATTATCAACAAGGAAAACCACAGGAAGTTTGAGTCACAAGGAGATGAGGGGCTATTTCTTGGCTACTCAGGCAAAATCAAAGCATACAAATGCTTTAACAAGAGGCTATAAAAAGTAGTTGAGAGTAATGACGTCACTGTTGAGGAAAATGAAGAGAATATTCAATAGTATAGTGAACAGTTCTTGATGAAAGTGATGAAGAGGAAAGTAACACAGGAGGAGTAGACGTGGCAAATGCTGACACCAAAGAAGACACGGATGATGAACAAGAATGTGTCAAGTCTGTGTCTGCAAGGTAGCCAAAGAGTCGAGCTGAAATTGATAGGAATAATATCATTGGTGATCAGACAGCACCAATTCAAGAAAGAAGAATGAAGTCACTATAGAAGACATCATTTCTATCTCAGGTAGAGTTGAAATGATTTTCTCATACAGCTGAAGATGAAAACTGGGCTCATGTTATGAATGAAGAATTGGATCAGATTGAAAAGAATAAGATGTGGGAGATTGTTTCGAGGCCAATAGATAAGAACTTCATTGAGATTAAATGGGTCTTTCACAACAATATGAAAGAAGAAAACGCTGTTATTCAAAACAAAGCACGACTGGTGTATAAAGGATATTCCCAAGGAGAGGGTATTGATGTTGATGAGACATTTTCACTGGTTGCAAGGCTGGATACAATCAGATTATTTTTCGCCATAGTCGTATAATGAAAGTTCAAAGTGTTCATGATGGACATCAAATCTACATTTCTAAATTGGATTCTGGAATAAGAGGTCTACATTGAGTAGCCAGATGGTTTTCTCACTCATGAAGATGAGAATAAATTTTGTCTACAGAAGAAGGTGTTGTATGGGATGAA
Source organism: Viscum album (assembly GCA_963277665.1). Lineage (NCBI taxonomy): Eukaryota > Viridiplantae > Streptophyta > Magnoliopsida > Santalales > Viscaceae > Viscum > Viscum album. Next base: position 1,720,877,513 of record OY728126.1, on the reverse strand, counting down.
ACAAGAACCAAGAGCATGGTACTCATGGCTTGACCAATATTTGAAGAATCATGGTTTCTAGCATGGTGGATTTTATTACAATCTATATTTCAATTACTATAGTAATCAAAGGAGGATAGTGCTAGTTTATGTCGATGACATAATGTTTTGGGGATTAGATAAATCCTAGTACATACATTTTTCCAAAATCCTGATAAATGAGTTTGAAATATCAATGATTGGAGAGCTAATGTTTTTCCTTGGTCTATAGGTGACAAAAAGAAGTAATGGTACATTAATTTCTCAATCCAAGTATGCCATGGATATTTTGAGAATATTTAGAATTGAAAATTCCAAGGAAATGAAGACTCAAGTTGCTACCTAGATGAAACTATCCAAAGATGAGGATAGTAAGCTAGTTAATATAACAGAATATAGGCAAATCATTAGAAGTCTATTGTACCTGACTTTGACAAGGCCTGATATTGTTTTTTCCTCATTCCAAGCAGTAAGATATCAGAGTAATCCCAAGGAAAGCCACATGATTGCAGTAAAAATAATACTTTGGTATATCAAAGGCACTGTGGATTTTGGTATGATGTATAATGAAAAATCTCATCCAGAATTATTGGGATATACAGATGCAGATTGGGATGGATTATCAGACGACATAAAATCAACATCAAGAGGTGAATTATATCTTGTTAGATTGTGTGTTTCATGTCTAATCATGAAACATGATTACATTTTTCTGACCACTGTAGAGGCTGAGTACATTGCGGCCACTCAAGCATGCACACAGTTATTGTGGATGAAGCAGGAGCTTGACGATATGGGAGTTGAAGTGAAGTATCTGATCAGAATCCAGTGTGATAACTCAAGTGCTAAAAATCATAGAAAAAATCCCATACATCACTCAAGGATAATGCACATTGAGATAAAGTATCATTTTATCAAGGAGAAGGTTGAGTAAGGAATTCTGAAGTTGGAGTATGTGCCTACAGAACTACAGGTTGCAGACATTCTGACAAAGGCCTTAACCAAGGAAGCCTTTGAAATGCATTGACTATATCTTGTATTTCATTCGACTCCACACAATTAAAAGTGTGTGGATGTGGAACATCCCCAACTCCCCATGGTATGATGTGTTTTTTTCCTAATGTACTGATATTTGTTCTCTACTCTGTTACTGACTCCAAAGAAGTGACCTTTGGGTTCGTTGACAAAGAGGGCGAAAATAGTGATTGTTCAAGGGGGAGACAGTGTGGTTATTTGATATAACATGATTTATATGGGGAGAAGCTAACATGTGGAAGAAGAGAGATAGGTGGAGTAAGAGTATTAAATCTGATGATGCAAGATGTGATCGATCAAATCATAGATATCACCACAACTGTGGATCGTGATGAAAGAAGATGAGAGGTGTTGTAATGCGGTATGAATTTTCAATCAATTTCTATTAGTTTGGAATCAATAGTGGGTGTCAAAATTGAAGTGATTCATTGATGAAATTTTCATTTACCCTTGTTTCTCACACCGATCATTGCTCATGTCAGCTTGGAGTTTGTTTTTATAATATCCTTGATCGCTATCGGAACCGCAATGAGGTGAATGGAGGATGAAGAATTAAAGATGTATCTTTTTATGTAAGATTTTTCAACAAACCCAAAGGGGATATTTTTGGGAAAAACACCCTCAAGGCATCATTAATGCATTATTTAGTTGATTGTGTTAGTTGACAAAGTGGACATCTATGTTGTGACTGTTGACAAAAAAACCATGACGTACAAATTTGTTGACAAAGGCGATTTCATGGTGGCATGTTGAGTTTGAGGGCTGTGGTTAACGATCCATGTTTTTTTCAAGAACGTCAACAAAGGAATGGATGATTTTGAGGTGGTAATAAAAGAGAATATACAAGGTGGCGCTGTTTTCCGGTGTTTGCCAAATTTTTGGCCCTGAAAATAAAAAAATAGAGAAAAGTGGTTTTGGAAAAGGGAATTGCGTGTCGTTTCCTTGAAGGAGAGGAAACTTGTGAACCCTATGTTTTTCAAGATCATAAGATCAAAATATGGAAAAGGGATAAGGGATACCCATGTTTTAGGTTTGGTCACGCAAGTAACTTCCGAGGTAGATACTTGCGTGCTGAGGGGAGACTTACATGCTGTCACGTAGAGCATCCAAATTCCTATAAATAAGGGTTGACCCCTCCTAATTCTATACGATTTCATCACTTAGAGAAAATCAGAGCTCCCGTAGCGCAGGTTTGGTGGTGGCACAAGTGGTGGAATGGTCGAACAAGAAGAAGTTGTGTGCCAGTTGTTTGATGCATGTCTAGAGTGGTTTGGGAGAGGAAGGAAGGGGGTCTCCCATGTTTTGAGTTGAAGAAGGGAGTCTCACGTAGGTGGTTTGGGGACACTTTTGAGCCAGTTTTTGAAGAAGCACGACATTTGTTGGTTGCACGCCAATATTGGTTTGTGTATGAAAGGGTGAGAGTCACGCAAGTTTGGAGTTACAAAAGCTAGTATCACGCTAGTGGTTGAGACGAACATGCGCTCCAATTTTAACTAGAACATCGAGACTTGAGTGCCAGCTTGGAGAAAGGCGCCAGTTATGGTTGAAGCATGGCAGTGATTCAGGGCCGCGTGAAAGCTGGAATATTGCTCAATACATTCAGTGCAAAGAGAGATTCATCTACGGGCGAATGTTGAACTTCAACAGAGCATCTACATACAATAGAGGATGTATTCATTAGTGATAATGGAGATACCTATAGGTCTATTAACTTTGAGTGGATTGTTTCCAGACCAGTGAGCAAAGAAATATGAAGAAGGTGATCCTCCCCACCGGCAGGGATCCAAAGAGAGAGAAACAGGGAGTGATCCTTGGGAAACCAGTGAGCTGACTCTAAACTTTGTAAAGGTAGTGAGCCTGAGAATTGAAGTGATCTATCTTGAACCTTGTAAACAGCAGTGTGCTTAAAGTGGATTTGGTACATCGGCACATTTCTGGTGTATGCACCTTGGACATAGCCCTGTGACGATGAACCAAGTAAAACTTGATGTGTCATGTTCATGCTTTACTTTCTGTTTATATTGTGCAATGTTAAAAAGAGAGAAGATTGTTTTTCTTAACAGCGACACAAGATCTGAACGAGCTTTAATTTTAAATTAGTCAAACCCTGATTCACCCCCCTCTCAGGGTATTCATCCTTGTGAACCTAATAGTTTAAGTATAGTTTACGTGATTAATATTCAATCTTATTGATCTAGGAAAAGTGATATGCTATTATATTTTATTAGTGTAGTTTGTAGTTATTCCATAGTCCATTAAATATTATTTTTTATAATGTTCCATCCAAAGTGGAAATTTTATTAATAATATATATAGATTTTATTTAGGAATATTATTTTTGTTATTAAATCTTAAATAATGTGATTATTTTATTTTATTTTTTAAATTAAAAATTATTATTGTTGAAGAAAAATTTATGAATCCATTATTCAATTTAGCACATTTTATTTTGGATGTTGTGACTTATAGATTTTCATTGAAACAATTTTACAATAATATTGACAAACACCCTATGTGAAATAAAATGGGCGAAATATATATTTAATTATTCCCAAAAATAATAAATTTTTATCATCATCACATAATAATTAGGTGAATACCCTAGAGGTTAGATATTATTAAACTAATAATCTATAACATTCCTATATACTTTTCAACCAAACATATTAAAAATAATTTAGAATTTATTTAGGAAATTTCCCAAAAATATATCATTAAAACAACATATTGTATTTAATTATATATTATATTAAAACTAATTCTATGAATAATTTCAATAAATGTTTATATATTTTTCTTAACAATATCATGTTAGAAAAGCATTCATAATATTATGTTAATGTATATAAATTTTTAATTCCTTAATTTTGTTTTTTTATTTACACCTATTGGAAATATATTATGTTATTTGAACACTTTAAATAATATTAAACCATACTATCATCTATGTAAAATATATAGTACATATTCTTTCATATTGATATACATTCAGGAATTTTATACTATAATATATGTGATGGGTGAGCATTCTTACTTCAATATTATTTCCTTTAAATTCAAATAGAACAGTACCTTTCCTTATGAAAATAGTTAAAAAAATTCTTATAATAACTATTACATATATGTCCCATTTTTAATGTATTTTAAAAAATAACATTTATAATAAAATCACCTTGAAAATTGCCTTTAATGTTTCGAATAGACCATTGTGTTTTTAATGTTTCAAATGAAATAAGATATAATATTTTGTATATTTTATTTGAGTTATAAAAAAACTCATTTTTAAACTCTTCTATATTGAACTCCCATATATAGAATGTATTTATTTTTTCCTTGTAAAAATTAATGAATAAATATTTATAATTAATAACCAACATTACATACACTTTTTTTATAAAATTTACTTTTTTTTTCATAAAACCTTTATCTGAAAATTTTAATTCAAAAAATTCATATTTGTTTGAAATTTTTTTGGGAAATTATTCTATATTTATTAAATTTTTTTAATGAAATATATAAAATATAAATATGTATTTATTACTATATAAATAAATCATCTCATGATATATGAAAGGATTTTATATACTTCTTTAACAATATCAACAATATCTTTGGTGAATTAATCCTCATTTTTTTAATTCCAAATATATTGAATTATTAGGAAAATACATTTTAATACCTAAATTCATATGTCAATTTAAATATTCTTTGAAACCCTATCTATTTCTTCGTAATATTTAAATAAAATTGTTTATCTACTTCATTTGATACTTTTTTCCTGAGTTATTTTCTTCTTAAAACACATTTAATTCTACAAAATGATCAACGAAACCATCTAAAAAAATCATGTATTACTTTTATGATAATATTATTCATTTCCATGTTATTTAAAATTAAAAAATCATCTCTAAATAGTTATTTGTAATTATCATACCCATACATTTCAATAAGTATTTATTTCCCACAATAAAATTATAATTAATTTGTTTTATAAATTGCATCACAAACAAAATTAACACATTTTATCTGATAATTATATCAATTGGGATTTCTAGTAAGAGGTTTTAAAACATAGAAACCTTATAATTATCTATATGTAATGATAACATTTTAAAATTTACATTTATTAGATAAACACATTATATTAAAGGTATTTAAAATATCAAATTAGATATAAATTTAAATCTCCAAAAATTATAAGAATTGAAATCTAAAAAATTTTCTTATTCATAAAATAAATCATATTTCCTATAAAAAATATGAATTAAACTTAAATCCATTTTATTTTATTAAAATTTAAATATATTTTTCTCTTTAAATTTTTATAAACATTATGGTTTTTTAAATCATCCAAAAAACACATTTAAATATATTATCAAATAATAGAGTATATGGTATTTTACAACTAAGGCATAGTTTATAGAGATTAATTACAAATATAAAAAGTATATATTAATGTTATAAAATTGTTATAAATAACCTATTTTTTGACCCTTTATAAAAAATAATCCAAAACCTTTATACCATAAAATCTACAAATATAATAAACCTTTTTCAATAGATATGAAATGTAAACATTTTACACTTGTTGTCTCCATTAAATATTTGAGTCACATTATCCCTTAAATTTTTTATGAGGATAAATTATTGATCATTTTATGATCATTCACTAATAGAGCACCAATTAGTGTATTGTGTTCCTTGGAAATAATATAAAAAAATTTCTTCCATTTTTAGAACAGACAATATAACACCCTTATGAAATCACTAGGTTTGTTCAGAGTGTCAAAATCACTCATGCACATATCCCTATATGTTAGAGGATATCGACTAGTGATGAGGGTAAAAATAGTATCATTTGGAGACTATACCCAAGGTCTTCATATTAATAAAATAGAATCAAAACATGTAATAAATAAATTCACAAAAAAACCAAACAGAGATCAAAACTCAATAATAAAATTAAAAAACTGGTTATAGAACAAAACAAAACAAAATATTCAAATTTTGGTGAGACAAAAAATGTTTGGTTACCAATGGATAAAAACACAAACACTGCAGTCATATTTTTTAGTCCAACAAAACATTTCTTCATTCCTCCAAGATCCACCTACTTAGCTGCCCAACAAAAGGCCCTTGACCTTAGTGATTCTGTATAATTTTCATCAAGATGTGCATGCCTCTTGTGAAAATAAACCTAGTATGTCACAACCATGGTTTCCATAACACATAGTGCATATTTATATAATGGTGTATTTCGTGATGGTATATAAACTCCCAAATAAGAAACCAAAGATATGTCTGCCGATCATCAACATACTAGGATAAACTAATCATAGGATGTCTCTTTTTAGACTATATACTAGAAGAAAAGTCACTCACACCATCACATATTAGGTCAGAAAATTTGGGCAACACATGTCTTAGATCAAGGCACATCCCCATTCATACTATGAGTCAATAAAAAGGTTATCACACCCCTGACTCAATGAAGGGGCGGTCCACAAGGATGATATTCCCCTATATCTACTCATTAATGCGTTAAGGATATCCATCCCACGGTTGAGCCTTGCGTCAAGGAACAAGGTTTCCAAACCCCATCCCTTATCTTGAGTAAGTACATAAGTTCTTCGTAGCCATTCTATGTCCTCAGATCCCATTAGCACCATTATAACCATGTCGCACTCGCAAATGTTCCTCCCCTAGGGAATAAAAAATCCATGATTATCCACCTATCACATTGATACTTGATAAATAATTTCATGGGCCAAGGATTCACACCCAATATGTCATATTAAAAAACCCGCAATGATAAAAAGAAATAAAAATTTCTAATGGGCTACTAACAAACACTATAGATAAAATCACCATCATACTATATAATACAATGGTTTTAACATCTTCACATACATAAACACATGAAAAGAAAGATCATATATCATTATAGAAACTATATACAATAAATGGAAGGATTAAAAACACTAGATCCAATGTATATATATCAATAAATTAATAATGGAACATTAGATCTTGATGGGATCCATAGATCTAGGAAACCTAGACAACATCCATGATTATCCTCGACAGATGAATATAATTAAAAATAGAATGAATGAATAATAATATTTATAAGTTAATGGATCAATTCAAGAATGAAATAATAAAGAGATTGGGGAGGTGATGGTGAAATATATCAAAATAGATCTTCTATATATATTATGTACATAGGAGGGAAAACTAGGAGGATAATTTAAAAAAGGTATAAAAAATATAAATTAAATATGTACCAATAAATATTGGAATGTTTAATCACCACTGTTTGGAAAATAGTTATAGGAAAATCATGTATTTTTGCATTATCCATCAGAATTATAGTGGAACCGAATTTTAATCTCAGGTATTGCTAAATTAGTCAACTATATGGCGAAATTTCACTAGCTAGAAATAGGCACACTTGAAACTCCATTGTGTGTCTTAGTGTCCCATAACTCTTATAATTTTGTTTCCCATCCTATAAACACCTTTATCATGGATTAAAAACATAACCATGAAATGTAAAAAAAATATACCTCCTAATATAAGGGATGTCAAAAATATCCACCTTTAAAAAAAATTCTTTATGATTTTTGATTACTGGTCTTACTCAATCAACTAATTGTATTACACCCATATACCTAACACACACTCCCATGTATCCTCTTAGATTAGTTTGTGGTTTCAAAAAGCTCAATGTAGTGATACTTTCTTCCACTATAAAACATTCTCACTCTTCTCCATAATATGTACCATTTTATCCATAAATTATGTATTTCATTCTAATGCATGATCATCACTATCAATCAAATACATCGTATCAGGCATGTACCTCTAAATATGAGATAAAATAAACATGTTATCCATATATCAATACTATGGAGGGAGGACCAATCAATTGGACACTTATCTGATATGATCGATGATTTAAAATTATCCCAAAAAACATGTTTCCATCTTCTCCTTCTTCTTTTAACATTTATTTCATTATTGAGGTGACACACACAAGAAAACCAAATAACCAATAGTGAATTCCAAGGGTTGTATCCTATAGTTAGCATATGGTCACTTCTTGATCCGAGTAGCCACCAATGGCTTCTAAAACAACTATCCATGATTAGAGGTGTTATATATAATACATGTTTGTATAATAACTACCTCACTTTTTATACTCTAGAATGTTTATGAATGACATGAATGACCTTAAAAATCCATGAACTCTGCCATCTAAATCGGAGATAGGTAATTGTTATTTCATGAAAAATAATTCTATGTAGAAAATGATTATCCCATGATCCATTGATTTATAGGATAGAAGAACAAACAATATAAACCCAAATAAATATCATCCTATCTTATTACACATTTTAATGTAAATGATATTACATTCTTAGTATCAATTGAAACACTATTTCATTCTGTTGGACATTCCAAAAAAATGATATGAAACAATCTTCACAATCAGAAACTATGCTTTCAAGCACCCCATGTAGTCATACGATCACTCACAAACTCAACTATAGAATGGTTTTTTTGAATTATCATGAAATGTACCACATTCATCATCTAATAAATTGGATCCCATATAGAATTTCTACCTCTTAGGTCTTGGTTAACCCTAAAAAATTACAATCGTGACCTCATCCCACGTCCACATGGGTGTGAGAAGAGGATAAAGAAAACCAAAATTTCTTGGAATATCGGCCACTATCTGTTGAAAAGTAAGACCATTATAGAAAAAACTCAAAATTACACACTTTATACCTCACTTCCATAAGTATAATATGATATGATGACACATATTTATTGATCTATATTGTACCACCCAAAACAAAACATGAGAGTCCCTTATCAGCTCTTCCCCCATGGAATCCAGAACTACAAGTCTTCTATTAATTTAGATGAGATCATCTCCATCTATAGACTATCCTTGAAATGGATCTATCCCCACAAGATGTTCTTGTATCAATATGAACTCAGAATCTGATTTTTGGATGGATATCTCCCGGTCCACTAGGGAATATGTGATATCTATGGGGGGGAATTTCATCTTCATTGGATCAACATATACACCCATATACATCCTAGAAAATAAGATCATTCATCCCTCCCAATCCACTAAAGGATTATCCATAAACTTATATATATATATATATATATATATACTGAGCGAATTTGAAAAAACACTACATGTTCTATGCATATAACCATATCAATGTCAAAGATCAGTAGAGAATCAAAGCAACACCACTTCCAGAGATTCAGGTACCACTAAGAAAATGTATACCACAAGATCTTGTTGTCCATATAAATGAAAAATCATTCTATTAAATGATATTTTCTCCAATATTTGATGGTATTGATCACAACCACCAACTCACTCTCTTGAGTAGGTTTATTCCTCCTATAAGGTAATAGTTTAATATACCCCCAAGAAATTTCCTGATCACTCTACCAAAAAATATCCCCCAAACTAAGACAAAAATCATTACTGAAAACTCTATATCCAATACTAATATCACATAAGATCAAAATTATAGGTAAGGTTAATATCATATTCTTCTATAGGAGGGCCTCTTCATAGTCTTCTATTCAATCAAAAATCACCCCATTCTAGTTAATCATATTAATTATCACTACTAAATAAGATGATTACTGAATGAATGGTCTATAGTACCCAACAAAACCAAGGAAACTCTTAATCATGAAAATATTCCAAGATTTTTTCTAAGAGATCACTTCCTCTACCCTTTTTATCAACTACGATTTCCACCTAAAAGATAACATGCCCCTGGAATATCACCTCATGAATCCAAAAGTAACACTTCAAAATACTAGAATAAATATATTGGTCAAAATGTTAACTCAATATGATTTAAAGGACTATAGAATGAATCTCTAGTGTCTATGGGTATATTAGGATTTCATCATTGAATAAAAAGAAGAAAGTGTCATGATACGAATGAATGATATAGTACATGAGAGCCATAAACACCACTAGATAATTCATCAAACTGATAGGCTTGGAATGATATCAATACAGTTCATATATACTCATAAACACAAGAATTGGAACTGAGGTTGGTGGTAGCTTGGTCTCAATTCCATCTTGTAGAACCACCAGGATCCACTTAGTGGATCAAAGAAATCATCGTTTCTTGGGAAACAATACCTACCAATTACTATAACATGATTTGGAATCCTATCGTCAACGCACAAATCAATTCTCTAGTATTTCATCATAGGGAAAACAAATATAGACCCTAAATGTTACTTGTTTAGATTGAAAATGATTATTGGGTCCAAATCCTCAAGAAACACCTTTAGCTACTTTGTCTGTACTGGTGACACATGATATAGAGGGATAAATATGGGATTAAATATGTGAACAAGTTCAATATCATATGAAATTCCTCTATCATGATTATGTCTAGAGAAACATCAAAAAAGATATCCCAATAATGGTCCACTGTTGAATGAAAAGAGGAGGGATCCATTACATGATATACCAGGAGGTGCATGCATTCTACCTATGAAGGTATTTCCAAAAGAACATAGTTTTTGTAATGATATTCCATATTTAAAATCCCATTAATTGTTCAACAAAAATACCTCCACCTTATTTAATGTAATAGATATCCACCCCTTTAATTTGTTGATGTGATTTTGATAATTGGTCATGTCTTCCAAGTTAAAAATTACATAAAATAAATATGTATCTATGATCACGATATCCCAAAAATATTTTTAATTGAAAACAAATATTGGATAATATAAACATCACAAGATATTTTTCACCATCATCCACAAGGATGTATCAAGGGAAAGAATATTGGAAGATAATTTTACCATAAAATCTATCACAAAAATGATTTAAATAGATTTGAAATAATGGGATGTACCTTTCTATGACATGGTAGTAAAAGGTTCATAGAAAATATGAATCCAAACATGAATTATAAAATGTCCATATATACCATTAATCTGAATTTTCTATACTCTTCACACACTTACTATTTCGGCCCCACAAATCCATCCCTCAGACACTAGGTTTATTTTATTCACTAACCCCAATGGATTTTTCAATATTAATAAGATAATTTTTTAGTACCATGTATTGAAACCCATATCTTCCTATAACATCTATAGAAACCCAAACACAACTCCATATCAAATAAACACTAAGGATTCACTATCCTTATATATCATTTAAAATTTTTGAGATTCAAGTTAAAACAAGTGATAGTGTCTTTTTCTTACATAATTGAAACACATGTTTAAACATCCTTCTCAAGAAAGATTTGAAGAAAAAATAACCCACTCCTACTGTATGTTTTTTTCCTATCATGTCTCCCCATCTTCCTTGTTTTTAATACAAAAAAAATTCCTCACTCTACCACTTGGATTCATTCTCCTTATTAAATTATGGGATGACATATAACCTTTTTCACTGTCCTTCTCGAGACCCTTTCTGATGATTAAGGACTTTCATTGAACCTATTAAAACATTTTCATGTAAAAACTCCCAAAATAGTGTCTCATAATATTTCAAAGGGAGATCTAAAACATTCAGACCTTATATTCTTTATTTCCTAAAAATGTTTGAAGAGAAGAATATTTTTTGAAATGGGATAAATAAGAAGATACTTGTATAATTTCTTATATTATTTTTATAATCTAATAAACTCAATTCAGATACAATGTATTTGGAGAAAATATTTATGAAATATATTCTTGAAGGAAACTCATGTTAGAACCACATGTCTCTTTTTTTGGTTCATAACACCCCACCATCTCCTCATGGGTTCAATATTAATGAATAAAGATATCATAAATTGTTGATCATTTTGATTGTTTACTAGATCAATGATCCCCTCAATGAAATTAATATAATCATCAGTGTACAGTGGTCCTCAATTTCCCCAAAAGGATAGGGGATAATGATGCTGGAGATCTTGAGAAAAATCGACCATTTTTTTATGATCACATACACCATCAACATGAACTATGTGAAAACATAATTTTAATGTTGTATTACTTCATTAACCACCAAAGATGATATTATATCATGATTAGATACAACCTTCAATATGTCTAGATGAAATAAAGAAGTTATATACATTAATATAACACTCTTTCCAAAATCCAAATATAGTCCAACACGATAATATCATGGTGACATTATCTAAAATTAAAAACAAATGCATTGAGATTCGTTCAATAGATTAGAGGGATGAACAACATAAGTAAATAAATGTAGAGGAAAAATATATATATATGGGGATTTATCTTATGAGACTTCCCTTTTATACAAGGTACTACCACAATATCACTTCTAAGGGCCTAACCCAAGTCTCTAGTACATGAATGTTTGTTATAGTGATATTAATATACAAAAAAACACATTATCAATTTGATTATTTAAATTTGATAAAATATATAGAAAAAATCATATATAATTATTTACCACTAAGCATTAATAATTTTATTTATTATGTATAAAAATATACAATATACATAACAATAAAAGCTACATGTCTTGTCATGATGGATGAATGTTCCCAAATCCCATAAAATTTGGAAAACAATAGTACAAAATATCAATATGGATATGTAATTCCATAACATGTAACATCAATACAATTATTGGTGACTCGCGTGTCCTTTACAAAATATCTAGTATGATACAAAAGTGACTCCCCTACTTAAGATTTAAATATCCTTTGTCTTTTATACCATTACCCATATATAGTTAGGGAAAAATAAAAATTTCATTGATAACAAATTTTAATGCCCTGACCAAATCAACAGATATGGGAAATGTGTTGTATGATCTCATGCATGCCTCCCCAAACAAAGAGGTGAATGACTAGTGGTCAGGATCAAAACAAAATGGGGGAGACTATCCTTTTTATCAATATATAAACACTAAAATCATAATACATAAAAAAACCTAGAAAAAAATATCATAAATAATTATGATATGTAATGACATATCATTCATATAATAAAAAACCAAAACACTCCCAATATTTAGAGTGAACTAATGTATGATACATCATGAAAAAAAACTAAAGCAAAATAGTAATAGACTTATGTATGTCTCATCACTGAATTAATACTATAAGATCCAACTTATTATCTCCTCAATGTAGGACCCTTTACTTTTGATAGACCCCTATTCATTAAATAAAAATGTGAATCCAGATTCCATTATTGGTTGTGATCATAGAACCAATCGTAAAATTCCAATGCATCCTTAATACAAGGATCATATATAAAATTGTATATGTTATGATGGTAAGTAAATTAAAAAAAATAAATCCATCCATGTGTCATGTGATCACGTGCTAACCTGGATTCCATGATCCCTAAATGTACTTACTTTTGATTTATTATAGAAGAGATGTCTCAAAACTGACTCAGGAATAATTGCTGACAATGTGTGTGGGGAATGTCAAAAATGAACGGGTCCCCTCTCTTAAGATGCATGAAAACCCTATGGGATTTTGGGATTTCTCCGAAATATCCCAATGTTTAGAGGAGTCCATGTAGAAAGCTTAGAAAACATGTCTATTTACTCTTGTAGTTTGCGCATGTAGAGACACAATGGACAAGTCTCCCATGGTTGAACATATAGAGGACCCTAGGAAGCTAACATTATTACCAATGGAGCCTCCTCCATAGCTTCACAATTCCCTGCCAACTAAGGTGCTACCTCCGGCCCAGCAACACCAACCTCAAAATCGGTAGGCGTCCCTTCATAATACAATGTTACTTTCTAGGTGAGTTAACCAGGTTCCAACTCCTTGACAAGCTCTTACAACCCCTCATTAGCACCAAACACTCAGATCCCCCTTCTCGGATATAAAGAACTAGACCTACTCATTAAATGAGTCTCAAATCATTGGTTATTTCTGAAGTGCCTTGGAACATGTAATTCTACTGTTTCTAGAATGGAGGATGCCCAAAGAGGCAGAGATCACATATCGCCACAATTACTGCCCCAATCACCAGATTTTGGAGGAAACCATAAAGTGGTGCTTTGCCTTTAATGATTGACTTCCTGACCAGGTTGATATCATCATATTCAGGCTAGGGCAATCTCAAATAGGTCGGATGTGTATCCACACTTCTTGATATCGATAGTGATAGTGAAGGTGAGTGGCAGCATGTTCCTAATTACTGGTCTAAAATATATGACCACTGGATAGCTCATAAGGAAGTCACTCGTGCCCATGGTATTATCCGTGCACATATGAATCGACCCAATCCTTTAGAAGTCACCATGTCCCCCGCAGCCTGTACTTCTATGCCAACATATCAGCCTTCATCCTCCTAGAAGGGCAAGCATTGACGCTATAAAGGAATGAAAATTCCCCCAACGTTTCAGTTAATATTGTGATGCTATTAAACCCATACATGATTCCCGATTACAAGGATCGTCATGCAGATCCTCCTAATGTACCCAAACACTGTTTGCATCGACAGAGCCGTGGTTACATGAGTTATCAGGATGCATTGGTCAGTGACTCCATCCAATATTTGCATGCCACAAAAACTAGACAACATCCCCAATATAGATCTCAACATGTGCAGCCTTCTCATCTTGTTTATCCAGGTTTTTCCTAACCACCATTTTTTCTTCATGATCACGCATAGCCACCACGATCATGCTACTATCAGCCATGTTACATTTTGGATCAGCCTCAGTTATCGAGCCCTCATCCGGTGGTAACTCCACATGTTTCTACTAGTGAGCACCGGAACATTCCCATCATCAGTCGTTTACTAGTTTATCCAAAAGGACTCATCATGCCTCCTACCAAAGAACGACCTCTTGTATGAAGAAGTTCACGCTTGGCATAGATGTATGATATCCTTAAGAATATTACCATCGTTCCTACAATAATCTCTTTCCCCAAGGCTATTCACATGTCAATAGATATGTGTGAATCCCTCGCTGAGGCATTAAGAATCCCCCTCCAGTTTGGGATGGAGGTAATAGTCACCGAAGCCTTCCATGCTGAGGTAGTCGAGCATTATGAATTTCAGGATATTATCTCTTTTTTTAGACAAGATGAAGGGTCTCCCATTAAGGGGAACATCCGACCACTTTACATCACTAGATACTTCAATATTGTGGAGGTTCTTCACTATATTGTCGACACGGGCTCTAGGATCAACCTTATCCCGACCCAAACGTTCAAAAATATGGGGATGTCCAAGGATGATCTAATCCCTTATGACCTGAAAATTCATGGTTATGATAGGATGGAATAGAAACTAGTTGTAATGATCATCTTGAAGACCCATTTCGGTGTCCAGGTAGCAAGAAATGAGTTCATGGTTGTCTCACAAGACACCACCTACAACATGTTGATTGGTAGGCCTTGGATCCCCCTTCACGTGGTGGTCCCTTATTTGTATAACCAATGCCTTATGTAATGCCTTAACGGTTTAGTATGCAAAATCTAGAGTGATGAATCCCCATTTTACTCTTGTTAATCCCTCTACATGGATGATAACTATTACAAGGGCAAGGAAAAGAAGATTCAGGCTAATGAGGTTGAACACGCTAAAAATTCGACCGACCTTTGGAAAGACTAGGATGATGACTACATTTTTTCGATCCACTGAATGGAGACTACAAACCCAAATCTAGGACTATGATTTTCTGTTTTTTAATGAGGGGGAATAAAATTACCAAGTCTAGGAGATGTCAAAATATCAGCTCGTATTCCTACAAAAATTAGGCTCAGGGGATCCTAGAACCTTCAACTCTCATATGGTATTAAGATGTCCGCCTCATGGAAACGACAATACGTCATAGTTGCTTGTTTCAACTGGCTATGATAAACCTAATCAAGACAATATGACACTATTTCTTTGATATAATCATGTGTGGCCCCATGGGACGAAGTACAAATGGGATCAGGTCGACAACCTTTTTCCCCATGGTGTCGGTAGTAGAAGATCCCCTTGATGCGATGTCTGTCACTACTCAGGCTGGAACCAGTGTCCCTTTAGGGATTGTCGACATGGGTGAATCACCTCAAAATGATGATCTGTCCTCCATGAGTAAAGGAGGGGATTTGGAGGATTCCACTCATACATTTGATGTTTTTGTCTCCACCATGGTTGATGAATTGGTACATGTGAACCTTAGTAACAAGATGAATCTGAAACCCACATTCATCAGTGTTGCTATTCGAGTAAAAAAAACATCAATACATGGACTTCCAGAAGTAGCATTATGATGTGTTTTCCTGATGTTATGATGAGATTCCTAAACTAGATCCTTAGGTCTCAAACTATAGCCTTGTACTTCTAGGAAATCATCACAGGTTCTGACAACATCCTAGAAAGATAGACCCCTCTCATAGTTCCATGGTCAAGGCCGATGATGATAAAATCATCAAATACAACTTCATCAAAGAGGTCTATTATCCCAAATGGTTATACAACATCAATCTCGTTAGGAGGAAGAACATATAGATAAGAGTCTACATCAACTTTCCGGATCTCAACCGTCACTGCACGAAGGATTACTTTACCCTTCCTATGACAGAACTATTGATTAAATACACCTCTATGTTCCATGATCTCTCATTCATGTATGGGTATTCTAGATATAATAAAATTTGAATGGACCCTTGGGATGAAGTTTCTACAGACTTTAGGGCACCACATGGTACTTTCTCTTACCAGGTACTTCCCTTTAGTCTAAAGAATGAAGGTACCACCTATCAGTATGCCATGTATGACATATTTAATCTGATCCTTGGAACATTGGTAAAATTCTATGTGGAAGATTTAGTGTTCAAATATCACTAGTTCTGGGACCATCTCCAAGATATCAAGAAAGTGTTTGGGTTCCTCCATTCTCTCTACCTATAGATGAATCCCTTGATGTGTTCCTTCTGGTTCACCTCTGTAATTTTTCTTAGCTACTTTGTCTGATATAGAGGCATTGAGATCAATCCAGAGAAGACCAAGGCCATCATCTAGATTTCCCCTATGAGAAACAATCTATGAGCTTTGAGGAAATGAAGGCCACATAGCCTACATACTCTAATTCATTAAAAATCTAGCTTGAAAGTGTATTCCCATTTCCCAGATCATTAATAATGTTTATGATTATCATTAGGACAAGGAGTGCCAAACTACGTACGAAGAGATCTAAAAGTACATATAATAGCCCTTGGTCATGATGCCACCCATATCTGGAATGCTTCTGGTCCTTTATGTGACCGCTCTAGAATCATCTCTCAGAGCCCTTCTCGCCTAGAAGAGAAATGAAGGAATAGAAAAAAAATTATACTATCTCAGCAACATGATCATCATTACAAAGACTATACATTCATCTATAGTGATGATCTGCCTTATGCAGGGTTTCAAAGTGCAGATAATGAGACACTTCCGACAGCAGCATGAGATACATCTAGTGTCCCGTTTGGATCCCCTAATTTACATTTTGGACTTCCTCATGTTAAAGGAACATCTAAATCACTGGGAAGTGATTTTCTAGCTGTTTGACATCAGGTTTTTCTCCTAAAAGGCCATCAAGGGATATGAATTGGTTGACTTCTCTTCCGCTCATCTAGCTCCCAAGAACCAATATCTGGATCTTGACTTTCCAGATGAGGAAATCCTCTCAGTAGATAAACCCATTCCACGATTCTGTAAGTATTTTGATGGTGCTCCCCAAAGCCATACTGGTAGAATACTAAATGATCTCGGAATCAATTAATTGGGTTAGGGTATCATCTTCATCAAGATGGTGCAAGATGTTATGAAATATTCATTCCTATTCTCAGAAGGTTATAACAACAACGATAAAGAATATCAGGATCTCATTAATGGTCTCGAGCTAGCCCTCAAGATTGATGTTTCCCATTTACATGAGAAAGGGGATCCTAAACTAGTCATCCATCAAATCAACATTGACTCTGTCATCAGAAAATCAGAGCTCATACAATTGTTGGAACATACACTCTCATTGATAGCCCATGTCCCATCTCATCCAGAAGTTACTCATGTCCCTCATTCATAGAATGGGTGAGATAACACCTTGTCTATATTGGTTTCGTCTCTAATAGAACCTATCCATGATAATTTGATTACACATGTGTTGCACCAGATATTCATCTCTCCCACACATTAGACGATGATGATACCCTAGAGGTAAGACACCTTTCCACCAGTGCCTCCATGTTAGGACCCCAAGTCCCTATACAGTAATTCTAGAGGTGACTCCAACTAGAGGAACCCTTTATCGCGTCTCTCTATCTCCACAATATCCCAGATGATCGATCTGAGCATGAGAAAATCCAATCGAATGCATTGAATTTCACAATCCATAGTGGTCCCAATCATGATAAGATCCTCTACAAATGGGTTTTTGATGGGATTATCCTCTATTTCATTCATTGAGGTGAGATTTCTTAGGTATGCTGGAGGTTCACACCGGTTCTTGTGGGGTTCATCAGACAGGATCGAAACTCTGTCACCAGATCCAGAGATTGGGGTATTTTTGGCTTGCCATTATCTGTGACTGTATCATGTTCAACAAGAGGAGTCATGGGTGACAAATCCATGTTAATTTAATGGATCATCAACCAGAGCCCCTCCATACTACAATGTAGTCTTGGACCTTCACAGTTTGGGGAAAAAATGTCCTGGGACCATACCCACCGGTGACAGCTCTCTAGTGCAAGTTCATCCTAATCTCTACGGATTTCTTTTCCAAGTGGGTAGAAGCAGTTCCGATCAAGGGATTCTGGCCTAATTCTATGGTTGAATTTGTGAGGTGCAATATAATCTACCAATTTGGATTCCTTGACATTGTCTTCACTGATAACATCTCCAAATTCTGATCAACCGAACTAAATAAGTTGTATGCCAATTACAATATCTATTCTAACCATACCTCCCGCTATCATGCACTATAAAATGGACAGATCGAGGCCTTCAACAAAACCCACTCTAACATTCTACATAAGATGGTTGGTGAGAAGAATAAGATTTGTCCAGATAAACTCCCCAATGTACTCTGGGCTTATCAGATGATGACTCATAATTCCACTCAGGTGACCCCATATTCCTTGGTGTAGAGAAGAAAGGTGGTCCTGCCCATCGAGATTCAGTTTCCCTCACTGTGAACATCTATCTATGATTAGAATACATATGATAAGGCAACTGAAATTCATTTGGATGAACTAGAAGCACACGATGAGAACATGATTCATTCCCCGCACAACCTGGAGAGGCATCAGAATAAGATAGCTATAGCTTTCAACAAGAAAGTCCACATCCACTCTTTCTTATAAGGTGGAGTGGCGTTATCCCTGAGAATTCCAAGGATACCTGACAAGAAACCCCCCAAGATAGATCCCATGTGGGAAGGACCTTACATCATTAACAAGGGTTACCCCTATGACACATACTCCCTAGTTTCCATAGATGGTGAGCATATAACTCCTCCCATCAATGTCAAATTCCTCAAGCAGTACTTTTCCTGAGTAAGCCCATCCTACGTGACATTAGACTGTATGTGATCCCTCATGACATTAAACTATACACAATCCTACATGACCTTAAACTATACTGTATTCACCACATGATGTTAAACTATGTGATCCATCAAAGTTGAAGGACGTAATACAACTCAGTAGTCGTCCTGCTTGACGTTAAATTACATTGTCCTCTAGCATGATTTTAAACTAAGAGCTACAGATATACCATTATGGCATGTTCTACATGTCCTTAATCTAATATCAACACAATCCTCATTGAATTACATTAAACTGTACAAGCATTACAAGACCTACATTTTCCATGATTCCTATGCTCATGGGATACATATGAACTATTGGACCTATCGTTTAAGAGTCCATCCCCCAAATTCTTCTCATTGACTACCCCTGGTTAATGTTATATTAGAGGATCGCATATGGTGTAGTGTAGAATTCTTTGGCCCCACTAATGTTGGGTTTGCGATGATCACACTATGTTCCCCTCCTCGTTCTTCTATCCTCCCATGTCTGCAACACATGACTTTAAACAGAATGAACCTTTCATAACTAAGTGTGGCTTGATTCCCAACCTAATGGGATATGTAGAAATTCCCAAACATTTTTTCTATAGGCCTAGACCCAAACATTATGATATCCTTTAGGGTCCAGCCCCTTGGGCCATATATATCTTGAAACACATGGTGTGGTACCGTCCTTGTTCCCCTTCATCCACATTGGGTTATTCACGACAGCACCATGTGCCCCCATCCTTGGAGATCTCCATCCCTTTTTCTCGTCCCGTATGTTGTTAAATTGCTCAGTCACATTAACACATTATAGATCCCATAATTTGGGTTTCCATCACCATTGACATTCGAAAGGACCCCCGAACAGTATGGATTCCCATATTTATGACTCGCCTACCATTTCAGGCCAACATCTTGGAGGATTTTGAGTGACACATTAATAGAAGTCCCACATTGGGAATATTTTTAGTTGTCGATGGTCATTTTTTTCCCATTTCAGGTCTTGTGACATAGATTCTATGTTTTGAATACAGTCAACAACCACACTTCATCATTATCACCACCCCTATATGTCCCAAATATTCGGTGTAGTGATTCATTTTACCCTAATATCCCTTCATGAATTTGTATTCATTGAGTTGGAATGTTGGTCTTGTTGGGATCAACCCCCTTGATATATTCCTCCCATTTTCATACCCTTATGTGTTGGGGAGAAACTGATACAATTCCTTGTTTCCCACACAGAGTATTTCGCACATAGGATTATGAGATTTGGTAAGGCAATACCCACATAAAGGGTCATGTGATCATGGACCGAGCCATTTGATGTTAAACTAAGATCACCACAATCCTCATCACCCAATGTTAAAACTGTGAGATCTATCTGAAATGAAGGACCCAAAACCACCCAACACTCGTCCCACATGAAAATATACTGAAAACTACATGGGACTTCTTGTATGTTCCCTAGCCTTATGTCCCATGACCATTTTGGCCCCCAGGGCCATGTTCTCACTCAGGGTTTAGCGGTGTTTTTTGGACTTTATTTCCACATTCACATTGGGTTATTTTTTATATGTCATATACATACCCTTGAGACACCCCCTATCTTCATCCTTGTCACAAGAAGTTAAACTGCATAGGTCCCATCCCACTTTACATGTCATGTCATTTGGGTTCTCATCATAATTAATATCTAAAAGTATCCCTAAATGAAATGTATTCAACGAATATGGGATCTCCTACCGTCTTGAGCAAATGCCCCCAATGGTTTTGGATGACAATTTGATACAAGTATCAATTTGTGAATATGGTAAATTGTCTGCACATAGTTGATTGTCCCCATCCCTGGTCACTTAATATGGATAGTGTGTTGCTAAAATGGAAAGTTGTTATCCTCGATCATTGTTACCATTCTGTGGTCTCCCACATGGAAGGTGAGATGATTCACCCTTTTCACCCATCTATACCACACACATAACATTAAACTGGGTATCTACTGTCCGATATATATGACCATAAACTATGAAATACCTTTTCTTTTTCACATGATGTTAAACTGCATGTTCATTTGGAGAAAGGCATTTTTCTTGATTCCCATCCCCATGGGATAGGTAGGAAAACACAGAAATTTTGTCTTTGGGTCTAGCCCAGGATCATCTACCCTTTCTCTTGGAAACATGGTTTGAGTTCACTCCATGAATTATGAATGGTGTGATGTATGTGGGATTATACCCTTATTGAAATTGGATTCTTTTTTGTGTTGTAATATTTCTTTGCTGACCCCCTCTCAAATCGCCATCCTTGTCTCATGATGTTAAACTGAACGACATCTTTCAGAAATACATGTGGCTTGATTCTCATCTTTATGTGATACATATGAATTCCCTGACCTTTTTCCTTTGGGTCTTACCCAGTTTCATAAAAACCATATCTTCTTTTCTCTGACATTGCTTAAGGATACCAAGGGGGTATGTGGTGTGGTTTGGGCTTATGTCCTCATTCACCTCAGATTTGTAACTTCAACACTACGTACCTATACCTCTTAAGAACTCTCCATACCGTTTTATACCATTGATCTTGTCGATTCATCTGCTTCAAATTGGGCCCCTCAACCATCTTTGGAAATTCACCAATGTGCCCAAGAAAAATCTAATTTAGGACCTAGAGCATGAGATTCAACATAGACATGTTTTCGCCCATTTTCATGCTTAATGTTCCCCTTTATTTGGGTTTCCATCACCTTTCACATCTAAAAGGACCCCCAAAGGGGTATGGATGATTGGACTTATAGATCTCCTTATACCTTAGGCCAATGTCCTAGAGGATTTTGAATGGCACATTGACTTATGTCCTACCTTGAAAATATGGTCAGTAGGTGACACTCATTTTTTGTTCCCATTTCATGTCACACGATGTAGATTTTTTGTTTAGAACATGGTCAACAGTCATTCTCATATTTAAAACACCCCCACCATTAAACCATAAATATGGATTTCATGATTCAAAACATTTTACACTCCTTTATTTCCATGTTGAATTTTGGCACTCTTGGTGATATCCCTCATTTCACATTTTTGCATTAAAGGGATGAAGCCAAAATGAGGTTTCATATTAGACTCTACCATATTTTCCCCATTCTCTGTATTCCACATGCTGTGAAGACCTTCCCCACCCTTGATTTCCACATAAAGCATGGCTCATGTGGGATTCGAGATGTGGTCAAGGATTACACCTTCGTGGAAGAGTCTCACTTCTACGGTCTGAGTTCTACGACCTTAAACTAAGGTCTCCCCACGCCCCTGTCATATGACGTTAAGTTGCCCAACATTTTCATAACTATGCACAGCTTTATTCCCATCTTTATGGGATACATAGGAATGCTTAGACATTTCTTCTCTAGGTTTAGCTTAGGCTCCACTAATTATTTCCTCTATTCAGCATTTTCTCCCTAACATTTAGAGGATTGGGTGGTGTGTCATATGTGGGATTATGTCCTCATTCAAATCATTTTTACAATAGTTTCACCCTATAATCCCCTTTTAGGAGCTAGTCTTTTATGCCTCTCGTCTCACATGATGTTATACTACACACTCAATACTATGTATGGAATGACACACATCTTCCTGGGATACATAAGAACACCCATCCATTTTGTCTTTTGGTCCATCCCCATATCATCTGATCTTTTCCAGCACCTCGGTGTGAGGTTTCTCCATTGGATTTGCACACAGTGTGGTGTGGGAATGGTCCTCATTCACGTTGGGTATTCTTTATCAAACCATGCACATTCAATCTAATACATAATTCTTCTATATGTGTCAAAGACATATGACCTTAAACTATACTGCTTGGTCCCACATGACTCTAAAATGTTGCGTCTTTGTCGCATGATGGTGTAATTCTTGGGTTGGTCCTATCATATGACCTTAAACTATTAAATTATCATCACTACCTCATGACAAAAAATTAAACCACATTGGTGTATCCTAACTTGAGGGGAAATCATGTTTGGTATCGATGATCCACCAAGCCATTTTTCAACATCTACATATGGCTTGATTCCTGTATCAATTCCTCTATTTTCCATCCTAGGATTGTTTCTTTTCAGAAAGAAAACATCCATCCTAAGGAAAAAACTAGATATTTCAAATGTCACTTCTATTTTTGCGTGTTCCAGAGACACATTATAGTATTGTTCCTAGAGTTGGTACCCTACCATGCCATTTTGAGAAATACATATGACATGATCCCTATCATGATGGGGTATGTAGGTATGCTAGAGATCTTTCAATTGGGCCCAGCCCAACATCTACTTTTGGTCCCTTGACCTAAAATCTCCCCCAAGAGCACATGGTGTGGTGTGGGAATATATACTTTTCAACATCGGGTTTTTCAATGGTTGTACCATATGTATGAATTTCTCTTTTCCATTATGGTCCAATCTCAAAGACCTCAAAACTACGTACCAACAGTCCTTTTGCATGACATTAAATTTCATGTAAATTTCAGAACAACTTCTGGCATTATTCACATCCTCATCAGATATGTTAGAATGTCCAAAAATTTCTTCTTTTGGGTCCATCCCTCTATATCTCAAATCCTATCATCTTTTTGGCCCCTTGGCCAGAACCTTATTGGTAGCATGTGGTCGTGAGTACCTCTTGGGTCCCGATTCATGACAGTTTTTACAAAAAAACCACACCATGTGTCTCCCTTGTCACTATAAATGGACTCAACTCCCTTTATCTAACACATATCATTGGCATACTCAAATTTGTTGTGGAAAAGATCCCAAAGTGTGGAATTATCACATGGACATTCCCTCGTTTCATGTCCATGCTTCATGAATCTTTTATTTGGATTTCCATCCTCTACCACATCTGAAGGGACCCCCACTACAACCTAGTCTGATGCCACATTAGATCACCTACCGTCTTGGGAAAACACCCTAGAAGACCTCAGATGAAATTTTATGCATGTCTTCTGTTATAAACATTGTCATCAGTCATCCTTCATTTGTCTTTCACCGTAATAGTCTATCATGATATAGATGCTATGTTTCAAACATGGTTAGAAATTATCCCTTATCGCCACACCACTATCATTGTGATCCAGATCTCAAGTGCCCTGATTCACATATTTCCACTCCCTTATGTTCAAGTAGAATTCTAACACACTCCATTTTACAACTTTCCGCATTTATGTGTGTTAAGTAGGTGGGTCAACAATTTTGGGATGTCATTCACCTAGAATTCAATTGCCCCTAATGTTTGCCTATCTATACCAGGAAAATCCCACCACTAATCCTTGTTTCCCACATCGAGCAAGACTCACATGGGATTAATGGTTTTGGTAAGATGTGTACTAGTGAAGCTGAACCATACATTCCAGTCCACCTACATGACGATTAACCGAAATATTAGAATAACATATGACTTGATTCATATCCTCATAAGGTACATAGGAATGGTCGAACAATTTTTCTTGGGCCCAGCCTAAATTTTTCCATGTTCGTTATCTCTGCCTAATATTTACCTAAGGTTATATGGTATAGACTTAAGTCACCATTCAAGTCAGTTCTATAATGGCCGCATTGCATACTAACCCCTTTGGGGTCTCCCCTTTCACTCTCCATCCTATCGTATGATGATAAACTACACAGTTCATCCAGAACTATGTATAGCTTGATTCCCATCCTCATGGGGTATGTAGGAATGCCCGAACGCTTCTCCTCGGGCCCAACCCCAACTAAGGCCACCTCAGGTCTGTGGACTAAATAATCCCATTGGGAACATGTGGAATATAAGGGCTAGAAGCCTCATTCATGTCGGGATATGTACCGCGCTACATGTTTCTTTTCTAGGTAACCATGTCTTCGACACATGAATTTAAAATACAGCCCTACCCTTAAAATGATTAGTATTCCCAATGATAATTATGGGATTCATTAGTTTCATCACTATAGAGGATTTCCCCCACTAGCATTAGTCTCTAGCCACACTTTTCTCAAGAAATATTTTTGGATTGTTTCCTTCCCTAGTAGGATATGTAGTGACATTTTGATGTCTTGTTCCTCGATACAAAAACATTCCTTTAAGCCTTTAATATGATCTTCCTAGCCTTGTATCCTCTTTTGGGATAGTTTATTTCCTCCATCCTCATCGTAGGACATAAAATTGGGAGCCACTATTTGATCTTGATAGAGAGATCCTTTGAGAAAATGATTATGATCCTTGATCAGACCAATGCACTCACCGAATGTTCTTTCATCATGGTGGAGTAATTTCATGTGTGTTGGACTCTATTCAAACAACCTGTCACTCCACCTTCCACACTTGTGGTGCATAGTATTTGGACCCTCGTCATATTTCATTCTTGAAGGAACCCCATAAAAGTATGGAATCTCGGCCTATGGCTCACCTACAGTCCCGTGATAACATTTTGACCGGATAATGGATTCCATTTCAAGTCAGGCCCTATGTTTCGAACATGGTCAGCAGTCGGCCCTCATTTGTTATCCCCATTTCAGGCTGATACAGAAAGGATATTGTGTTTCAAACATGGCCAATAATTATCCTTCATTGTCATGCCATCCCGTCAGTGTTCTGAATTTTGGGTATTGTGATTCACACATTCCACACCCCTATTTTTTGATTGATTCTAACGCACCTGTAATTTCCTTACTTGTGCACTATAGCACACTAAGAAAATGGAAAATATACTATTCTGAGAACTTCTTTCTCTAGTCAGGCTTCTATCATTCTTCCCAAAATTCTAGATTGGTTTTTTAGTCCCCGGATTCCTAAAGCCTAGATGTAACTCTCTTGTTCAAGAAGAATAACGAGGCTATCAACCCTTGATTCTCACTTCTTGCACGGCCCACATGAACATAGGGATTGACATTTTCTTATTTCTCGAATGTGATAGAAATGCATAAAGTAAAAACAAATAGCATAACTCATGCATTCAATCAGCATAAACAAGAAATGCATGAATGTATGCTTACGAGTTTACACAAATAATAGTGCCAAAGGATTGGACCCTCCCATATATGATGTGACCTTTTTAAAAGAGTGTTCCATATCCAACACTCTTTGGATAGTAGCATACAGGATCCACTATCATCAATTAATCTCATACCCCTCCTTGAGAGAAATGGGGTGTAATTCATCATCCTCAATTTGGTTGAGATCCTCATTGGCTCTGATGATGGCCATCTCCTCAGAGGATCACCACATCTTCTCTTTAGCCTCGGAAAGATAGGCCTTTAGTCATGATATAATCCCCAATTGCACATCAATAAAATCAGAATACTCATCTACCCACACCCTCAACCTCTAGATTTCTCTTTTGTCCTCCTGGAGCCTTTTGATGATCATGGAATTCCTCCACTACGAGCCCACATCAAGGATGCAGCCATGCTCTCGTATTTTTTTTTTCATGAATTCTTGGATGAAAATATGAGGATATTGGTAATCCACTCCTCCAGTGCATAATTCACATAGCCAAGAACAATGCCTCCCCATATGGTTAATCCATTGTGCTTTTGGCTTCCCCCCAAATATGTTCTTGGTCATCTTCCTTGAATGGTGACAAATGACCTTGTCGTCCTCTTCATCAGATGTCGTCTCGTCTCCGTCCTCGGGTTAGGTAGGTTCATATGCGTGGAACATCTCTAGGAACTCATCATAAGGGTCCTCATTAGGTTTCTGATCATGTAGGCCAAGTCCCATGTCGTCTGACTGATCCTTATCATTGAATTCAGCCCCAATGATTTCAGTTTTCGTCGCGCTAATGGTCCCACCTGTGATTGCGAGAACTACGAATTTATCAATATAGGCATATGATTCACTGAACACCAGTGTTTTCATAGGAAAAAAGAACCAGGAGCCCCATTCATCCTCACCAAGGTGGCCCATTCCATTGGAAAATCTATGCATAAAAAATGATCACATATGTTAGTTTGTTAGATTCAATGGATGACAGTTATGAATTCTGTGAAGAAGAATTACCAATACCAAACATCTGGCCTCTCCCCTTAGCTATTTACACTAAAAATTTTGAGATGTGGTCCCCCATATAAGGTTGGGAAATCCAAATACTACCGAAAAACCAACATGGGTTTCCTAGCCCTACTAGGCACAATAATAATTATTGTCATGGGTACAGATCTTGAAGCACTCCAAGTTGCATCTACTTTTGTACGGTAGTGTGTTTTGCATATGAGGCCCTCCTGCACATTATAAATGTTAGATGAGAAGTTTTAAATGACCTGGATAAAGACTATGTGAATGTGGATTAGGGTTTACCTAAAGAACCTCTAGAAACTCCTTCAGTTCTGAGTTTGCGACCTCAACCTCCTACAGATGGATCCCTCTACAAGCTTCCTCTCCCCCGGAGGATCCTTTTGATTCTTATGGTAGAGGGAACCTCTCCCCCAATTCTCAAATTGAAAATTACAGAGGGTTCATTCGATCGAGTATCACCTTTACTCGATCTGTCGATGGAAACTGAGTGACCCAAGAGTGCACTATGTCTTCCAGCTCTGCGATATACTGCTCCCTCTCCGCCCAAGATACTGAAAAACCAACCCTGAAACAACCAATTCATGCTAAATCCATCCTGATGTGGTTTAGATGATTTCACATATGGGAAGGGCTGATAAATTGACTGTTAACATTCGAAATGTCCTAGGACATCAGGAAGATAGCATCCTCAGGAATATCTATATGGTGAAACCGCTTCCCTGGAGCCTGAGTGGGTATCTAACGGAACCACCTGGGTAGCCTCCCTCCTAATAACTTCACTCCTTTAGACCGCTGGTTCCGCCACTACCACCTGCCTTTGGATTAGTTTAGGCCTCACCACTGATTCCACCCTGCCACCACGGGTTATCTTCACCGCCATTCGGCCACGACCTCGAGGTAGATGTGGCACTCCATCAGTAACACGGATGGTCCAATGCTTCAGCATCTCCCTCAGGTATGCTTCCTCCCAACTCTTAACATACCCCTTCACTAGCCCATAGATGGATATGGGTGGAGGTAACTCATTATACATCTTCACATCCTCTCATGTGAATATGTTCCTCATATGCCTCATCACACATGGATAGTCGTCATGGAATATTCCCATGTAGACCAATGGGGTCAACCTCTGCATACATTAGAACTTCCTCACAAAGCGGTGTACGGTGTATGGATCATAGAGAATCTCATGGTCAAAACGTGCCACTAGGACTTCATCCCAAAAGGGCAGGAGGTAGAACCGATGTTCTTTAGTTCCCTAGTCATCATTAGGGGACACACCTGTTGGTAGTGGGAATAGGTGGATGTTGAATTTATCTGCCTTCCAAACCTATTTCAGCACCAATGGTGGGGTCAAAATTGTTGGAAATCTCCCCACCGCATTCAGAATGACTGGTAAGAAGTCTGACCCTGGAAGAGAAATGGGGTTTGGGTATTCATAGATACACATAATATGTGTCTCTATACACCAATACCGAAGATGGAACTGACCACACACCCAGTGTGGATTCTTACCCTCACTAATATGACATAGTACCTTGTACATTTTATCCAACATCAGGATCCATAGGTTGATATGCTCCCCCATCGCCAACATGGACTCCGGGATAAACATGCCTTCTCACACGCCCTTGTTCGTTTCTCGTACTAGTAGTATGTAGCAGCAAATGACTGCTGAAATGAATGCATCCAGCCTAAACATTAGTTTCTTCTCATTACTAATATTTAACCCCCATGAATTCCACTGGCTATCCTCTAAGAGTCACTAGTAAAAGTTCTTCTTGTTGCACAAGACCCCCTTCTGTCATGTTGGAGGCCTCACAAGAAACTTCCCGTCTGTGTGGGAATTCATGAACCACATGAACCACACTTTAAATTTCCCATCCCTCACTAAATAATTTTCCTCTTATGGAACTATTTCCATCAACACCTTTTTCAATAGCGGTATATGCTTTGAGTCATCCATTGTATTCGCTGTGGGAAGGAACTTGTCGTACATCGCTCCCAATATCAAGACACCCGAGATAATTTGAAGGTCCTAAATACAGATACCAACCTCTACATGGTGAAGATGGAAAGTGTTGGTCCTTGACAACCACCTTCTCAGCATCTCCAACAACAGTTTCTTTAGTTGGTAGATGTGTAGTTTTGAGGCCCATGCCACCTCATACAGGACCACTCACCTCAACTCTACCCCAAAATCATCACAGGAGGAACACAATTAGTAGTACCTGGCCTAATCATCAATGAAGTTGCCAACCTAGCGTAATTCCCACTGATCGGTCCACCCCTTCAATTGGTTTCCCAATGCTGCCATCAGAATGGTGTGTTACTGCGGGGGAGAAACCTCTTCTTGCAATGACTTCCCATCAACATTGTTTACATGGTATTATAAGAAATTATAATTAAAGGGTGTATAATACTCCCAGGTGTGACCATCATCTACCCTTAACCACTGGTGTTTGCACGACATACTTTTAAACTCATAGGCTACCTCTTCCCTGCTCACTTTTAGAATGAAAACATCATCCCTCAGATCGAATCCATATAGAGGCAACCGTTTCCGCATAGGGTAGTTCTTATGACAACCTAACAGCAGATCCACCAGAGATTCGTGGTCTGAGTGGCTCCACACATACTCCCCATTGCCCAGGTTATCATCCAACTCATTTATCAAAGATTCCTCCTCAAGCACCCCCCCCCCCAATAGCTCCTTGATGAGACATTCAGTCATAAAATTCTATAATTTTTTTTTGGTTCGCGGAGCTCCTTGATAGAGCTATTTCGCAGAGTTCAGCCACAAAGGTAGGTTACAAATCCTTTCCACAGACCTCACAGATACAAGCTGTGGATTGCACACACACAGAGTCAGAATAATCGTTGTGTGTGTAGAGGAGAAATGACCCGATTTGTAATGAACAGTCACATAGCATGAAAAGTTTCATGAATCAAGAGAAAAATTACCAAAAACATAAAGATGAGTAATGAAATTAGAAAGTTAATTCTCCCCTATTTATAGTAGATGACCATCATGCTTCACAGAATTCCTGGCCATAGTGAGCATCATGACATTCTCAACTCACGCCTTTCTTGTTTGCACCATGACCCTACTTTGTGATATTGCTTTACGATTTACCTCATTTTTGTTGATCTTACCGCATACTTTGACCCTATTTCACTCCAAATCTCCAAGTATGAGGGGGGATTATTTGGTTCCAAAATATGGTTAGAGTAATAATTCTCAAAGAGAACACCAACTCCCAATGGTTTTCTTCATAATGCTCCTTCGCGATGCCCTACAACAGTATGTCCATCCCAAATCATCATCCCCCCTCTACGTCTACCATCAAGTAAAAGAGGTGGAATACTCTGCAGTTATGACTCAATCGACAGTGTTCTTTGCGCCATAGAGGGAAGTAGATCACCTCTACGATTCCTTATAAATTGATAGTTTCCTCTATAAGCGTAAAAGAGAGAATTCAGGAGGACTCTCTGACAAGGAGGGGATGGTAATCGACTCCATGGTTATGGAAAACCTCATGCAATCTGAATCTGATCACAAATCACCACCTGCCTTTGTAACGAGCTATTGGAGCTATGCACTACATCTTGACTATAAATATCGGGCTTCCCTCAGACCCAAATGATGGATAGACTAACCTTTTGTCTTCTCAGCTCTCAAATCCCGAATCCATATATTCTCTGTGAAACATTGATAAAAATGATCTCTTCAAGGTACTTGAGAATTTCTAATTACCTTTCCCTTAACTCAAAAATATCCCCTCTTCAAGCAAGGATTACCCTCTTGGAGACCATGCTCCCTCGCAAAGGAATGAGATCCCTAAGAGGACTCGGGTCTTCGCTAAGCACTCATGCTCCATGAAGAACCTTCTATTGACATGTGAACCCCATGCTAAGGTAGGATCACTATGATTCACAAAGTAGATTCTTTAGCAATGAAAAGCTTTGCAAGGCACCCATGCTCTGAAATGTCCTACTTCATAAAGCACTTTCACTTTGTGAAAGAACCTATATATGTATTTATACCCTATGCCTAGGCTAGGACACTCCACATTGAAAATCATACCCCTTCATGAAGTCCCTCTATCCTGTAAAGCACCAGAGCTTCGTAATGTCCCTTCATGTGACCACCTTTCCATTAAAAACCCTTCTCCAATATGACCCTCCAGGTTTGTAAAAAGTGATTTCAAGATCTCTTGGGAAGTGCTTCACGTTTCATTGCTTGGCCTCACGGATATTCACATGGGCATGATAATGGCTATATCTTCTTCTCATAGCCATTCTAACATGGGCCCCTCAATGGATCACTCCACAAAACTGCCACACTATGGCATTGCTGATTCCTTCCCTTTCTTAAGGGTGGTTTGGTATCAGTTATGTATTTCCTTTGGGGGTGGAGTAAATCCACCTCATCAAAGATTTTGTACATTTAACTACCAAGCATCATCATCCCTAGTACATGATGTTAAACTGTAGCCTCACCCCATGAAATATACATGGGGTACCCCAACTCGGAAAATATATATTCTCACTAGTCTCGATGGGAGTGAGATCTTCCTCTAATGGAAAGAGATCCTCTTTGTTGGAGTAGCATCTATTCCCAAGGTAGGGAAACCATCATGGTGTATTACCCTACCCTTTCTTCTGATAGGTATCATCCCTTCTCCTCCTTTATTCTTAGATTCTCAAAGACATTAGGATAGATGGGCATAGAGACCTTCATCACCCCATCCATCTCCCTCTAGGATCTGTTGCAACTGGGCCTCCATCCTGGAGTAAGTCCTAATCTCCATCTCCCTAGTCCTCCAAATAATTTTATGCCTTTATTACCTCTTTGGGTCACTAACCATGCATAATACCTACTCTATTCCTCACAGAAAAACCTTTCGCAATGTGATAGTCAGTTCTTTACTGCCTCTTGTTTCACACACTGATCATGACTCATGTGGTCTTAGAGTATGCACCGACCATGACATACAGTCGGGTCAATATAGCGTGTAATCCCCATTCCCCCATTTCAATTTACATGGACTTTGATTCAGGTCCCCTAGTACGGTTATGTAGGAAGCCTCCCTATGGTTCATGCCCCACACCCATTGGTCCCGACCACTTCATGTTAGTTCACCCTTGTCCTGCATGACGTTAATCTGTCTACCCCTTTCCTTCCTACACAACATTAGATAGTTTTCTTGTGAACTACATGGGTTTGATCCATGTCTCCCAAATGGGATATGATTGGAGGCCTCCCTGAGGTTCAAACCCATCCCACAGGAATCTGGTGTAGACCCCATCCAGTGGTTAGACGTCATAGACCCCATCCATTGATAAGATATTATAGATCCCATTTAATGGTAAGCCGTTGTAGTTCCTAGCAAATGATAATCCACTGTAGATCCTAGAAAATAGTAATACTTTGTCGTCCCCTCTATTGGGGCCCATGTATCTGGTCCTCCCATATAGATTCAGGCCATCTTGGGCCACTAACCATGCGTAATCCCCAGTATGTGTTTGGGCTGCTGTCATCTGTGCACACCCTGATTTCAATGCCCCATCCCGAAATACACAATCATTGATCCTTGTCTCCTAGTTAGGGTACATAGGATGCATCCCTGAGGTTCAACCACATCCAATGATAAGTCGTTGTATAGCCCTTCTAGTGGTAAGCCTTTGCAGACCCCTTCCAACTGTATTTCATTGTATTCCCATTTGTTGTGAACAACATCCTTGGTCATCCCCCATGGCATCATTCCAGTCTAGGCTACTAACCAAGCGTAAGCCCCATCCTGTATTCTGGTCGCTGTCCTCTACACACCCCCTAATTCCATTCCCATCCTAAACTGCATGAATTTTGATCCTTATCACCTAGAAATGGTACGTAAGAAACATATAAAGACCCTTAAATTTCAAGGAAAATTTGTTCATAAATTCTTTAGGATTTTACGAGTATGCAGTTTTTGACGGCACTTGATTCTGAGGCCCAGTGTTCCCGTAATCAATTTCTGAAGTTTAGCTCGGGTACGTTCAGTGAACGAACGAGCGAGTTTTTATATATTTTAAACCAGTGCTTGGAATTGAAATCTGAGGGCACCGATGAACTAGTAGTGTTGGTATTCTCTTAAGAAGACCTTCACCACAGTTGTGTTTGGTCGAGAGCGGAAGTGAAATTTTGGGTTTTCATTAATAAAATAAATAAAATAGTGTGTGACATTATTTTATTTAATTGGTGGGTTATATCTCTAGAGGGAGGATAATGTTTGAGGGGCCCACCCAAACAGTACCAGTTTTTAACTCCCTTGAAACCTCCTTGAACTCTTGGAATTCCATGTTTTAATATATTTTCCAAAACTCCACCATCAATGAAGTGAATTAATTCATTCTTATAATTGAAATCTTTTTGAATTCGTCTTTCCACATTTAATCCATGTGTTTTCAATTTTATGAGGGCTGACTCTTGGGTTTTGTGCCATAAAAATAATAGAGAGAAAATTCTATTATTTTTGGGGGGCTTATTTTATTAGTGGAGAGCTAAGGAGGAGAAGAAGAGGAGGGAGAGTTTTCCTCCAATGATGAAGAACGTTCTCTCTCGACGAAGAACGACCATCTACTCTTCTCTTCCTCCATGTTATGGGAGAAGATGCTGACCGTGGAGATCGATGCCAATGACAATGTTCTTCTTCCTCTGACATCGACAGAATGGACACTATTCTTTTGTGACATCGTTCTATCACGACGCCTGACGTGCGATGTTTTTTTTCAAGATAGGGGTTAAAGTCATTATTGCTGAATTATGTTTGTGATTTTAATTAACATTGACAAATCTTGTTTAAATTTTCCAATTGTTACCAACTTAATGGGAGGAAATCGAACTACACAAACATGGTCCATTCTTCTTCCTATCTCTTGTTTAATAAAAATGGTGTTGAGGTGAATACGGAACGGTGCCGTTGCACTACGTGGGAACGATAAAGACCGCAGCCAGAGCGGGCTGTGGCGGTGGAGTGCGGCGTCATCGCGCCCTGCCGGTGAGGCCGAAGGAGGCCTCAGCCAAGACAGGGTTGCGGCGAAGAGGCGCGGCGCCGTCACGATGCACCGGAGCACCAAAGGGCCACGACCAGAGTGGGCCGCGGCGCCGTCGCGCTGCGCCAGACAAACCGATGCCGCGGCGGTTCAGCAGTAGGCGGCCGGGCTTGGTCGGCCACCGGCACCCCAGGAGGTGGTACCCATGGGGGTCCCTTGGCAGCTCACCTACCGGCCATTACGGCTGGCCATTTTCGGGAAGACCGGGGGTTACAACCCCCAGCAAGTAGGCAAGGGCGGGCCCCACCGAGAAGGGGTGGCCGTTTCAAAACAAGCCCCCCCCCCATTCGCACCCCGCGGCCAGCTCTGAGCCGGGCCGCATGGTCGCGCCCAACTGGGCCGGACCTGGACCCGAGTTGGGTCTACCTGGTTCGGGCTGACCAATGGGATATTGGGCCGGGTCGGACCGGGCCCAAACCAACTTTTTTCGGACAGATCCGTTCAAACGCCCATATCTTGGGCTACAGACCTCTGATCGATGCACCATCAGTTGGGATGGGAACCTTGTATTGATGCGGTAGTTTAATTATATTAAAATCATAGTTTTGGAAAACTATGGGTATGGTAGGGTTGGTTCGAACATGAAACCTAACGGGCCCTCGGAGCAGAAACACTTATAACTTGAGTTTCGGACGTCCTATTCATGTGCTGTCGACTTTGTTGGATTCCTCTTAGTGATAAAGTTCTTTTGGATTACTCTGATCGAGGTTTGGACATAGCTAGAGTATGGTCGAGTTGGTTTTAACATAAAAACCAACCGCGCCCCTTGGATGAAAAAGTCAATAACTCATAGACCAGTCGTCCGATTGACGCGTCATCTGTCGCATTGAGTTCCTATTGACGAGACGGAAATTTTTGATACATAAAATCTGGACTTCGTGATAGTTGATGTATCGAACACTTGGCTCCTGGAGCAGACCCTCCCGGAATCGAGCGTGCTATGTACGGGAACCCTAGAGGTGGTTGCGACTGCGATGACAATGGTGATTGTACTTGGATCCTATGTGGGTTTTTCAGCAAGGATGCATGTACTTAGATCCTTTGTGGGTTCGAAAACGACGACAATAATACATGGATCCTGTGTGGGTTCGACAACAATGACTTATGTACTTGGATCCTATGTGGGTTCGGCAACAAGGATGACTGTACATGGTTCCTCCATGGGTTTGGAAACGACGAGGACTGTACTTAGATCCTATTTGGGTTCGGCAGTGACGACTTTTTTACTTGGATCCTACATGGGTTCGGAAAGTAAGATGATTCAGAGGCTATATCTTTCATCTCCACCCCTATTCGTGAGTAGTATACTTGTGTGAACTGAGTCTTGACTTTCAAACTTTATCATCGATATGATTTCCTGTGTGGCCTGGGTTGTGATTTCCTGTGTGGATGATTTCCTATGTGGAATGAGTTGTGATTTCCTATGTGGACTGGGTTGTGATTTCCTGTGTGGACTGGGTTGTGATTTCATGTGTGGACTGGGTTGTGATTTCCTGTGTGCACTAGGTTATGATTTCTGGTTTGGACTGGGTTTTGATTTCCTGTGTGGACTGGGTTGTACTTAGGCTCTTGAGTTGGATCCAATCTAGGATTGATGACTTAGGTATATGTATGCACATATACATAATAAGATTTGGTTGATACTACATTTTTGTCTATTTTCTTTGTGGTTATCCTTGTTGGATTTAGTGAGAACGTGAGGGTCTCGGGGTCCTTACTGAGTATCGATATACTCACCCCTGCATGGGCTATGCCCACACCACATTGTGTTGGATGCAGACGATGGACAGTGCTGAAAGAAACCAAGTGTACAAGGACTGGAAAGTACTCGGAGGTGGACCTCATGAAGATTCAGTACCCGGAGGGGGTCTTCATGATGAGACTGTACTCGAAGGAGGTTGGCGAGTGAGAGCATTGAGGATGCTATCTGTACCTACCCTTCAGGTAGGATCCGAGGTGGACGACCCAGGATCAGCTTCTATCTTCCAACTGTTTTTCTTTTCTGTTGTACTTTAATTTTATCAGTTGTACTGTACTTTCAGTTGGGTTTATATTCTGGCCCATTTACTTTCCAGCACATATCTTTGTACTCATTTTACTTTGTGTTTACTTCAACTTGTGTACTCTGTTGTTTTTTTTCTTATACAAAGGAAATGCCTTCCCTTTTAATGGGATTTACGCCTTTGGTGTTGGTCTCTTACCCCTGACCTATGGAAGGCAGGCTTGGGTTAGTCACGGCATGGGCCCCGAGGAAAGGTCATGAAAAATTGGTATCAAAGCAGTTGGTTCTACCACTGAACTCAGGACTCAGATAATTCATTTCTGTGAAGTAATAGTGTTAAAATTATTGAGTATGGTTTTTAGTCCAGGGAGTCCAGTGTTGGTGCAACGGACGACGTATCTATACACCAGGACCTTAACCTCTGAATTCTGACACAATGCCCGAAAAAAAATATTGTGTGTGTGTTTCAGGAGTTTCCTTTGTGGTCTCTCTACGTTAGCTCACCAGGTATAACTTTTTGACCGTGGCGCACCTATTCCTTATCAGGATTTTTCTGTAAAGACAGCCAGCTGGGGTTCCCGAGAGAGAGTACACGATGATGGCCCACCGAGCAGTGAGGCTTTGGTGCCGAGCCCTCTTACTATGATGTCCCCTTTGGGTGGTTTACCAGCAGCACCACCTCCCATTGGGCATAAAATGCCACCAGCTGTACTATTGGATGGTGCATACTGGCAGAGCGCGTTGCACAAGTTTCAGCAGCAGAGGCCTCCATGGTTACGAGGAGAGACAAATTCCTAAGAAACAGTCAACTGGTTGGAGGTGATTTCTAGAGTTCTACGCCTATTTTAAACACTAGTAGAGTGTATGGTGGACTTAGCTACTTGTGTTTCCCAGTGAGTGACCATGAGGTTGGTCCATATAGTGATGAGGCTTCGGTACGTGGACCGATGCCTGAGATAGTTACTTCGGGTAGTGTGTGAGCTACATCACTACCTATTGGTCAGTTGACACTACCGGTGATACCGGTAGAGGGCATTTTTAGGCTTAGTGCTTTACATATGTTTCAACACTAGATATCCCTTAAGTTCCTCGGAGTGCCTGACTTACAGGCTGCTGAGGACTGGCTTGAGGAGGTGTTAAAGAGTTTTCTAGAGCTTATACAGCATTGGCAGGACGACATGTCGATAGCTGAGAATTCATCAGGGCGTACCAAACCATTCCAGGTAATCGATGAATACGATGCGATCAGTTCTTCAGGGCTCGAACATCTGAGTGATGTGTTTCTAAAGGACATCTGAGCCATCACTTCTTTCCCTATGCATTCCTACTTATACTAGGGTGCTAGAGAGAACATTTGGGGTTGATAATTCTTTGGATGAGTGGATACAACCAGTGAAGGTTAGCAGTGGGAAAGTAGGAAACTGGCGCTAGTCTAGGAGACTTGGCCATGTAAAATGTTTCAAGAAGAGGAACTGAAAAGAACAGATGAATCTGTAGGGCAGAAGACGTGGAAGCAGAGCTAGGAGAGCAGCATGGGGTGGTGAACATTTTGACATGTTTCAACGACCCGCCTTTGTATTTCCCCCCAGGATCAGGTAGTAAGAGGGAAGGGGAAGAGAGTAGCTACATTTGGTCAAGGAGTGTGACCCAGGTTCTCTAGGAATGATTCGAGGTACGGTCTGTGTCTATTACGAGCTGCTTTATCAATAGACACAGAAACCAATCATTCCATTCTTCCACGAATCTTGTATGAGACCTAGTGTTTCTGGTTAAGCCATTGATTTGATCCTCACGTCTAGAGATGCCATTGGGAGGAGACTCGAAAATCACGCTTATGCCGACAGTGTGATCTGACCCTTCAGGTGAGAGTTTCGGTTAGAACCTCTTGGTGACAGTGTTGAGGCCATATGACGTTAGTTTTGGGAATGGATTGGGAAACCATAGTTCATACATAGATTGATTGTATTAGGAAAAAATTTGTGGTTTTCCTACAACGTTAGGGTGGGTTTCCCTTGGTCGGTGAAAAGGGAACCCCAGGCATCACATGATAGAAACATGCATATGTGAGTGAAGTCGATCACTCATGAGTCGTCCAGACATTGATTTGAGAAATACTTCTCCAGACTTGTTGAACTGCTTTTATCATTGTCAAAGAAGGGGAAAAACATTCGTGTGGTCAGGGATATGCCATTAAAGCTTTTCAGGAGCTGAGGAAAAGATTGACCAGTGCGCCCATTTTGAGGCTACCGGAGAAGGTGCAAATCATGTAGGAGTGGATGAATACTGCCCAGAGTAGGCAGAAATCCTATGATGATAAGATACAGAGACCACTGAAGTTCGAGGATGATGACCATGTTTTACAATGGGTCTCGCCTCAATGAGGTCTATAGAGATGTGGCTGGAGAGGCAAGTTATCTCCGAGGTTCAACAGACCTTTCTAGGTCCTCAACAGGGTAGGTGAGGTGGTTTACCACTTGACCTTTCCACCTCAGTTGCACTGGGTGCACGATGTCATCCATGTATTTTAGCTGAATAGATACATGTGTTACCCTTCACACATCATCGACCACATGGAGCTGGACATCGATGATGGGGCGACATTCACGGAGGTTCCAGTGGAGATCGAGGATCGGTAGGAGCGGGTCCAATGTGGACGGTTGATTCCTCTGGTGCACATTCGTTGGCAACACGGGAACCTCTAGGAGAGAACATGGGAGTAGAAGGCTCAGATGCGTGCTCAATACCACTTTTGTTATCCCTTGTGTGTGTTGAAGCATTACAAAGACATAAATCCCTAATTTGGGAGTAATGTAAAGTCCTATAAATTTCAAGGAAATTTTTTTCGTAAATTCTTTGGGATTTTACGAGTACGTAGTTTCTTAAGGTACTTGATTCTAAGGCCCGGTGTACTTGGAATCAATTCCAAAGTTTAGCTCGGGTATATTCAGTGAACGAATGAGCGGGTTTTTCTATTTTTTAAACCGGTTTTCGGAATTGATATCAGAGGGTGCCGATGAACTTGCAGCATCGGTCTTCGCTTAAGAATACCTTCACCGCAGTTGCATTTGATCGAGAGCGGATGTTAAATTTTGGGTTTTCTTTAAATAAATAAATAAAATATTGTGTGACATTATTTTATTAACTTGGTGGTTTATATCTCTAGAGGGAGGATAATGTTTGAGGGGCCCACATAAACACTACCCCTTTTAAACTTTCTTGAACCCCCCTTGAACTCTTGGAATTATATGTTTTAATATATTTTCCAACACTCCACCATCAATGAAGTGAAGTAATTAATTCTTTTAATTAAAATCTTTTTGAATGCATATCTCCACATTTAATCCATGTGTTGTAACTTTTATGAGGGATGACTCTTGGGTTATGTTCCATAAAAATAATATAGAGAAAACTCTATTATTTTTGGGGGGATTATTTTCTTGGTGGAGAGATAAGGAGGAGAAGAAGAGGAGGGAGAGTTTTCCTCCAATGATGAAGAACGTTCTCTATCGATGAAGAATGACCATCTACTCTTCTCTTCCTCAGCGTCAAGGGAGAAGACACTAACCATGGACATCGATGCCAATGAAAGTGTTCTCCTTCCTCCGACGTCGATGGAATCGATACTGTTCTTCCTCTATGCCGTTCTATCACAACTCCCGATGTGAGACGTTTTTTTGAGGTAGGGGTTAAATTCATTATTGGTGAATTAAGTTTGTTCTTTGACATAACATTGACATATATTGTTTAAATTTGTCAATTGTTACCAGCGTAATGGGAGGAAATCAAACTGCACAAACATGGCCGATTCTCCTCCCCATCTCTTGTTTAACAACAATGGCCATGAGGCGAAGATAGTGCGGTGCCATTGCACCGTGCAGGAATGATGAAGACCATGCATGGAGCGGGCCGCAGTGGTGGTGGGTGGCACCATCACGCCTTTCCGGTGAGGCTGAAGGAGGTCGTGACCAAGAGAGGGCCACGACGGAGAGGTGCGGCGCCGTATCATCGCGCCAGAGCACCAAGGGGCTACGACCAGAGGGGGCTGCGGTGGAGGGGCGCGGTGTCATCGTGCCGCACCAGACTAATGGAAGTCGTGGCCTAAGGCCACTACAGTTCGGCAAGAGGCTGCCAGGCTCGGCCGGCCGTCGGCACACCAGGAGGGGGGACCCGTGGGGGTCCCGCAGCAGCTCACTGGCCGGCCATTATAGCCAGTCGTTTTTGAGAAGACCGGGGGTTACAACCCCTATCCAGCAGGCAAGGGCGGGCCCCATTAAGAGGGGGCCTCCATTACAAAACAAGGCCCCCCCTCGCACCCTACGGCCGGCTCCGAGCCGGGCCCCATGGCCGCGCCTAGCAAAATGTCGGGCCGCACCAACTGGGCTGGGCCATGCCCAACTGGGCCAGACCTGGACCCGGGTTAGGTCGATCCTGGGGGTATTTTGCCGGGTCGGACCAGGCCCAAACCCCCAGTTTTCGGACAGATCCATTCAAATGCCCATATCATGGGATACAGACCTCCGATAGACAAACTTTCAGTTGAGTTAGGATCCTTGGACCGAGACGGTCGTTTTGGTATATTAAACTCAAGTATTCAAAGAACCTTGGGTATGTCCGAGTTGGTTCGAACACGAAACCAATCAGGCTATCAGAGCGGAAACATTTATAACTTGAGCTCCGGACATCCGATTGATGTGTCGTCAACTTTGATGGATTTCTATCAGTGAGGAAGTTCTTTTGGCTAACTCCTCTTGAGGTTTGGACACAGCTGGAGTATGGCCAAGTTGGTTTAAAATAAAAACCAAACGGGCCTCTGGGACGAAAAAGCCAATAACTCATAGACCGGACGTCTGATTAACGTGCCATCTGTCACATTGAGTTCTTATTCACAAGACGAAAATTTGTGATACATCAACTCTGGACATCGTGACAGTTGATGTATCGACCCCTTGGCTCATGGAGCAGACCCTCTCGGAATCGAGCATGTTGTGTGCGGGAACCCTAGAGGTTGTTGTGACTGCGACGATGATGGAGACTGTACTTGGATCCTACATGGGTTCGGAAGAATGGATGACTGTACTTGGATCCTCCGTTGATTCGACAGCGAGGATGACTATAATTGGATCCTACGTGGGTTCGGCAGGTACGACTTCTGTACTTGGATCCTACATGGGTTCGGATACAAGGACGATTGTACATGGATACTTCGTGGGTTCGGCAGCGATGACGACTGTACTTAGATCCTACATGGGTTCGGCAGTGATGACTTCTGTACTTGGATCCTATGTTGGTTCGGCGGGGAAGATTATTCACAGCCTATAAATATCATCTCCACCCTCTTCGTGAATAGTATACATGTGTGAGCTGTGTCTTGAATTTCAAACATTATCATCGATATAATTTCCTGTGTGGAATGGATTGTCATTTCCTGTGTGGACTGAGTTGTGATTTCTTGTATGGACTGGGTTGTGATTTCCTGTGTAGAATGGGTTGTGATTTCTTGTGTGGACTGGGTTGTGATTTCCTCTGTGCACTGGGTTGTGATTTCCTGTTCGGACTGGGTTGTGATTTCTTGTGTGGATTGGGTTGTACTTGGGCTCATGAGTTGGAGCCGAACTAGGATTGATGAATTAGGTATATGCATGGGCATAAAACTAAGAAGAGTTGGTTGAAACGATGTGTCTATATCTTTTCATTATGGTTATCCTTGTTGGATTTAGTGAGACCTTGAGGTTCTCGGGGTCATTACTGAGTATCGATATACTCACCTTTGCACGGTCTATGCTCGCACCACGTTGTGTTGGATGCAGACGATGGACAACACTGACAGAAACTGAGTGTACAAGACTGGACGGTACCCGGAGGTGGACCTCATGACGAGTCAGTACCCAGAGGTGGAATTCATGATTAGATGGTTCTAAGAGGATGTTGGTAGGCGAGAGAGTTGAGGAGGCTATCTGTACCTACCCTTTAGGTAGGATCCTAGGTGGACGACCCATGAGCAGCTTCTATCTTCTAGTTGTTTGTCTTTTCTGTTGTACTTTACTTTTTTCAGTTGTACTGTACATTCAGTTGGGTTTGTATACTGGCCCATTTACTTTGCAACACATATCTTTGTACTCAGTTTACTTAGGGTTTACTTTATCTTGCGTACTCTGTTTTGTTTGTTTTCTTATATAAAGGAATTACCTTCCCTTTTAACGGGATTTACGCCTTTGGTGCTGGTCACCAGCCCCTGGCCTATGGAAGGCGGTCTTGGGGTAGTCACGACACGG
Source organism: Viscum album (assembly GCA_963277665.1). Classification (NCBI taxonomy): domain Eukaryota; kingdom Viridiplantae; phylum Streptophyta; class Magnoliopsida; order Santalales; family Viscaceae; genus Viscum; species Viscum album. Next base: position 1,720,834,481 of record OY728126.1, on the reverse strand, counting down.
GCCCAGAGGGTGGATTGTTACAAAACATCCCTGAGGTTAAATCCCATCATCCATGTATCATCTTAGTCTCTCCCTTTAGTCGCTGTGTTTTGTGACGATCATGCCCCAACCCAGAGGTTCCACTTCTTCTAGGTCCCCTCCATGCGTACATTCTCACAGGTCACCTCCTATGGTGTCCCATCATCCGATTAAACTACATGGACTTCGATTCCCCCACCATAGAGGTATGTAGTAAGCCTGTCTAAGGCTTAATCCCAACATCACCATCAGCATCACGTCAGTTTCATATCATTCTTGATCCACTTCACTCAGTCTTACATATTGACTCTGATTCTTTCTCAAGCCTCCACTTCCCAGTGAGATCATGTCAACCACATCCTCGCTTCTCCTAGCCGAAATCATGAAAATACCCATGAAAAATCCCCATACAATCTTACCAAACAACCAAGAGTGATCCTCTTGACATGATCTACTAACCACGCATAAGCCTCAACACATCTCCGAGTTGTTCTCCTTTGTGTACACCATGATTCCATGATTCACCCTTTGAACTACATGGGTTTTGATCCATGTCTCCTATATGAGGTACGTAGGAAACCTCTTTGAGGTTAAATCCCATCCAATCGTAATGCTCAGTGTCCCCCATTATATGGACCCAAGCACCCTCAGATCCATTTTTACTAGACGTTATGGTTCATGCATTAGATAAACCCCCTAGGCGATCCCCCTTGGGGATGCCCCAATCGGATCTACTCCCATTAGTGTTCAGATTAGTCTGGTCCATCTCTGCTAGACCTTAAACTCACGACATTCCTCGTGTTAAACATGGGAAGATAAGGAAAACCTTAGAGACATGGATATTGAGTACAATTACCCGCACTCGACATGGGTTCCTCAAGCTTCTGCACCCTCAAGAAGCCCTATCATAAGAGGGAGAAACCTCGACGCATCAATGTTCCAGCATCCATATATGCATGTGATGTCCAACATGAATACACCTCCAATCGCAGTTTTCTGTCTGGACATGACCCCATGGAATGTACTGAATGATGAAACATAATTAACCTGAATCCACAAAGTTATCACACAAGTAAGAGTTTCCTAAAAAATATCTTAATCTTTATGGGAGACCCGTGCTAGGTAATAAGTTCGAAGGAGGAATCCACAGAAAGAGAGACCGATATCACATCATTGAATTTCAATAAAGGATTAAATTTTTATTAATAAGTGATGGATGATTCCCACATTCGGAAAGCATGAATGAGGGAAAACAGTTTCACATCTGTGACAGACGGATGCGCGCCGTAGTGAATGAATCATAAACACACACGAACATAGAGTGTGTATCATATTTTATTGAAAAGTGTGTGAATATAGGTATAAACATTATATAAAATCATAAAATTATATTTATATAACTGAGGATATTATATAAACATGAAATAAAAATAATTTAATGGGTTTAGGGAAAAATAAAACAATAATATTGGTTGATTAAGGTTACATATTCTTTGGGTATCTCCTTTTGAATTGCTCAATTGGACTTATCTTGTTGGATTTATACCCAAATAAAGGATTTTATGATGACGTTATGGATGTTATGAGGATATTTAGTTAGATTATTTCAGAAACAAATATGTTATGAGGTATGAGTAAAAGAAAAGTAGTTGTACCCTTTTATAAAAGAGGGATGGAGCGATTATGGAAATTGTCAAATAATAATTTACAATAAATTAAATCTCAATTGAAATACCTCCAAATCGAAATAGACTACAATATAATTACAGATATGGTGGAAATAACATTAAAAATATATATTTTAGACTTGTTTTTTTTAATTTCAATCAGTATCCTTTTTATCAAACATTAGTTAACTGATTTTAATTTTAACTATTGTAACAAAATTTTCAATATTAAAATTTAGTTTTCTTTACATATAATATGTCAATAAAACCATAAATGGTCAATTTATAATATTTTGGACCAAAATTTATACAATTTTCCCTATTTATAATTTTTGTGATTTTTTAACATTTTAATAATATATTATTTTCATAAAATATCATTAGTGACAATTTTGTCACTATTAATTATATTAACTTTAAAAAAACTATACATGAAGATAAATATAAAAAAATTAATTTAATATAGCCCTAATATGTCATATTAACATATAATTTTATTATATCACCTTATCAAATTGAAATTATTTTTCTTGTAATATTTTTAATATCACAAAATTCAGTTTTTTCGTTAATTAAATAATTAATCTATTAATATTATTCATTTATATATGTTAATTTTTTATCCCCTAAAAACTAATAAAATACCCAAATTTTTAACAAAATTCTATATTTCAAAATATCATATATATTCAATAATATATTATATGTATCAGAATATTAAAAATATTCTACTTATTAAAAGTAAGAGTGTTACATTTTGTCACTCTCAAATATTTTAATAATACCTAGGACATTTTCATGGAAAAGTGTCTATTAAATCCATTATTTTAAGATAAATATGTGATAAGGGTAGAATTTTCCTTATCCAATAACATTTTTTCAACTATTGGGGTTGTTTTGTAATATTTATAATATTATTTTTACTTTTATTTATTTGTTTTACCCGTAACAAAAGGTAATAAAAATTACATGTTAGTATTCTTATTGTGAAAATAAAAAAGTGTTCTATTTAATAAATTTCATAGTTATAATTAAAAATATTGGATCCATTTTACTAAATTTAATTCACATAAATTTTATAAAGTTTTTAAAAATTAATCCCGTAGAGAGGATGAAATATTGGGTTTTAAAATAAAAATGATAAAATATTTGGAATGTTTTTACATACAATTTCAATGTGAAATTGATTAAATGGACCAATATTTTATTGAATATGATAAAAATTTTCTAATTATAATTTAGAAAAAATAAAAAAATATAATTTTATTGTTTAAATTATTTAGATGAAAAATCTATTATCAATTATAATTTTGTATTGTTTTAAGATTCATTAAAACATGAAACATACTAGAAAAATTCCAAAAACATTACCAAAGTAAATTTTTATATAAAATTTAAAAATAATTATATCATTTCATCAAATATAATTTAAAAATTAACAAATTATATTTTTAAATCAAGTGTGCCATCCAAAGGCGACAAAACTACTTTTTTAGAAAAAAAATCTTTTATGCCTAAAATTGGATTCGTTTTTATATCATGTATAGAAAAAACATAAGTTTAATTTTAAACATCTTATTTAATATTATATATATATATATAATATTAATATAATTTAAAAATATATATTTTTTATTTATTGGTATAAAACACAATTATGAAAACTTAAATAGTTTTTTAGAAAAATATTACCTTTTATTTTAAAAAGATTCTTAAATTAATGTACTATTAATTTGTGAAATAATTATATAAACATGTGCATCACATATGCTTCTAATTCATTTAATCAGGTTTATACCTTAAATTCTAATAACGTGGTTTTGATTGTCTTTTTAAAACAATTAAAATAATTAATTAATTTTTTTTAGAAACTCAGGGTTTTATATATCTCAACCTAAGATGGCCTTTCATGTAACAAAATACATCAAGGAAATAAAATTATTTTTAAAAAGTATATTTCATTCAAATATCAAGGTTTTACATTTTCCCCCCTTAAAATGAATTTATCCCTAAAAATTAATCTATGTTATCAATGTTTTAATCATTGAAAGTTCCTTTCGTAGAAACCCAAATCATAAATTTTTTTAATATAATTTCATTTAACAAATATAAATAGGTACATAAAGGTTACCCAACATAACTAATAACCTTGTTTCCCAATAGGAGAGTATATATGGCTTGTGAAAATAGGGATATTGGAGAGAAATCAAACTAATAAGTTATGATTGAGAGTGATAGAGAACTTTGTTATGATAAAGTTAATGATCACAAAGGCATAAACCAATGTGGATTTGAAAAAGGTCATTGATATAATCAATAATTTTTATAACACGAAAAAAATTTATTTCAAGGCATATTTTACTAATATTGATTAATTTTCTTGAAAAGATACACATACATGATTTCAAGATAACCTCTACATTTTTTTTGCCTGATTAATTTCAATGTCATATATTCTTCCATAAAAAAGTGAATTTTATTTTTTTGAAGCGTTAATAGTTCAAGAGATCTATAAATAGAAATATAGGTAATTTTATATGTCTTCATGAAAACAAAATGGTTGGAATTAGTTATCCAATATGAATAAAATCTCAAATGATGCAGTAATTTTTTATTCTCTAAAACCACATCTATAGTTTAACATAAAGCATTACATAAATAGTTAACCTTATAACCCTTCCAAATTACAAAATTATTAAACTTAAGAAATAAGGTAACTATATTTATGAAAATAAGATCAACATCGATCCTCCATATATAATAAAGATTCTATTGTTTGTTATATACCATGCATGTGAATACCTTCATCATGTATTCTCTTAAAACCGGGTAATTACCATAAATAATTATTGAAATCATTAATAAATACTTATTCTAATGATTATTTAATATATTAATTTTGTAAAAAATGTCATACACTCCATCTTTGATAGTATAAGATACCTTTTCAAAAAATCATTAATCAGTTACATGGTAATATGTACTATCCAATTTACTTATTCATATCTAATATACCTTTATCCAGACATCATTATCACATAATTAAGAACATATTAATGGATATATTTCCATTAATATTTTGTATCCCATGAATATTACCTTTCCTTTAAATCAATATTGTATGTCATTATCACCAGTTAACATGTCTTTTTATGACATTTATGAAAAAATTATACTGGAAATACATAAATATTTCATGATTCATATAATGTAATCTTTGAATTTTAAATCCTATATTCTTCAATCATCCGCCATTATTCATAAAACATTACTCAAACTTAATCGTCTTATTATTTCCTAAAATATTATATATGATTCATGTCTTAAATACCCTCAAACTCAATCTAATAATGAAAATTACCTTTAGGATTCCTGAATCAAGAAATGTACTTTTAAATCTAAGAGACAATAGAATTATCCATAAATACATCCTTATAAATATATATATTTAAATATCCTTAGGTATCTCACTAATGTTTTCTCATCTAATTTTTCCACGGTTGATTAATCCATTACTATTAGACCATCTATAATTACTTAGGCATGATGTACATAGAAATTACATCTTTTTTTATAAATATCTCCTAGAATACAAAAATAAAATCCCAAATACCTTATTAGTTTATTTACATTTAAACATGTAACATGAAATCTAATTTTTGGAAGGATATTCAAAAAGTCACAAAAATACCATCCCATTTAGTAATTATACTAAAACCCATTATTTATATTATAAGGAACAGAAACATATGAAAAGAGTGAGCTCAAATGCTCTGTATGAGTAAACAAGGGAGATACAAATAATAACATAAACCTAAGGGTATTGTTATATGAAAATAAAATTTGGGGAATATTTACTAAACTCTTATGAATATTTTATTTTATTTTTAAAAATGATTTACATTTTATTAATCAGTTTGAAAAGAATATTTTTATCAATATTTAAACAAGGATCATTGTGAAATTATCGAAACAATATATTGAAGGAATTTGTTTCTAAATTATATTGAATAAACATTTTTTTATCTTTCATGACTCATTAATAATTTTATGTTTCCCATTCAATATTACAAGGATATTTTCAATGAATATTTTTTATTTCAAAATTGAGATGCATTTAAAAAAAGCAATCATTTTCAATGCATAAAGGATATTTTTCTCAATAATTATTTTCATGTAATCTGTCAAATATATTTTCCATTCACTATAAAATTACTTTATGTTTATTATACTTGGTTGGGTATATTTCTGAAGGATACTATCCTAATTATTTATATTTTTGGGCTATGTTATGATTATAGAATTTTTATGGAATCCATTTCTTTTTATTGGTTCTCATATGAAAAATGATTTATGTTCCTATGGAACACATATTTATGGTTTTTATTATATTATGTGTGGGAATTATATATCCCTCCAATGAATCGGGTAATGATATTAAATAAAAAACGATATAAATGACATGAATGGGGATTGAACTCGATTTAGGGTAGCCTAAAGATAGAAGTGAAACTAGTTTGTTAAAGGACATTTTCTGACACGATAATTTTTGGAGAGAACGTTGACTGCTGTGATAGTTCAGGGAGTCAACCCATTATACTATTATATTATTGGAAAATATCCTTGACGACTAATGAAATGGGTTTCTATGATTATTTCTTTTTCAAATTCATTTTTTATAAAAAATATATTTTTTTTTATTATTCTTGTATTGTGAAATTCTATAACTTATTCAAAGACTCGAGATTATGATTTTTGATATGCAAGGTAAAATTCACAAATTTTATGTTCATATACCAGTAACCTTTTTAATGTTATGATTCATATCTCCATTTTTTACTTATACTCACCATTTGAATTCACCCTTTTCAAATGTTTATTTTCCCCGTATTATAAATAAAGGGTTTTGGAAGGAATACTAAAACGAATTATCTTTATGGGAAATGTGTGTGAGTATTTGTTAACACCTTAATATAAAATAAAATAATTATATTTTTTCTACTTATTTTATAATATAATCATGGAAAAATTGATTTTGAGGGGTTTGAGGAAGAAATAAATCCAAAATGTTTCTGCATGAATGTTACCTCTTCATTGAGAATATCCTATTGAATTTCATGAAAATAAATAATTAGATGGATTCATTCTCAAAGTAAGGATTATAAGATGATATTGTTGAGGTTGGAAGGATATTTTGATAGTTTTTTGAGAAACCAAAAATCATTTGATGTGTGACTAAAAAATAATAAGAGGTGCGCTTCTACAAGAGAGGGAAGGGGAACTTTTGGAATTTCTCAAATGATTAGTTTATAATAATTTATATCTCTATTAAAACCACAAAATTTAATGTTATTTGAAGATAATGTGGGATATGGTAGTAATACCATCAAATAATATATTTTAGATAAGTTGTTTTTTAATTTTAAATCATAACATTTTTATTAACCCTTAGTTAACCAATTTTACTTTTAATTATGGTAACAACATTTTCAATATTAAAAGGTGAAAATTTTAACATAGAAGGTTTTATTTGAAAAATAAATGATAAACTAAATATATTAAATAATATAATTTATCCCATTATTCATTATTTAGGATTTTTATTATTTTTAATTAATTTAGTAAAATTTTATTTTCATTAAATATCATTAGTGTCAATTTTGATACTATTCATTACGTTGACATTATGAAAATCAATAATGAAAATAAACTTGAACCAATCAATTTAATACACCACTAATATTTTATATTCATATATAATTTTTTTGGAGCACCTTATGTAATTCAAATTATATATATTTTAATACTTTCAATATATATTAATTGATTTTTTCATTAATTGAATAATTACTACATCATCATAATATAATAAATTATGATAAATATTTATTTACTAAAAATAAAAAATAAAACTAAAATAGGTATAAAAGATATTATATTTGATTATAATAAAAATATTTTAGAATATATTCTATTTAACCACATATTGAAAATATTATAGTTATTAAATGTAATAGTGTGACATTTTTCAGTCTCTCTAATTTTAATAATATCAAAGTAATTTTCCTTGAATTGTTTATATTAATTTATTAAATTTAGATACTTATGTATTAATGTTATAATTTAATAATTCAAATAAAATTTTGGAATTTTTAGTATATGTTTTTAACAGTTATAATATTATTTCTACAATTAATTAATCGTTAACTGTGCTGATAAAAATTACTAATGTTACTATTCATAGAGTTAAAAAATAAACGGAAACAATTAAATAAAATTTTGTCTTATTTTTATATATATATTATACATTTTTAAAATTTTAATTCATATAATTTGTAGAAGTTAATAAAAAATTAGTCTTGTAGATGGGAATAAACAAAGAGTTTTTTAATGAAATAATATTCAAATGTTCGAATTGCTTTAATATAAAAATTCATTGTAAAATTGATTTAAAATAAATATATTAGATTAAATGAAATAAATTTTATATAATTAAAAATTAAAACAAATTAAAAATATAATTTACCATAAAATTTTATTTAGAAGAGAATGTTGTTTTCAATTTAAATTCAGTATTTTTCACTATTTATTAAAAAATCAAACTTATCAGAATAATACCAAAGATTCATCCAAAGTAAATTTTTACATCCCTATATAAAATAAAAAGTTTATTTAATTAACTATAATTTAGAAAATTTCATCATTTATTTACAAAACAATTGCGCCATTCTAAAGCTGCAAAATTACCTTTTTAGAAAAATATTTCTTCTATGCGTAAAATTGGATTTGTTTATATAGAATAAATTTAAAAACATAAGATAAATATTAAAAATTGGATTAAATATTATATATATATATATCATTAATATAATCCAATAATTGGGATTTTTTTATTGGTATAAGACACACTTGTGCACATTTAAATAGTTTATTTAGAAAAAAATTTCCTTTTATTTTAAATATTGTTTTAAATTTATTTATAATTAATTGATAAAATAATTATATATACATGTTTAAACAATAATTTTATACATTAGTTGATCATGTTTATCCACACCATTCTAACTTCGAGGTTATAATTTTTTTGTTTAAATAATTACAATAATAATATAATGTTTCATAGAAACTCCACATTGTGAGTAATGTATGCTAAGTTAGTGTTTCATGTACCGAAATAAATATGATAAATAATATTATGTAAACAATATATTTCATAAAATTGTCATTTTTTTCAACAACCATGTATGTTAACATAATACATAAATAATTTATTTCCGGAAGGTACCTGGAAACCACTTCTCTAATAATATGCTTGCTCTCACAACCTAACGACTTGTGTATTTTGCTTTAAAAATCCTACATAACCACAAACTACATAACAATATAACATAAACACATACCATACACCATATTTACTACATAATAATATGTCACATCCTCATCAGAGTATTTTTCCATTTGCATAATGCACATCATCCTTTCCCCCCCCCCTCTTACCATGCACACTACCGAACATGCATCCACACTATAAATTAATATAGTACACGAAGTGTATAGATTAACCAAAAACTAAATAAATCATATCTTTTACATATATAACAAATTATTTTATCAATATCAACCTATAATATATAGAAAGGTTGAGTGAGTAGGTGGGAGAAATCATAAACTCATACCTTTTATAAAAGAGATGTTGGAAAAAACACATAGAACTCATTATTGTATAGGTACCAGTAAAGATACCTCACTTGGGTGGTGGTTCATAGTAATGAAAAAAATTAAAATAATATTATATAAATATATAAATGTTATAAACAATCCCAATATATGGGTTCCCTCCAAAAAACACTAATATCTCTTATTTTATCCATTTAATTTGCGCTAACCCTTTTTTACAACCGCTAACATTAGTATTCCACATAAATTACCCATATATTGATATAATACTATTGAAGATATTTTTTTTCAATAGATCTCTTACACATTTTTATGATAAATAAAATTACAATTATTAGTGAGTTTGGTTTATCATTAAATATTGTTTTTAGTCCATTTTAGTGTTCTAGATTTGTAACGCCCCAACCCCAGTTACCCAGAGCTGGTGCATTATTATATAACATTGGCATGATCAAAAGAAAGATCAAATCTTGAAAGACCGATTTGTTTAGTAGACATGGAAACACTAGACATATTCATAAGGTTTATATTACATCATAAAATGAAAACTACAACAACATAGTCTCCATATTTCACACTCTTATCCCCTCATACCATTCCTACAGGTCATTCATAATATACTTCTTCACATCCTAGGAAAAATAGCACATAGAAAAGGGGTGAGCTCAAACGCCCAGTAAGGATAACAATATAGAAGAAACTTTCATAAATAAGAATAAACATTTAAGGCAATTTATAACTAAAACAAAATCCTTTTAAACTTGAACTTCAACATAGTATACAATAAATAAAATCAAATAATTCCATTTAGTTATTCACATGGATATTATAATAATCTAATAATCACATGCAATATCAGTAACCACTTTCATAATGATGGAATGCATAATGCCAAACTATCATAACCACATAGACAATTCCTCTTTCCAAGACTATAAATAAGATTTTTCCAAGGCCTTGCGCCAGGACACTAGTTTGTCTCATGAGACCTACCAATGCATCGAGGAGCTATAGCGGGCTCCACCCATCACATATTAAGTCTAATGCATTCCCATACAAAAAGTTTTAAACATAAGATAAACATTCATATTAAAACCAGAATACGAAATGTAAATACTTCATCCATAAAATTTAAAGGGTATAAAAATAACACATACAAAGTCAAACATATCACAAAACATTCAATACAATATTGAAGTTTTGTATCATAATAAAACAACTTCAAATAAGTGTAAAATCCATCAAAGGATGTTTACCTAGATCAAATCAAAAATCTTTTTAGAGAAATATCTCTTTCTATTTTGAAATCATTTAAGAGTTATATATTTATAAAATAAAACATTTTCTTTGAAAATATTTTTATAATCTTGTAAGGGAAGCTTCGACGATTTTATAACGGTGGAAAATAACCGCACCCGCCGTATAAGTTAAAAAAACATTCTTACCTTAAGTCTATTGAAAAGGTTAAAAATGATCTTGTATGGAAAATGACAAAAATATTCCTTTATAAACAACTTATAAAAGTAAACATGGGTATAAATTAATTTAACCCATATTCTAGTAAATATTAAAAAATGTTTTGAAATACATTTTTAAGAAACATAGATGTGGATGATAAAGAAATCCCAGCATATTATTACGTACAGACAACCTCGGATAATGAAGACATTGAAAAATAAACCCTTACCTTGTACTTTTTATTGGTTGAGGGTAGCTTAAAATCTTGTATAATGGTAAAATAATTGTTATTAAATTATTCAATAATCTTATACATTAATATGATATCATATATGATCTTTTAACATTTCTTTGTTAATAATATCTTAGAATTATTGTCGTTTCGGGTGTTAACTAATTCATTTTCTTTTATATGTTTTGTTACATAAGCCGTGTTTGTTATGGATAGGTTGTATATTTTTCATATTCAGAATGATATCAAGTCCTTAAATACTATTTTTAATCATCAAATGATAATTATACTTGAATGGATACGATGGAGAATGAATCTAATCATGTTCATGGAGACAGAAGTCCGTACGTATGCACGAGCGACAATATCATTCTTAAAATAATATATACTTGAATGGTATATCATATATACAGAATCATTATCATGTTATATTTATTATTTACATTAATTACAAATCATTATTATACCCATCCAAATAATAATATATTGAATAACAATTACACCACGACGTGGAGACGGTAAACCGTACGTACGCACGTATAGTGACATGTCGATCAAAGGATGGATAGAATACGGAATATGGTTGTACCATATTTATAATATTATTAAAGTATATAGGATATAATAGATTAATTATTTTATATTGGGAATAACAATGATAGAAGAAGTGGAAGAAGAAATGAATTTGAAAAATGGTGGTGAAAACATTACCTCTTCTTCGGGTTCTTCCTTTTGATTTGATCAAAAGGGCTCCTTAAGTTGGCTTTATGATCAAAATAAGCCCTCTAGGTTTTAGTGAGGGAAGTTGAGAGAGTATTTGGGTAGGGTTTGGCCGAACCAAAAGGCTTTTAAGGTGTGAATTAATGAGAAGGGGGAGTGCCCTTTTATAAGAGGGGTGAAGGGAACCTTTTGAAAAGCTAGAAATATTATTTTATAATAAATTCATATTCGGTTTATAATGGCTCCAAAGTGTATTATTTAAATTTTAAGGTGGGTATGGGTCGAAAACCACACAACCAATTGAATTTTGACAGGTTTGGGTCTTTATATTAACCTTATCTTTTAGTTTTAACTCTTAGTTAATTAGTTTGACACTTACCATGTCACTTTGTGTTTTTTTATTATATAGTTAATAAACATAATATATACATCTAAGAGACCCCAAGTGGTCCATTAATGATACACCTATCATGATATAAGTCTCTTGTCCGATCCTTAGAATTTTAGGAATTTAATATCAATTAATAATATAATATTTGTTTTAACAAAACTCTTTTATGTAAATTTTGACACTATTCCATAATTGATTTTTTTGAAAATCATAACAGAATGATTACGTCAAAAAAACATAATTAATTAAATCATAAAATGTCATATTAACCTATAAAATTAGTGTAATTCATAAAACGTCTCAAATTATATTTATTTGGGTATTTATAATATGAATTATTTTAAATTTTCACTATTATGGTAATTACTGCATCATCATTGCGTCATAAATAAATTAACCTATTTAATATCTAAAAATTATAAATAAAATATAATTTTGTAGGAAATATTTTTATCTTTATAATGAATATTTACAATTGAAATTTACTTATGTATAACCCTATATTAAAAATGTTTTATTAAATAAACTCTGATTTTAACTCTCTTAACTCTTCTTTGATTTAAATAATAATAAATGTCCTAATCTAATCCAAGTGGACCTAAATGATAATATTTTATTCCTAAGGTTTTTTTGGGTCTAGATACACTTGTCCAATAGAATTGGGGCATGTTTTAGGGTAATATTAATATCATTTTTACCCTTAATTACCCTATTTAGTTTTAACCGTGGTAAATAAAAGTAAAACGTTACTATTCACCAAAAAATATTTTCATCTCAATTAACCACATTTTACTCCTTGATATTAACTGTGTCTCTCGGATTTTCGAAATTCCAATAACAGAAGCGGTAAAATTATGTTTTATGAAAAATTCAGTTTTTTAACTACCACATAGTAGTTTCACTATTCATCAAAAAATGAAGTTTTTCAGAAAAATACCAAAAAATCACCCTAGGCTAATTTCGATATTCAGAATCCAAAAATGAATTGCATTTTGAAAAATAAAATTTATAAAATTTCAAAAAGTAGGTATTTCTATTCATAATGGCCAGTTTGATTGGTTGTGGTGTGTTAGAACTCGATGTTCCGTACAACAAACGATATTGCATTATTCAAAGTGAAGCGTACCGTAGAAGAATGGGGTGTTACATTCTCCCCTCCATCAAATAATTTCGTTCTGAAAATTTCTAGAATACTACCACATGAAAAGACTCGGGTGGTTCTTCATCATAAGTTCCTTGGGTTCCCACATTGGCTCTTCCATATTATGGTTTATCCACAAGACTTTTACAGACGTGTCGTCCGGTTTCTCAGTACTTGTTCTCTCGTATCAAGAATCTTGACGGGCTCTTAGCAATAAGATAGATCTGGTTCCAGTTCTAATTCCTCATAGGTGAGTACATGCATTGGGTCAGTCATGTATTTCTTCAACAGAGATACGTGGAACAGATCATGAACTTTGGAGAGACTTGGTGGCATTGCCAATCGGTAAGCTACAGCCCCAATTCGTTCTAGAATTTCGAAAGGTCCGATGTACCTGGGACTCAATTTAGCTTTCTTACCAAAACGTATGACTCCCTTCCATGGAGATACCTTCAAGAAAACACGATCACCGACTTGAAATTCCTAATCCTTCCTTCGATTATCGGCATAGCTCTTTTTCCTACTTTGAGCTTCTTTGATTTGGTTTTGGATTACCTTCAACTTTTCCATCGTTTCCTCCACCAGTTCTAGGCCTACAATTTTTCTTTCACCAACATCATCCCAACAGGTTGATGTGCAACATCTCTTTTCGTATAACGCTTTATATGGTGCCATCTTAATACTCAAATGGAAGCTATTGTTATAGGAAATTCTACCAAAGGTAAATATTGATCCCAAATACCCTGAAAGTCAAGTGAGAAGGATCTCAACATGACTTCTAAGGTTTGAATGGTTCGTTCTGATTGTCCATCTGTTTGAGGGTGGTAGGCAGTGCTCTAATAAAGTTCAGTATCCAGGGATTTCTGAAGACTTTTCCAGAATCTGGAAGTAAAACGGGGATCACGATCGAAAATAATCGATAGGAGTACTCCATGAAGTCTCACAACATAATTAATATATATTATTTCTAGATGTTATAGTGGTAGATCTTCTCTTATAGCAAGAAAATGTGCTGACATGGTAAGACTAGCAACAATAACCCATATTGTATCATTCCTTCCAGGAGTCTTTGGTAGTCCCATGACAATGTCCATCGTAATATTGTCCCATTTCCACTCAGGTATGGGAAGAGGTTGCAATACTCCACCAGGCTGTTGCCTTCCAGCTTTCACGAAGTCAACATCCTTTTCCAGCGACGCCGACCACCGCGACGCTCGTCTTCCGCGGGTCGTTGACGAACATCGTTCTTGAAACCGAGGTAGGGGTTTGTTGTTGTTTATTTATTTATTATCGTTCTTGGTTCTAGAATGACAATATTGAGAATAAATGATTATGTGTTATCGTCTAACGAGAGGGGGGGGGGGCGGTCCGCACAAACACGGCTGAACGCCCCTCCTTTGTTCTTGAATGTTTCTTGCGGATGAAACGTGATTTCATGGTGTCGCCGCACCATGCAGATATCTTTCGACAATTATTGCGCGGTGCCGTCCTGCCACGCTGTGAAAAGATTATCATGAACGCAATGCCGTCGCGCCGCGTCGTAGGAAATCGAAGGCACCGCGGCCGGAGCGGGGCCGCGGCGGAGGGGCGCGGTGCCGTCGCACCGCGCCGGACGACGAAGGCCGTGGCCGGTTCCGAGCCGCGGCGGGATGTGATGACTGACGGCCAGCCGGGCTGCTAGTGTCGGATGATGGAAGATGACCAGCCCTCGCCGGTCCTGTTGAGAAGAAGCCGGCAGGCCATATCGGGCTGGCCGGAATGGTGAAAACCGGGGGAATTAAATTCCCCCGGGCTGCTTATTTGGCCCCCCATGAAGGGAGGGGGCCACAGTTACAAAGGGGGGGCAGCGCCCCCCCCCCCCCATTTTCTCGAAGGCAGGCCCCCCACGTGAAGGGGTGGCCGTTTTTTTCCAAGGCGCGACGTCCAGCCGCGCCGCCAGCTGAGGAAGGGCGGGGGCCTTGCCCCCGGCGCGTGGCACCCGAGCAGCGCCCAGGCCACGCCGCGCCGCGCCGCCGGCCGGGCTGGGTCGGACACGGGTCGGGTCGACCCGGTTAAGGCCGACCCAGGGGGGGTCGTGCCGGGTCAGCCCGGACCCGGACCCCCCGTTTTCGAATCGACTTTGGTCTTTTGCCCATAACATGAGCTACGGACCTCCGATTGAAGAACTGTCAGCGGTAATGTGATCCTTGTATCGAGTCGGTCGTTTTGGTACATCACACTCAAGGTTTCGGAATACATTGAGTTCGGCCGGGTTGGTTCGTACACGAAACCAACCGGGCCCTCGGAGCAGAAACACTCATATCTTCAGCAACGGACGTCCGATTGATGTGCCGTCAACTTTGTTTTGTTTCTATTAGTGAGATGGATCTTTTGGATTACTCCGCCCGAGGTTTGGATGCAGGTGGAGTACGGTCGGGTTGGTTTTTCCTTAAAAACCAACCGGGCCCCTGGGACGAAAAAGCCAATAACTCTCAGACCGGGAGTCCGATCGACGCGCTGTCTGTTGCGTTGAGTTGCTGTTGACGATACGGAACTTTTGGATACATCAAATCTGAACTTAGTTACAGTTGATGTATCAGCTTCTCGGCTCGTGGAGCAGACCCTCCCGAACGAGCTTGCTCTGTGCGGGAACCCTAGAGCTGGCTGCGACTGCGACTTCTACTTCGACAGCAATGACCGTGCAGAGATCCTTAGTGGACTGTGACGACGACCGTGCAGAGATCCTTAGTGGACTGTGACGATGAAGACAGCTGGTCTTGTATCCTATGTGGGTCCTAGCTGTGCTGGTCTTGTATCCTATGTGGGTCCCAGCTTAGATGATTCAATACTGGTCTTGTATCCTATGTGGGTCCCAGTATAGTTGAATCAATGAAGACAGCTTGTCTTGTATCCTATGTGGGTCCTAGCTGTGCTGGTCTTGTATCCTATGTGGGTCCCAGCTTAGATGATTCAATACTAGTCTTGTATCCTATGTGGATCCCAGTATAGTTGAATCAATGAAGACAGCTGGTCTTGTATCCTATGTGGGTCCTAGCTGTGCTGGTCTTATATCCAATGTGGGTCCCAGCTTAGATGATTCAATACTGGTCTTGTATCCTATGTGGGTCCCAGTATAGATGAATCAATGAAGAGTGCTGGTCTTGTATCCTATGTGGGTCCCAGCTTAGATGACTTCGTGCTGGTCTTGTATCCTATGTGGGTCCCAGCATAAATGAAACAATGAGGACGGCTGGTCTTGTATCCTATGTGGGTGCAGCTTAGATGATTCAATATCTAGGTCTGATCATCTATTTCACCATTTCGATGATTTATACCTGTGTGAGCTGAATCTTGTGTTACTCCCCTTTTTGGATTGTGTTGAGCTATCCTGTGTGGATTTACTGTTTACTCTCCTTTGTGGATTGTGTTGAGCTATCCTGTGTGGATTTACTATTTACTCTCCCTTGTGGATTGTGTTGTGCTTTCCTGTGTGGGTATACATTTTCTTTCCTGAGTGGACTGGCTTGTGCTTGGGCTCGGAAGTTGGAGCTGAATGAGAATTGATGACTTAGGTATATGTATGGGCATATACCTAAGCCGAGTCAGATGTTACTTCGTGATTGTATCTTTCCTTTGTGGATTATCCTTTGTGGATTTCGGGAGACCTTCGGGGGTCTCGGGGTCGCTACTGAGTAGCTTATACTCACCCCTGAACGGGCTATGCCCGCACTACGTTGTGTTGGTTGCAGACGACGGACAACGCTGATCGTGGTGGAGGCATGCGGAGCAGGACGGTACCTGGAGGTGGACCACTGGGTGGGACGTACTCGGAGCAGTCAGGTGGACCCGAGGAGCAGTGGAGCTATCTGTACCCACCCTTCAGGTGGGATCTCCAGTGGACAGCTCGGTGTAGCGCCTTTTACTTTACAGTTGTTGTTTTCCATTTCGAGTTGTACTTTACTTTCAATTTGGGTTTGTATACTGGCCCATTTACTTTTCCGCACTTTCAGTTGTACTCTGTTTTTACTTAGTGTTTACTTTTCCGCTTGCATACTCTGTGGTGTTTGTTTTCTTTTCAAAGGCAATGCCTTCCCTTTTTACTGGGAATTACGCCTTGGTGCTAGTCGCCATCCCCTGGCCTATGGAAGGCTGGCTTGGGGTAGTCACGGCACAGGTCCCGAGGGCGGGTCGTGACAAATTGGTATCAGAGGAGTTCGGTTCTACCGTGAACTCTGATCTTTTCTATGTGAAGCAATAATGTTTAGCGTATTGAGTGTGGTTATCAGTCCAAGGAGTCCGATGTTGATGCGGCGGCCGACGTATCCGTACACCAGGACCCTGACTTCTGATTTCCGACTTAATGCACAAAAACATTGATTGCGTGTGTGTTTTAATGTTTTCATTGTGATTAATTTATATCAGCTCACCAGGTATACTGTTCTGACCATGGCACACCTGTTTCCTTTTCAGGATGGCCCCACGACGGCAGCCAGCTAGGGTTCTGAGAGTGGAGCGTGATGACAGCCCACTGAGCGACGAGGCCTCGGTACACGACTCCTTGTCAGCAGAGGCACCAGCGGTACCTTTACCCTCCGAGCCACCAATGCTTCCCGCAACGACCGCTGACGATGCACTTCGCCTTGGAGCTCTGCATGAGTTCTAGCGCTAGCGACCACCCGGGTTTTGTGGGGAGACAGACCCCCAGGCAGCCGAGGACTGGCTGGAGGCGGTCGTGCGAGTTTTCAAGTTAGTGAGGACACCAGCAGACCTCATGGTGATCCTCGCAGCGAGCCTCCTGCACGCGACAGCAGGCAGATGGTGGAGCTTGATGCTCCAGGTTCACGACAAGACATCTCTTCTCTGTATGGACTTTGAGAGAATCTTCCACTCCGAGTTCGTCCCAACCACCCTCTGTGCGGTGCACATCCAAGAGCTGCTACAGCTACGGCATGGCAGTATGAAAGTGGCCCAGTACTCGGCGAGATTTACTGATCACTCGCGCTACTCCACAGATATGGTACGGGACATGTTCTTCCGGGCTCGGACCTTCGAGCAGGGACTGAGGCACGATATCAGGGCTTCGATGATCACCCTCAACATTACGACACATGAAGACTTGTTGGAGAGAGCCCTTCTAGTGGAGAGTTTTCTCGCCGAGAAGGATCCAGTGACAGGGCCCTCCGCAGGATGGCCCATAGCAGGGTCTTCTGCAGCTGGCAGTAGACAGGTGATGCAGAGGTCCAAGCGGGCCAGACCATCAGATGTGCAGTCACAGGATGAAGATTCGGTTTTGCGGGGAACCCGAAGGAGAGCCAGCTACGCGAGGGGAAAACATTGCTACACATGTAGTGGGCGAGGTCACATGGATCGAGACTTCCCAAATAATCTTACAGATGAGCAGCAGGTGGTAGAGGGACCTCCCAAACATAGATTCGGCCACGGTGGTCCGCAGGGTACAGGCGGACGAGGCAGAAGAGCTGGCCGAGTAGCCGATGGTGGGAGACACTTCGAGGTGTTGCCACCACCACCACCAGGAGGTCCACCCCGACCACAGGGAGTTGGTGTACATGGGAGAGCTCAGCTTCAGGTAGCTGAGGCCTTCGATCATGGAGCTCTGGGAGCAAGTGGACAGGAGAGGAACTAGTGGATACGTCTTATGTACTTCTAGTTCCTTGTTGCTATTGTGTAGCGTCTTTGTATTATGAGCTGCAATAATAAAAGACGCATACCTTTGTGATGTTTTCATTCCTGTCCTCTTTTGGGTTGTTACTAAGAGGCTCTAGTTTTGACTATTGACTTGACCCTCACATGTGAGACATCTACTGGAGGATACCCAGTTACCACACACTGATGCCGACAGTGTGACTCAACCCTTGGAGGCGATAGTAACGGTTGGAGCTCTTGGTAGTAGCGTCGAGGCCTTACGACGTCATCCTTGGTATGGATTAGTATCATCCATGTCGGGATTGACTGTAATATGAAATAATGTGGTTCATTTAGGGGATGGGACCAAATTTATCTTATCGGAAAAAAAAAATGAATAAATCTTGCAGCTCTTGTGGGACCTGAGATGGTCCAGGTCATCCAGGGGCATGGCACGCAAGTCGCAACGCGTGCAAATTTGCGAATATTTATAACCGACTAGCTACTGTAGAAGTGGCGAGCAGGGTCGAACCACAGAGAGCACGAAATCTAGTTCACTAAAAATATTTCGTCGGACGGTGTTTAGACGAGCAAAGACAAGGGATTGAAGGAATGCCTATTTGTGAGTTTTCTTTTTTTTTCTTTTTAATTAAACTAAAACGGAGAAGACTAAAGGTAAAAAGAAAATTGCAAATGAAAATGATGATGGACTCTAAGTCAACAAAATGTGTCGGGGATGCTGGTGTCACAATTAAATTATCACGCAGCCGTGCAAGGTATTCTTTAGGATGATTAATTATTTATTCTGTTTAATTATCGCCAGTTCCGAAAATATGACCATTTTTTAGATGCTCAATTTTAATTTCCCAATTTTATTTAAAGTCTCGTTCTCTGGTGTCATAAATAAATTGGAAAACTCGTTCAAGCCCCGAACTACACGGCGAAATGACACAACCCGTTTCTCACAAAGTTGTGTCACTAATTTGCACCTACCATCAGTCAACGCGGTTTACCTTCTCGGACCGCCGCGTCGACTTATAATTAAAATGGCCAGTTTTAATTTTAGCAATTAATTCAGTGCAAAAATAATTTAAACAGATAAATATTCAATTAAAATAAATTTAATTGACAATTAATCATCAAATAATACTTGCATGGCATGCGCAATAATTTTAATTAATCAACCAACATCCCGACACTAAGAAAATCACCCCGACATCACAACTGAAAATGTAAACACGGCAATAAGATGACAATTCATCTAAAATAAGACCGTGTTACCAACAAATAATCGTGTCGGTCTTCACTCTCACTGCATGCAACTCGTTCTTCGATATCTGACTGCACCTCGGCACGTGATGACGTCGCGCGCCGGCTTCGCGACCGTTAGAACGAAAGATGTTGAGGGATGTAGTGGATGTTGGTCTGCTACGGCGACCGTGGTGGCTTCTCGAACGGTCGGTGGTCGGGTGCGCGGCTGCGGGTCGGTTCCTCGGATGACGATGACCGGTGCGCTGCAAAGAAAACAAAAGAACTGGTTCGAGGAGGGCAGCAGCGGGGTGATCCGGGGAGAGGAGCGGGCTTCGGGGGCGGCTTGGGCGCTGGTTCGAAGAGGGCGGCTAGGCAGGGTGGTGGACGGGGTCTCCGGCCAGCGGCGTGAAGAAGGGAAGCGGGGAGCGGTGTCGGACGAGGCTGGGTGAGAGAGTGGGAAGGCCGGGGTGGGGGAGTCCAAGTATATGGGAGATGCAGGAGGCGGCCAGCGGGATGGAGAGGAGAGGGCCGGCGGGGTGAGTTCGGACGAGGGGAGGGGATGAGGCGGCCCGTCTAGGTGGTGCACGGGGAGAGGGAAGTGAGGCAGGGAGGGAGAGTGCGGCGAGGGGTGGTGGAGCGCGATGGTGAGGGAGGCCGGTGGCGCGGCTGGGTGAGGGAGTGCGGTCAGGGGGAGGCGGACGGCGAGAGGAGGCCGGGCGTGGGGAGATGGGTAGTGGGGTCGCGGCAGGGAGGCTAGGGTGCGGCGGGTTTTCGAGAGAGAGCCAGAGAGAGCCGGGAACGGGATTGCTGGGCCAAAGAAAAAAAGGGGGGCGGCGGGTGAGAGGTTAGAGGAGATAGGGGGGAATGGCGGCGGAAGAAAAGGGGGAGGGTGAGGGGAGAGCGGGTCAAGGGGGGGCGGCGGGTGAGGAAAAATAGGGGGGTCCGACGGGTAGAGGAGTAAAAGAGGGGAAACAAATTTCAAAATTTAAACTAAAATTCTAAACAAAAAAGAAAAATTGTTAAATGTTATATAAAATTCTAATTAGCTAAAAAAATAAAAAGTAATTAAAAGAAATGTTAATGAAACTAATACTAATATATAAAATATAAACTAATAAAAATACTAAAATACTAATATCAATATATAAATTAACTAAAAATTATCCAAAATAACTAAATTACTATAAACCTACAAAAATAAACTAAAAATATTAAAAATGATTAAACTAATTAATTAAAACTAAGTAAAAAATAAATAAAAATACTTGTAAACATCCATGTACATCAAATCCCCCACACTTAAACTTTTGCACTCCTGGGCAAAACAATCAGAAAGAAAACACAAGTGACAGGAGACAGATCAAAACATCAAAATTACAAGTTCAAAATTTGTCAATCTCTTTCCTCATAATATATCATGCTTCATTTAAAACTTCAGTTTCAAAAATAATTTTTCTTTCACTTGCATTTTTTTTAAAACAAGTACGTGCACGCATTCATCATGTGACCTACCTCACCATCACTCACATCTCTCAAAAACATTTGATCAAAGTTTTTCTCAGTTCTCATACACATGCAGTCTTACCACAGGCTTGCCATGAATTTCACATCTCCACTAGTGGAAATCAAAAGAATGCACCAATCTCAAAAACTTTACATGAGGTTCAAATGTTTCTGAAGCTGTGGGACGGTGGGTAAAAAAAAATGACAATTTTTTTTTGGTAAAAAGGAGGGTTGAATCTTGAAATAAATGCATGATAAGTCAATCCAAATGTCTCCCTCAAACTCTCGCTCCCCCACACTTAAAACACTGCTTGTCCCCAAGCATATGATAAGCCAATGTTTCGCTCTCTTTTTTTCACTTTTTTTTTTAAAAACACAACTCACTCACAATATGGTCAGGAAAAACTGGTGAGTATCAACCCAAAAACCCCATGGAATAGGTGTCAGACAATAATCCCAAAGAATGGTACACAAGCACCGTATATGCTGTAACATCGCAATGAAGGTAGGTCATATAGAAAACTCTCTAGTTCCTGGAGTAATGGACCATCACTTTAATAGGTATCCCCAAAGTCGAGGGTTACCGCGTAATGACCACCAATGTACCCATTGTTGGAACTGAAAAGGGTTCTATATTCCTATATCAAAATAATATGAAATGAATGTCGCTACTGTGAAAAAGAACTCATATGATCAGGATAGAATAATGTCAATCCATGTACATCAAATGACGCACTGCCCCTCGAAGAACCCTCTCCATGAGTAAGTCTTTCTCCCCCACACTTAGATTGAAATAATCATGCAAAAATTCAAGAAATTGGTATGGAAGGGTATCGGCTTGGGCTCATCCTAAGAGGCTTCTTCATGGCTTCTAAGGGCTATACGACGGAGAAAATGTAAGGGTGGCTCAGTGGGTCAACGGGGCTGAAAAATCAAATAGATGCCTCGATCATTTTGGTGAAACTTTCAAAAATTCCTATCGCTTTGATGAAAAAACATGGCAAGTTCTAGAAGACAAAACATGGTTGAGATTCCCTCAAGAAAAAGAGAAATAAGAGATTATTTTGAAATGGATTAGAGTCCTCACGGGTATGGAAATATAATGTTGGACAACACAGATGAGAATGAGTGCAAATAAGTGTCTCAAAAATATTCAAGTTTTTTTTTGAAAAACATTCGACGCATGAAATAATATCAGCAATCATCTAAGTCATGAGATCAAGGATTAAAGAAATCCAGAACAAGAATCAGGTGCTCAAACTGCCTAGGGACACAAGTGGTATGTTCCCGACTGGGTTGCGATAAAAATACAACAGTTCTTATGTGGGTTCATGAATGACAGGAGTGTTAGTTTTTTTTTCACATGGTGTTTTTTTTGGAAGCAGAAAATATGGCGAAAATTAAAACACTTCCCTGTGTAAGTGCAGATAGATGCGGAGAGGCTGCCTGTATCCGATGAAGTTCCAGAAATGATGTACCTGTAAAATCTACATATGGACAACACATACCCGGATCATATCATAATGATAACACCAAGAATCATCTAAATAGAAGCAGAGATGCAGAAGAGTGACAGGTGCATACAGATATCAGGAGGAGCTAAGAGAAAAATCACACATGCCATGTTTTATTTTTTATTTTTTTTTCAAACAAATTAGAACAGGTAAAAGGAGAAAAAGGGGGGGGGGAATGAAACTGGAACATGGGCTGCCTCCCAGGAAGCGCTAAGTTTAACGTCTTCAGCCAGACGGATGGACAATGTTCAAACGTCTTGGTCCATCAGCTCAGAATTCCTCTGCCTCTTACGAGAACTAGTGGCTGTATCCTCGATCTCACGGGGACACTTGGTGGGATTAACCACCTCCGGAGCAAAGTGAGCGTGAAGCTGGTGAGGGAGGAATGGAATCTGTGCTCTTTGTGGTGGTGCTGGATGCTGAGCACGAATCTCCAGTGAAAGTTCCTCAAGCCGGCGCTCGATATCAGCCAGCTCCTGAGTTATCCGTCGTACTAAGTCAGAGGGAGACGGAACAAGCGCATCGATGACCACAGAAGAATCAGAAGAGCTAGACATTTTTCTTTTTAGCTGCATTCACAAAGCAGATAGAGAGATATAGATAGAGTAAGAAAACAAAGATCAAAGAATGAAGAAGCAGTCGGGTTGCCTCCCGATCAGCGCTAAGTTTTACGTCTTCAGCCAGACGGATAACTTCTCATTGCAATTGTAGTTCTTCAATGATGCCTATTTTATCCGAAGTGTGGTAAAGTTTAAGGCATTGACCATTTACTTTGAATGGGGGCATCTTCCCATCAGAAATTTCGACAGCACCATGTGGATAAACAATTGTGACGGTGTAAGGACCTGACCACTTCGTCTTGAGTTTTCCAGCCATGATTCGAAGTCGTGAGTTGAAGAGGAGAACTTTGTCGCCTGTTGAAAAATTTCTTTATTGGATCCGTTTGTCATGCCAGGCTCGAGTTTTCTCTTTGTAAATCAAAGCATTGTCATATGCTTCTCTCCTCATCTCATCCAGTTCATTCATTTGTAGAAAACGCTTCTCTTGGGCAGTTTTGAGATCAAAATTCAGTTTCTTCACAGCCCAATAAGCTTTATGTTCCAATTCTACAGGTAAGTGGCAGGTTTTCCCAAAGACCAACCTATATGGGGACATTCCAATGGGTGTCTTGTAGGCAGTTCTGTAGGCCCATAGTGCATCATCAAGTTTGGTGACCCAATCTTTCCTAGATGTACTTACAGGTTTTTCCAAAACACCCTTAATTTCTCGGTTTGAAACCTCAGCTTGGACATTAGTCTGTGGGTGGTATCGGGTGCTCATGTAGTGGTGACATCCATGGCGAGTCATTAGCTTCTGAAACAGCGCATTATTGAAGTGGGTACCACGGTCACTAATGATGAGTCTTGGAATTCCAAACCGGGTAAAAATGTGTTTCTTCAAAAATTTGATGACGACTCGAGCAGTATTTTCTGAGAATGCTTCAGCTTCCACCCATTTTGACACATAGTCCACACAGACAAGGATATAGGATTTACCAAAAGATTTAGGAAAAGGACCCATGAAGTCAATTCCCCATATGTCAAAAATTTCAATTCCCATGATTGAATGTTGTGGCATTTCGCGCTTCCAGCTTATACCCCCGGTTCTTTGGCATTTGTCACAATTCATGACGAATTCACGAATATCACGATTCCTGGTTGGCCAGTACAAACCACATTGTAACACCTTGCTGATTGTTCGATGAATCCCATGGTGTCCTCCAGCTTCTCCAGTATGGCATAAGTTCAAAACACTCTCCACTTCTTCTTCAGGGATGCATCTTCTTATCATTCCATCCGCACAATCATTGAAAAGTAAAGGATCATCCCAGTAGTAATGTCGTGATTCATTCAGAAATCTTTTCATCTGTTCCTTTGATAAATCTGGATGTATCACACCTGAAGCTAAGTAGTTCACGAAATCAGCATACCAAGGTGTGATTGTCTCAATGGCATAGAGTTGTTCGTCAGGAAATGTTTCAGTGATTAGTTCAACATTGATTTCACTTGTGTCATGGTCGAGGCGTGATAAATGATCAGCAACGACGTTCTCTGTTCCCTTTTTGTCCTTGACATCAATGTCAAATTCCTGAAGTAACAGTATCCATCGAATGAGTCTCGGTTTTGCATCTTTCTTGGCCATTAGATACTGAAGTGCAGCGTGATCCGTATAGACAGTGACTTTTGAGAACAACAGATGGGATCGAAATTTATCAAAGGCAAAAACAACTGCTAGCAGCTCTTTTTCAGTTGTTGTGTAGTTATGTTGGCCCTCATTCAATGTTCGGCTAGCATAGTAGATTGGCCTAAAGATCTTTTCTTTTCTTTGCCCCAAGGCAACTCCAACTGCCCAGTCACTAGCGTCACACATTAACTCGAATGGTTGCTCCCAATCAGGTGAAATCATTATTGGGGCTTCAACCAAACGCTGCCTTAATAATTTAAATGCTTTCGGACATTCAGGGCCGAATTGGAACGTAACATCTTTTCCCAATAGATTCGTAAGGGGTCGGGCAATAACAGAGAAATCCTTGATGAAGCGTCTATAGAATCCAACGTGACCAAGAAAACCTCGAATGGAACGAACTGAAGAAGGCATTTGTAACTCAGAGATTGTACTGATCTTTGAGGAGTCAACTTCAATTCCTTTCTTTGAAATTTGATGGCCTAAGACTATTCCACTTTGGACCATGAAGTGTGACTTTTCCCAATTAAGTACCAGATTCTTTTCTTCGCATCTTGCCAAAACCTTATCCAAATGTTCTAGACAGTCATCAAAAGAATTTCCATACACTGAGAAGTCATCCATGAAAATTTCCAAGAACTCTTCAATCATGTCATGGAATATTGCCATCATGCATCGTTGAAATGTGGCTGGAGCATTACACATTCCAAAAGGCATTCGCCTATAAGCAAATGTACCATATGGACAAGTGAACGTGCTTTTCTATTGATTCTCTGGTGTCACTGCTATTTGATTATAGCCCGAGTATCCATCCAGAAAATAGTAGTAATATCATCCTGCCAATCGTTCAAGGATTTGATCAATAAAGGGTAATGGGAAGTGATCCTTTCTAGTGGCATCATTCAATTTCCGATAGTCGACGCACACTCACCATCCAGTCACTGTTCTTGTGGTTATCAATTCTCCTTTATCATTCTCAACCACTGTGGTTCCACCCTTTTTAGGTACCACTTGCAATGGGCTAACCCACTGACTATCGGATATTGGAAAAATTAAACCGGCATCAAGAAGTTTAATGACTTCTTTCTTGACTACTTCTTTCATGGGAGGTGTCAAGCGTCGTTGTGGTTGCCTGCAGGGTTTTGAATTATCTTCCATATGTATTCTGTGAGTACAGATGGCAGGACTTATACCTTTTATATCAGCAATCGTCCAACCTATTGCTGGTTTCCTTTGTGACAGGACATTGAGCAATTTGCTCTCTTGTTCACTCGAAAGATTGGCATTTATGATGACTGGTAAGGTGTTTAAATCTCCCAAGTAGCTATATCTCAGGTTTGATGGAAGATGTTTAAGCTCAAGTGTTGGAGGATTTTCATGTGATGGAGTAAGTGAAGTGAATTCATGTCTATCTAAGGGCTCGACTATATTCCTAATGAATTCCACTTCCTCGATTGATTCAGTGAACTCTTTATTTTCATTGTGCAAATCTGCGAGGTCCAACACATCGCTTGCAAACTCATCCCATTCTTCAATCGTATCCAGGAAGTGACAGTCTGCTACAGATGGTTTTTCCATGGCCTTTAGGACATCAAATGTTATGTTCTCATCCCCAATTCTAAAAATTAACTTTCCCTCTTGGACATCAACCAGTGCTCTGCATGTTGCCAAGAAGGGTCTCCCGAGAATGAGTGGGACGTCCTTATCTTCTTCCATATCGAGGATAATGAAGTCAGCAGGGAAGTAATATTTATCAACCTTGACAAGAACGTCCTCTAGAATCCCTCGAGGATGCTTCACTGATCGGTCATCCATTTGCAAGGCGACTCTCGTTGGCTTTAATTCGGTGATGCCCAGTTCTTCAAGGATTCCAGACGGCATGAGATTGACACTAGCTCCGAGGTCGCACAAAGCTCTTCCGAATTGACATCCTCCAATATTGCAAGGAATAGTGAAACTCCCAGGGTCTCTTAGTTTTGGAGGTATGGATCTGGGTATGACTGCTGAACATTCCTCGTGCATTATGACCGTTCCCACATCATCTAATTTTCTTCTTTTTGACAGAAGTTCTTTGAGAAATTTGGCATAGTGGGGCATTTGTGTGATGGCTTCCGTAAAAGGAATATTTATTTGAAGCTTTTTGAACATCTCCATGAATTTTGAAAATTGAGCATCCAACTTCCTTTGCTTCAGTCTTTGTGGAAATGGAGGAGGTGGTATGTGGGCTTTCGCTCTTTCGTTGAGTGCCTCATTTTCCTTCTCCTTTCTTGCCTTTTCATTCTTTGCAAGGTTGTTTGGATCTTCCTCCCCTTTGGGTCCAAGTTGGATTGATTTGTTTGTTGAGTCGCCATTTTCAGTGGAAGTTATAGGCGTCTCATCCGTTGGTTGAACATCAGGCTTTTGGTGCTCTGGTAACTGTGTGCCACTTCGCAATGGGATGGCTTTTGCTTCTTCTCTTTGGTTGACTCTTGTGCTTCCCGGTAGTGTTCCTTGTTGTCGTTTCTGCATTTGTGCAGCTATCTGACCGACTTGATTTTCAATGTTACGGATGAAAGCCTGTAGTGTTGGGTGTTCGTCTGCAAATTTTGAGTTGTTGCTTGCAAATTTTGAGTTGCAATCTCTTGTAACTCAAACCTTGATTGATTGGACATCATTAGTTTAGAAATAGTTGCTCCCCAATCTTGTTGTCCTTGCATTGCAGGAGGGGACAAGTCTGTTTGCTTTTGCTCCTTATTTTGTTGTTGTTGCTGAAATGGGGGTCGGTATTTCTGTTGATATCCTTGCTCTTGCGATTGCATGGCGGGTCTGAAGGAAGATTGAGCAGGAAATCCAGGTGGACCCGCATTCTGGTTTATTGGTTGAGTAGTTGATGGCTCCTTCCAACCTTGATTTTGGTTATTTCCTTGCCAGTTTGTGTTGTAGTTGTTTCCATAATTTCCTTTGTTGTAGCTGACAAAGTTAGATTCAGACATCTTAGTCTCAGATGTGTTATATGGACACATGGGATAATCATGAGGGCCACCACAGTGTGGACAATGTTCAGCTTGAACAACATGGACTGCCTTAGGCGGGTTTATTGACAAGTTGTCAATCCTCTTGTTGAGAGCTTCAAATTGTGCAGCCATGAATGTTTGAGTTTCAACGTGATGCACTCCTGCCTTGCGTCTTGAAAAATCTTCTGGCCACTGGAAACTGTGTTCGGCCATGTTTTGAATCAATATGTACAGGTCCTCCGGATCCATTTCCATGAACGCGTTTCGAGTAGCTGTGTTGATGGCAGACTTACTCTCGGATTGAAGTCCATAGTAGAAAGCTTGCAGCTGGTTTGCCAACTTCATCCCATGATGGGGACAACGTCTTAACATGGATTTGAATCTTTCCCAAGCTTCTCCTAACGATTCGTATTCACTTTGACAAAAGGAGTCGAGGTCTCTCTTGTTTTTCAAAGATTGGGCTGTTGTGTAATATCGATCAAGGAATTTTCTTCTCAACACTTCCCATGTGAAAACTGTTTTGGGGTCGAGACTCTCCAACCAGTCCTTTGCTTTCCCTTGCAACGAAAATGGAAACAGTCGTAGGATCAACGCATCATCCGTTACTCCGTTATATTTAAATGTGTCACAGACTTCAAGAAATCTGTTCACATGCATATAAGGGTCTTCGCTGCTCAATCCATGAAACTGTGCATGTTGTTGGAGTAGGTTGATCGTGGATGGCTTCAATTCAAAGTGTGTTGCTTGAATTCTGGGTCGTGTTATACCTGAGCTTATTCCGACTGTGTTGGGTCGCAACTCCTGTCTCATAGTAGTCCGAGGTCGTTGATTATCGAGACGGTTTTGGAAAAGTGGATGGACTTGTCCACTAGGAAGTGTCGGAATATGAGTTTCAACGCTTTCTGCAGGTGGATGCATTGCGTTTGCAGCTGAGGTACCGACTTGTTCTTTTCCCTTTCTTTGATGTTCAAGTTGTGGATCAAGGGGTGTGTCGTTCTTTGACGGATCAGAAGTACGAGTGTTCACAATTTAGGCGAACAGTGCCTAAAGCAAGGTCTACTTGAAATTTTCTTAATGCTAGACGTGTGCGTGCTCCCCGGCAACGGCGCCAGAAATTTGGCACGCGCGTCGCAACGCGTGCAAATTTGCGAATTTTTATAACCGACTGGCTACTGTAGAAGTGGCGAGCAGGGTCGAACCACAGAGAGCACGGAATCTAGTTCACTAAAAATATTTCGTTGGACGGTGTTTAGACGAGCAAGGACAAGGGATTGAAGGAATGCCTATTTGTGAGTTTTCTTTTTTTTTTCTTTTTAATTAAACTAAAACGGAGAAGACTAAAGGTAAAAAGAAAATTGCAAATGAAAATGATTATGGACTCTAAGTCAACAAAATGTGTCGGGGATGCTGGTGTCACAATTAAATTATCACGCAGCCGTGCAAGGTATTATTTAGGATGATTAATTATTTATTCTGTTTAATTATCGCCAGTTCCGAAAATATGACCATTTTTTAGATGCTCAATTTTAATTTCCCAATTTTATTTAAAGTCCCGTTCTCTGGAATCATAAATAAATTGGAAAACTCGTTCAAGCCCCGAACTACACGGCGAAATGACACAACCCGTTTCTCACAAAGTTGTGTCACTAATTTGCACCTACCATCAGTCAACGCGGTTTACCTTCTCGGACCGCCGCGTCGACTTATAATTAAAATGGCCAGTTTTAATTTTAGCAATTAATTCAGTGCAAAAATAATTTAAACAGATAAATATTCAATTAAAATAAATTTAATTGACAATTAATCATCAAATAATACTTGCATGGCATGCGCAATAATTTTAATTAATCAACCAACATCCCGACACTAAGAAAATCACCCCGACATCACAACTGAAAATGTAAACACGGCAATAAGATGACAATTCATGTAAAATAAGATCGTGTTACCAACAAATAATCGTGTCGGTCTTCACTCTCACTGCATGCAACTCGTTCTTCGATATCTGACTGCACCTCGGCACGTGATGACGTCGCGCGCCGGCTTCGCGACCGTTCGAACGAAAGATGTTGAGGGATGTAGTGGATGTTGGTCTGCTACGGCGACCGCGGTGGCTTCTCGAACGGTCGGTGGTCGGGTGCGCGGCTGCGGGTCGGTTCCTCGGATGACGATGACCGGTGCGCTGCAAAGAAAACAAAAGAACTGGTTTGAGGAGGGCAGCGGCGGGGTGATCCGGGGAGAGGAGCGGGCTTCGGGGGCGGCTTGGGCGCTGGTTCGAAGAGGGCGGCTGGGCAGGGGTGGCGGACGGGGTCTCCGGCCAGCGGCGTGAAGAAGGGAAGCGGGGAGCGGGGTCGGACGAGGCTGGGTGAGAGAGAGGGAAGGCCGGGGTGGGGGAGTGCAAGTATATGGGAGATGCAGGAGGCGGCCAGTGGGATGGAGAGGAGAGGGCCGGCGGGGTGAGTTCGGACGAGGGGAGGGGATGAGGCGGCCCGACTGGGTGGTGCACGGGGAGAGGGAAGTGAGGCAGGGAGGGAGAGTGCGGCGAGGGGTGGTGGCGCGCAATGGTGAGGGAGGCCGGCGGCGCGGCTGGGTTAGGGAGTGCGGCCAGGGGGAGGCGGACGGCGAGAGGAGGCCGGGCGTGGGGAGATGGGTAGTGGGGTCGCGGCAGGGAGGCTGGGGTGCGGCGGGTTTTCGAGAGAGAGCCAGAGAGAGCCGGGAACAGGATTGCTGGGCCAAAGAAAAAAAGGGGGGCGGCGGGTGAGAGGTTAGAGGAGATAGGGGGGAATGGCAGCGGAAGAAAAGGGGGAGGGTGAGGGGAGAGCGGGTCAAGGGGGGGGGGGGTGAGGAAAAATAGGGGGGTCCGGCGGGTAGAGGAGTAAAAGAGGGGAAACAAATTTCAAAATTTAAACTAAAATTCTAAACAAAAAAGAAAAATTGTTAAATGTTATATAAAATTCTAATTAGCTAAAAAAAATAAAAAGTAATTAAAAGAAATGTTAATGAAACTAATACTAATATATAAAATATAAACTAATAAAAATACTAAAATACTAATATCAATATATAAATTAACTAAAAATTATCCAAAATAACTAAATTACTATAAACCTACAAAAATAAACTAAAAATATTAAAAATGTTTAAACTAATTAATTAAAACTAAGTAAAAAATAAATAAAAATACATGTAAACATCCATGTACATCAGGGCAGATGAGTATAGCTCAGAGCCGGCAGAAGCCTTATGCTGACAGGAGGCGGAGACCACTAGAGTTCGAGGATGGAGACCACATATTCTTGCGGGTCTCACCTCGACGTGGTTTGCGGAGATTTGGCCGAGGCGGAAAGTTGTCTCCACGCTTCATCGGACCTTTCCAGGTCCTCAGCAGGGTTGGTGAGGTGGCTTATTGCCTAGCTCTACCACCTCAGTTGCACCGGGTGCACGACGTCTTCCACGTATCTCAGCTGAAGAGATACATGCACGACCCGACGCACATCATTGACCATGGGGTGCTTGATGTTGACGATGGGGCGACTTTTGCGGAGGTTTCGGTGGAGATCGAGGATCGACCGGAGCGGGTCCTACGTGGACGGTCGATTCCTCTAGTGCGCATCAGATGGCAGCATGGGAATCTCCAGGAGAGAACTTGGGAGCGGGAGGCTAAGATGCGTGCTCAGTACCCTCATTTGTTTCCCTAGTTTTGATGTATCTTTACAGGGACGTAAATCCTTGAGGTGGGAGTAATTTAAAGACCCATAAAATTCAAGGGAAATATTTTCTTAATTTTCTTTGGAATTTTACAAGAGCACCGTTTCTGACGGCACCTGATTCTGAGGCCCGGAGTGCCTGGAATCAATTTCCGAAGTTTGGCTCGGGTACATTCAGTGAACGAACGAGTGGTAATTTATAACTTTTGATCCGGTGCTCAGAATTGAAATCTGAGGACACCGATGAACTCGCAGTGCCGATATTCTCTTAAGGAGACCTTTTCCGAGGTTGCGTTTATTGCGGGTTGAGAGTTAGTTTTTTGGAATTTTAGAATAATTTAAATAAAACTGTGTAATACAAATTTTATTTTTAACTTGTTGGTTAAATTCTCCCAAAGGGAGTTAGGGGTGGGACCCACATCCACTTAACCTCCCTTGAGAGGATTAAGTGTGGTGGGGCCCACACGAACCCTAACTCTTCATCTTCTTTTTTTTAAACTACCTTTAACTCCTCTTTTAATGAACTTGACAACTTGGTTAATTAATTGAGTTGAGTTGTTTGAATTTCAAAACTTTGAAATTCAAATTGATATTTTTGTGAATAAAATAAGCCTTAGCTTATTTTATTTTGGTTGGTATCCTTAGCCATCTTGAGAGGTTTGAAGAATTCTCTCCATCTTCTTCAAACTTTGACGAAGAACGTGAAGAACATTCGGACATCGACAAAGAACTCCACGTTCTCGGGAACCGTTTTCCGCGACGCCATACCCGCGACACTGACAATATCTCCTTCCGTGTCATCTCTCCCACGACGATTTCCCATGAATAAATCGTCGTCAAAGAACATCAAATCCTCTCTTCAAGACGTTGACGTCCTTTTCCCGCGACGCCGACCACCGCGACGCTCGTCTTCCGCGGGTCGTTGACGAACATCGTTCTTGAAACCGAGGTAGGGGTTTGTTGTTGTTTATTTATTTATTCTCGTTCTTGGTTCTAGCATGACAATCTTGAGAATAAATGATTATGTGTTATCGTCTAACGAGAGGGGGGGGGGGTCCGCACAAACACGGCCGAACCCACCTCCTTTGTTCTTGAATGTTTCTTGCGGATGAAACGTGATGGCGTGGTGCCGTCGCACCATGCAGATATATTTAGACAATTATTGGGTGGCGCCATCGCGCCATGCCGTGGAAAGATTATCATGAACGCGACGCTGTCGTGCCGCGTCGAAGGAAACTGAAGGTGTTGCGGCCGGAGCGGGGCCACGGCGGAGGGGCACGGTGCCATCGCACCGCGCCGGACGACGAAGGCCGCAGCCGGTTCTGAGCCGCGGTGGGATGTGATGACCGACGGCCAGCCGGGCCGCTGGTGTCGGATGACGGAAGAGGACAGGCCCTTGCCGGTCCTGTTGAGAAGAAGCCGGCCGGCCATGTCGGGCCGGCCGGAATGGTGAAAACCGGGGGAATTAAATTCCCCCGGGCTGCTTCTTTGGCCCCCCATGAAGGGAGGGGGTCACGGTTAAAAAGGGGGGGCAGCGCCCCCCCCCCCCCCGTTTTCTCGAAGGCAGGCCCCCCACTTGAAGGTGGGGGGGGGGGGGGGGCGTTTTTTTTCCAAGGCGCGGCATCCAGCCGCACTGCCAGCTGAGGAAGGGTGGGGGCCTTGCCCCCCGCGCGTGGCACCCGAGTGGCGCCCAGGCCGCGCCACCGCGCTGGGCCGCACCGGACCGCGCCGCTGTGCCGCCGTCCGGGCCGGGTCGGACCCGGGACGGTTCGACCCGGTTTGGGCCGACCCAAGGGGGGGGGGGGGGGTCGGGCCGGATCGGCCCGGACCCGGACCCCCCGTTTTCGAATCGACTTCGGTCTTTTGCCCATAACATGAGCTACGGACCTCCGATTGACGAAGCGTCAGTGGTAATGCGATCCTTGGATCAAGACGGTCGTTTAGGTGTATCGCACTCAAGGTTTCGGAATACTTTGAGTTTGGCCGGGTTGGTTCGTACACGAAACCAACCGGGCCCTCGGAGCGGAAACACACATATCTTGACCAACGGACATCTGATTGACCTTCCGTCGGCTTTGTTATGTTTCTCTTAGTGAGACTGATCTTTTTTATTACTCCGTCCGAGGTTTGGACACAGGTGGAGTACGGTCGGGTTGGTTTTACCTTAAAAACCAACCGGGCCCCTAGGACGAAAAAGTCAATAACTCTCAGACCGGGCGTCCGATCGACGCGTCGTCTATTGCATTGAGTTCCTGTTGACGATACGGAACTTTTGGATACATCAACTCTGGACTTAGTGATAGTTGATGTATCAGCCTCTCGGCTCGTGGAGCGGACCCTCCCAAACGAGCTTGCTGTGTGCGGGAACCCTAGAGCTGGCTGCTACTTCGACAGCGATGACCGTGCAGAGATCCTTAGTGGACTGTGACGACGACCGTACAGAGATCCTTAGTGGACTACGATGATGAAGATAGCTGGTCTTGTATCTTATGTAGGTCCTAGCTGTGCCGGTCTTGTATCCTATGTGGGTCCCAGTATAGTTGAATCAATGAAGACAGCTGGTCTTGTATCCTATGTGGGTCCTAGCTGTGCTGGTCTTGTATCATATGTGGGACCCAGCTTAGATGATTCAATACTGGTCTTGTATCCTATGTGGGTCCCAGTATAGTTGAATCAATGAAGACAGCTAGTCTTCTATCCAATGTGGGTCCTTGCTGTGCTGGTCTTGTATCCTATGTGGGTCCCAGCTTAGATGATTTAATACTGGTCTTGTATCCTATGTGGGTCCCAGTATAGATGAGTCAATGAAGAGTGCTGGTCTTGTATCCTATGTGGGTCCTAGCTTAGATGACTCCGTGTTGGTCTTGTATCCTATGTGGGTCCCAGCATAAATGAAACAATGAGGACGGCTGGTCTTGTATCCTATGTGGGTCCAGCTTAGATGATTCAGTATCTATGTCTGATCATCTATTTCACCTTTTCGATGATGTATACCTACGGGAGCTGAATCTTGTGTTACTCTCCTTTGTGGATTGTGTTGAGCTATCCTGTGTGGATTTACTGTTTACTCTCCTTTGTGGATTGTGTTGTGCTATCCTGTGTGGATTTACTATTTACTCTCCCTTGTGGATTGTGTTGTGCTTTCCTGTGTGGGTATATGTTTGCTTTCCTGTGTGGACTAGGTTGTGCTTGGGCTCGGACGTTGGAGCTGAATGGGAATTGGTGACTTAGGTATATGTATGGGCATATACCTAAGCCGGGTCAGATGTTACTTCGTGATTGTATCTTTCCTTTGTGTATTATCCTTTGTTTATTTCAGGAGACCTTCGGGGGTCTCGGGGACCCTACTGAGTAGCTTATACACACCCCTGCACCGGTTATGCCCGCACTACGTTTTGTTGGTTGCAGACGACGGACAACGCTGATCGTGGTGGAGGCATGCGGAGCAGGACGGTACCTGGAGGTGGACCACTGGACGGGACGTACTCGGAGCGGTCAGGTGGACCCATGGAGCAGTGGAGCTATATGTACCCACCCTTTATGTGGGATCTCCAGTGGACAGCTCGGTGTAGCGGCTTTTACTTTACAGTTGCTGTTTTCCATTTCGAGTTGTACTTTACTTTCAGTTTGGGTTTGTATACTGGCCCATTTACTTTTCCGCACTTTCAGTTGTACTCTGTTTTTACTTAGTGTTTACTTTTCCACTTGCATACTCTGTGGTGTTTGTTTGCTTTTCAAAGGCAATGCATTCCCTTTTTACTGGGAATTACGCCTTGGTGCTAGTCGCCAGCCCATGGCCTATGGAAGGCGGGCTTGCGGTAGTCACGACACGGGTCCCGAGGGCGGGTCGTGACATAAAGGACTTTAACCCATATTGTAGTAAATATTAAAACATCTTTTTAAATACATTTTTAAAAAAACATGGATGTGGATGATAAAGAAATCCTAGTAGATTATTACGTATAAACAACCTCGGATAATGAAAAGATTGCGAAATAAACCATTACCTTGTACTTTTCTTTAGTTGAGGGTAGCTTAAACTCCTATATAATGGAAAAATAATTGTTATTAAATTATTCAAAATCATATATATTAATATGATATAATATATGATCTTTTAACATTGCTTTGTTAATAATATCTTAGAATTATCATTGTTTCGGGTGTTAACATACTCGTTTTCTTTTATATGTTTTGTTACATAAGTCGTGTTTGTTATGGATAGGTTGTATCTTATTCATATCCAAAATGATATCAAGTCCTTAAATACTATTATTAATAATCAAATTATAATTATACATGAATGGATACGATGGATAATGAATCTCATCACGTTCGTGGAGATGGTAGTCCATACGTACACATGAGAGACAATATCATTCTTAAAATAATATATAATTGGATGGTTTATCATATATATAGAATCATTATCATGTTATATTTATTATTCAAATGAATTTCAAATCATTATTATACCCATCCAAATAATAATATATTGAATAACAATTACACCACGACATGGAGATGGTAAGCCGTACGTATGCACGTATGGTGACATGTCATTCAAAGGATGGATAGAATACTAAATATGGTTGTACCATATTTTTAAAAATATTACAGTATATAGGAGATATTGGATTTATTATTTTAGAATGGGAATAACAATGAAAGAAGAAATCGAAGAAGAAATGAATTTGAAAAAGGGTGGTGAAAACATTACCTCTTCTTCGGGTTCTTCCTTTTGATTTGATCAAAAGGGATTGTTAGGTTGGCTTTCTGATCAAAATAAGGAATTCAGGTTGTAGTGAGGGAAGTTGAGAGAGTAATTGTGCAGGAGTTGGCCGATCCAAAAGTATTTGAAGGTGTTAATTAATGAGAAGGGGGAGTTCCCTTTTATAAGAGGGGTGAGGGGCACCTTTGGAAAAGCTAGAATTATTATTTTATAATAAATTCGTATTCGGTTTCTAATGGCTCCAATGTGTATTATTTAAAGGTTAAGGTGGGAATGGGTCGAAAAACACTCAACCAATAGAATTTAGACAGGTTTGGGTCATTATATTAACATTATCTTTTAGTTTTAACTCTTAGTTAATTAGTATGACACTTACCATGTCACTTTGTATTTTTATATTATATAGTTAATAAACATACTATATACATCCAAGAGACCCCCAAGTGGTCCATTAATGATACAACTATCTTGATATAAGTATCATGGCTGAAACATAGATTTTTGATGAATTTAATATCAATTAATAATTTAATATTTGCTTTAAAAAAACTCTTTTATGTCAATTTTGACACTATTTAATAATTGATTTTTGTGAAAATTATAACAGAATGATTACCCTATATTAAAAATGTTTTAGTAAATAAACTCTGATTTTAACTCTCTTAACTCTTCATTGAATTAAATAATAATAAATGTCCTAATCTAATCCATGTGGTCCAAAATGATAATCTTTTATTCCTAAGGTTGTTTTTGGTCGAGATACACTTGTCCAATAGAATTAGTACATGTGTTAGGGTAATATTAATATCATTTTTCCCTTAATTACCCTATTTACTTTCAACCGTGGTAAATAAAAGTAAAAAATTTCTATACACTAAAACTTATTTTCATCTAAATAAACAAAATTTTACTCCTCGATATTAACCATTTCTCTCGGATTTTCGAAATTCCAATCACAGAAGCGGTAAAATTAGGTTTTATAAAAAATTCAGTTTTTTAACTACCACTTAGTAGTTTCACTATTCATCAAAAAAGAAGTTTTTCAGAAAAATAACTAAAAATCACCCTAGGCTAATTTCGATATTCCGAATCCAAAATTGAAGTCCATTTTAAAAAATAAAATTTATAAAATTTCAAAAAGTAGGTATTACGATTCATAACGGCTAGTTTGATTGGGTGTGGTGTGTTAGAACTCGATGTTCTGTACAACACACGCTATTGAATTATTCATGGAGAAGCATACCATAGAAGATTGGGGTGTTATAAGATTAATATTTGGGGAATTGAATTTCATAAAAAGATTCTATTTCACTACCTAAGAAGAAATATAACATTAAAAGATTAATTTGATTGGGAGACATCAATTTACACTCTATTAATTAAAATATGGGTATTCTTATTATGATTCATTTACATTTGAAACCATACAACATATATTCCAAAGGATGGTTGTTATCCAATAAAAATATAGATTTTTCTAGGAGTAGAAGAGGAAAAGTACAATAGTGAATGAAATGTCTAAAATATAGGATAATTTTTTATGCATACACAAAATTCTGAGTAAAACCCTGAATGTTTTAGTTTTTATTTCTGATGGCTTCACACAGATCATATTTTTGTAATGTTTTTAGTGTAAATTCTATAGGTTCTATTATTCAAATAGTTTTATTTTTATTTCTTTTGATCAATGTATTTTATTGCATAAGAATATAGAACAGGTTGTTTCGCATACTATATAATATAGAGAATCCTATTATTGGAAAATAGATCCAATAACGATCTATTTGATTATAGGTTTTTTGGGATAGGATTAAATGGATCCTTTTTATGGGTTTAAATGAAAGGATATTATGTATTGAAATATGGGTACCTAGGATTAGGATGAATGATTCACATGACGCATTGTATCAATTTTTGGCTTTACGATACCCTTTAAAGGAGTATTTTGATTATAATCCAATATTTGATATATATTTTTCAAAACATACATATTTTTATTTTAAATTAGGTAGATATTAGGGAAGTCTTTGAAAAATGAATTTCCATTCGGTTTACAATAATTGTTATTGTTTATATTTAAATTATATTTACCTTTACTCTAATAGTTTATAATTAGATTGGAATATTATATCTATTGTCAAACTATACCATGAGTTGGATGAAAATTATATTTTTTATTTTTTACTACTATTCACCTCCTCTTTTTTATTACCTCCCATTACATTGACAAGAAAATCATAGTATCAGTGAAGGTGTATATGTTTGAGACTGATCATGATCTTATTTTTTATCATATGTTTTTTCAAAAAAATTATATATCTTAATTATCATAAACATACTATGTGGTGGATACAAGTTATTTTATGGAAGGAATTACTATTGGAATGGTTTATAATATGAATCATCATAATCTCATATTCATTGATAGAAATGATTATTAGTAATATATTGATTTTATAGAGAATTTATTCATTAAAACTAGAGTAGTGAACTATCAAATGATGATAAAGAAAAATATAATTATAGAGAAAGAAATTTCGTAGTTTTATAGAGATATACACCATGAGTTTTAGGCTAATTATATAGTTTAGAACACTTTTTTTGTTTGGAAATGAGAAATATCAATAATAAAATATCATAATATGAAACTACTATATCTATTTAGAATAATAAATAAGTTTCATATTTCAAAATATAAAATGTTCTTGAAAAAAACTGATCAATGTTATGATAAAAATATTTTGAAATAATGTTTTCACATTGGGAGTTTATTTAATATATGTAATAATATGTCATAACTGTTTTTAATATTTTGAAAGATAATTGTTGAGACTAAGCAGTTAGATGATCGGATGGGGTAGATTGTGATAGACATACTTGTCAGGTTGATAGAGAATATGTGTATATATATTAACGATAGTAGGAACCTAACATTGAAAATTCATGATAATATTATGATAAATATCAGGTAATATAATAGTAGGTTAAAATGAGATGTTGTGAAGGAGAATATAAAATATCGAATTGCATTCTAATAAACTTGTAGTAATGTGAACTCTAGAGTAAGAAGTCTTAGATTTATTATTAAAAATAATAAATCCAAATATGTATGAGTTAATTGAAATAACGATTGTAGTAAGATGAAATTTTGTAAACTAGAAATAATTATTTGTATGAATATAATAAATATGAACATCTTATACGATTTCTAGAAACACAGTAATGAATAACAAGAGAATAAATATTCTTCAGATGTTATTTATTATTAATGTAAAAGAGACATAACATATATGACTTGATTTCCCAAGATAGAAAAGAAAATAAATAATGTTTATGATGAATTATATGAATATAGGAAAAACATTATAACTTACTATGATATATGTAGTGCATGTGGTGCACCCAATAACTCTAATTTTTCAATGGGATAAATTTTAATGATACTAAAAACATTTTTTGATTCCACACTGATATCCTTATATATTTTAAATTTAATATGGAAAATTTACCTATTGAATAACACAATAATTTAATATTATATTTTAAAATTTGTTATTCATTTTGTTATAGATATTAGGCTTCATCAAAATATGTGAATGATAGTTCATCACTAGGTGAAAAAGATAATTTATCAAATGATGAAAAATATTTTCCTATATATTAAGAAGTGGTGAGAAATATAAACTCAATGGAAAAGACAATAAAATATAATTGAATAAATATGATTGTAATGAGGTTGATATTTGTAATGTTGATAGTAGGATTTCAATAAATAATAATGAAATTTATAACATTTAATAAAAATTTTAATAAAATCATAGTACATGTCCATCATCTGATGATAGGTAATTAGTTTTCAAAATTAAAACTAAAATTTAGAGAAATACTAAACTTTTTCCTAACTATACATCTACTAATGAATTTTTTTTATGATGTAAAAACAAATAAAACAAACTAAAATTTTTAGTGGAGTTTGTTTTAATTTTGATAAATGTAATTTTCCATAAAATTACTATATACATAAAAGTGAACCCTATTTTATAAAATTACAATGTAGATAATGTAACGAACCAGATTCATGTGGTCTAACATTTTTCATGTTTTTGAGGCCCTTGTTTCTCTTAGGAGGCTTGAAGTTACACAGGAGGGGTTCAATTTCCAAATGGTAGAAGATAGGAGAATACACAATGTTTTAATGTGTTTTATATCATGTATGTTAATTTCACAGCTTGTTAAGGCTATTTTATGGGGTGTTACATGCCATATAATAATTCAGGGATAAAAGAAACAAGGATATTTAAATTTTTCAATAATTTAAACATGATTTTTACATGAAGTGTAATAATTACATGACGTGTAAATCCCTATTACAACACAATTTTAAAGGGTGAAACTAGTCATGTGTTTCTCAAACCATAAATTTATATATCGATTTACAGTATCCAAAAATTCCTCAATTCAATTTTTTGTGATTCCATCAATATATATTGATCCCTAGATTCTAATATTCAAACTGTGGTGATCTAAGGAGTTTTCTACCACAATTTCTTATTGTTTTTACTCATCACGTTTTATTTAATCCTGTTATTCTGGACATGAAAAATAGCTCGATCTCACATTTTTATAATGGATCATTCATGGGGTTTTTTGTGCAGTTATGTCTTGAAATCATGGGACGGAGGAAACTTCTTGGGATTGAGGTGATGGGGGTCCCTTATATTAGACGTTCTTAGGTTATGAAAGTTGACACCCTTTAGGTAGTGTATTTTTTTCATCTATTTTATTTACATGCAAACATTAATTGATCAAAATTTGTCCCATTATATAGAAAATCAATTAACATAATAATATTAATGTTAATTAAATAAATTGGTAGAAATTTCAAGTTGATGATGTTTTCTCTTTGTATTACGTTAGTTGTTTGCCTCATTATTATCAAGATATTAAGATAACTATGGGATAATTTATTATTGTGTTCTTATTATTGACTTGTATTGTTGATATTAATAAATAATTTAAATAATGAATTAATAAATAATTAACTTATCTAATAAATTAAAGAAGAGGCATGTTTGTAAATCTGGTTCCTGATGTATCTTGATGATAATCAAATTGATATGAGTATACATGCTTCAAATAAGAATGATCATCCATATTAAAAATGGAATTGATAAATAGTGTGAATCAATTTTATTCTTGATGATAATTATAAAAATGAATTTTAATCAATAATGGTTTAATGCATAGAATCATGTTTAAATTAATTTTTCAATTAATTTAGTTTCTTTTTATATCTTGTTTCCTAAGTATTCCCATAGTTGGATCCCACGAATAAATG
Source organism: Viscum album (assembly GCA_963277665.1). Lineage (NCBI taxonomy): Eukaryota > Viridiplantae > Streptophyta > Magnoliopsida > Santalales > Viscaceae > Viscum > Viscum album. The sequence continues at coordinate 1,720,792,294 of OY728126.1, read as the reverse complement.
AATTAGTTAATTCCAGAGATATTAATATCCAATTTTAATAAATATTTTTGTTTTAGTATATGTTTCCCATTTTCCTACGATAGAAAAGTTCCTTTTGTTGGGGCAGTGAGATATCATTTATGTGTGAAGGCGTGATCCTTTATTTTTGGGCCCAAATTTACTTATTGATTATGATTGTCTATTTCTAATTATTTTTTGTATAGGACATGGAGTAAGGTATGTGACATGAGCATTAGATGGATACATCTACTATGGATGGTGTCATTTTTTTCAGGAGGCATAGATGACTTTAAAGCATATGAAACATCTGATAGCATGATTTTGTTTTCTATGCATGTGGGTTTCATGGATGGAACCAAAGATAATAGGATGGGTTAATGTTGTGATTACATTTTTATGATATTTTAAGAGATGGTATGATTTATTATGACTCTATTTACTGGATTATGGCCGAGTTACTTGTTTTATACACATTCAATTCCCCTAAGGAAGTTGGGTGTGATTGGGTGCATGTTTCCCTGTGGTGGTAACTTGTGATGGTTTTCCAAGAGTGTTTGGTTTTTGTAAATATTCTAATAATGAACAAATAAATGTTTACCCCACATTATTGTTTGATTTTGGAATTAAATTTTTTACAATATTCCAATCTTGATAAACTATATATTGGGCCTAGATTATTCCTCGAAGACATTGAAATTACGTTGGTGCATAATATAATTAAATGTGGAATAATTTTAATGGTTCATTGATTTTTAATGAAATAACTAATTAATGGAAATAAAAAATAATTTATGTTATTAATGTTTCTCTTTAAATTAATTATTTATTATAGCATAACATCTCTTAGTAGTTGTAGTTGTGAGTCCGAGTGACGCTAAATGAAGTTGAGTCAAAGACAATGTTATTCCAATAGTTTGGTTGTGAGATATATTATATCTTTTATATTTTATTATTTCATATGATTAACCACCCATTTTAGTTAGGGTGACTAAAAACCATTGGACATTGGGTGGGTGCTTTCCCAATATCAATATTGGAGGATTGATGGTTGACTACCTCCTCTAGCCCCACTTTATTCTCCTGGTAGTTACTTCTGAGGAAATGCTTGTAGGTTAGTTATCCCATGTAAATGTTGATAGATTCAATGGATTGTAGATATTTTCAAAAACGTATTACCATATATATAATCCAAACAATTTTTATTTGTATGATGTGCATAGACGATGATGGATTTAGGTAGTTACTCTATGTATGAGATTTAATGGAATAAGGTATAATATCTAATGCATGATATACATAATATGAGTTATGGTGGAATCTAGAAACTACATTGTTACTATATATTGATATGTGGATGGGATGATATGATTATTTGAAGCATGAGGTGCATGTTGTGTTTCCCTTCCCAGTTCTCTTCGAGTCATCTTTCTCGTGGATAGATATGGATCAATCCATACGAGATTGGGGAATAGAGGAAAAAAATCACAGAAGAAGGATTAGGGTACCCTTGTTATTTCATTAATATATTATATGATATATTTTATTAGATACTTGGTTAGAGTAATCTCTGGAATGTATGGGAACATAGTATACCTTTTAGGTAATGAGTTAATTTCACTATTTTCAGTACACTTTAACATGAATTAAATACCTTTTTGAATGAGAGTCTCTAGGGAGTATCCTAATGAGTATACAATTATGATCACACTATGTATATATAATTTATTTTTTAGGTATGATGAAGGAGGAAGGATTTCATGATGGATATTTCTATCTCTCTATTTTATAGTAGTTTTTTGAGCGTTGTGGCTGATGTCATATTTACCGTTTTGGCGCCTTTAGTTTCCATTTTAGTTTCTATATTACTATATGAAATTAATTTTTTTAACATGTTATTTAAATATATATATAGGTCTTAGAAGGTTTTAGTTTGAATTATATTTATTATCTCTCTCTTCCACAAGTTTTTTATAGAGGGAAATACTTTCCATATGCATATTTATTATACAATTGGGAATAGTTTCCAAACCGAGTGCTATTAGAGGTAGGATTTAGTTAGTTACTATATCTCCCCAATCATTGAATTATATTTTCGGGGAGGGGGAAATTACATAATTTTATCATTGGTTCATCTTTTAGGGATATGATGGTGTTTGGAGTTCAGAGAAGATGTGGTTGCACAGAATAGTAGGGTAATGGTGTTATCTAGGTTAAAAATCAGACGTAAACATGGGAGACATAATGAGAAATAGATATTGGGGGCCTCCAAATATCTGATGTACAAAACCTTATGTTTATTGGTCCTACTAAATAAATTGATACTGGTTATAGGGTATATACCTAGGAAAGAAACATGAATCATACTTCTTTTCACTATTATTTGAAATGCATAGACATTAGGATTGGTTGAAACCACAACAAGGTAAAAAATGAATTAATTAATTAATGGTAAATAATTTATATTCCAAGTTTATGAGATCAAATAGTTTGTTATTTTTACAATCCTAGATCAAGGTTCACATCCTCGTCAGGTCTGTCCCCAAGATATTCAGCTTGGTGTTCCTGCATAACGTTATAGAGCATATTTCGACAACGATGACATGTGAAGAAGGATACTCTGAGAGTTTTAGTTAAAAAGTATAAATAATTTTGTGGGTTCTAATTTAGATACAATCATAGAGGACAAGTTATAGACGTTTGAGATAACATTAAATATGATCCATGATTATAAGTAACATTGGGATTTAGTGGCTATAATGTTGCTACACAAAACATGGAGGAAATTTTGATTCTTATTCATTGGGGATTGTAAGGATTAACCGGTCTCAATGTGAAATACTAAAGATAATTTCTAAGAATATTTTCTCTCTTTGACCCTGAATGATGCCTATTTCCTGGAGCTAACTATCCATCGACAGCGGAGTACTATTGTAGAGGAGTTTGGGATCCATTTCAAGATCCTTCAACAATATACATGAGACATTTTTCCATATAAGTAGTACAATGAGAGAAATTTCTATGAGGATATTCATCCAGAGATATAATTCGAGGTCAACCCATTTATGCAGAATACATATCTCATGGTGTTATTGATAGCATAGGTTATCAATAAGACACCAGCTAGAATTAGGTTGTTATGATATGGGATTCATCATAATTCCTCATGAAGCATGGATGTGGTCTGGGTTTTCTAGTTGTGATGAAATAAGTGATTTTAGTTAGCTCGGGGTAGGTACCATCACTCATCATTTTATTTATCCAGACGTGGAGATCATTGACTTATGCTAAGTGATTAGACACATGTTTTTCATTAGGAGGACAATTTTATCAGTGGTGAGAGTGCCCAACCACTCTGAAAAGTCATGGTGTTCCCAGTGTTCTTCTTCAAGTTCTCCATTGAGATAGTTTCAACATAGGTTGTAGTAATAGGGTGATATAGTTTGGAATAAGTAATGGCGATGTGGGGCCGGTAGAGTATAGCCCCGTGGAAGTCCTTGTCCTCATAGAGAAAATTCCATCCATTGAGGTGGTCATTAGTATGGTCAGAGAGGTAATGGGGAAGGTCACAGTCATCATCATTCATTATAATTACTAGTTATGGGAATTCCAATCATCATTCAAGGTACCATTTTCATGGTTTCTACAAGATTTCTTGTTTTTTATTCAATAGAAACACAAACCATCTATCTCCTACCCTCTTCCATGCTTAGGGTCATAATGTAGAGAGTCTTCAAGTTCTCTTAACATTGACTATTCCACTGGGAAATCAAACATACATTTATGAATAATGTAAACACTATGATATAGTCTTAGGACATAACATCTATTGGGAATATTTCATATGTTTATGAATATATACATACGAAATCATCCTCACCATGGATTGGATATATTCAGTTCATGATATTGTCGATTAATTATAGATTCTAGTTGCGATTTATAATGATGATGGTGAGACAAACCTATTTTTTGTAAGAGATGCTGTTAGATGGGTTAGAGGAACATTTTTTTCCTTATAATATTTATTGTATTCGCTAATTTTATTCTCATTAAAGGAACATTAGTTGGAGATTCCTTGGATCGTGGAAGATTACAATGATGTCTTTATATAGTAGATTATAACATTATAGAAATGATAAATATTGATTTTGGCATATATGAGTCTAGATTACAATGATGTCATTATATTTTTTATGATTCTAGATTAATGATCTATTGTAGTGTTTTTTTTGACCGAGTGTGTCACCTTGGGGTTCACATGTATTTTTTCAAAAATAATAATGATTTTAGTCTGTGGATTTGTATCGATTATTATCATTTGAACCATGTGATAGTAATGAAAAATTATCCAATTCCTTAGATTGATGAATTATTTGACCAATTGATTGGAGAATGTTGGATCTTGATGGCTGATCTATGGTTAGGATACCATCAAATATGGGAGAAGAACGTGAAAATTTAAAAAAATTTATCTGTAGTAAACATGGTAATTATGGGTTAATTATGATTAAATTCAATGTTACAAATTATACATCCATTTTAATGAGGTTGATGAAAATAGAGATTATAGAGTTCTAGGATATGTTCATGATGGTTTTCATCAATGAAATCCTTCTATACATCATGCATGAGGAGGGTAATACATTTCATCTATGTGTCATTTTGGAAGTTTGTCATCATGATAAGCTATTTGGGATGTAGTTGAAGTTTGATTTTTGGGAAAATAATGTTTTTTCATTGGAGAACATGCTATCCTAGTAGGGTGTAGTTGTTGATCATTTGAATACAGAGGATGTTGTGTCTTGGGAATCCCATAATATTATGATAGAGGTGGTGAGTTTCCTTTTTCTTACAAGCTATTATAAGAGGTTTTTAGATGATTTATCTCAAAATTAAACTCTTCTAAAATACTTAACCTATAATAATTATTCATTCATAGGGACTAACCAGTGGAATGATTATTTTTAGTACCTAAAGCATAATTTTTTAATCACTCTAGACCTTTGTTTTGTATTATAGGGAGTTTTATTTTAGTTTTTTTGATGCTTCACATGATTTCGTAGGATGTGTTATGATATAGTATAATTTTTTGTTTCTAATGGGTCTCAATATTTATGTCCCCATGATTGTAACTATTAGATCCATGATCTTGTGTTAGTGGAAGTGGTCTTTTCATTGAAGCTGAGGAATCTTTACGTAATCAGAGAGAATTTTAGGGGTTTTTCCAACCATAAGTTCCCGATGAATGTATTATTCCATAATGAAATGAACATGAATCAACATTGTTGGATTGAATTATTATTGTATTATGACTTATAGTTTTATTATATTCCCTGAAAGGTATATTTTATAGCCATTGTGTTGAGTTTGAATTTAAGTACTAACACGATGCGTGAATTTGGGGATTCCTAGATAGTGATGGATGATCTCTCGGTGATTTATATTCACATGCGATCGGTCGGAGGTAGATTTTTTATTTTCATGATGATAGTGTATTCATATTTGGTGCAGGAGGTGGTGTTGTGGGATTATGAGGTGGAGGTCTAGGGAGACTGAGTTGTTTTTGTGATTCTATAGTTGGTTGTTCTGAGGATGGATTACATCAGGTGTTATTTTACAGAAGGTTTTTTGGTATTTTTTGATTCATGAGATGATTCTTAAAATGTTCCATAGTTATCCATTTGTGATACTACCTAATCTGATAAATATTTACTAAGATTTTAGAGTTTAATTTTGTTGTCCTGGGTTGAAGTATGCAGTTTAAGAGTTTTTTTATTTTTGTTTGGTCTTCTAATATGTTTAGGTCAAACAATATGTTCCTAGTGATTTTCCCCATCCATTAGATGATCCCCATTGGAATTGGCAGGAAATATCGATAATAATAAGAAGAACATACCTAATTCTATATAAATACTTCACTTTTGTCTCCATGATTTTGGTGGTTTGTGGACAAGGAACTTACCCTTGGTCGAGTGTTATTACCCCAATAATTTTCAAACCACCATCATTATGGTGCTTTTTGAATCTTTTTATGTCAAACATCTCTATTCACCAACCTTCAAGACTTTGGTAAGAGACGTAGTAATTCATAAGCCATAAGATAGTTCAAGTAAATCATGTGAGTATGATAGTATCACGAGATCATCAGAAATATTATGATGATAGTAGGAGGAGACTTGAAGAAATTTATTTTGGATATTATGAATTCATTTAGGAGACTTCTCATTATGTAAAGTGAAGGTTTTTTTGAGAGTAATATTTCTACCACTTTTTTGTAGTCTTTTGAGGTGTTGTATCTTGTTGGAGCTATGGTGTATCTAGTATAAATTCACACATATATGATATGGATACATGATTGTTTTCAAGTGTCATAGATCTATAGTTTTCTTCATGTTTAATCCCATTTCATCGATTGGGATGAGATCGATGTTGATGATGATATGACCTTTAAGGAGTGACATGTGGAGTTTGAAGACCATCAATTGAAGGTGTTGTGTGATAAATATATTTCCTTGGTTATTGTCATGTGGTGACGTGATAGTGTGGAGGAGATTACATAAAAACATGATTCATATATGAATATGTGGTACCCTGGGTAGTATATAGTTTATTAGTTATCATATAATACCTTTTTCTGGATGTTGACCTTTCTAGTTTATGAGTTAGTTTCATTTATTTTTGGTGGCTATATTATTTTTTGAGAGGTGTCTCCCTTAGGATATTTTTTAGGATCTAGTTTTGTGTGTGTGATGATTTGTGTTATTTCTTCTATGTGAGGTGGTTGAGCTCCTATGATTAATAGATCCTTTAGAGGTATCTTACAGGTTGGTTTTCAGATAACCACCTTTTTTTCCTCTCTAGGGTTGCTTTTTAATTCTTGAGGATGATAATGTTTTGATATGTATCTAATGTAATGGAAAATATACATGTGGTTCGACCTTATGTGTTTTTATTTGGATTTTGGTTCTCAGAGGAGGTTGGGAATCTTTCTAGAGGGTTTCAGATACAAAATTCTAGAAGCTTGGAGAATAAATTATTTCTAAATATGTTTCACATAATGTATGTTTAGTCCATGGATTTTAAGGCTAGTAGAAGGGATTAGAAATGTAATAATTAAGTGTAATAATGTTCTAGGTGAATCATGGTTTTTGGAAAGAACCAAATATTATCATTTAAATGACGTACAATAATTACACACCATGTATATCCCATGTGCAACACATCTTCAAATGGTGAAACCACTTGGGTTTCCTTCAAGTACTACCCTTAAATTTCGCATTACAGAATATTTTGGTGCCTCAATTCATTGTTTTCAGATTCCTTCAATGAATATTGAGGCATGGATTACAGAATTTAATTTTTTGTGATCCAAGTTGTGTTTTTTCCTCTGTTTCATACAATTTCTTCTAATATTGTGTCATTTTACTCTCATTCTTTAATCCATGTTAATTCACTTTATCTCCAATGTTTCTAATGGGTTTTCCTTGGTAGATTTTTTATGATTGATTCAAGGATTCCATTAATGGATGTATATTCTTGAGATGGAGGTGATCAAAATCTTCATCATTGGTCCATTATCATGTGATGAATAGTGATTTGTTTGAGGTAGGGGATTCATTGTTTCTATTTTGTTTATGTGAAATCATAAATTGTTCATTATGTATCCCATTATTTGGAAATGTTTTTAACCTAAAAATAATTTATTGGATTAATGAAATTAGTAGCGATCGCATTTTAGCATTGTTTTTTCTATGTACTATGGCGGAAGCTTACATTATCAAATGATATATAGTGAGATATATATGCTATGATTTATTATAATTTTCTTATACTAGGGTTATCATGTTGAAATTTGTAAAGAACATAAACATATAATTATTTAATAATTAATTGTCTTAGGAAAATAAAAAAGAGGAATGTTTGTAGTATAATGGTAAGTGTAATTTGATGATAGTCAAATTTAGGGAAGTAATCATGTTTTTATTAAAAAATAAATTCTATATATTTAATTAAAATGATTAATAATTTGAATCATGTTTATAAATGATGATAATAAAAAAATCATCTGAATTGATAATTCTTCGAAGATTAGAAGAATGTTTAAATTAAATATTTAAGAAATTTAGTATTTTTTATAGCTTTATGACTTAGTTTTCCCATAGTTGGATCTTATGAATAAATGAATCGGTTAATTCAATATGGAATAAGAACCGGTTTTTTATAAGGTTCATTGCTAGTGATGAAGTTTCCAATTTTCACAAGAATGCTTAATTCCTTGAGTTAGATCTGTTAGAAATAATTTAAGTGTGAATCCAATATGCCTTATTTTATGTCCTAGATTTCCATGTTGATTATTCTCATTTTTTATAATTATGTTTTTGAAATGGGGAGTTGAGTCCTATACATGATATGATATTATAATGGTTGAGCCTAGAATGGATGGTGTGATGTGTGCTGGGAGCCCCAAATGATGTGGGAGCACTTGATACCATCGATAGTGAAATGAATCATAATATGCATGTCAATGTGAGGGATGGAATTGGAGATAATGGAATGGGTTGGATTTCAGATTAACTATTTATGTGATGGGCATAGGTAGTATGATCCCTTATGGATATGTTTAATGGACTATGTTTTAGTATCTTATTTAATCTGAATTATTTTCCCCGCTACATTAGGCATTTGGGTGTTAATATCTTCATGGTTCCTATTGGTGGTAACTTTGTATGGGTTTCATAGAGTATTGGATTATATAATGATTCAAATAATGAATAAAAAAATGTTTAAATTGCATGTTCTGTTTTTTATGGATTAAAAATTCTTAACAGATGTTAATATTATTAAACTATAGATTGGATGTGTATTATTCATGGAGGGAATGAACATTACTCTGTTGGTTAATGAAATGAATTCTTGAATAATTTTAATGTTTGAATAATTTATTAATAAAAAAATTAATGAAATTAAATTATACAATTGAAAGAAGTAATTAATGTAGCTTTTTAAATTCATGATTTCTTATATGATATCTAGTCTTAATAGTGGTTATTGGGAGTCCAAGCGACGTTTGCTATAGTATATTCTGAGATGTGGTTATGCCCATAGTGTTCTTGTGAGCTATATTATATTATGAATATTTTTTTATTTCATACACTACCCCACCCATGTTGGTTAGGGAAACTAAAACTTAGTAAACTATGGGAGGGTGATTTACCCAACATCCCGATTGGAGGATGGATGACTGACTACTCCCTCTATCTGTGATCTCTTCTGTTGGCTGTTACTTGTGCTGGTATAGATGATGATAAATTTTCCCACATCTTTTTTTGTGGTCTATTATTTATTGGGGTTATTTAACACACATGTATTACTAGATAATGTATCCAAAATATTACTATATGTATGATGTGTATAGGCTATGATGGATTTTGGTACTTATTCTTTGTATGGGTTATAATGGATTGAGGTATAATAACTTATTTATGATACACATTATATGGGTTTTGGGGCTTAAAAACCCACATTGTTAATATATATTGGTATCTGGATGGGATGATTCAATTATGTAATGCATGAGGTGCATGTTGTGATGAATGTCACAGGTTTCTTCTGGCCGATATACATTTAGATAGAAATGGACTGGGATGTGAATCTTTAGGGAAGAGTGAAAAAATAATGGGGAAGTGGGAATAGGGTATCCTTGATATTTAATTACTATAATATATTATCTCTTATATGTCATAAATGGTGACAATTATCCATGGTGAGGTTGGGAACATAGTATACCTATTTTGGTGATGTGTTAGATTCCTTATTGTTCGCTATACTTCAGCATACATTCTTTTTCATTTGTTCATGAGAGTATATATAGAGGATTCTATTGAGTATACTGTTATTTGTACACTATATATATAATTCTGTTTAGGTCATTTTGAGCAGGTTTGAGACTAGGTTCCATGCTACTAGTTCATGGTATTACTGGAGCTATTTGGGGTCCATCATTGCTTTTGTCTTTACAATTTTTTAAATTGTAGTTTCCCTTTCCATTGTTATTCTATTCTAGAATATTTCATTTTTTTACTTGGGGTATCATTATAAATATAGGTATAAGTGGGTGTTATCTTGGATTATTCTTTTTATATATATATCTCTGTCTTCCACTTGTTTATTTTAGAGGATAATTTTTCCCATATTCATCATTATTATTCCATCAATGCTATTTACCAATCTGAGGCCTGCTTAAGGAAGGACATGGGAAATCAACATCTATCTCCCCTCACAGTTTTATATTTATGGGTATGAGTTCATAAAAGACCACATTAGGGATACTTTTTCCTTTATATATTGTTTAATAAATTTCTCTTTAGAAATATTTTATTTATAATATAGTATATGTTGATTAGTATAAAATAGATTAATATATGTGGGTTCTTATGGTTTTGTTTCATAACATTTATATTCTTAAGGAATTTGGGCAATGACGAAGTTAGTGATTATGTTTTTAGGAAAAGAGATTTTCATTCAATAGCCAGAACAAGATGTACACGAATAGTGATTCTTATTGAAGTGTGACAGATTAAAATTTATAGGCAATTCACATCGTGAATGTAAAACCCTAAGATATTACATGGACGTTATGTTTGATATCGTATTCGACACACAACACCAAAGATAAATGACCCATATAATATATGACTATTATCACCATACCATTAAATTAATTGCTATAAGAAGGGTTAACTAATTTTTGATATATATATATCTAAATATCCTACTCAATATATTTATTTTGTAAAATTATTATTAAAAATCACTCATTTTTTAGTAAACTCATTTTATTCATCAAAATTTGGTTTTCGTCAAAAAATATTTTATATATTTTTGTGTGAAAATATTATATTTCATATTAGAAAATTTATAAAATTTTTTTTGAGGAAAATAAGTTCATTTTTAAATAACTCTATCAAACTTTACTTAGGGTGATTTTTTTTGGTTTTTTAGAGAACATTGATTTTACATCGAATAGTTAAAAATAACGATTTTTGTAAAACCATATTTTATTTTCAATAAAATAAGTAATCATAAATTATCATTAATATTTTTATTTTATTGGAAGTAACAAATTTTTTAAATTTATATATATTCAATTTAATTAAATTTTAATCAACACTATATAAAATTTTATTATAAGTTTAATTTTTGGTTAAAAATGGGTTTATTTGAAAATTGTTTTAATATCCATTCTGATTCTATGTTTTAATTAGTTAAAAAATCACTAATGAGGAATGATTTAAATTAAATTTATAGATTATATAACTTTAAATATTAATTTAATTTAATATAATTATTATTTCATGTTAAAGAGTTAATATTAAAGAATCTTATTCCTGAAAAATACATCTCTTGAAAGTTGTTTTTATCATGTTGTCAGGATTTATTTTAATTAAAATTCTACCAGTTATGTGAATTTAATTTTTTAATATTTATTCCATATTATTTAAAAAATAATTTATATTATATATTATTTTTAGCTTAATTATTTTTCATTTTTAATAGTGAAGACTATAAGAATAATTAATTGAAGTTAGTGTGACAGTATGTTTACTCGAGGATAAACTAAAAATGTAAGGGTCAAAAAGAACTAAAACATGTCTAAATTATATTTTTTGGAAATATTTATACATTATATTATATATTTCAAAAACAATCACACTTTTTATCCTTTTACAATTTTAAAACAAGGTTATCAATTTTTTTTCAAATTTATAGGTCTGCCACTAGACTCACTTTTAAAAGGGCACCCACTCTCTTCTCATATTAAGACATACAGAAACATTTAGACCATGAAATAAATGATAAAATACCTTTATTACTTACGTATACATATCCTATGGGCCTTTTATTTATTATAAAAACAATGTATTAATTATTTTTAAATACATTAAGAAGATTTCTGCAGGAGAGGTATTATTCTTAACTGAGATTTTTTGTTTTATATTTTCTTCCACCATACTAAAATATTTTTAACAAATTATTAAATAAAAAAATTATATTATGAATTATTATATGTTAATATATTAGTTTAATAAACTACACCCATATCATCATCAATCAATTGGAGAACCAAACCTTAATTTGTGTGTACAGAAGACTACAACCTCACGATCAAATATATCTAATTTTCCACCATGACCACATATGGCTAGTTATAATGATGGATTTAAAGTATATATACATATATGATATTTTTAAAAATAATTATAGTTTATAATTATTATATCACATTTAAATTCTTACATTTAATTCCACAGCGGATATGATAATATTGCTTGTTTTGATGGAAGACCAATGTGTCATGAAGAAATATGACTCATTTTTCACTAATGACTTTTACTAAAGGTAATAATGATAAAAATAATTATTATATGATAAATTTATATATAAAATAATAATTAATTTAATTTAATATTAATTATCATTAAAATATTATATATAATTTTCATTCGTACCTTTCTACGCATAGAAAAATGTTAATAACATTCGTTCATAGGTGTGGACCGACAGTTCCGCGAAGTGGTGTTATTTTTTTCATCACCAAATAACAAGGGTGATATATATATATAAATATAAGTATATATAATGAAATAATATGTCATTTATGATTTTATTTTAATTATTAAAATATAAAATATTTCTTATCATCTTTCAAAAATGGTCATTGAGAAATGTAAATTTTACTTATGTGTACGTATGGCCTCCCGTCTCCATGATTGTAATGTAGTTCATTTTTCCTCACCATTACTAATGGATGATTTTAAAAGTATAATTGATTTATAAAAATGATTATCATTTAATTATAATTATTATTTATATTTAATAACAGTTACCCATTGGATCACGGTCAACCTAAAGAAGTCGTTTTGAAAACATGGATCGAATGTCATCAAAATAAAAGATGTGGACTTAATTGATTAAATATATATTTCATAACTTGAATAAAATATATTATTTAAATATAATTCATTATAATATTATTTTTTAAAATCAAATAATTTATATTATTCTATTATGCATGAGTTAAAGGATATACATTGAAAGTATGAACACAAGGTAAGTGTTTCTCGTCTCGCTTTTACTTCTATAAGACACGTTCAATATTCAAAAATTATATTTATTTGTATTTTATATACTTTCCATGAATTATTTTTTTAATATATTCATAAATTTTTATGGTATTTAAATATATAGAATATATTATCCCTTTCACAAGTTTTTGATCAATAGATTACCAATGTAGTAGGGGACTTCATCTCAATTTCCATTCGCTAAGGATTATTTTAATATCATAAACTTAATTTATTTCATACGGTCTATATACTACCCATTTAACATGTAATATAAAAAATCCTTCAAAATTAATTATAATTTAGGTTTAATTTTTTATTATTTAATCCATGGGTATTTGAATTTAAAGATTCCAATAGGTAAATAGTTTGTTAACTCAATTTCCATTTATTGAGTTATATATCTCTTTCATTGACTTTATTATAAAATTATTATGTGTGAATTAGAATATAAATTTTCATATTAAGAATTTAAACTTAATTTTTAGTAATTAAATTTTTTACAAATAATCTATCAGTTGATTAACATTAAATTTAGTGATATGATCTTTCTAAGGGTTATTTATCTCAAATTATCTTTCTGGGGGACATTCATTTTATGATATCAACCTAAATCATTTATGGGGTGTATATAATACCTATTTGACATGTTATATAATGAATAAATTTATTATGATGATATTTAATATTTCATTTGATGATATTATTTTATGGGGATTATTATGGAAATGTTACTTGAGTGGGAAAGGCTTTTTGTTATAATATTTTTTCTTTTTTGAGATTTCATTATTTTATGGTTCCTTTGGTAGAAATAATATGGTCTAATTTTATTGATACACATAAATTTTATTATACTCTTTTTATTCATGAAATTTAAATTCAATAAAACAATAATACTCTCTTTGTTACTTAAAATTATTGACAAAATTTTTTGTCAGAAAATTTGACTATATAAAAATCTCTTCGGTAAAAAATCACATTTTCTTCCAAATCCATCTTCTCAACAAAAAAACTTAATTAAATTTTTTAATTTTATCCCATTATATTATAATGTTTCTTTTTCCAATGATTTTATTTTTTATGAAATTTTTAAAAAATATTTTTTCTCTTATTTTCCAAACGGGGAACCTTTTGAATTTAAACAAAAAATGTGGAAGAGATCATTCTTATAACATATTTATCATGAATGAAATTTTCCAATGTCATGACCACCAAATTCTATAAGTATATCATTTTAATTTTCAAGGATTATATTCAATGAATATTATTTCTTTAATGTTTAAGAGTGTTTTGGAATTAAAATATTTGTTTTCAAAATAGAAAGGATATTATTTTCAATAAATGTCCAATGTGATCTTTCAAAATAATTTTCAATCTATGATTTCAACATTTGATTTTACTCAAAGTGAGAATTTTATTTTCCTCAATAATGTTTTTAATTATTGTTAGTTTTATTTCTATTTCTCATCATCAACAATCAATGATTTTACTTATGGTTCATTGGTAATATTTCAAAATGATACAATTAAAATTAATTATTTACATTGATTTTGGTTTCTTAAAATAGATTTTTATGTTATCGATTTATTTTCCAATGTTTAATGATGTTATGAAAGGAAAAATGATTGTTTTTATGAGTATGATTGTAAAATTTTTGATCTTTGTGGATGATTTATATTATGGTTCATGGTCATTGATTATGGAGGGTTGAACCTCAATATAGCCCACATGTGATCCTCATACAACATATATAGTGGGTTAATCCAAATTATAGCTCCAGATATAATGGTTTGAGCCATATTATATATTATTATATGGTGGTTTGATACCAATTATATCTCATGATTTGATGGGTGTTCCCCATTATATATATCCAATGAATTGGGTACTCCAGAGATGGAATTTGACCATATTGGTTCTTCCATTTACATGAGTGATGTGAAGATAATGTTCTGAAATTAAAAAAATATGAATTATTATTTCTATTGGTTTTCGATAATTTCTCTTAAAAATATTGGAATTAAATGGCTCAGGATTATTCATTATTTTTTAAATTACCTTTGATGAAAATTTATTCCATGATTTATGATTGACGATCTATGCATTTATGGGTATGAATATTATTATGTTATCAAAATTTCCTTTATTTTGTCATTATACCGTTACTATATTCTTATTATAATCCATGAAAATAAAATTTTAATTCTAATATTTACCCTAATAGATCATTTGAACTAACCCATATTATGTTTTATAATATAATATTATGAATATTGATGATTAAATATTTTTCATATTGAAAAGACTCTTACATGATGATGTGTATGAAATATGATGAAGAATTAATATGGATTATTAATTTTTATGTATATTTGAAAAACATTTCCATTAAATTAAAGTGTATTACATAGGTAAGAGATTTTATTAATTCAATAAAACTCTAATCGTAAAAGGTATATGGGTTTATATGTGATCCAAGATTTGCTTTTGATGTGTTATGTTTTGTATAGTAAAATTGGGAAAACATTATCTGTATAAAATGTGGAAATTTTAATCTTATGGTTTTATAATAAGATATTGGAGTGTAATTTCAATGTTGTTATAAATAAAATTAGATAAATGTTTTAGATATCTCTATATATTTGGATGTTTCCATGTGAAGTTGTCTTAAGGGTTTTTAATACTAGCATAAGTTTATAAGTTTATTATTGATCATAATTTTAAGGGTAATGATATCCTTTAGGTTGTTCAAGATATTTAAATATTAAGGTTATTTTTATGTATTTTTATACTAATTTTTTAATTTTATAATGAAATAATTATTGTAAAAAGGAGAACCAGAAGGTCTGATGACAACCAATCACATTCAAAAAGTTCATGCATCTTTGACTAACAAGAGATGGGTGAAAAGGGTGACACTGCTACCATTGAATTATGTAGTGGTTGGGTTAGTCATAAATAATATTTTATTATATATATTTTTCAACATAAAATGAATAATTTTATTTTTGGAACATATATGTTTACAAATAGAAAACTAGGTGATTGAAAATTTATATACTGATTAAGAGATTAATGTTATTTTAGAATAGAATCATTAAATTTTTTGTTTTTAATGATTAAAGGTGTGATAAATAAAATTGAGTTAAAACACTATTTAATTCCAAGTTTAATGTTGTTATTTAGAATATAATGATATTTATTTATTTAATGATTTATTTTGAACTTTTGGTATTAATGTTAACTTTTAGACATTAATATATTATTTGATCGTATTAATGTTTATATGTTTTTTTGGAATTTCCTAAAATTTTACAACATATTTTTATCATATATAATGTATAAATATAATATTAAAATTTGGTTAAAATTTTGGGATTTTTTGATCCATTGAATTTTTATTTTTTTACTGCATGAATAAAAAATCAATTGGAAAATCATTATTTAGAAAAAAGGATGTGATTGTGGAGTAAATTAATTACGGGATGAAATTTTGTTTATCATGTAAGTATATTTCTACATTTAAATGGTATATTTGGAAATTTAATTCATCATATATTAGAAAACGATCTTGAAACATAAATTTTTTCCCATTTCTATCATTTTTGATAAAATTGATGGTATTTTTCACACCTATTGGGTTGATGGTTTTGTTGTTGTTAAATTTTTCATATTCATTCAATTTATAATGATCAATGATCTATTTCATCCTTTATCAATAATGGGTAATTTTCAATTTAATCTATTTCCATATATTCTCCCCAATCAATGTTATCCTACTTGGAAACCATTTTATGCATTATTCATGAGGACTATCATACACACCTCTCTCTATTAAAATATATGTTTTAGTAACCCTTTTAATGATGTGGAATTTCAAAAAGGGTATATTAAATTTTAAAACTACTTCTTTAAACATAATTTCAAAATTGTGATAATGAAATTTATTAAATTCAAGAGAATGTAACACCATAAAATTTTCAATGAAGAACAATTTGTTTGATAGTGTAATTGACAAGAAACATTGAACATAAACTGCCCATGAAGTATATAAATATTAATACCTGGATGTTAAATTTGTGGGTATGATAAGGATTATCTAATTTAATATATATATATATATATATATATTTCCTAGAAAATTTAAAGGGGTTGATAAATTATTAGTAAATAATCAGTTAATTTTTAGTAAGTAGGTTTTATTCATAAATAAATATTCTCTTTAAAGAATATTTTTATTTATATTTGTGGGAAAATATTATAATTTTTTTTCATAACATATTAAAATTTATTTTTTAAAAATAAATTAGTTTTTAAAATCATCAAATCAAAATTATCATAGGGTGAATTTTAGGGTTTTTTTTGTAAAATATTTATTTTTAAGTGACTTGTAAAATAAATTGATAATGGTAAAATTGATATTTATTTTCAATAAATTAAATAATTTAAAAGACCCAATTTGCAAGGATTTTTTATTTTAGGTGAAATTTGTATAAATTTTTTATATTTAAAATAATTAATTATCTTTGAGTCAACTATATAATAAATTTTAGTATAAACATATTTTAGAGATTAAAAAAATGTTTTTTTTTGAAAATTGATTTAAAGTGAATAAATTATCTTTATTATAATTTTTAATGAAATACATAATTAGTAAATTTTTTTAAAAAAAATTAATTTTTATATATACCTATAAATATTTATTATAATTCATATAATTACTATTACAAGTCATTGAGTCAATATAAAATTATTATGTGATTGAAAAATACATTTCATAACAAAATTGTATTCTCAACGTGTCTATGAGTGTAGCGTCTGAAATTTTTGATCAAATGAAATTCCAATGGTTTTTGAATTATAACATTTGGTGGACGATTTAATCATTAAATAGAGCTTAAAAATGAATTCTAGATGATATAACATTTAAATGGGCTGTCTGTATACTTGGTTTGAGGCCCGAGAGGATGCAAAATGTTCCATCGAGTTTTGAGAGTGTCAAACACCAAAAAAACCAAATTGGAGAAATCTTTCAGGGGTACAAAATATTTCTAAAACTATTAATACCTTAGGGGAAATTATGAATCTCATTCCAGTGGACCTAGAGGACTTGCATACTTTGGTCTAACCATGCATGTGGAGTTTCACAACCATGAAACTGATTGTAAGTACTTGAAAGAACCATTTCTCATGGGATGTACCTAATTATGCAACCTATGCACCAAATCTATGCAATGTGGGTTCTTGGTTAGTGCCTTAATCTTGTTTTCCACATGATTTTTCCAAATTTTCATCCAAACTATGACCTCTTATTTATTTGGGTAAATTTAAAATTATATGAATAATGATCCAATAATTATGACCATCATTCTCCCTCTCTTCATTCAAGTGTATAAACTCATCCAAACCTCATTTATGAGGTTTCCCCTAAGAAAAATGTTATATTTCCTATATTTCCTTCATCTATTTTTTGAATCAAGTGTCATTTGTCCCTATGGATTCCTCTCGGTAAGCTCTATGTTCATTTATCACTTTTTTTCTGATTAACTCCCTCTTAAGGAAGTTATTATGGTGCAACGTAATTCACCAAATATTTATGTTTTTTTCCCATTCCATTAATTTCCCTCAAAACAACCCAAATAAATCGTGGCTATTAGATGTTTGGGTCATCTTAAGAAGAGTTAGTTGGTTTATATCTTTTCCATTAATTTTTATAACTTTTACCATTTTTTTCATGTGTTGTGTGCTAGACATACCAATTGTTTCTTCCAATTTATGTTTTGGTTTAAATTAAATTTATTATGATTTATTATGATGTTTTTGGACACTCATTAGGATGGGTTGAGGTTATGAACCCTACCTGAACCACCCCTTTAGGGTGGAATATTGTTAGTAACTTATGTGTTGGATTTCCTCATTTAAGCCTCCCCTTTTGTGTGTTCTTTGAATTCAGAAATGATGTTGATATGACCACATATTATAAAAACCACCTCGAGGTTAAGTGACGGATGCCTTGTTATAGATTGGAATTTCATAAGTTGAATTGATTTAATTAGTTGTTTAACCATTTTTAAAAATAAACCCCTCTATGAGGTGTATTGTCTCCAAATCAGAAATGACACATATATGTTATTCATTTTTGGGTATTTTGGCATGATTTTTTTACCATGACCCCTATTATTTAATAATTGTTCTTGTATTCTAAATTATTCTTAAATTTTATGGAAATTAAAATTAACTTTTTGATATGTGACACGACTTTCATGAAAAAATGAACTTATTATTCTAAAATGTAATTATAAACGGGCATGGTCCTCTCAATGAATAGTCATTTTTTAATGTTGAATGCTTGTTGAAATGGCCTTGATTTTGTTTAAATTATTTGAATAAATTTTTTATGAATTCCATGAGTGATACATGGGTTTCCTTTTAAGGAATGATAAGGATAATCTTATTGCACTAGTGACCAGTTTCAATAATGAATTTTGTATATTCCAAGGAAGATACTAATTTCCAAGAGCATGATCACCATGTGCTCCACTTACCTTATTATGAGCGATACAAGTTCCCTGAGGGATAAAACATGGATGGGTGAATTGGGAAGATTTTTGAACTAGGAAATGAGTGTGACATGGTCCCCTCTATTGAGATACAAGGTACAGGATTAGAGGTCATTATCTCACACTAGGTCAGGAGTGATAGGTGTGAGTCCATTCATGGATCGAATTGGATGTGATATGATTGTTGGGAGCACTTATGTCACCCATAGGGTGATACATGGGTTTCTTGTTAAGGTTCACCATGGATGAGCCTAGGATGATACTTATTAAATCATTTTTGGTAGTTTTTTAGTATTGCTTGTTGACACATTTTTGTTATCCAAGGGATTTTTCCTCTATGAAAAATAGCATGTTAGGATTTGATCCATCTCATATTAACTATTTTTCAAAGTTTGTTATCATTTATCTCATATATCACTTACACAGGTTTCTTATGGTTCATCCATCCGTTATTAGAAAGAAATAGGTATGGCCATCTAGGTGTCCTTAAAAACCCTAAGCTAACTTGGTTAACTATTTTTTGAAATTTTTTATTTAATTTGAAATGCATGCACTTTAAATATTTCAAATGAACAAACTGAATTATTCATTAGAAATTATTGGTGGTGGCCTACTATATATATCTCACACATGGATTGGACCACCATTACACTGGGGTACCCATACATTTTTCATATTTATAGGTATATGGATTTTGGATTCGATTTTTCTATGTATGTGGGATTTAGGATCCTAGGACTGAGGTTATAGTCCAGAGTCTCAGGGAGTTCCCCATTTGTGATTTTTTTTAGTTTTTCATGTACTAAACTGTATAATGTTTATTAATGAGTATTTTCTATTTTTTACTTACCATCAATTGTACACGAATGATTTTTTGTAGATTAGAGTTTTACATGTATATGTTTTGATATTATTCTTTTTAAACACTTCCATTTATTTATTCCAACTTCTGCTATTGTCTATTACTTGTTTTATGATATAATGTTGTGCTACTCTGATCATGAGGGTATAGTCACCCCACCATACCATCATTAAACCATCACTACTAGTTGATATCCTTTGTCATATGGGGAGGCACACTTGAGGCCATTTCTAAACTACAATGACTAATGGTTCTATAGGAAGTCAGGTCAGGGCAATAAAAAGTTTCACTATAAGGCCCTTTTTCTCATTTTATTATATTTTTTGAATGGTAAACATGAGACTCTGAATTTTTGGGCCCCTATTAAATATACATGCATGGGAGTGAATAACCCATGTATGGGGAAATGTCCTTGTGGTCAGGGTGGAATTTCTGTTAATTCTTCTCATTATAACAGTTGATTATTATTTCACCCAGACCCATTGGAGCACTTTTATGTAATTATAGTTTTTTGAGATTATAATATTTACCCTTGTCCCAATATGGAAAGAATGTATCATTACATTCATCATTATATACACATATATATTCACAACCTAAGCATATGCCATTCCAGTTAGATAACATTTTTTGGTTGTTTTAAATTTAATGTAATGTTCCTTGAATGTTATTTTCATATTTTCTATATGCATTGTTAGGAATTTTAATCACGTGCTTAGTTTTAAATATGATCTAGTAATTTAATTTCATGAATATTTTCATAAAACAATTTATGATTTATTTAGTTTTTTTACGTTTACCATATGAATTGGGGATTATTTAGTATTTATAATTACTTACCATGTTTAGGTAATTAATTAGTGTTCCCTTCAATCATGTGTCAAGCCGCTATTCTTATTCAGAATGCTTACCATATTTACATCTTATGTTAGAATTCAATTAATTTTACAATGAAAGGTAATTCCAATAAAATTCAGACATCAATTTAATTGTTTTTTTTTTCAAAATAGATTATTAGTGAAATTCTATTTTATAGAACAATCTTGACATGTTTGATCCATAAACCACTAGTTTCATGGGATAATACGTATTGGATACAAATAAATTGTATCCAATTAGAAAGTTTTAATGATTATGGGTTATTTATAAACATTATAATGGTGACCCTTATTATTAAACAATTGTATATGTTCTTTATTTACTTAAGAATTTTTTAAGAATTTTTTAAGTTATTAATTTTTCATTTATCCAAAATTAATTTATTATGGTTAAATGGGAGCCTAAATATAATCTGTAAAGTGTATATTTTGTTTACAAATTGATAAGTGGTGACCTATATAACCTAAACATCCCTTAAGAGACAAATATGTTAGAGTCTACTGAATAAATAAAAATATTTTTCAATTTTGTTTTTCATAAAATTAAATTGGTTTCCTTTGTAGAGGATTCTACCTCTATTTTATGGGCATGATAATCATATGAATAAGTTTATAAATGCACAACTACACCCAATTAATATAGTTATGGAATGTTTCTTATAAATGAATCCACTAAGGGTGTTTTTAAATCTAAATTCTCTAGATGTTTCGTGTTTTTTGATGATGAACCATGAGTAGATTAAAGAAACCTTGTCGGGTTTCCTTTTAATGATATGCCTCGATTTGTTACTCATTTAGGATATAATTATGTCATGTGATAATGGTTGGTTAAAGTATTTTTAGTTATTTATATGGCTTTAAATATTATCATATGGAGCGATATTACTTGAACAATACCTCTTTAATTAACAAAATTCATTTTAAAAGGTTTTGAGTGGAACTTATGTGAGATGTCAGTTAGTTAAACATCCAATTTCAAAAAAAGTGGTATATTAATCTATAGATGACAATTAAAATTTTCCTTGATGACGACAAATGTGAATCCGATTAAATAAATGAATGTTGTTGATTTGGTGGCTTGTAAAATCAATGACCTAATTATAAATTGATTTGAAGGAAAAAATTATATATTATTTTTAATATACATTGCCTATTTTTCCTTTCGGACTTTGCTAAATAAAGTGTCTGATGATATTTTCTAATGACTAGTATTGAATTTTCCATTAATCTAAAATATAAAATAGATGAATAATTAATTTTTTTTTGATAAATCCCTTGAATTTAAACCATACAAGGTTTTCTTATACTTACCCTCAAGTAAGGGTTCTTTTAATTATATCATTTCGTTTTCTTAGAATGGGAACTTGATAGTTATCCATATTCACCCAGGCCTTGTAGGTGGCTCCCTCAGTTTGATAATCCCTTGGTATATGATCATGATAATTTTAGGAATATATTACTTTGGGAGTGTTATAGTCCCATTCATGGAATTTAGTTCCTAAATCAATAACTTTATATAACTAGTGGTCGTGCGATAGTTTAACTCATTCTATGGGTGTGAGTATCTTGCAATGCTCCGTTTCATTAAATTGGATATTACATAGACATGGTCAACTACTTTCTTGGTTATATGACCCTTCTTATTATTTCCCTCCAGGGATGGACAAATCGATACATCGTCAATTAGAGTAATAGTCAGATGGGATAATATTACACCAGGTTCAATAATTTTTAGTCCATCATAGAAATGAACTCATATGGAATTATGTGTTTTGGGATAGTGTCACAAATTTATCAATCTACTTCTAAAACATAATGTACTATGCATGATACATGTGGTACCTATCATTTGATTAAATTATGAAACTAACAGTTTGAGTTCAGTGGTACACATTTAATCCTTGAGTTTTTATGCTTTGAGTGTCTGTTATCACTGATGTGGAGGGACTAGGTCTTTATCAATGACCTGGACTCTTCCCATTGTTTGGGATGATTTTCTAGGTTGTAGTAGGTATTTTGACATGATGGTCAGTTATTTTTCATTTTACACATAATTATTTAGTATGCATGGTCATAACCCAGAGGGATTTATAGGTATATTTCTAGAGAAAATCTGTTCAAGTCCTAATTTAGGTGGATTTTCTATCATTCATTTGGGTTAATACTTGTTAAAGAGAGATGACCACTTAGAGGACCCATGGTTACTGGTCGATGGAGTGTGTGCCTTTGGATGAGTGCACTTATTTGGTAAATATGATGATAAAGACACTCCTAAGGCATGGAACATCACATAAATATAAGAAATTTGTGTATTTCCATGTAAAATGAACACAACCTATAAAAACTATCTCGAAATGGGAACTAATGCTATTGGATTCCCTTCAAGTTGGTGAGTCTTGAATCATGTTAGTTCTTCCAAGGTAGAACAATGATAAAGGGTTGTTTGTTGACAAAAACTAGTAGAAATCATTAGATAGAGATTATAAATGGTGGTTGTGCTTGAGTTACCACGGGATGCCTCAGGTGGTGAAGTTATTATGGTATGTTTATTGATGCATCGATAGGTAAAATCATGATTTTTCCATATGAAGTCGATACTTTTTGGTTCAGCTATTCCTCAATTTAATGGCTGGAAAATGTTAGGTGGAAATCATACCCATAACTTCGTTTGATGTAGCGTAAGTGTCTCAAATCATATTTATGGTAAATATTCTAAACACATTATTGTACTCTCAGATAAATTTTGAGCAGGTACCATATCTTGACATCTTCTTGTGTACACTACGTGATATTTGGTAATACATCATGCTAAAATACTAGAAATTGTTGGGATTGATGATTAGTTTTCATTATAGTGATATTTGAAATATTAGTTTTCTTTAGAGGCATAGTAAGACCTTTGTGATGCCTGGGTTCCCAAGTAGGAAATCCATGTTGAGAATCATGGACACTATCTGACCCGTTGATCTAATCACCAGGAAGACAAAACATTGATATTAGTTAGTGTTCTTGATGAGTGGACCTTCCAGACTTCTACCAACATCTTACATGTAAATTCAATAGTATGGGGTTCAGGTAGTGGTGACCTTGGGCTTCAATTGATTATTTATAAGAAACCTAGAACATTAGTTGGTATTATATGAGATGTTTAATATTGGGTAATATTCCATGTTATGGATTGAGTAAGAACCCATGATCCTTCTGATACATGATATATTAAATGGATGTTTCTTTCTAGAGACATTACCAAAATTAGATTACGATATTTAGTGAGAATTGATGGAGAAAATATCATTGTTACATCCTCTAAAGAATAAGGAAAAGATTTTGAAATGCTAGGTCCATCTATGTTGAGTGTATTGAGGGAAGTCAACAAAATGCAGTTAGACTGGTCATCCATCTCTTTTTTGTATGTGGTTAGTGAGAAACCACATAGTGGAGTTGTCGAGTTGAGAAAGGTGCAGGGATAGTTTATTGAGACCATCTATGAAAGGTCATCTCAAAAGGTCCTATGAAGTAAATTTTGATTCAACCATTCTCTCAATATGGTAATCGTACTGAGATTGTTATTAGATCTCTAAGGATATTTTTAAGTAGACAATAAAAATGGTGGAGATAACATTACCTGTTATTGGCCCTCAAATGACAGAACATATGGTGTGAATTTCTATGGGTGGGATGATTAAAGTGGAAATGAAGTGATCATGTATCTAGTTTGATGGGATTAAGTACACACTCTATTATTGCTTTCAATATTGATATGATTGTCAGATTTAATTTCAATGGTTGATATACCATGTGTTGAAGATAATTCATGGGTGTCCATTGGGTGTTGGAACATAACAAGACTATTATAAGAAGATTAAAAAACCTAGTAGGTCAGAAGGTTTTTTCATTTTTTTACCTATGTCTTCTTTAGTATTAAATTTTTTATTGGGAGGGAGTTTGCAGTGTCCCACATTTTGGACTGGATAAACTAAATAGGTTTTTGAATGTTATCATTTGGTGGATGGTAAATTATTTAAACTAAGACTTAGAACAATATTTTGGGTGTTAATACACATAAATGGGATGTTTCTATAATTTTATGAGGTAAATGTGGTCTTTCATGTGTTCTACCAAGTCTCAAATGTGCCAGACCCTGAAACATAAAAATTGGAGAAAGCCGTCAAGAGCACATAGTTTGTTTGAAATCATGCCACCCGAGAAAAAATCATGTGGCTCATTATAGTTGACAGAAGGACATTCATGGTTTATTTTAACCATGTTTGTTGAGTCATAAGATCATGTTATTTATTTTATGTTTCTAAATGATCCATTTTTCACTGGCTTCGCTGATTTAGGAAAACCATGATCATAGACCATGAAAAGTGTGTTCTTTGGAAGTGCCTAAAGCAAGGTTGGAGCATGGTTTTTCCAATCCTGTGAAAAAATATATTACCTAGTCAATTTTTGTAGATTTATAGTTCAACCCTAAATGAACCTAAAAATATAACCAGCATTCCTCCTCTCTTCACTCCATCTGACTAACTCCTCATCCACTCTCGTGTGAGGTTCTCCCGATCCTAAATTAGACTTTTTTATATCTCCTATATCTATTGTCATAATCAGGCATCGTTGGTCCCATTGGGTTCCTCTCGGTAATCCCTATGTTCATATATCTAAAATTTATATTTATCTTTCTCTCGATAATGTTATCCTAATGTGACATATTTCAGCCTATTTTTAGGGAGTTTTTTTATTCCTTCAATTTCCTTCTAACTGGATCAAATCAAGCCTCGATATTGGTCATGTGGGTTTTACTATGCATGATGTAGGTTTCCTATATATTTTCTCTTATTGGTCATCACTTTTATAAAATGATGTTGTGTTCTATGCACAATAATTTCCCATTATTTCTTCCAATTTTAGTTTTAGTTTAAATTAAATTTCTTAGAACAACTTATGATGTGTTTAGACCCACCTTGGTATGGGTGAAGGTTATGAACATAACCCAAAAAACCCCTTTATGTGTGATATCATTTAGTTTAATTATTTATTGGATACCCTTATTGAATCCACCCTCGTTGGGTGTTAGTTTTATTCACATAGATAAGTGAGATTCTCACTTACTTTAAAACCCTCCATGATGTGGAGTGACTTATGAATTGTGATAGATTTTAATTTCTTAAGATTAATTGAATGAATTTTTTATAAACCACATTTCTTAATAAAACCCTTATATGAGAAGTTCCGTCTTCGTATTAGAAATATCTCGTATAGGTTATTCCTTTCATGGACTTTTGGAACAAGTGTTTTAATATTTACCTTATTGTTTATTATTTGTGTATGTGTTTTAAATTATTAGATATTTGATTTTAAATGCTTAGGAACATGGCCATTATTATTATAAAATATTTTGGTAAACAAGTGTGTCCCTCTCAATGAATCATTTTTTAATAGTATGGAATTATTGTTGAAATGTCATTCATTTTTTAATTTATTTGATGAAATGAATTAAGAACACCATGACAGATAGATGGGTTTCTATTCAAGGTATGATAAAGATAAGATCATCATGCTTATGATCAGTTTCAATGATTGATTATGTATATGATGATTTAGATACTTCCATTTTAGGATGGACTCATAATGCATTCCTCTTACCACATTATCAGTGATATCGGTTCCCTAGGGGAGAAACAATGGATGGTATCATTGACAAGGTTGTTGTACCTGGACCTGAGTAAGATTTGGAACCCTGCATAAGATACCAATCATGTGATCAATGGTTGTTGTCTCACACTATTATAGGAGTGATAATTTTGAGGCCATTCCTGGAAGTCATTAGATGGGAGATGATGGAAGTGAGAACTTATGGCACTCCTGGTGAGATACATGGGTTATTTGTTAAGGTTCATCATAGATATTCCAATAGGTTTCTTACTAAAAAAAATAGTTACGTTTATAGTAATGGTTTTGGAATCATTTTTATTATCAAAGGGATGCATCCTCTAAGAAAATTTTTGGACTTGATCCACCACCTATTATCGTTTTTAAAAAGCTTGTTATAATTACCCTTATATCTCAGTTGTATTGGTTACTGATGGTACCACCATTATTTATTTTTTCAAATTATGTATGGTCAGTTAGGTGTCCTTGAGTAACCAAATTCTACTTGGTTATCTATTTTTACACATTTCTACATTACATTGAAATTCATGCACACTACAAATATCATATTAAAAAATTGTATTATGTTTTATCCACCATTTGCGGTGTCCTACTAAGAATATCGCACACCCTGATCATGCTTCCATATACACTAGGGTATCCAAGAAGAACATCATGTTCATAGGCCCATTTATTATGGCTTGTTTTGTGTTGTGTACATTTGAGTTAGGAGCCTAGGACTGAGAAAGTACTCAGGAGGCTCATGGAGTCTACCATATGTTTTTCCTATTTATTTATTAGTGTAATTAACTATATTATGTTTCTTACTAAGTGTTTTCAGTTTTACATAATGTATCATCACCAATAAAATAATAATTTTTCTATATTGAGGTTTTTAATTTATAATGAATTGATATTATTGTTTGGATTCTTTGTATTTCATTTTTTATTGTTTCCTCTTTTATCTGTTATTTATATTCTGATATACCGTTGGATGTAACATATCATGAGGGTATAGTCTAACACCATAAAATCAATAGTCCATCCATGCTATTCAGTATCCTCTAGTGTATGTGGAGGCATGCTTTAGGCAATACGGTGACCTATCCGACTACTTGTTTTACAGGAAGTCGGGTTGGGGTGTTGCAATTGGTTTTATTTTAAATTTAATTATTGCACTTATGTTAATCGAACTTCATAAAATGGATTCTATATATTGATTCATTATATTTTATATTGTTAAATAATGTCATTTTAATTTTTATTCATAACAAATAGTGAAAAAAGTAAAAATATATTACTAAATTTAATGTGAAAACCGGTTGGCTAGGGGGTTAAACTAAAATGATAATGGTAAAAATTTACCAAATTTATTTCTAAATTATTGGATGTCCATATTTAAACATATAGACATATAATTAATTATAATGTTTAGTTATGGGTTTTATTGGAATGTAAAAAACATGGGTGTAACTAATTATATTAAAAAATTATAAGTGTGCCCCTAACCTAACATACAAAAGGACTCCCCGTATCATCTCCTATTCACACATCAAGAGCCTTTTTCAGACTATAACTTCTATATTTCCTTCCCTACATCCCAGAGTATAATTTTTTATCTGAAAACTATTCATTAAAGTCATTTTGTGTAAACCTTAAAAGGTTTTATAAAGACAAGGTATCGTTTTTACCAATGTGTTTTTTGTTTTAATTATTCTTCCACCCCACTTGAATGTTTTAGAAACATTTTAAAATATTAAAAAAATATCTAAAATATATTTATATGTTATTATATTAATTTAATAACATATATCCATCACCTCAAGTGGGAGATGAAATTGTAGATCATTTTTACGGTGAACTACCACCCAGTGAACTAATGTAATTAATTTTACATCACCTCATATAATATATGGTTATAATGATGTATTAAAAGTATATATATGAAATTTGTAAAACAATTATACATATATAATTATTATATCACATATACCTTATCAGTTTCCATCCCATAATGTATACGATAACATCACTCATGTTTACAACATACTACCGCCTCGTGAAGCAATGAGACTGGTTCTTCATTAATGCTCTCCATGGAAATTAATATGTAAACATTTAATGAATATATGAGATATATATGAAAGTGTATTTATATAAAGGATATATTTATTATCCATGGAATATAATATTTCATTTTCAATCTTAACTTTCCACTCAATAAAAACTAATAATTTCATCCATTCGTACGTGTGGGCTACCACCTCAATGTAGTGATGAGATTATTTTCAATAACCAAATAACAAGGATTCTATATATATTTAAAAGTATATTAGATAAATAATGTTTTTTTTATGATATTATGATCATTATTGATCTAAAAATATTACATTCCTTCTTCCAATAATGATAGTTTAATGGGGAAATGTTACTCATGGATACATATGACCTATTATATCCATGATTGTAACATAGTTACTACTTCATAACCCTTACTAGTGGTTGGGTTTAAATGTATAATTTAGGTATTAATTTTTCTTTTTATTTCATGATTTTTATTTTGGTTCCTATATAGGAATGAACCATTTTAACATGGTCTACATTCAATAGACTATTTAAAAATATGGACTGAACATCCTTAAAACAGATGTGATGGACATATTTAATTAAATATTTAGATATGTCAATAAAATAAAAAAAATATTTAAGTATAATATAATAAAAATGGAAAATGATCCTAATAAATAAAATAATAATTATTATCTTGTTATATTTGAGTTAAGGGGAATACATGGAACGTTTGGACTTGTGGTAATGGGTTCTTGTCTCACTTTTACTTCTATGAGACATATGTCATATTCAATACTTATTTTATTTTCTGTGCTATATATATTGACCAAGAAAATTTTATGGTTATTTTCATGAATATTATATTTATTTAAAATTCCATATTATTTTCTTCCATTTATGAGGTTTTGATCCAAATTTTTCCAAAGCATTAGGGGACTTTATCTTAATTTCCCGTTATTGAAGGTTACATTGTAGTTATGCACCTAATTTATTTTATATGGTGTATGTAATTCACCTTCCATACTTGTAATACTATTAATCCTTAATAAATCAAGGAATTTTATGTTTAAATTTTTATTTTTTCTTCCAAGTGGATTTGAGATGAATGTTTCCTTTTGGTTAAGGGTTTCAAAACCCAATATCATTTCATTTGGTTATAACTCTACTTAGTTGACTACATTATGAAATGATTATGTGTGAATGTATATATAAAATGATTTATTCTCTATTTATTCATTTTTATAGTTTTTTTATTCTTTTACACAATATTTCTATTCATTGAATATTAATTCAATGATATGATCTTTATAAGTGTTATTCAACTCAAATTCATTTTTTGGGAAATATCAGTACTGATATTCACCAATATTCTTTATGTGGTGGTTAGTTTATCCTTGTAAATGATATATCATTAATATAATTATTATAGTTAAATTTAATGTTTTATTTGATATTATTCATTCATTGGACATAGTATTGGAATTTTATCTAAGTGGAAAAGGCTTTATGATACAATCTCTATTTTTTCATGATTTTTTTTGTCCATGGTTCATTTTCTAGAATTCATATGACATTATTTTCTTAATTAAAATATATTTTCTTATACAATGATTATTTATGAATCTTTTAATTAATATTATCATTTACCACCCATTGGTAGTAAAAATTGTAGATAAAATAGTCGTAAGAAAACATTACAGTAAATTTATCATCAGTAAAAAATTTATTTTTCATCTGATCCATGTTTAAAAAAAAGAATCCATGTTTTTTTATTATCCATTTTATTTTTTTACGTTATTTTTTAATATAATTGGATTTTTTAAAAAAATGGTTTAAAAATTAATCTTCCTACCATATTCAGAATGATGAACTTTTCAATTTCTCTCTCATCTTGGAAAGAGAGTGTGACTAGGATCCCACATTAAGGTGGGTCCACTTTGGCCTGATAGTGGATTTTGTGTCTCTGGGGGATGGTATCTCATGAAAAATCATTATCTTAAGGTTACTATTATCACTATTAAACAAAAACACCTAATGGTTCTCCCATATCTAACAGGGTAAAAAAAGTCATTCCAAAGGCAGGTGATCACTTGTGGTTTTAGTCCCAATTACACTTAGGGACTAACATTGGTCAAGATGATGGGTGTTTGGGGTTAACATACCCTTTTTGGTGGAATTGTTTCCTAATATTGGACTCTCATAAAGATTTAATATATTTTCAATATATCTTCCATGACCTGATATAGGGCATGTTACCCTAAAAATGATTTATATGTTATGCCTCTTTTATATGTAGAAAATGGTTATCCCATTAGTTAATACATCTGTATTTATTTTAGGTTCTTCATCCATTTGCACAATAATGGGATGATATTTATATGTTGATGTATTATAACAAAGAGATTCAGAATTTGATTCCAGACAAGGATTTGGTTGATATTCTGAGGAGGGGATTGGGCCATTATGAGAAATCCTATATATCATAGTTATTGAAAGAATTTAAACCATGGTATTTTGTTAAAATTGTGAAGTTTAATGTTATATGGATAGGAAAAATGAGTAGGATCTTATCGACCAGATATTTAATATTTGTCACATGGTGCATCCTACATATTCTATTAATTTAATGAATTAACGTTTTAATTTTTCAGTTGGTATCTTAGTCCATTTATAGATGAGGTAGGATGATTATCCCATGGGACACATTAGGTATCAATAGTTTAGTTGTTGATGACATGAGATGACTTACACTGACATGGGTTCCTATTTGATCATTAACATTGGAAAGGTGTCCTACGTATCACGTTTATTGCTAGAATAATAGTTATTATAGTTTATTTACACCCTTGGGACTATCCCCAAGTAATATTTCCTCACATGTGAGAGGTTATATCATGCCACTCATCAGGTCATAAATACTGACATTTCCCTTGATGTTGGAGATTCATAATCTAAATGATGTTTCTATTATGACTCTCTAAGACCACAATAGTTATGATGGATGTGAGAAAAAATGGATAACATGTAACTAGTATGACTGCATATGGATGCGAGGATTATATCCATCGACATCCCTATGTATGTCTACTATGGATCTCAGGCCTCAGGGAGGAATCCTACCTATCCTAGGCATGGTAGGAATAAGATTTTTCTTAGTTCTACTAATTAGGGTACACACTCAATGTTTTCCCGACATGAAGAACATATCATACTATGATGTAAATTTGAGATTACACTATAAGCCTTCACTTTCTAGATATATTTTTATGGTTTAGATGAAGTGGTAATTGCAACTCCCTATGACCACGTAAAATATGCTCAGTGTCAGAGACAAGGGATGGGAAACAATCATTCTCATTTCTTATGGATGTGGGAATTATTTACTGGGACCACGCATTGGATGTTATATATAGATCACGTGGCCTATAGAGGCATCCAAGGTATCATGGTTATGTAAGGAATTATAGATATTTTAGTTTAGTTGGTCAGGGCTTACACACTAGGGCTTCCTTTTTGAGATGGACATGTCCTATTATGCCCCTATTCAAGGATTAAATACTAAGGATACACTTATGTTAGGAGAGGATTATAATGAAATTTATATTACTATTTTAAATCCCTAATATCATATGATCTATGCTCATTGTGTTAATGAAGGGATAGAAAATGACAAGTCTCATTGCTTACAAATACCGGACTTACATACTGGGGAAACCCTTGGAATAGTGATATCGAGCATAGGCCTCCAGGAGAATTTTATATATCTTGTTTATGGACTTAATAATGTTTTTAATTGTTCATTTGATTAGGTAACGCACACTGACGTTTAACTATAGTCAAATCTTATACTATGCGGGTTGAAGAATTTATCAAGCCCTTGGATTCCATATATGTGGAAGATATCAAACTATGCCTCTATTCAAGGATTACAACCCAAGGCTTCCCAATAATCAGAAGCTACACACTGAGGATGGGAATGGTAATTAGATCCTGAAATTCCCTTACTAACTTGGTATTCATTCCTTCCTAACATTCATTGATTGTCAACTTGACATGCCTTGATTTCCGGCTCGACATTTTGGAGAATGTTTGAATGAAATATCGAAATTCAATTGTATAATCCATTTCAGATTCATAAGGGAATTTGTATAATCTGTATGGAATGTTAAAATGTTATCACATGATCATGTATAAAATTTCTATATGACATCGTGTGACATGGCCGGTCGATCCAAGAATCCATCACATGATCATGAGAGACTTATACAGAGGGTGTCACATGATCTGGACGACACACCCTATTATCATAGTGTGAGCTAGTTGGAACACATAGAGGGCATCATGAGACTTAGTGAGTCATGCATTGGGTTTTTTCTCATGTACTGTATGAAATATATGGAGGGAATTTTGAATCCATAGTGGTGTGATAGAGGGACAACATAAAAGCAAACTGGTATGACAACACAATGTTTTGAGAGTCAGTTGACATCCTCAGGTGTTATCACAAGACTCGAATAACATGTGATGATTATATTAAATGAGTCAACTTACACGAATAAAGGACGTCATGAGTCCTGGTTGGGAATCTATAGGGTTTTGAGAGACATGGGTGGCACGTTGGAGGGAAACTACATGAATTTCTTCGATAAGTCTAGAGAACCTCATATGACCCAAATAATATAATAATGGGACTTCATGAGATATGAGTGATATAACCTAGTGTTCTCATGTGTCATGGGTTGTTCATGTGAAGCACATGACGATTATCATATATGTATTTCATGTAAGTCACCCAATATTAGTTATTATTATAGACATTATAATGAAAATTCCATATATTTATTATGTATTATTTTATTTTATGTCTTTCATGATTTATCTATTATGTTGGATGTTTTTTCCATATCCATACTGAATTCCTTCACAAGATCTATCAGTGACCACACGAATCACTGATGCATGTTCTATGACAACATTAACGGTTCTCCGGGATCTCACATAATAAAAAAAATTCCAGTCTTGAAAATTGATAATATGATAAATCTACTCTACAACCAACACCTCTAGTAGGAGAAGAAAAAATCTTCATCTGAAGAGTTGTGGTGATTTTTTAATGTGGTGGTGGGGGATTTATAGGCACTACCACCCCGGTTTTCCACTACATTGGGTGGTGTATATTTCATGAATCCAAGATAGAGTTAGTGAAGGGGATCTCCATCATGCGTCATCATGAGTTTTTACCACCAAAAGCTTTGGAGATGTCACCTGATTTTTTGTTATCATAGGTATATCCTATCATTGAATCATAAACAAGATTGTTTTTAATTAATGTGAATTTTTTGAGTCATTCATAAATTTCAAGGTACTTTGAAGCACTCAAATTGATGGGTCTAAGGGACTTCGTGACATCAGGGAACCTCTAGAGGGCCTTGAAATTATTTTGGTATTTTTTTCGTTGAATTTCCATGAAAAAAAAGATGCATTTTCTAGGGGCCACAGGGAGATTAGGATAACTTGTTAATAGATCTTATGAGACCAATTTTTGGAAAACCCTATCATGTCTAAAGAGTTTTTTGAATGTGAGAGTCTTTGTCCACCTCCCCATTTTTATTTCCTTTGTTTATATTATAATGATTTGGGAGTTCTTGAGGTAGTTTGGGTGTAATCGAGGATAATCACCTTACCTAAGGGTGATGCATCATGTGACCACAAATGTTCCTATAGTGATGCACAATCATTTCACATACATTTCATTTTATTGTCTTTATGGTCTCATAGAGAGACCGAATGGTTCTTTATACATATTCGAGGCCCTTCACTCAACGAGGATTACAATATGGTTGGATTTATCTAGATTATTTAGACATATTTTTAGGGGCATATAGTGTATTACAGACCATTAGGGTTGTACCACATTACTTTTATGACTCCAAGGGGCTTCCAATTCTTCCCTATTTATTTCCTCTATTTTTTACGAAGTAATGAGTTTGTATGAATTTTTCAAGGGAAAACCATTATTTAAAATATTGGAACATCACATGAGTATTATAACCACAATAGGATCCCACCTTTTGGATATTTTCATTCAATTTTCAGTGGACTTTTAGATGGTTTTTCAGGATTCCACTAGCTGAAAATTATCATGTCTGGGAGGATCTTTTTCTAGAAGCTTCTTAAGGATCATTGATTGTCTGGGGTAGCTGTATTAGTGTTGGAGTACAATGTCAAAGGGGATTCACAGGACCATTTGAAATTTATTTTCTATACATGGTGCCTTTATGTGACCCCATTATTTTCACACTATCACATATCCCTTGGAGGCCCTGATGATATGTGGTTCTTGGTTACCATATTCTTCATTCACTTTTGCAAGGAAAATAATACCCATATTTAGGTATTCCATCCATTATGAATTTTTTGATGTTAATTTTGTGAGAATACCCCCCCCGCCCAATTATATGAAATTTCCATAAGGATAATGGATATGTTTTTAGGAAATTAAATTTTTACAAGAGTGTTTAGTGGTATCACAAACTGGTGCCTTGGGTGATGTTTGGTCTACCAGGTGAAACTTGGTATTCAGCAGAATTCCCCATATGCAGGGGATAAAATATTTTCCTCATTCACCGACTACATGTCCATCAGAGCTCTTTCACCCTTCTCCCATTCTGTGTCCTTGTCTCAAGACCCTTTTGCAAAATCCAATCATGAGACCAACCGTGAACCCCTTTTTTGTGAGAAATATTCCAAAATACTATTTTTTCTCATGCTCCAGTTTGAACCAACTATAAACATTCCTTTAGTAGTTGCTTGAAATTCAGTCATGGTGACACTTGATTGTTATAGGTGTTTCATAGTTCCTACTATATCAATCATATGATCAGTTGGATATCATGAAGCCTTTATGACCATGTCCAGGTCATGTGATTATGATTCCTTGATGGGTCATGGGATTGTGTGATTCCCTATGGGTTCATGTGACCCAAGAGATTAGGGAATATTTGAATTCCATAATTGATTCATGAATCACATTTTGATTCATGTAATCGACATGATGATTTTGGTTTATTATACCATTAATCTGAAAATATTTTATTTTACATGTCTTGCATATGCCACATAATTTTGTTCTTATGGATTTCGGTTCAAACCATGGTTCCTTTTCTATGACCAATACAAGGTCCATGGATTCTAGAAACCAAATTGTAGACCCCTGATATCACATGTATTGTAATATCAATATTCTAAAGAGGTTCATCTCATTTGAGCTTCAAGAATATCCTCCATATCTCCGGCTTCCTCTATACTGGTTTAGTACTCTAGATGATGTTGGCATCCCTCTATCAAAATTCAATCTACCATTTCACTAGTTTTCAACTTCTTCTCACTGTATTTAGATGTCAATATTTATTAATGGATAGTGTCAATAAGTGAAACCCCGAGATTTTTCTTGAATTTTCAAAAACTATCTCGTGAATCTAGATAGATATGATTTTACTCATCATCTTGTTTCTCATAACAAATCAATTATATTTACCTCTTCTATGAAGAATTTAGGTAGTATATGGATCTTCAAATGGGATATTTTTCCTCCCGATTTTTTTTGATGAATGGGAATGTCCTTTCTTGGTGAATGAAAGCTCCAAAGGGTTCATTGATTTGTTATATATGGTCCATATTTATGAATCCATATGGATTTAAAACTACATTATCTATTATAATCTAGATATTCTTTAATACATGATCTGTTTTTAGTGTTCAGAAACCAATACATTCCACATGTCCTATGGTGAATTGGGCGTCATCCCACAGGAAATTGACCAAATAGGTGGAATCCCCCCTCTCAGAGAGATGTACAATGAGGTCTACAATAATATTTTTTTGATATGATCCTTTATAGACTCTAATTTTTTGTAGTGAAAATTCTCATTATTATGAAGGAGATGTTGAGGAAGGAGCTAATGATGTTCTTAGTCATCTCTTTCAAGGATTGTATTTATATTTTCTTTTATTGTAGAAGGGATTGTCCAATTTCTATCCCCCAAACATTAGTTCCCTTCTCAATAGGTCCTCGATATTGTTGGATTATATTACTCCATTTTGGAAGTAGGGGAAAATTCATTGTGGAGATACCGAGTTAACTCAAAGATCCCTCCACACCTTAGGATGATGGGATTTATGTCCATGTTTTTGAATGGATGGATTTTCATTGAAGGGGGTGTGAATTCTAGGATCCATGTTAGCACTTTGGTGATGGCGTTTAAGCTTGTAGAAGGTCATCTCTTAAATTTGTTAGTTTCAAACATTGCACACCATTTCTAACTCTTGGGCCACATTCAACAAGGCCACATCCTATAGAAAATTAGGATTCCTTTTTAGTTATTGTTTGGTTGGATTAGGGAGAATTTATCATGTTATTAATATAACAATTACACTATGATCCTAGATTCATTATCCCATTCTAGATAGAAGAACATATATGGGGTCAGAACATTGTTACCAAGACCTACTATGGATAAGGATTCATTGAGACTATCTGATAGCTTTTACATTACCCCTTATTGTGCACCAGCTGGGTCGATTATTGATAACTTTAGTTCTTAGCTTGATGAAAGGATGTATATAATTTTTCTTCGGGATGGGGTTCTTTCCAATAGGGTGGATTATTTTGTCATCTACGAGCCGTATACACCTTATAAGTTTGTTCATTGGTTTTGATGCACCCAAAGGGTATAACCTCTTCCTCTGGCTGGTGTACAAGGAGAGCATCACCATGGGGTCATCTGCCAGTTATGGATGATGTTGGTATATGGATATACTGATACCAAGATCATTCTTCCACCCACTAATGCTCCCTACATCCTTAGATTGTATTATTACTAGGATTGGGTGGTAGATTATCATAATGGTGTGCTAAGCCAGTTGTTCTATTATGTAGATGTGTATTTTTCATCACTAACCTTTCTATCCATGGATACAATGGAGTTGATTGATGTCATGGGAGAGAAATCAATGAATCTACCTCACTCTAGTGATTACAACCATGATGGTGATACATAATCTATTGAGGATATTATTACTCTAATACAACCTATAAATGATATTCCTGTTGAAGAAGATAATATGATGCTTCTTCCCTTGCTTACTTACCAGCTAAACAGGTCATTCCTACTCCTTCCTCACCTGCTCCATCAGTCAAAATGGTTCAAAAAAATCATAGAATTATCTGTAAATGGATGCATTCCTTGATTAATGAGTCTCATTTTGAATTACTCCATGACCAAGGGTAATACCATCATCATCTATTTCATGACATGGGGAGGTGGTTTTGATCAATAACCGTTGTAAATATTCAGGAAAAAAATCATTCTGAATCGGCATGACTTAAAAACCATTGAGAGGGATTTTCATGATCTTTCAGATGAGGATCTAATTTTTAGTAGATAAATGATATATCACAAGCATTTGATTAGGGTAACCAGTCAATATCTAAAATTTATGCTCAGATGGATGTGTGGACCATGGAAATATATAGGAACAATGATACCATAGACTGTATGAGTTTCAACCTATCAACATCATAATTATCATTGGAAACTACTCAGAAATAGTTGAGGAGTTGAAAACATCATTCCATACTCTCTATGTTAGAATATAAGTAAAAGAGGTCATGATGGTGGCCCTCCAATGTTTGAACAAAACATCCCTCCACACTCTTACTTAATTGTCCAACTCAGCCGATCAAATATTATTTTAGTTCAATCATTGTCATGTATTTTAATATTGATGTGATCCATATATTGACACCAAAATGTGGATATTACACCCCATTTCTATATGTTATCCGTGAATTGATATACTGAACATTATTTATTGATTTCCAATTCACTTTTATTCATGATGTGCATGATATTTCTCTGATAAGATTTTGTATGATTCACCAAATGATAACCATCCCTTTCATAATATCAACTAAACAAGAAATAATGTATTTGTATATTGAAATTCATCCAGATGTTTTTTTGTGAAATGCTCATGAATTCCCCCAAACATGAAATTCTTCATTGGTATGTTAGTTCCAGAAATCTAGAGATCACCTTATTTGTAAAAGGAAAATTGTAGAGACATGAAGATTTACGTACATGGAAATTACATTACTTTTGCGGAATACTTAATACATAAGAAAAAAAGACACACAAGGACCGTAATAGTTTAGTGTCTTTGGAAACTCGGAATAAAATCTTCTAATCGTGGTAAAGGATCTTCAACATCTCTCAATAAAGATCTTCCATTTTTTTTCTTACCTAGAACCTTTCTGTATATCCTGGGGAAAAGAAAACATAAAATGGGTGAGCTCAAATGCCCAGTAAGGGTAAACATAGAGAACATAAAACAATCCATAAAAATTTTAATGCAAAAACATGAACATAAAATCTAAACATCAAAATCTTGATCAAAGACATAAATCATGGAAGTACATAAAGAATAGATCATAAAAGAACATTAATCATGATAAAATAGCATGGAATTAAAACTTGTAATTGTGGCAACCATTAAGCACATGATATGATTTCCATAGTAGCCAAGGCATTCCTTCCAAGACCATCTTAGTGGACAAAGTCCCTTTCTAAATCGAGTTCACTCCTCGTTCCAGTCCTGTATAACTGAACCAGTTTAACTTGCTGCTCCATCCATGTCTATCTCATGAGATATAAATCTTTACCCAATGAATTGGAGGGAGATATAGGTCCCACCCATCTCATAATGAAATCATTCTTTCTTGTTCCACAAAATCATAAATCATACATCATTGCATAACCCATGTAATAAAAATGGGATTCTTAAATATCGTGATATCATAAAACAATTAATATAAGATAGAAGAATTCATAAAAATAATTCCATCACAACATAATAAAATCAATGTAATAATAGGGATAAAAACAGAGCCCTTTGTTATCTTAGATGGAAAATACTTTTGATAAAACACTTGAACTCCATTCTTGAGGAAAATATCCTTTCTACTTCAAAAACACTTTTCCTTTCTTAACATGTCATACAATTCTAAAATAAAAGATTTTGATTAAAAATAAAGTTGAAAACTTGTAAAGGAAGCTTCTTGGAAATAATGTTTGAAAAATCCAATCATGCTGTATAAGTTAAAAAACATTCTTCTCTTACTCTCATCGGAAAAGTCAAAAAGTACCACGTACGAAAAACGACAAAAGATTCCTTTAATATCTTTTACTAAAAACTCACCTAAAGGTAAAATTGGGTTTAAAAAATTTTAGAAGGATAGAAATATTACATATTGGGGAAACATGGATGTGGATGAGAAAATACACCCTAGTAAATTCTAAAGTAGAAACAATCTCAGATAAAAATGAGATTGTTATATTTCTCTTACCTTAGGTCTGATTTTCTTCGTAAGTGTCCAAACCTCCTGTATAATGATTTAAATAATGTCATTGACTTATTAAAGAATCATATTCACTGTTATTATATCATATATGGTTCACTTATGACTTTATATTACCCGTTCTTTTGTAAATTCATTTTAAAGTAGCATTTTGGGTAAAATCGTCTCATTTGTCCTTCGTGTTTTAACTTCTAATTATTCGTATGATTACATAGATCATGATTACATAAATCCAGAATGAAAAACATGATTTATATATAATAAATATTCAGAATATACATATATATAATGGATCGATAAATGAAACGAAATAAGCCGTTCATGGAGACGGTAGGCCGTAGGTACGCAAGAACCCTGTTTTCGGTTCCTTATTGAATTGAGTGGAATTAATTATATGAAATAAATATATATATACATAAATAAATTAGTATTATTATGTCATATATTTCATGATTACTTATTATATAAACTTTATAATCCTTCATTAATGGTTATCATGGAGAATGAATCTCCTAGCGTCGTGGAGACGGTAGTCCGTACGTACGCACGAGCAATGATATCGTTCTCAAGATAGTGGAATTGTATTAGAGTGTATGTATACTATTTCAGAATCAATATCAATTTAAAATAATCATATATAGATATTATGTACACCATTATACCCATCCATGTTCGGTGGTGGTGGAAAATAGATTACACCACGGCGTGGAGACGGTATTCCGTACGTACGCACGCGCGATGATTTTGTTTTCCGTACGATGGATAGATGGTAAAATAGGGTTGTTTCATACTTATAATAACATATCAGTATATGAGTGATACTGATGTTATTACTTCATAATTAAACAACCTAAAAAGAAGAAGTGGAAGAAGAAATAAAGTTGAAAGAATCGATAACAGACATTACCTCTTCTTTGAAGCGCCTCTTTGAGTCCTCCTCTTAGGGCATTAAAATTGGTCTTTGAAGAAGACCAGGTCCTCTAGGATATTGCTAGGGAATTG
This sequence comes from Viscum album, assembly GCA_963277665.1. Taxonomy (NCBI): domain Eukaryota; kingdom Viridiplantae; phylum Streptophyta; class Magnoliopsida; order Santalales; family Viscaceae; genus Viscum; species Viscum album. The sequence continues at coordinate 1,720,750,727 of OY728126.1, read as the reverse complement.
GAGAAGATAATTTGGCAGGGCTTGGCCGAGCATGAAGGTTCAAAGTGGTGTGAGGAAGAGAGGGAGGAGGTGCCCTTTTATAAGGGAGGAGAGGGGCTCCTTTGGAAAAATTAAAAATATTGTTTTATTATAAAGCCAAATTTGGTTTTAAATAGATCTAATTTGATTTATTTCTAATATAAGGTAGGTATGGGTCTAAATCCTCTCATCCAATAGAATTTAGACAAGTTTAGGTTCCTATTTTAACCTTATCATTTAGATTTAACATTAAGTTAAATAATTTTACTTTTACTGTGTCTTCTTGTGGTCTTATACTATAAGGTTAATAAACATACTATAACAAGACAAACGAACCCCAAGTTGTTTATTATTAATATATATAACCTTATATAAGTCATTTGGCCGAACGTTAGATTTTTAGGAATAAAATAACAATTAATAATATAATATTTGTTTTAAAATCTAGTTTATGTCAATTTTGACACAATTTAGTAATTGATTTTTGTTAAAATCATAATAGAATGATTATTTCGAACAAAGTTAATTAAATCAATACTAACATGTAATATTAATCTATAAAATTAGTGGAATTCATTAAACGTCTCAAATTACATTTATTTGGGTATTTAAAACATCAATTATCTCAATATTTCATTAATAAGATAATTATTGCATCATCATTGTGTCATAAATAAATTCAATTATTTAATGTCTAAAAATTACAAATAAAATACCATTATGTAGAAATATTTTTAGCTTTATAATGAATATTTATAGTCGAATTTATCGTATGTATAACCCTATATTAAAAATTATCTACTTATTAAACTTTGATTTTATCTATTTTAACCCTTCTTTAAATAAATTAACAATAAATGTCCTAATCTAATCCAAGTGGGCCTAAATGGTCATATTTTATTCCACAGGTTGTTTTTGGTCAAATTAAACTTATCCAATAGAATTAGGACAAGTTTTAGGGTAATAATAATATCATTTTTACCCTTAATTACCCTATTTACTTTTAACCGTGTTAAAAAAAGTAAAAAGTTACTATTCACCAAAAATTATTTTCATCTCATTGAACCACATTTTACTTACTGACATCAACCGTGTCTCTCGGATTTTTGAAATTCCACTCACAGAAGCGGTAAAATTATGTTTTATGAAAAATTCATTTTTTTAAACTACCACATAGTGGTTTCACTATTCATCAAAAAATGAATGTTTCCAGAAAAATTCCAAAAATTAGGCCTAAGCTATATTTGATATTGTGAACTCAAAAATGATGTCTATTTTACCAAATTCAAAACATATCAGTTGCATTAATTAATTTAAAAATTAATTCCCATCATCAAAACAAATAGATGTTCTTAAGAGATAATAACTATCAAAAGATTGACACTTGTTTATGTCTGGTTTAAATGTGAAATTACATCCAATGACCAAAATTGTATTAAATTGTAAAAATATATTCTAAATATACTTTAAAACCACTCAAATTAATAATTTATCACTATTAATTATTTCGATTAAAAAGGTTGTTTTTAATTAAAATTTAGTAATTTTTACTATTCATCAGAGAATGAAAGTTATCCGAAAAGTACCAAAATTTCACCCTAAGCTAATTTCGATATTCTGAATCCAAAAATGAAGTCCATTTTGAAAAATAAAATTTACAAAATTTCAAAATGTGGTTATTACTATTCATAACGGCTAGTTTTAATAATATTTTAATAGCATATTGTTGTTTAGTGAAACTCGTTATTGCGTACTGCACATGCTATCGAGGATGGTTGTGATTGCGTGTAATGCAAGGCAAGTCAAGGATGCATGTTTTGCAAGCTCCTTTTGTTGTAGCGTACGACACAAGACATTAATGAAATTAAAAAGAATAATTTTCATAAAATCTTGAGGTGTTACATTCTACCCCCCTTAGAATGAATTTCACCCTCAAAATTTGTCGGGGTTATAAATGGTTTACTACTCGAAAGTTTCTTTAATAGAAACTCATATCATAAAAAGGAATACCAAAACCAATCTTTAAAAACAAAAGTATGAAAAGTAACGGTTACCCAAATAAACTAATCACTGGGTTTCCACATAGGTGAAAATATGGATATAGAAGAGAAATCTAACCATTATGTTCTGATGGAGAGTGGTAGAGAACATGGCTATGGAAAAGCCAGCAATCACAAAGCCATAAGTTTGTGACGATCTAAGGTACCATCTGATTCATTAGATATAAGAGCACTAGGACAACATTTTTGGTTTTCAAGATCATTTCCCTAAAGTTGAAGAATTTGAATTAGAATAAATACATACTTTATTTTGGTACAATCTCACTGTTGTTCGTGCCTTAAACAATTTCCACTTCATCTCTTAAAGAAATGAAGATGAGTTTTTTATTCGTGAAGTGTTAGCAGATCATGTGATAGAATGACGGGTCATTCTATCTGTCTCAAACAAAAGGTTAGAAAAAGTTATTAAATATGCATAAGACAATCTATAGTGAGATTAATTATATATGGTTCCTAAAATGGACTTATACATATTATATCATACTACTTAATATAATAAAACTTGTTTCTACTAAACAGGGACTTCGTGTAGGCCAGTGACAGGCGATAAAGGCCAGTCGCACTTCGGTTGTGGGTTTGATTCCCACAGCCTTGTCCGACGCGATGGGCCGTCATCCGTCCTACAGGTTGTCCATTTTATAAAACTAAATTACTATATCATCCCATCAATAATATCGAAAAAGTTTCTATCCTTAAACAATACTAACTTATGTCAAACATATTCTATTCCAATCTTTAGGCTTATCCATAATATTGCAGTCCATTGTCAAATTATAGTGTAAAAATTTACCAGAGACTTCATATAACAAGGATGTTAATACCATCGTTGATCCCCATATATCATAAGATATTTCTTGTTGGTCGCATTCCAAACATTCGAAGGCCTTAATCATGTATTCTCTTGAAAAATGAATACCCATTGAACCTTAGTGAAAACATGAGTGCTCTCAAAAGTTAACTCTTTCCACATAACAAAACCTTAAAATTTTATATACTCAAACCATGATATAACTATTTCCTTATATCAGTCATGAGCTCATGAATACTATCAAACATTTAATTTTATCCTTATCCCTTCATTATGTGCATATCATCTACTTTCCAAAAATATCTGAATAACCTTTCCTGGTTACTGGTACCATTCATCATACACTTTCAAAACTTAAGAAAAGACAACTGTGTAAAAATCCTTAGATGTCTATTTATTCCATAGTACAATGAGATTACTTATACAACATTACACTTGATAAACATGTAATCATTCCACTACCTTCTTAAACCATTGATCGAGCTTCAAAAATTATTTCAACTCACATATCATTTGTAGTCTCTTCATCATCATCAACATAAATACTACCCATACGACCATACTTATTCTCTTAATGAGACTTTCCCTTAGGTCATTGGTTTGAATAATGCCCTTACATTCCACATTTAAAACATTTAACCATTGTTGATGTCGTAGCAATACCATTATCCTCATCCCTGGTGTTAACTGAACCTTTTCCTTTGCACTTACTGGCTTTGTGTCCTTCTTTTCCACACCCAAAGCATCATCCAGTTCCAATGAAACATTCTCCTTGATGCCTCTTCCCACATGATTTACATAGGGGATATTTAACATTCTTTCCTCTATGATCATCATGAAACTCCATCTTTCTATTATTAGCCGAGTCAAGAAACATACCGAATTTGAGTTTATTGATCATATTATGAGATTGCTGATTAGGCATAATAACGATGTTTAGACTTCCAAATCCCATTTCATTTGGTTTCTCATGATTAATATCATTCTGTTGTCCATCATATCCTCCATTATCATGAATCTTCCTGTTTCCAGCCATTTTCTAAATCCCAATAAGAACAGTGTGAGAGGAAAAAATCATGCTAGGGAAAACAACATTGTAAAGGGGGAGTACCCTCAATATCTAACATCTTAGGTTAAATTCTATGATCATTAGCGCATTTCTAGGAATATAACCTATACGTATACTTAACCTTAGAGACATCCTTAGAGATACCTTAGAAATATCTTTAGGGATCTCACTAACGTTTTCGCATCCTAGTTTCCAAAGGTTGTCTAAACCATTCCTCTGATACCAACTGTAGCGGTCTGGAATTACTTCCAGTGGGTTATAATTGATACCTATCAGGGAACTCAATTGGTGGCTACACCCCCTTGGCGGGACACACCACCATCCCCAGTGGCATCCATTTCCTCATGAGGCCATTGGGTGGAGAGCCATGCTTCGTCCAACCATCACTTGTGAGAGTTCCCAAGGATCAGATGCATTCCTACCTCCTTTTCCTCTGATAGAAACTGTAGAGACCTGAATCTTGACGTACCTGGAAATTACATTACTTTTGTGGAATACTTAATACAGAATAAAAATAGACACACAAGGACCTTAATAGTTTAGTTTCTTTGGAAACTCAGAATAAAATCTTCTAATCGTGTTGAAAGATCTTCAACATCTCCCAATAAAGATCTTCCCTTTTTTTCTTACCTAAAACCTTTCTTTATATCCTGGGGAAAAGAAAACATAAAAGGGGTGATCTCAAATTCCCAGTAAGGGTAAACATAGAGAACATAATACAATCCATAAACATTTGAATGCAAAAACATGAACATAAAATCTAAACATCAAAATCTTGAGCAAAGGCATAAATCATGGAAGTACATAAAGCATAGATCAAAAAAGAACATTAATCATGATAAAATATCTTGGAATTAAAACTTGTAATTTTGGAAACCATTAAGCACATGACATGATTTCCATAGTAGCCAAGGAATTTCTTCCAAGACCATCTTAGTGGACAAAGTCCCTTTCTGAATCGAGTTCACTCCTCGTTCCAGTCCTGTATTACTGAACCGGTTTAACTTGGTATTCCAGCCATGTTTATCTCATGAGATATAAATATTTAACCAATTCATTGGAGAGAGATATTGGTCCCACCCATCTCATAATGAAATCATTCTTTCGTGTGCCACAAAATCATAAATCATACATCATTGCATAACCCAGGTAATAAAAATGGGATTCTTAAACATCGTGACATCATAAAACAATTCATATAAGATAAAGGAATTCATAAAAATGATTCCATCACAACATAATCAAATCAATGTAATAATAGGGATAATAACATAACCCTTTATTATCTTAGATGGAAAATAATTTTGATAAAACACTTGAACTCCATTCTTGAGGAAAATATCATTTCTACTTCAAAAACACTTTTACGTTCTTAAAATGTAATAAAATTATAAACTAAAAGAAGTTGATTAAAAATAAACTTGAAAAATTTTAAAGGAATATTCTTGGAAATAATGTTTTTAAAATCCATTCATGCCGTATAAGTTAAAAAAACATTCTTCTTGTACTTTTGTCAGAAAAGTCAAAAAGTACCTCGTACGAAAAACGAAAAAAGATTCCTTTCATATCTTTTACTAAAAACACACCTAAGGGTAAAATTGGTTTTAAACAATTTTATATGGATAGAAATATTACATATTGAGGAAAGATGGATGTGGATGATAAAATACACCCCAGTAAATTCTGATGTAGAAACAATCTCGGATAAAAATGAGATTGTTATATTTCCCTTACCTTAGGTCACATTTGCTTCGTAAGTGTCCGAACCTCCTGTATAATGATTTAAATAATGTCATTGACTTATTATAGAATCATATTCACTGTTATTATATCATATATGGATCACTTATGACTTTATATTACTCGTTCTTTTGTAAATTCATGTTAATGTAGCGTTTTGGGTAAAATCGTCTCATTTGTCGTTCGTGTTTTAACTTGTAATTATTCATATGATTACTTAGAACATGATTACTTAAATCAAAAATTAAAACATGATTTATAAATAATAAATATTCAGAATATACATATATATAAAGGATCAATAAATGGAATGAAATACACCGTTCATGGAGACGGTAGGCCGTACGTACGCATGAACGTTGTTTTCAGTTCCTTATTGAATTGAGTGGATTTAAGTTGATGACATAAATATATATATATACATAAATCTAGTAGTATTATTATGTCATATATTTCAGGATAACTTATTATATATACTTTATAATCATTCCTGAATGGTTAACATGGAGAATGAATCTCATCGCATCGTGGAGACGGTAGTCAGTACGTACGCACGAGCGATGATATCATTCTCATGATCGTGGAATTGTATTGTAGTGTATGTATGCTATTTAATAATCAATATCAATTTACAATAATCATATATAGTTATTATGTACACCATTATACCCATCCAAGTAAGGTGGTGGTGGAAAATAGATTACACCACGGCGTGGAGACGGTATTTCGTACATACGCATGCGCGGTGGTTTCATTTTCCGTAGGATAGATAGATGGTGAAATAGGGTTGTTTCATACTTATAATAACATATCAGTATATGATTGATACTTATGTTATTACTTCGTAATGAAACAACCTAAAAAGAAGAATTGGAAGAAGAAATAAAGTTGAATGAATCGGTAACGGACATTACCTCTTCTTTGAAGCGCCTCTTTGAGTCCTCCTCTTAGGGCACCAAAATTGGTCTTTGAAGAAGACCAGGACCTCTAGGATGTTTCTAGGGAAGTGTATAAGAGAATATGGCAGGGGCAGGCCGAGATGTAAGGCTCAATGTGGTGTGAGGAAGAGAGGGAGGAGGTGCCCTTTTATAAGGGAGGAGAGGGGATCCTTTGGAAAAACTAAACATATTATTTTATTATAAAGCCAAATTCTGTTTTAAATAGCCCCAAATTGATTTATTTCGAATCTATGGTGGGGATGGGTCTAAATAATCTCATCCAATAGAATTTAGACAAGTTTAGGTTCCTATTGTAACCTTATCATTTAGATTTAACATTAAGTTAAATAATTTTACCTTTACCGTGTTTTATTGTGTTCTTATACTATAAGGTTAATAAATTTACAATAACAAGCCAAATGAACCCCAAGTTGTTTATTATTAATATATATAACGTTATCTAAGTCATTTGGACTAATCTTGGATTTTTAGGAATAAAATAACAATTAATAATATAATATTTGTTTCAAAACAATTTTATGTCAATTTTGACACTATTTAGTAATTGATTTCTGTGAAAATCATAACAGAATGATTAGTTAGAAAAAAGTTAATTAAATCAATACTAACATGTCATATTAACCAATAAAATTAGTGGAATTCATAAAAAGTCTCAAATTAAATTTATTTGGGTATTTATAACATCAATTATGTCAATATTTCATTAATAAGATAATTATTGCATCATTGTTGTGTCATAAATAAATTAAATTATTTAATGTCTAAAAATTACAAATAAAATTCCATTATGTAGGAAATATGTTTATCTTTATAATGAATATTTGTAGTCTAATTTATCTTATTTATAACCATATATTAAAAATTATCTACTTATTAAACTTTGATTTTAACTATTTTAACCCTTCTTTAAATAAATTAATAATAAATGTCCTAATCTAATCCAAGTGGGCCTATATGGTCATATTTTATTCCTAAGGATGTTTTTGGTTGAATTAAACTTATCCAATAGAATTATGACATGTGTTAGAGTAATAATAATATCATTTTTACCCTTAATTACCCTATTTACTTTTAACCGTGGTAAAAAAAAGTAAAAAGTTAATATTCACCAAAAATTATTTTCATATCATTGAACAACATTTTATGTACTTACATCAACCGTGTCTCTCAGAATTTTGAAATTCCACTCACAGAAGTGGTAAAATTAAGTTTTATGAAAAATTAATTTTTTTTAACTACCACTTAGTGGTTTCACTATTCATCAAAAAATGAAAGTGTCCAGAAAAATACCAAAAATTAGGCCTAAGCTATATTTGATATTATGAACTCAAAAATGATGTCTATTTTACCAAATTCAAAACATATCAGTTGCATTAATTAATTTAAAAATTAATTCCCTTCGTCAAAACAAATAGCGTGTTCTTAAGAGATAATAACTATCAAAAGATTGACACTTGTTTATGTCTGGTTTAAATGTGAAATTACATCCAATGAACAAAATTGTATTAAATTGTAAAAATATATTCTAAATATACTTGAAAACCACTCAAATTAATAATTTATCACTATTAATTATTTCGATTAAAAAGGTTGTTTTTAATTAAAATTTTGCAATTTTCACTATTCATCAGAAAATGAAAGTTATCCGAAAAGTACCAAAATATCACCCTAAGCTAATTTCGATATTCCGACTCCTAAAATGAATTCCATTTTGAAAAATAAAATTAAAAAAATTTCAAAAAGTGGTTATTACTATTCATAACGGCTAGTTTTAATAATATTTTAATAGCATATTATTGTTTAGTGAAACTCGTTATTGAATACTACACACGCTATCGAGGATGGTCACGATTGCGTTTAATGCAAGGAAAGTCGAGAATGCTTGTTGTGAAAGCTACTTTTGGTGTAGCGTACAACACAAGACAATAATGAAATTAAAAAGAATATTTTTCATAAAATCTCGAAGTGTTACAAAAATTGCGTAGAATATATTTCTATAAAGGGATAGTTGAATTTCCTTTTACAATTCTAATAGGCTTGGTGATCATATGTTGTTTTTTTCTATGTCCATATGGTGGTTCATAAAATATGTTCATTCTTATAGGTTATTTTACTATTTTTCTTTAGTTTTGGCTCTTCTAAATCAAACAATCCATCACTATAATTTAGGGTCATCTATATCAGACCTCATATTTCATTAGTTTAGGGACTTTTATCTCATAACTTTTATAACTACAGTTTAGTGTAAATTATATCTGACCTTATATCACTTTATTTTAGGTCCATTTATCTCATAACATCCATCTATTTAGATTTGTGTCTTTTTCCTCATACCTTATATCGATTTATTTGGGGATCTTTCAGCTTGTATCTTTTATCTCCTTAGTTTAGGGACTCTTATCTTGGACATTCTATCATTTTTTTATGTTTTTCTAGCTCATAAATACTATCATTTTTTAGGATCATTTATCTTAGTCGTACTATTGCATTATTTCATGATTTTTATCATGGACTTTATATCCCTTTTTATGGTATTTTAGTTCAAACCATCTATTTTTTTTATGTTATTTTTCCATAGACCTTATATAAATTTCATTTCAGATATTTTACCACATAATCTCTTTCGATTTAGATTAGGATTGTTTATTTTGAACCCTATATCATACATGTTTTGGTTCACATAGCTCGGGCCATCTATCACATTATTTTAGGGCATTTTAGCATGATCCTTCAATCACATTTTTATGGTCTTCAAGATTAGTCCTTATATCACTTTATTTTAGGGTATTTTTGCTCAGACCTTATATCAATTTATTTTAGGGACTTTTATATAGTAATTTCTATCACATTTGTTCAGGGTCTCCAAGCTCATACCTTCAATCATTTAGTTTTTGGTCTTTTAGCTTGGACTTAATATCACTTTAGTTTGTGGTCTTTTAGGCTGAAACTTATATTTCTTTAGTTAAGGTCATTTAGATTATACTTGATAAATAATTGTGTAATATGGTGAAAACATTATAGGAATGACCCAAAACACACTAAGGTGTTGGCACCCACCAAGGTGTTGTCGAGGATCACAATGATTAGAAATCCCATTTTTTAGAGTGATGCATTTGGTTGTTGACCATAGGTAGATATACAGGATGCATAGGCATACATATATAGATAAGAAAAGGGTATATTGAAGCCAAGTGTCTTATCTAGGGGATATAGATGATTTTTTGAGGTAACATCATTTGAGGGTGAAGTACTATGGATGATAGGTCCACCAGGATAGTTGAAGCATGGATAATTTAATTCATAACATAAATGTTGGAGTTAATGATGTTGGGATTGGGAAGACATACTAGGGATCAACTGTAACACTATGAGGTACCATCTTACCACATTGTGTTTATAAGGCTCACAATAATTTAAGATACTTTCTTAAAAATATGATATTTCTTTATTTGGTGGTTCAATTATCTTAGGGGTCTATAACATGTTTAAGAAAAATATTATAGCCACTCCTTTTCAAGGGCCATAAAAGATTTTTGAAGACTCAGAGGTCTATACGATGAGCTTAGGTATGGGTGGAAAGATATCATAGAAGGATTATGGAATCCTAGGTAAATTTGTATCTTATATTGTAAAGATCAATCCCTACATCATGTGGTGTCAAATCGAAAGGCATGAGCCATCAACAGTTTGGGAGTGGAGTGTTTCATTCCGACTTTGACAAAGTGTGCATTACACAGTGACATAACATCGAGGATATAAAACATGCTCAGAGAGTTTAAGATGTGGATTTCAGAACATAGTCCAAAGTGCTTACATAAAGATGATGATATGTGAAAATCATTCTTGGAATGACCCAAAACATGATGGAGTGATGGATTCTTCTTTAATGATGTTAGGGATCATAAGGATCATAAATCCTTTTTTATAGAGTGAATCATTTGGTTGAAAATCATAGGTTCATTTGTAGGATCCATAGGCCAATATTCATATTAATGAAAAGGTTCCCCTGAATATGGGAATCCATTACAGGGACCTTGGAAGGCTACGATGATCCAAGGAGCTCAAATCATGAAGTGTGATTTCTGTAAAGTCTAATATTCAGGAGGGGTCCATGCACTGTAAAAGTTATTTCATAAGCCAGAAAACATATTTTCAGGGAAAAGAGATTTGAATAATCATTAATTTTACAATTTTACTCAACTTGGGGGGGGGGGGGTAAATGAGAATATAATGAATTTTATTAAGGATATAAAGTATACCCTATGATATTTGTTCCATATTTTTTTTCACCCTAATTTTTTCTCAAATTATAGAGATGAAAATTTTAGATAGTGAAGAAATAAATTTTATTCAGGACACCCATTGTGGGTTTTCAAAAATAAATGTTTTCTATCTATTTATCTATAAGTTTAAGGGATTTTTATTTGGACCAATAGTTTAGAGTTTAATCTCGTTTATCCTTCAAGAAATAGTAGTCAGTTTAAGGATGTGATGTATATTGACCTAATATAAAGGATGGTACACAATACCTCAGTTAAGGAACCCATGGTCAAGACTACACCAGCATTATTCTAAGAGAGAGATGAAATTATTGTAAATTAGGGACATATGATTCCATGTCATGTGTAATGATATGTGAAAATCATAGCATGAGTAGTTTAGATCACGTAGAGATGTTGAGTTCTATCACTTTGATGACAGAGCTAACAAGGATCATAAATCCTCTTTGTAGAGTTACACATTTGGATTAAAACTATAGGCACATATGAAGGAGCTATAGGCATACATGAATAGTTAGGTAAAGGGTTTCATGAATCTGGGTATCCATTCTAAGGGTATGGGAAGGTTTTTGTACCCCAAATCACTCAAGACACGAAGTGTGGATTAAGGATTGGGATGCCTCTAAATAATGTTGGAAGCACCCCATCCCATGGCTGACCAACGTGATGATCTTATGGTCCCTTGAAAGGGGATGAGTAATGGTTGATGTCCTATAATGTTTATCATTATGTAGTAGGTATTTTTTCCATGTAGTGTAATGTCATACAGAAAGGACACATTTCATTCATTTTATCATCATGTGGTGAGGATGTTCGTGTTGTGCATTTTAATGTCATGTGACCAGGGAATTTTCCTTCCATTTTAACTTCATATGGTAACGACATGGAAAATGGCATTAAAAAATTGTGTATGATATATTATATAATTTTTTTTCATAGATCTAGATCATATGTTGGAAAAAATATAAGCTTATTTGACTAGGCCCCTATGTATTATGGGTGAATTTATTATTGATTTTTCAGTCAATCCTATGATTGGAGATCTAGACAACACTACATATACCATGATGACAGGAATCATGTCACTCATAGATCTTGAATTAGAAACACTATATATAGGTATGTCCCATATGTAATAGTCATCATTTTTTCCATTTATTTTTGTTACTGTTACCATGATTGGAGATCTGGAAGTTACTAAGTATCATCTGATGATAGGAATCACACCTTTTGTTGTTCTTGAATAATCATTCATTTTAAAATCATGCAACAAGGACATGGGATTCCTAATGTGAAAATGGGAATTTTGGTTCAACCCATGGATAGAAACCCGAGCGTCACTATGTATCATCTATAAATATAAATCAAGAAAAAGGTAGTTCCAAAGGAAGGAACCACATGCACAAGTTTGGCCTATATATAGAGCGGTGTAATTCTTATATTTTTTGTGACTAGACCCAAGATTGATGATCTAGAGGTCACTATATATCATGTGATATCTGGAATCTATTAACACATTTTTTCTTGAATGCAGGTGTGGTAGGAGACCAACACCAGCAACGATGGTCCTCTCAGGTAAGGTACATATGAATGAACAATTTCATGTCATTCAAGGGACATTAACTATTTAGTTTACTTTCATTCAATATGGACTGTTGGGGTTCCTTTTTATGGTCGTGAATTTAGGACTATAATGGCGCCATCGTAAGCTTATATGCCTCAATTTTTGCATAGAATCCCATACTGAAATTTCAAGGTCATTTGAGATATCCCTAGTGTGAGATGAATGGAATGAAAACCATTTATCTCACTATGAAAATTTTCTTAAGGCTAGGAAATTAGTATTTTTCTTTATGTGGTGGATGGAACTTGATATAGGACGTCTACATCCCTATGAATCTCATTAAAAATGAGAATTAAGTCATATGATGTTCTAGAAAACCTGTTTAGTTTAATGTCATGCATAAAGTACTTTATCTTTTTAGTCTAACTTCAAACAGTAATGACATTGGTGGTGCATAGTTTATCTTATTTTTATCCAGACAATATTATATAGTTTAATGTTAGAATACCATGTCAATAGATTCTCTTAATGATAACTATGAAAATTATTTGTTGAGAAATATCATATTGGTCAGAGGTGTGAAATTCTCCCCATCCATGGTCGCCAATGAGTAATCTCCATTGTGATAGACCATATATATGATGTAAGGCCCTTCCCATTTGGGTTCCCACTTTAGATTCATTCTCCCAGGTATCATTGGGGTTATCTTATCCAACACCAGTTCTCCATAGAAAAATTAACGAAGGTGAACCTTATTATTAAAGGATTACGTGATTTGATTATGATGGACCTCTAGGTTGTGTAGTGTGTACAACCTATTCTCCACATGAAAATCCAATTATCCTAGGTAATTTTTCTATCACTCATCATATAAGATCATTCCATAGTTTTCTATTCATATAGAATGATGTTGGAACACTATGGTTAATACTACCTATGTGTCGTACACCAATGAGTATTGAATTTATTGTGTATTATAATTCATAGTGGTATGGAAGGACCATAATGTATAAAGGAGATTTTACATCAATAAAATCTTATCCTTGTTCTCCATCTTCTAGATTATATTTAAAAGTGTATTATTTAAGGACTCTATCTATTCAAATTTCACTACACGATAGAAAGATGAGTGATTGGACTCAATATTGTACTCCTAGTATAATTTCATATACTTCATAGAATAGAATTTAGTGATGTTGTCTGTGAATATTGTGTGATAGACCTATAACCTGGTAACAATATGGGACTTTATGAAGTTGATATTGTTCTTCTTTATAAATTATTTGACTGGTATTGACCTAGCCCATTTGGGATGAAGTTAGTATCAGTAAGGAAGCACATGAACTTCTTAGATGTGAAAGTGGGATATGGATCCACAAAATTAATTACTAAACATCAAAAGTACATGTATATTTAGTTGTATGTAGAAATTTTGGGGGTTGATGGATGGTGTTTTTTTCATTATGGAAAGCATGATATTTCATAGTGAATTTTATGCAGTCTAGTATCATGGTTTAATAGTAATATCCCAACTTCATTTTTAGTGGAACTGCTTGGTCCAATATTCATGGGCGCCAAAGTATACCACATGGACATCCTCCATGATGGAGAAAATATCTCTTTATTATATTCATCCATGTAGGATTATGTAAAATAATAACTTATAGTGGGATTTTTATTGATTTTAACCATCCCATATGGTATCGTTCTCTTCATGGTGTCGAAACTATTCCCTTTTGACATGGTCTGTTGGGAGAGTCCCATTATAGAGATAATTGATTATGGGCTCCATCCATCAAATAGGGCACACCGGTTCATCATGATATGGGTGAAACTAGCCTAATTAGTTTCATTCCTATTATATACAACAATTGATGAGACTATTCTTCAATGTGTCATACAGATGTTTACTTCCTGTTAATCAAGGATGGATGGAATAGTGGCTTCATTAGACAATGTGAAGAAAGAACATTTTTTTAGGGAAAAAGATAAAATATGGAATCAAAAGGGAACTCTACCACTATTCCCCTAACATAGCCAATGAGAGGGGCTATTTAATTATATTTATGGAATATTTACCAATTATCTACTTTATCTGTAGTTCAAAATCCCCATTAATATTTTTATAGGATATGTATTGTAGTAGCGGTAGTTCCAACTCAACAATGTGGGCTTGGAATTTAGATTCATTATTAGTCCATCCTTCGAATAATGATAAAGGGTAGGGAAACATTTCATTCTTTTGAGAAACAAATACATTCCTGATACGAACCTGATTTAGCCTCCGCATTTCAATCCATTTTCTAATAGGTATCTTGGGATCACATTCAAAATATATATAACACATCAAGGGAGTGTTATGGGAATATAAGACCACATCACTTAGAATCTCGGTGTCCACCAAGTAATTTTCTGGGGTAGGATGTGATGTGGTGAAATCATCCACAACATTTCCTTTCACTGAATTCTATTATACAAATAGAATGTCATATTTATATAAAATTCCCACCCATTATACCAAGAGGCTTTTCAATATAGGTCATCCAAGGATTTACATGAGTGGATCGACATGAGAGACCTAATGGAATTAATGGTTCTATAGACAGTTCCATAACTTTTCCATTATGCAGCAGACTTTAAGATAGATCTTCCCAACAACAGAGTATTTGGTCATAGTTCTTAGCATGATCACGTTGAGGTAGTAGAGACTTATCTCACTCCTCACATATTTTTTTTGCATGAGGAGGGAAACCGGTGATCATTCCACATTGGCCAAATACAGTATGAGTGGCCTCCCTTCCACTAGAAGAAGAAACTAGTTGATGTAGTAGGTACTTCTTAATAATTTGAAAGGCTTAATATAATTCATATTCCCATTGATAAGGAATTCCCTTATTAATTATCATGGTAAAAGAGATATCATTGCAAGTCAGGTTGGGTATAAATCTCTAAATTTAGGTAAGGTTCCCTTGGAGTCCACTTATTTTATTGATATTTCCATGTGGATACATTGCTAAAATAGAACTAGTAGTCTATGGGTCAACCTCAGTGACATTGTTGCATACCACGATGCTATGAAAAAACCTGATGTTGTCACAAAAGATCATTTTAGTGGATTCATCATCAGACTCTGTTGTCATATATTATTTAATAAAATTCATAGGTCTGTGAAATGATCACATCATCTTATGGATTTGACTACCAGGTCATTGAAATAGCATTATTCTATCATTACTTATAATGGATTAAAGATATGAGGCATAGTGCATTGGTTTATTGTGTCAGTTTTCTTTAACACAAAGGTCATGACCTGAAAAAAAATCTCCCAAGGAACTGTAGTGGTCATGGATTCCTCATCTTTAGTGGGTATATTGATTTTATTGTTCCATGAATAATGATACTTGAATATATGGTCTTGGAAGAAATTATTTGACTCGATCAAGAGTTCTATGATCCAGAATGAGAATTTATCCTTTGGAAAATTCTTATTATAGTCTCTAATATCTATGAAGACCCCAATCTTGCAATTCCTTTTATTGAAATTGATAACATGGGACAACCATATTGGGTATTGAAATTCTCGAACAATGTTGTCTTTGATCAATTTGTTAACTTCCACCTCTACATTGTTGAAATGAGAGGGGAGTATCCTTCTGATTCTTATTTGAATTTGTGATAGTATAAAGGTATTATGGGATAGTTCATATACACATCTATATTTATCAATAAAAATTTAGTATAGTTACAGGAGAAAACATATCAATGTTTCTTGAGAAATGTGATGTTTATATAATTTTCATCGAGGGGATAGAGGCACTAATAAGAGTAGTTTCAAGGTATTCTTCTGTTCCCGAATTTATCTACCAAAGCTCATCAATGGTGGCAGAGACACATTGAAAAACATTAAGAGTGGTTTTTCTAAGGTCATTATAATCTTATTCCATCTATGTGTATTTAGGGACATTCATAAACGAAGAAGGAAATTAGGGGGCTTCTCTATCACTATCTGGGTGAGGGAGTCCATGAGAAGAGATATTATCATCCCCTACAACATTAATCAAAGATGATATATGAAGAAGTAATTTATTACACTATTATTAGGGAATATTGGAAATTAAATCTCTAGGACTAGGTCTATCAAACCATATAAACTTATGGGGAGCACATAGTCACCATCAATCATACTCTTGGGGTTTACAGGGTATGTACCCAAGCCATTGGTAGCTGAAACCAGTGTATCATCATCCATAATAGGTTGTTTGAATAAATTAATTATAGAAATATATTTCATCATATGTGGATCATCATTTACCAATGTGTGAATTATCACTATACCGTATACCAACCTTTCCATGGATGGGGTATGTTAGTCTTTGATGGAATGTTGAAGGTTTCTCCATGTGGCTATGGAGATAGGGCCTTTTGAGAACGAAATTATATGTGGTTTAATGTTGGAAAACTATAAAATCAGTATTATAATTGAGTTCCCCAAATAGAGCTTCATGTTTTATTTTCTAGATAGGTCTCTTCTCACATTTATCATACCCATTAATGGTTACATAGTTAGAGATTAGTCACCTTATTTGTATCCCAAATGATAGAGGGTTCAATCCAAGATGAGGTTGTTGAATGATTATCACTCAGGGCCCTTTGGAAACCAAAATTATTGATTACTCTTAAATCATATATGGGTCTTATGTGACCTTGAATGACCTCTTTCAAATTGTTCTCTATTAAGGATATGGTGTCATGGCATTCTACGGACATATTCACTACACGATAATGCTTGGCAATAATGACTTCTGACTAGACCATCTATGGACTCTAGAGGGATTCAAAAAGAGTATCCAAGAGTTATTTCGAAATATATATAACATTAAATATTTTTATCAATGTTGTAACCACTTCCATCTATTTTAAAATGTAATACTTTTGTGCCAAAGGATGGAGCTTCATGTTGTGGGGTTTCTCCTAGTCATGTGTATCAACAACTGAGGCATTTGATATGGACATGCCAAATTGCTTTACAGGGGTCAATCTATCATCTATTTGTAGTGGGTATGGTTTTACTATCCTTCCCCATTTCCTTGGCTAATCAAATAATCAAACCCTCACTAGGAGGTCAAGATAAAAAGCTGAGTATGGGTGACCGCTAGAGGGTTTAGGAATTCCTTTATTTTTCATTGGGGCTTATGAGATACCCTTTCGATGGATTTTAGCTGTATATATATTCTCCATGTGGATGTGGCCAAAATATTAGGTCTAACCACATCCATGATGTCCTTGGTATCCCCAGTTCTTGCACATGTGGAAAGCCATTCACCAGTTTTATGTGGGAAACTATTAATATGAGTAATATTCATCATCGGTGATGTGGTATTCCATGTTTATTACATTGAATAAACAAAATATGAGATATTCATACAATTAAGGTTCTATTTGGTGGTGTTTTTCCCATGCTTTGTATCTTTCATGGATGAAATATGCAAGAGTTAGAAAATTTGTTGGACCAGAATATAAATCCCCCCATATATGTTTTCCCACATTTGATGGTCTCAACCACTTTTGGGAGGTATTTTAGATGTCTCCATATTTAGTGGTTGAACTTTTTGGGGTTTGTGGAGTTGTTTTATCAGGGTGTAATGAGCTATTTCAATTTTTTGTGTCATCCAGTTGTCAAAATTTAACGCATACCTAGACAGAAAACTCTTCCAACTACCGTCTTCTTTTGGATAGGAATAAGAAATGTATAGAACATGATATGAGGAGTTACCTAACAACACCAATCTATAAATGAACATTTGAGGGAAGTTTTTGAATATGATTTATTCCAAGAGAGTATGACCCTACCTTATATAGAATGAGTAGTAATATTGACGGTTAGTGTAGTTAACCTCATTGGGTTTCCTTGGATATGGTATGCTGAGAAGGATATTGTCCATGGATTCAATAAAATAAATACGGAATTTTTCATTTTGGGTGGAGTATAATTTATTCACCCATTCTTCAAATCCTGAAAGACCTTGGTTTCTCTATGCATCTGGTCATGGAAAACTCTATGGTTTTTTCTATTTGATAGGAGGTGTCGAGTGGTTCGGGACCTTCTTGGGTACTTGAATGGGAGCCACTACTAGACTTAAATTGATTTTTGTAGGTTCTTATTTGCCTAAAATTTCCCCCATTCTAAGGGAATGATTTGAGATTTGCATCAAGGATAACAAATGGATACATTGATATATTTTTCAATTTATAGGAACCGACTAAAATCACTTGGATAATTCATTGGGATTAAAGGAATCTCTAGCTCAACCAAGATATTTTCAACAAAGAGTTCCAATAATTATTCCTATGAGAGTTTGATGCTGAGTGAATTGGTTGAACCCTTCCACATGGATATGAAATTGGACACCCTTCAATTTAATATTACCTACAATTCATTAGGTTGATAATTTCTATATTCCATAGTGCTGAGAAAAAATCATAAACAAATGGACAATGAAGGTCTTCCCACCCTATAACAGATCCAACATGAATGTTTTTATTCCAATCAAAGGCTAGTCCTATAAGAGGCTTCACAAAACACCCCATTGTTTTCACCACTTATTGATCTTGATATCCCATCATCAACCCTCATCGAGATATGAAGTATGATTGATGTTTTTTAAGATCACATACATTGTTAAAGGTAGATAAGGTGGTATTTGCAAAAATGGGATGGGGAAAAGGATCTTCCACACACTCAGGATATGACTTCTTCTATGGGTGCACAGGTGAATGTCACCCCTCCATGGATTTCATATGAGTGAATAGGGAACCGAGAATGTTATATAGCTTTAGTGGTACTTCTTCTTGAGTTGTCTCCCATCATCATGGAGTGGGTTTGGGTTTATGATGTGGCCAGAACTTCATCTCCCATTAATTCTCGATTCATCCTAAGAATGAATGATTTCAGTATAGAGGGAGACTCTATCACCACGACCTAAGAAATTCATGATCATTATTGAATTCCCCATATAAGTATCCCCAATTCTTATATCTAGAGCGTGTTTGACACTCAGGTGCCTCTTTTTTTGGTTGATCAGCTCTTATAAGAAGAAGGATATTGACATCATCCTAAAGATGAAAGCCTATGGTGATATTTCCCCTGAGTATCTCCATGTTGTGTTGTTAGATACTTTTTTTCAATCTCGAGTAATGATACTTGTTCCTCCATTTGAGAAACCTCAACTATTCTGAGTGGTGACTTGGATGTAACCACACCATTTTCTTTATCTATTTTTCTCCAATATATTATTTGACTAGATATTGAAAGGTTCTATATTTTGGATCCTTCTCTGGAGCCAAATACATGAATACTTGGTCGGGTATCAAAATCACACTCATGTATTGACATGTTTTATCATATTGTGAACCTCAAAATTTACATCTTGGTCTATAATATTTGTTTGATTGATAATGATGACATTCAAAGAGTTTATCGGGAAATGGTGGTTTTACCATTACATTTAATACAAGATACTAATTTTACAAAGACTTCTTGAGGGTCTCTATTCAATCCCATGACCATATTTGGTAATTTTGGCTTGCAACCCTAGTGGGGTCTGATTATAAGGACCCGACCTTAAACATTACTTATTATTGAATTAAATGAATAATTCACATTGAGGATCTTTCCAAGTTTAGAGTTTTAGAGAATTAGGACATAACTATTACATCTCAATGATTACAAAGTAGACTCATCTACTCAGCTTCCATTTTTTCACAAAATAAAAACTCTTGAACAAAAGATTAATGTCTAGTTCCTTGTTTTAGACAGCCTGACATTTCCTTGATCCCATCCTTGACCTTATTAAACTTTATGTCCTACGAAAAACATTTCATAAAAAAAACTTGGGATGAGCATAAAAAGCTAAGTAAGGGTTATAACAATACAGAAATAAAACATTAGTACATGTATACATAAGAATAAATGAAATCCTACTTTACTCATAAAACATATGAAATTTATCATACCACATGAAATCATGAATAAATCATAGGAATCATAAGACATAAAGGTAACGTGAGGCATTCATAACATTCTTACGCAAGGAGTAACCCTCTTGGTTATGTTTGGAATACCCATCATAGTATATTCCCTAAATCTCTTTGGAGAATCCTTAACGTTCAACTCCTTCACGTTACTCAATGCATTGGAGAGCTATATCGGTCTCACCCACCCTTAGTTTATCACGGAACCACATGTCTTCATAATAATGCCCAAGAACCATAACTTAATCTTATGACATAAAATATGCATAAAGGAAACATAACTTTCCCACATTGCAATAACAATATAACATTTTAAGATATTGAAACATTGAATCCCTTCTAAAAACCATTAAAAACATTTAATAAAGATATTTTTGAATAAAAGTGTCCCATACCACTTTAATGCTTTTAACATTTTAAACCATTAATATCCATATATATAAATCCTTAAAACAATTTTGAAAACATGTATATTAATGAGAATATTTATAAGAATAAATCATTAAAATATTTAAAATGATATTTTAGTTAAAGGGATTTTAACAAAATTAGAGACACATGAATACAATAATTGAGGAATAACATTTAATCAGAACTTTATAATATCATGAGAATAAATGGATTCATGATATAATATTCCAAAGTATAGTATATACACCATATAAGTGTGAATTGGTTCATAACAACAATTAAGTCTCAATGTAAAATGATATAAAATCCCTTATAAAGAAGGTATCCTTAAATTAAGGATAAATCAGTCTCAAAATTATGTGTGAAAAATATAAATATACCCAATATAAGTGGATATTAAGTGTAAAAAAATAAAAGTTCATTCACACATATTAAAAGGATGACATATTAAATAACTACATGTTGAACCCAAATAAATCGAAATTGGGTTAAAAATTTCCTTTGGTAAAATTCGACAGCCTAACGGCGTCACTTTGAAATTCATAAAATTAGTTGACGAGAGAGAAAATGGTATCTAATCACTGGGAAATAAACTTTAAAACAATAAGGATATATAAGAACATATCCCAACATTAAAATATGTAAACTAAAAGACCCAACAAAATAATTCTTTTAAAAAGCGGCGGGTGAAAGGTTCCCTTACTGACTTGGGTATCTTTCGAAACATACACCCAATGAAAGAAGGACAATAAAAAATTGATTTAAATACTCATAAAAAATTTATTTTACAAAAAGGGTATACTAATGGTAATTACATATACCACTCAAAGGAAATGGTGGAAAATGTAGCATAAATCTCATGGGAATAAAAGTGAGATGAAAAATCTCTTACGAAAACTCGGCAGCCTAACGACGCCACTAAAAACGTCAAAAAATGGATTGATGAGATCAAATAGGGTCTCTCATCATATTAACATAAAATTTATAGCAAGAGGAATATAAAACAATATCCCCCAACATAAAAAATAGGATCTTAAAATAAGTGACATAAAGGAGAGTACTTAAAACGAAAGAGAGAGGTTGGATCTCTTACGAAAATTCGGCAGCTTAACGGCACCAATCAAAACTTCCAAAATGGATTGATGAGAGAAAATCGGGTCTGTAATCATATGAACATAAAAAGTAAAGTAATAGTAATATAAAATAACATCACAATCATAATAAAGATTAGCTTAAAAGTAATGACATAAAAGAGTGTACTTAAAAAGTAATAGAGGGGTAGGATCCCTTACCTCAAGTTTGACTTGTCTTGTTCGTTTATTTATATTCCTGAATAATAAAATTTGGTCAATATATAATTTCTTAAGGAATTCCTATAAGGATTATTATTCAGTTCATATCACTTATTATAATTTTATAATAATTGTTTAATAATGTCAGTTCATATCAGACGTTTTTGTCGATGTTCGGTACATGAGTCAAAAATGAACTTGTTTGAAAATGATTGTCCATATAGTTATAATTAAATCATATCCATAATAGTATTAATGATTTAAATATCATATATATCTAGTAAATATTCATTTTATACTATTCCATATCATTTTGAGATAAAAATAAATGAAATGCACCGTTCATGGAGACGGTAGGCCGTACGTACGCATGTACACTACTTTCATTTCATTGACATATTAATGGAATTAAAAATAATTGAGATATATATATATTATAATTCCAGTATAATATATATGTTTTATAGGTCACATATGTTCATTAATTTCATTCTCTATACATTCCATGTATTTCCTGAACGAGTCACATCACTTGAAGGGGTTGTAGTCCACACTTCCTCGTATGAAATTATCGCATTTGAACAACATGCAAATAATAAAGGTATGTTTTAAATATTAAATACAGAATCATATGGAAAACATAAATACCATATATATAATATATAAAATACAGTGACATCATAATGTCCACCTTTAAAGGTTTTAATGGAATATTGAACAATCATCGTTTCGTGAGGCAGTAATTCGCCATCCACAAAAATAATATGTTTTTTAACCATTAGACGGATGTGTGTGTAAGTGTAGCTATAATACTTCTTATAAAAACGTCCTAGTATATTTAATATACTTGTGTTTTTACAAAAGAAATTAATAAAAAGAGTTTAGGGGGTTGGAGAAGCAAAATAAAACATAAGAACACAAGAGAAGACACTACCATTAAATCGGGTAACTCTTTTTGATTTGAGCTGAAAGGCTTCCTTAGAAAGACTTTTTCCCAAAGTGAGGCTTCTAGGAGTAAGATAGGGATGCGTAGAGACAAAATTGGAAGGGTTTGGCTGACCCAAAGGCTTGAGAGGTGTGGGTAAGGTAGTAGAGGTGGTCGCCTTTTATAAGAGGAGAGGAGGGGCACTCTTAGAAAGTCTTGAAAAGTAACATTATTATAAAATGTTTTTCAGATTTTAAAGGTCCCACAATTATATATTTCGAGGATAAGGTGATAATAGTTCGATATGCACACATAAAAAAGGTTTTTGACAAGTTTAGGTTTTAGATTTTACATTATCTTTTCATTTTATTTAAATCGTTAAATAATGAGGTAATTACTGCATCATCATGGTGTCATAAATAATTTAGATTATATAATTTCTAAAAATTATAAAAAAATATCATGATGTAGGAAATATTTTTAGCTTTTTAATTAATATTTATAGTAAAAAATATATCTTGTATAACCCCATGTAAATTCTTTTTTTAGTAAAACAACACATGTTTGTGACATTTTAATTTTAACTTTAAATAAAAAGTTATTAATGTCATTTTCCTACCAAAGTGGCTCCATGGGGTCCCCAAGTTGACCCATGGATAGTATTGGTCGACCATGACACATAAAATAAGGGTAAAACATGTCTCAAGGTCATTTCATATTATTAAAACATTATTTTTACCTTAAATTACTCTAATTACCATTAATCGCGATTAAAAAATTAAAAGTTACTATTCACCAAAAAAATATTTTAATCCCATTAAACCACATTTTACATCCTAATGAAAACAATGTATGTCGGATTTTTAAAATTCAAATCACAAAAGTGGTAATGTTTCATTTAAACGAAAAATTAGTTTTTAAACTACCACTTAGTGGTTTTACTATTCATCAAAAATTGAAGGTTTTTAGAAAAATACCAAAAATTCACCCTAAGATATATTTGATATTCCAAATTCAAAAATTAGATCTATTTTAAAAATTTAAAAACATATAAGTTACATTAATTAACATAATAATTAATTCCCGCTGTCAGAAGAAATATCGTGTTTTTATGAAACAGTATATATCAAAAGGTTGACACTAGTTTAAGTCCAATTTCAAAGTGAAATTAATTCCAATGACCACTATTGGATTAAATGGTAAAAATATATTCTAATTTCACATTAAAACAAATTCAATAGATAATATAATCATATAAATAAATTAGATTAAAAAGAGGTCTTGAATTAAAATGCAACATTTTTCACTATTCATTAAAAAAATGAACTTTATCGAAAAAATACCAAAAATTTACAAAAAGTAAATTATGATGTCCCAATTCTAAAGAAGAATTTTATTTGGTCAAATATAACACATAAAATTTTCAAAAAGTGGATTTAAAAGAGGCTATCCATTAAAAGGCGGTTAATCTACCTTTTAAAGAATATTATAATGTTTACGCTTAAAGTTGGATTTATTCGCATTTTTAATCCTCTAAAATTTATTGTAAAAAGTAAACATATTTGAAAAACATATATAATTATTTTGTAGTTACTTCTGTTCATTCACACCACTACAATTACTAGGTGTTAACTACCATTTAAAATAAAATTATTTTATTATTAGAGTGCAACGTAAGATTTCAAAGGAACACGTTGTTGCGTATTGGGTAAGCCATCGAGCATAGTGTTCCCTTTAAATTAATATTAAAATTTAATTACCAAATAGGGATAAATATAAAAATTTAAAATTATTTATTTACTTGGGGTGTTACATCCTTCCCTCCTTTTGGGAATTGTGTCCTCACAATTTTAAAATTGGGATTGAAAACTTCATTGAATGTCCCACATCAGAACAAGTGTCGGTAAAACAATCACTTTAAAAAAAAGAAAGAGAAGTACAGAGGTCACCCGAGTTAACCCATACTAGGATTCCATGTAGGAAAACATAGACATGGAGGAGAAAAGAAAGGGTCATGTTTTGATGGACAGTGATCGAAAACATGTTTTGGAGAAAGTTAACCACAATAAAATCACAAACTTGTGATTGGTTAAACGGTATTTGATTCCCCAGTAGGAAAAATCAACAGACATCAATTTTTTATGTTACTTTTCATTGAGGAATTTATTTATGAGCTTAACTAAAACATAAGGAAAAATACTTACTTTTCATGTTGACTTTCAACTTTAACTAGATTTCTTAAACGAACTCATATTTTCTCCAAAAGATGAGTATTTAGGATGACTTGTTCACATTAAGAGAGAAATAATAAAATTCTAGAGAATCCCCAAATCCATAAAAGATAACTATATATTTCCCATGTCTTTAGACCCTTACCAAAACCAAAATTGTTAGAACAAGATCAGATAATCCAGAAAAGGATAACCCTTTATAAAAAGAAAATCTATTCTTAATATCCAAAATTTGTCCTACAAAACCCAAAGTTCAACAAGGACCATTTGATAAACAATTTTTCCATAAAATTATTCAAAGTAAACCAAACTAATATTGAAACCCAAATATTTTAATGATTTGGTCACATAGTCTTCCAAGGTACAAATTAACACTAATCTCCAAATAACTTCAGTTTCTCTAAAAGTCTCATATTGAAAAGTAATTAACCTAATCATATATCCTCCATGATAGGTTAATAATTTCCATAGATAACCCAAAATCAACTTATTCTAGATTCATAGAATAATCTAACTAAAAAGAATTAGTCAAACTAACTAGGGGCTTCACATAGTCTAGTGGTAGGCGATAAATACCAGTCGCACTTTGGTTGTGGGTTTGATTCCCACAGCTTTGTCTGACTCGACAGGTTGTCACACAGTCTGCGTGATGTACTTTTCCCAAAACTACATAATTCTTATAACATTCCACAAAAAGAGATAAAATCTTTATAAATAACCATAACATAATTTAGCCTCTTGTTTATCTCATGTCGTTCATATTTCATCATAACATATAGTAACCCATAATTACCTAAAAAGTAAGGATCATATAAACCATAATGGTTACCTTTATAATTATTACCTGAAATTCCATGTCGAGTTGGTTCTCTAGTACATGATGCATTAGAGAACTCACCAAGGTTCAAGTGATTGATCATGACTCCTGATAGTTGGTTTAGAATAACCACAAGATTTCTCATTGAATCCCCCATTTCATCAGGTCTCTTAATCAGAGAACCACCACAGTTTCCTTCAAACCCACTGTCACATTGGTGCCTGCTAGATCCATCCATTTACTAAAACCAAAAAAATGTCAGGGTGAGTATATCAAAAAAATCATCATGTACTAATGAGGAAGATAAACACTACGATATACTTACTCATTCACTTTATCTAAAAACTATGACTCTTTCTGGAATCCAAGATATTATGGTAATGTCACTTATGCTTAAAGAATACCATAACTTCTAACATTATCTAAACCGAACTCTGATACAAACTATAAGGACCCGACCTTAAACATTACTTATTATTGAATTAAATGAATAATTCACATTGTGGATCTTTTCAGGTTTAGAGTTTTAGAGAATTAGGACATAACTATTAAATCTCAAAAATTATAAAGTAGACACATCTACTTAGCTTCCATTTTTTTCACAAAATAAAAACTCTTGAACAAAAGAGTCATGTGTAGTTCCTTGTTTTAGACAGCCTGACATTTCCTTGATCCCATCCTTGACCTTATTCAACTTTATGTCCTGTGAAAAACATTTCCAAAAAAACATGGGATGAACATAAAAAGCTCAGTAAGGGTTATAAAAATACGGAAAGAAAACATTAGTCCATGTATACATAAGAATCAATGAAATCATAATTTACTCATAAAACATAAGAAATTTAACATACCTCATGAAATCATGAATAAATCATATAAATCATAAGACATAAAGGTAACTTGAGGCATTCATAACATTCTTACGTAGGGAGTAACCCTCTTGGTTACATTTGGAATACCCATCACAGTATATTCCCTAAATCTCTTCAGAGAAACCATAACGTTTAACTCCTTCACGTTACCCAATGCATTAGAGAGCTATATCAGGCTCACCCGCCCTTAGTTTATCACGGAACCACCCGTCTTCATAATAATGCCCAAGAACCATAACATAATCGTCTGACATAAAACATGCATAAAAGAAACATAAAATTACCACATTGCAATAACAGTATAACATTTTATGATAATGAAACAATGAATCCATTCTAAATACCATTTAAAAAAATTTAATAACGATATTTTTGAATCAAAGTGTCTCATACCACTTTGATGATTTTAACATTTTAAACCATTAATATACATATAAATAAATCCTTAAAACCAATTTGAAAACATGGATATTAATGAGAAATATTTATAAGAATAAATCACTAAAACATTTAAAACGATATTTTAGTTAAAGGGATTTTAACAAAATGAGAGACACTTGAATACAATAATTGAGGAATAACATTTAATCAGAACATTATAATATCATGAGAATAAATGGATTCATGATATAATATTCCAAAGGACAGTATATACACCATATAAGAGTGAATTGGTGCATAACAATAATGAAGTATCAATGTAAAATGAGATGAAATCCCTTATAAAAAAGGTATCCTTAAATTAAGGATAAATCAGTCTC
The DNA here is from genome assembly GCA_963277665.1 of Viscum album. Classification (NCBI taxonomy): domain Eukaryota; kingdom Viridiplantae; phylum Streptophyta; class Magnoliopsida; order Santalales; family Viscaceae; genus Viscum; species Viscum album. The sequence continues at coordinate 1,720,722,889 of OY728126.1, read as the reverse complement.
AAAATTATGTGTGAAAAATATAAATACACCCAATATAAGTGGATATTAAGTGTAAAACAATCAAAGGTCATTCACACATATTCAAAGGATGACATATTCAATAATTACATGTTGAACCCAAAGAAATCGAAATTGGGTTAAAATTTTCCCTTGGTAACATTTGATAGCCTAACGACATCACATTAAAATTCATAAAATTAGTTGATGGGAGAGAAAATGGTATCTCATCACTTGGAAATAAAATTTACAATAATAAGGATATATAAGAACATATCCCAACATTAAAATATGTAAATTAAAAGACCCAACAAAAGATGTCTTTTAAAAAGAGGTGGGTGAAAGGTTCCCTTACCGACTTGGGTATCTTTCGAAACATACACCCCATGAATGAAGGAAAATACAAAATTGATGTAAATAATCATAAACAAAATTATATTACAAAAAGAGTAGTATAATGGGCAGTACATATACCACTCAATGGAAATGGTGGCAAATGTAGCATAAATCTCATGGGAATAAAAGTGAGATGAAAATTACCTTACGAAAACTCGGAAGCTAACGATGCCACATAAAACTTCCAAAAATGCATTGATGAGATCAAATAGGGTCTCTCATAATATTAACATAAAATTTATAACAAGAGGAATATAAAAGAATATCCCCCAACATAACAAATATGAGCTTATAATAAGTGACATAAAGGAGAGTACATAAAAAGAAGAGAGAGGTTAGATCACTTATGAAAATTAGGTAGCCTAATAGCGACAATCAAAACTTCCAAAATGGATTTATGAGAGAAAATAGGGTCTCTCATCATATGAAGATAAAAAGTTCAGTAAGAGTAATATAAAATATTGACACTAGTTTAAGTCCAAGTGAAATTAATTCCAATGACCACTATTGGATTAAATAGTAAAAATATATACTAATTTCACTTTAAAACCAATTCAATAGATAATCTAATCATATAAATAAATTAGATCAAAAAGTGGTTTTGAATTAAAATACAACATTTTTCACTATTCATTAAAAAATGAACTTTATCGGAAAAATACCAAAAATTTACACAAAGTAAATTTTGATGTCCCGATTCTAAAGAAGAATTTTATTTTTTCAAATATAACACATAAAATTTTCATCAAGTGGATTTAAAAGGGGTTAGCCATTAAAAGGTGGTTAATCGACCTTTTAAAGAATATTATAATGTTTACGCTTAAAGTTGGATTCATTCGCATTTTTAATCCTCTAACATTTATTGTAAAAAGTAAAAAAATTTGAAAAACATATATAATAATTTTGTAGTTAGTTTTGTTCATTCCTGCCATTACAATGGATAGGTGTTAACTACCATTTAAAATAAAATTATTTTGTTATTAGAGTGCAACGTAAGATTTCAAAGGAACTCGTTGTTGCATATTGGGTAAGCCATCAAGCATAGAGTTCCCTTTAAATTAATATTAACATTTTATTCACAAATAGAGATAAATATAAAAATGTCATATTATTTATTTACCTGGGGTGTTACATCGATTACCATCACCTTACATTCCTCTCATCATGGTCTATGAATTGTATCTATAAGGGAGTTTCCTGTCTGGAATTATGAACATTACTTGAAAAATGATGATTTTTCATGAGTTGGAGAAACAGTTGAGATTTCATCCATTGATCTTGTCTACCCATCCTAGAGGAGATGGAACCCCACTATGATGAGGAAGATAGTGAAAATTCCCCCAACACTATTGGGTGGGGGTTATTTGGGGCCACAATTTTCATATATTGGTCCTGTCATTGAGGATCCAATGATTATAGTTAGAGATTTCATAACTCTAGGGATGGATATGAATATATAAACTCCCCCAAAACAATGGGGTGGGGATGATTTAGAATCATTGTTGGAGTCCGTATAAACCTCTCAAGGGACGAAGAACCTAGCTATGATTATTCATATATAAATTACTCCATCCAATCGGGTTGGGGATTTTTTAGAGGCTTCCAATATGTCGTGAAACCTCTTGATAATTTATGATCCAGTAGGTTGAGGTTGTGGTAGATAATAAATTGTCTTCGTGAGCTGGGTACTCTACTTAATAGATGATATTTTAGATGGTGCTGAAACCAATTTTATGTGGCATTGTTCTCTTCATATAGGACCTATTTTCGATGGAATGTCATGGTGGGAATCATTTTTTATGTGATACTGTTCATTTGATTGAATCTCTAACCTCCATGTATGAAATAAAGTCATATTTCTTTGAGGGGACCATTTTGAAGAATCGTTGGCTATCATCTCCTTCCATTAAGGATGTTTATGCATCATAAAAGTGGATCCATTATATTGTTGTGAACCACTAGACAAATGTTTTCTCAGTCCACTAGAGGCCATCACAATATAAAATATCGATTATAAGGGGTTCTGATATTCTATGGATGTGGAAAAGTAAAATAGTCCATAATTTCACCTTCCTAAAGTCTATATGTATGAAATGGCTTCAGAGATCATTTGCTAAAGTGTTTTGATGCAATGGTTGCAAGCATGTTAATGATTCCTGATGTTCCTTTCTGGTTCTGGATCTTGAGCCTTTGATTTTGAATTAAGGTCAAGATGATAACAATGTATCGTGATGGTCTGAAGTTGACATTAGATCCTAGATAAGGGAGGTTTGCAGCCTTCAGCTGCTGATTAGTATCCCATATATTTTTTCATAGATAAGGCAGTCACTCCATTTATAGCTCATCTAGGATCTCATCGTCAGAAGTAGGACAAGCCAAAACGTGATGATGATGTTTTTTCTAGATAACTCTCCACATATGTCAATGTTGGCTTAATCATCATCATACTTACATTCTCTTGACTGGCCAGACCATATAAGATGATTTGGAAGGTCACTAGATGACTAGAATGGAGTTATTTTGGATGATTATGGGTAACTTTATGCCATTGACCCTGATGTTTTGAGCACCTCTCTATATGAAGGTATAAGAGTTTTGAACCCCTATCTATTAATTGATGTATATGCAAGGTATTTATTTTTTATTTATGGTTTATATCATTCATAGGATGTTGGCCATGATGGATGTCAGGAGTATAGTCCATGCGATCCATATCCAAACAACCACAAGGAGGAATATCACGGTAATGATCATCTTCTGTGTCATTTGATGAGTTGATGGATAGTCGGGGTGTTGAGAATGTGTCTCAAATAACCACAATGACACTATAATTGAGTGTATTAACCCATATCATAATTTTAGGTATGTTTTTCCTTTTTGTTTATTTTTGAGAAATAGTGGAGTTTCTAGAAATTTCAAGAGTACATGCCGAGTACTTTAATTACATGTCATGTACCCGGTTACCACGAGTGACCATGTAATGCCCATATAACGGGAAATTACATGTCCATGTGTGGTGACCATGAAGACCGCCAAAAACAAGGGCTGGAAAAGGAATGTACACGCTGTGTACTTTTATAGAACACGTCATGTGCTTTTTTCATTAAACGGACCATGTTCGAGTCTGATGGACAGAAGACACTACATCTTTTTCTATCTCATCCAGGAGTGTCCTTATGGCCACAGATCTTCTCTGAGACCCTGAAAAACTATCTGTTCTCCGAATCGACCACCGTCAATTTCGTTGGAATCGCTAATGTTAGTTTTTCCTTCTTCAATAACATCATCTCCAGATTTATTCTCTCGCACATGTTATCCTCGGTAGAATGTTTTAATCATTTCTGTATATCTATGGTGTTCTATGGAAAATCAAGCCCTTTGGTTCATGTATGTCGATCTTATGATGCTTATATAGGTGGTTTGTCCTTTTTTGTATTTAGTCATTGAGCTATAAATGCAAAATTTCCCAATACCCTCATTGGTGGTATTGTGTGTTTATGGTTTTATCCATTTTATCTTCATAGAATTCCTTGTTTTATTGGAAAGAGGTTAATTGTTTATGAATAGGGTTAAATTTCCCATTCTATAGATGTTTTTCCCATGTTTTCATGTTTTGACCTTCTGGTCCAACTTGCATATTAGGCAGCTCTGCTTCCCATGTCTATAATTGTTAGGATGGAGTGATTATTTATCTGACATGCTATGATAGGTTGTAGATTATTTATCCAAGTAGTTCTTGGGGTTTACTTTGGATACTATGTATCGTTTGTTCACGACAGACATATACAGGGTTGTGGGAAACTGGTGTAGTAGACCAAAGGGATAATTGGCTTGAGGGATTCTCTAGAGTGTCTGCTTACTTTTACATTGTGAGACCATAGTGGGGATTTAAGTAAGTCTTCTCTCAGAGTGTTGTTAGTCTCCCCAATGTGAACCACAGAGGGAATCATACATTGACTACTTCTTAATAGTTCATATTAGTTACCGATACGAGACCATAGGGGGAATTCAAGGTGAGTGCTTCCTCATTAGGTTATTGGTAAAGCAAAATCAGAGGGGATAGACTATTTGTATATCCTAGAGGGTTTCTTCTAGTTGTTTGGTTGAACCAGAGTGGTTAAGCTGTGAGTATTTTCCAGAGGGTTACCTACTCATGATTTTTTTCTATTGATATATAAAAATTAATGCAATTAAATTTGTAGGATTGTTACAATGTCAACTTCCTTGCTTACTGAAATGCACGGCCGATTGTCGCCTATCGACCGGTCAATGTTCCGGTGCTCTGCTAATGTGTATAGCAGCACTCGGGTCGAATCCTCGGCGATGGTACTTCGTAATAGTCGATTGTTTTTAGTTGATTGTATTTTGATTGGGAAGTTTGTTTGCAGAGCTTAATTGAAATGTCTAATGAATTATGTTTAATTTAACAAGTTGATAAATATTGGGGCGAGTTCATCATTAGGTTAGTTAATCTTGTGATATCCTCGAGATTTGCTTTATATTGCATTTAAATTAACACCCATGTCACAAGATGATGTTGATTAGAATTCCTAAGTGTTAAGGCTTTAATCCAAGCCATAAATTAACTTAGGGTTCTAATCTTGATCAAATAATGTTTATGGTAGTGTATTTATGGTTCCAATAATCCATGGAAACCACACGTTAAACAAACCATGTCATTAATCCATGACATGCTAAGTCCAACATACACAATGTTAATTCAACGAATACTCATCGAGTAAAAGCTCTCAATCGCTTAACATACCTAAATTAAAACTCACCCCAATGAGAAATTTACTCAGCCATTATGATGTTTATTAATCTGGTAATATATGTTTATGGTAATGAATTATAAAGAGAAGAAAAAGAAAGGGACAAGATAAGAGTAGTGTGCCGAACACACACACGAAATATTTTGAGAATCAAAAATGGTATTTCGATTGAATGAGGAAGAAAAAGAAGGGAAGGGGATTGACTTGAATTTAAACTATTTTAATAACATTAATATTAAAATACAGAAGGTAAAGGATAATAAGAGATATTTAAGAAGAAACTTTCATTAAAACAGAATTACAAAAGAAAGGACTTACAAAATTACAAAAATGAAAAACACAAAAGTAAGTGAAAACAAAGAGAGGAGGAAAGGTCTCTCAAGTTAAAACATGAGTATTGCAGGTCCTCCCAATCCTTTGGAAAAGGTTTGGTCATGCCAATATGATCTCATCTCTTCTGAAATTCCAACCCCTCTCAAGGAGAGAAGGGGAGAGTATTTATAGCCCAAGGAGTGAACTGTTTGCATTCCCAATCTGTCTCTCCACTTGCATCTCCAATTTGGAAATTCAGAAAGCCTAATCGTCAAATATCTCCTCCTTCAAAGTTGTAGACAATAATGTTTTCCGACTACTCTAAAAATTTGGAGTCATTTGGACGTAAGGATAAAACGTTATGGCCGGTTGAATAAACAAAATTAAACTGTCCATTTCAATCCAGTCTTTTTGAAGTCCATAATGTGAAAGGGTTTTTGAATATTAAGATGCCTTAAAATCCGAATGGTTTCTTGAACAAAGTCGGCCGGCTATATCTCCTCTTTCACACTGCAAAATCTCAGCTCGCTTGGATGCTTACATCAGGAGATATGTCATGCATACTATACTGATTTTAATTCTCGGCCAGAATGGTGGGCTGGACTTCAAAGATTTATTTGGGCCCCTTGTACTTGTATTTGGGCCTTGAAATTTTTATCCAAGATTAAATATAGTGTCCCCCGAATTATGATGGAGAGTTAATGTTTTTGGAATTATGTATGGATCCCAGTAAATAAATCGTCAAGGCTGGTCCAGTTTGTTCATAGATTCTTTGGTCTTATTTGTGAGGACCATATGACCCTTCAAATGGCAGAATTGGATCATGGTGCCTTCTAATGAAATGTTGTATATTGAAAGGATAATCCTAAAAAACAAGAACCACACAATTTGGATCAGTATAGAGATCGTTATAATTAAAACATTAAACTGACTCAATTTGACTACTTCTAAAAATGCTCAAATATTATACTTAATATTAAAACATTAATATTTCACACAAATTTTGAACATTTCATATAAAATAAGTAAAGGGGGAATATAATCAGTAATGAAAATATTAATAACATCAACTCCCCCACACTTAGATTTTCTCGTGTCCTCATGTGCAGCAAATATAAAAACATTACAAAATCATTTTCACTCACCAACAAATATTAAAATTTTGTTTTCTCCAACCAGGGGAGGTTTAGACTATTTCACTCATCCATATTGAATTCCATCACAAATTTGGTTCACAATAATGCATCAGAAACAATTCATTTTTTCAGGTTCAAGGATTGAATTGGAAAATGTAGGCACTCAAAACTTACTCCACTCAAGATGATAAAAATGTATTTTAGGAGGTTCACTCATTCGCCAACAAAAAGTGAAAATCAAGAGTTTGTAAGAGCTCTCAGCTTCCATTCCCAAATCTAATGTGTAAAAGAATCAAGAGGTCTTTTAAGGGGTTTTTCAGTGGCTATGGGATGGTAGGTATATAATGTCCAAAGGAAAAGAGGGGTTAAAAACACCAACATGGAAAAATAAATGCACATTTTTTTTTGAAATTTGATTTGAAAGGAAATAGAAACACACATTTACAAGGGCATGAATATGTGATGAATGAAAAGTGAGGGAGATAGAAAATGGAATAGGGTGAGATGATGGAATATGTACAACATGGAAGACTTCCAATAATGACACAATACAAGATGATTCAAGTGTTCTTTTTTTTCTCTTTTTGCTCTTTTTTTTCGAAAGTTGTGCTTGAAACAAGTCTCACAGTCATCTCCCAACCCATGTTTGATCTTCTCATGGAACTAATTTTAGTAGTTATAACACGATCAAAGGTTGATGATGAATGATTTTTGACCCACCCAAGACACAACCCATTCCATTTTTTTATTTTTATTTTTTTTCATTTTTTTTAATATAATTTTTTTTTCATTTTTTTTGAACACTTTTCAATGACTTTTGTACAAATGAAAATTACACATATACACCCCAAAGCTCACAGAATTACAACCTCTCCCCCACACTTGAATGGATGCTTGCCCTCAAGCATATTATTACACATTGGAAATCAATGAAAGTACGCCCAAAAATGAAGTCCATTCCCCCCACACTTAAATTTCAATAAATTGTACAATGAAAATCCATGAAGATGTTGGGTGGGAAAAGGTATTATGCTTGAAATGTGGCTATCAAAAGAAAGGTTTTCATAGGCTCAAAGGGGCTTTCAAAAGTAGGATCAATGTAAGGGTAACGGGAGGCTATTTGGCTATTCTGATTCTCATGTGGCTTAGAAAATGCCGCTATCATATTAATGCACACAAAAGATGGAAATTCAGCTCGAAGGTCCACAAACTCAAGACTCACAATCAGTGGTGAAGACACAAAATGAAAAAGATGGCCATAGATGACCTTGGCATGAAGGCTAATGTTATTCCTCACGGTAGGGGAGAATCTTTTTCCACCAAAAATTGTTCATTCAAAATGTTTGTTATTGACACAAAATTGTTTACCCAAGTTTGAGATAAAAATTCAATATATATGAGTTTAAAACAAGCCTTTTGACTCCCCAAAAATGGTTGGACAGAATTTCAATATTGGATGATGAGTAATTATAACACCCCTTTTTTTAAATTTCATGTTTTTAATTATTGTTTTTTAAATTTTTATTTTATTTTTAATGACACATCCACACAAAAGAGAAAATAGAAAAAAGGTTGTGGAAGAATGTTGTAAAAAAAATGAGAGGGAGAGAGGAAGAAGAAGAAATAGAGAGAAGAAGAGATGGAAGAGAGATTGAGGAGAGAGAGAGTTAAAGGGAAAGAGGTGCCCCCTGGTTTGGATTTGGCGGGTCTCCATCCAGTGGTGGTTCTATTGAAGTGGATGGGGTTTCGATGGAAGTCGACGTGGTTCTTGGATTGTGAGACCTCTCATGGTGATGCTTTAATCGATGTCCGTTAACTGTGAATGTTCTTTTTGAAGAAGGGTCTTCGACTTGCACTACACCAAATGGGTAAACATTAGTAATAATAAAAGGTCCATCCCAACGAGAATTCAGCTTACCTGGGTGAAGTCGAAATCGAGAATTGAAGAGCATTACCTTTTCACCTTCATGAAATACCTTTCGAAGAATGTTCTTGTCATGGAGTGACTTTGCCTTTTCTTTTTAGAGAATGCAGTTCTCATACGAATCGAGTCGAAGCTCCTCCAATTCAGTCAACTGCAACAATCTTTCTTCACCATATTTTTCACAATCAAAATTTCAAGTTTTGACAGCCCAAAATGACTTATGTTGGATTTCAACTGGTAAATGACAGGCTTTACCAAAAACTAGCCTAAATGGAGACATCCCAATGGGTGTCTTATAGGCTGTTCGATAGGCCCATAGTGCTTCACCAAGTCTATTGGGACAATCTTTTCTTGTGGGCTTAACAATTCTTTCAAGAACTCTTTTCACTTCTCTGTTAGAAAGTTCAGCCATTCCATTTGTTTGAGGGTGATATGCAGTGGATGTTTTATGTACAACCCCATTCTTTTTCAAAAGTGACTCCATGGTTCTATTACAGAAATGAGTTCCTAAGTCACTTATCAAAGCACGAGGTGTTCCGAATTGATGGAAGATATGGGTTTTGAGGAACTCACTCACAGTTTGAGCATCATCTTTCCTAGTGGGTTTGGCCTCGACCCACCTAGAAACATAATCGATCGCAAGAAGAATGTATGAGAATCCATTGGAAGGGGAAATGGTCCCATGAAATCGATGCCCCAAACATCAAAATGCTCACAGAAGATTAATGGCTTTTGAGGCATTTCGTTTCTTTTGGAAATTGTGCCAAACGTTTGGCAAGTGGGACATGATTGACAGAACTTGTGTGAGTCCTTGAAGAGTGAAGGCCAAAAGAATCCAGAATCTAGGACCTTTCGAGAAGTCCTTTGTGGTCCAAAGTGGCCACCTCCAGGCATTGAGTGGCAGAATTCCAAGATAGAGGATTGTTTAGTTTCATCAACACATCTCCTAATTACCATGTCAGTCCCGGTTTTCCAAAGTTTATTATCTTCCCAAAAATAATGCTTTGAATCACTTTTCATCTTTTCTTTTTGTTCTTTTGAAAAATATTCAGGGAAAACACCGGAAACCAAGTAATTGACAATTGGGGCATACCATGGTAACTTTGGAGTGAGAGAGGAGAGGTGTTCAGTTGGAAATTCAGGATCAATTATTTCAGAATGAGAAGAATTAGAAATTCTACTCATGTGGTCAGCCACAGGGTTTTCTTTTCCAGGTTTATCTTTTATCACAAGGTCAAACTCTTGGAGCATTAAAATACATATTATTAGCCTTGGTTTGGAATCACTTTTCTTAAGTAAGAACTTTAATGCTGAGTGGTCCGTGAAGATGATGATTTTGGCACCTAAGAGATAGGGCCAGAATTTATCTAAGGCAAAAACCACAGCTAAAAGTTTTTTTTCAGTCACAGTGTAGTGTGATTGAGTTTCATCCAATGTTTTTTAGGCATAAAAGATGACATGGGGAATGTTTTCTCTTCTTTGACCAAGAACAGCCCCAATGGCCCTATCAGAAGCATCACACATCAATTCAAATGGTAAGGACCAATCTGGGGGTTGGATTATTGGAGCAGATGTGAGAGTATATTTGAGTTCAATGAAGGCTCTCTTGCAAGCCTCATCAAAATTGAATGTGACATCATTTTGAAGTAAACGAGTGAGTGGGAGGGAAATCTTGCTGAAGTTCTGAATGAATCGCCGATAGAAACCGGCATGACCAAGGAAGGACCAAATGTCTCGAACTGATATGGGTTCAGGAAGTGATTGGATCACCTCAATTTTGGATGGATCAACTTGGATACCCTCTTGAGAAATTATGTGCCCTAGAACAATCCCATTTGAAACCATGAAGTGGCATTTTTCAAAATTCTGCACAAGGTTGCACTTGACACACTTTTGAAGGACCAAAGAGAGTGAATGTAAGCAAGATTCAAATGACTCGCCATAAATGGTAAAGTCATCCATGAAGACCTCCATGCAATTCTCAATGAATTTAGAAAAGGTACTCATCATACACCGTTGGAATGTTGCAGGAGAACTACAAAGGCCAAAAGGCATTCGCCTATAGGCATAGGTTCCAAAGGGGCAAGTGAATGTGGTCTTTTCTTGGTCTTGAGGTGCGATTGGAATTTGGAAGTAGCCGTTGTAACCATCAAGAAAGAAATAGTGTGAGTTTCCGGCCAATCTCTCAAGCATTTGGTCAAGGAAAGGAAGTGGGTAGTGATATTTTCGTGTTTCAGCATTCAATTTGCGATAATCGATGCACACACGCCATTTGTCTTTCACTCGAGTTGTGACCACTTCTCCATGTTCATTTGTGACAACTGTTATCCCTCCCTTCTTAGGAACGACTTGAATTGGACTAACCCATTCACTATCAGAAATTGGGTAGATAATACCAGCTTGAAGAAGCTTGGCAATCTCTTCCGTAACTACCTCAAGTATGAGTGGATTGAGTCTTCTTTGAGGTTTCCTAATTGGTTTGGATGATTCCTCTAGATGGATGTGATGCATGCAAAGGGCAGGGTTGATTCCTGGAATATCCTCTAGGGTCTAACCTAATGAATTTTTGTTTTCCTCTAACACTTGAACAAGTTGGGACTCCTCAGTTTCAGAAAGTGAAGCAGAGATAATGACAGGGTAGGAGGGGTCATGGAAAAGGAATGCATACTTGAGGTGTGAAGGAAGTGGTTTTAGATCAGTTTCAGCCTTGATTTGAGAGCTAGACAAGTTAGAACCAGGAGAAGGGATTCCAGATGGGTTTGGATCATTTTCCTCAACACTGTCCAAGGTGGAGCAGTAGAGATCAGAGTTGATGTGGGATTTAAGAGAGTTTTCAAGTTCCTCTAGATTGATGGAGTATATGAATGAGATGTCCACATCAACTTCACCATTTATGACTTTGTTAATCATGGTGCAGATTTCACAAGATCCTTTATCATTAGAACATGAAGAACATGGTGGATTGGGGTTCAATTGAATCTTAGAAGTGTCCTCAAAAGCATGGATTGAGAATGTAGAGTGATCCTCAGATGGGTATCACATGGCTTGGAAAATGTTGAACTTGACCAGTTGGTCACCGAATTCCATGGATAAGATGCCTGAATGGAAATCAATCTTGGTTCTCGCAGTCATGAGGAATGGTCTTCCTAGAATTAGGGGAGATTGAGAAGAGGTCGTCTCACCTTCCATGTCAAGGACATAGAAATCAGCTGGGAAGATAAGATTATTGACCCGAACAAGAACATCCTCAATTATCCCCTCAGGACTGGTAGTGCTTCGATTGGCTAATTGAATGAAAAAACCCGTTGGGTGCAAGGGACCTAGACCAAGGTTGGAGAAAATGGATTTGGGCATGACATTTATTGAGGCTCCAAGGTCTATGAGTGCATCATCAAAGTTGGAACTCCCTATTTGACATGGAACCGTGAAGGTCCCTGGATCTTTGCACTTCATGGGAATGGACTGTTGGGTTGAAACATTTTCAATGTTCCTAAGTTGCCTCTTATGGGTGCACAATTCCTTAAGAAACTTGGCATACTTAGGGATTTGTTTGATGGCATCTAAGAGGGGGATGTTCACTTCAACACGTCTACACATGTCAAGCATTTCAGGATCAGGTTCAAAGGACTTCTTAGGCTTGGAGATGGCTTGAGGAAAAGGAATTGGGTTCCTTAGAGGAATGGAAGGAGGTGAAGAAGTGGATTCAAGTTCCTTTTCCAGCTTTTTGTTCTTTTTATTTTCTTGATCAACATCGAAAGGGGAGGTAGAGCAATCAGCATGGGGCATTGCAATTTGCTTTCCCGATCTAAGTGCAATTTCACTTACATTACCCTTGGGGTTGGGTAATGGTTGATCTGGGAGTTGGGATGAATTGGATGGTTGTTGCTAGCTAAGGTGGGATGCAAGTTGACCTATTTGGGTTTCAATGTTCTTGAGGCTAGAACGGGTGAAGGAATAAAGATCCTCTACAGCACTTTCCCATGGTTGTTTAGATGAAGAGTCTTGTCCCAAATTGGGTTGGCCTTGATTTTGGTTCTTGGGAAAGCGATTGTATTGGGTGGGGAATTGGGAAGGCTCGTTAGGATAGTGGAATCCAGGAGGAGGATTGTTCCTTTGGGGTTGAGGAACAAAAGGATAAGGTTGATGGATGTTCCCACCACTTTGACCATATTGGAACTGGTTTGGATTTTGATGAGGGAACTGAGGAGGACGAGAAATGGGATTACCATACCTCAGAGGTGGGTTAAAGGTAGAAGAGAAGGGCTCAGAGTGGGGTTGGTTGAAGTTTCTAACAAACTGACCTGATTGTTGAGGGTTGAAGTTTCGCTGAGCATATGCCGCATTGAGCTCCATTGGACTAGATGTATCAGATGGATCATCTTGAAGTTGTGGACATGTGTCAGTCGGATGAGATGGAGAGTTGCAGATTCCACAATTCTTGATAGGTCCAGGGAATAGTGACTGTGGAGAAGATGAGGTTGGGGCTTTGGTAGCCACCGCTAGTTGACGCACAAGACCTGTAAGTTCACTGATCCACTCAGTCATCTTGTTGGGCTCTATGGATTGATTCTCTTGGGCTTGTTTCACTTGAGCATGTGCTTGAGTATGGAATTGTTGCGTGTTTGCAGCCATGTTGCTTATGAGTTCTCGTGCAGCTGCAGGAGTTTTGTCAACAAGAGCACCGCCACTTGCGGCATCAATGAGAGTTCTCTCCATAGCCAATAACCCCTCATAGATGTATTGGATCAGGAGTTGGTCAGGGATTTGATGGTGTGGACAAGTTGCCACAAGCTTTTTGAACCTCTCCCAATACTCATGGAGTGATTCATTAGGGAATTGACGGATGCCGCTTATTTCCTTTCGGATAGAAGCTGTTCGGGAAGCGGGAAAGAACTTCTCAAGGAAAAGTCTCTTCATGTAAACCCATGAGTTTATGGAACCAGGTGGGAGGTAGTAGAGCCAAGACTTGGCAGAATCTGCTAGGGAAAAGGGGAAAGCTCTAAGCTTGATTTGTTCTTCAGAAACCCATTGAGGCTTTATGGTAGAGCATACTACTTGGAACTCTTTAAGGTGAAGATGTGGATCCTCACCGGCTAGCCCGTGAAAATGAGGGAGAAGATGAATCAAACCCGATTTGAGTTCGAAGTCATCTTCAATGTTTGGATATTGAATACCAAGATGTTGGTAATTCATATCAGGGGCAGCAAGTTCTTTCAATGATTGTTCCCTAGGATAGGCCATATCTAATTCAATTGGTAGGGCAATGATTGGTTCTTGGGTGATTTGGTTATCCCTAATGGTCCTCCTAATTCGACGAAGAGTTCTATCAATTTCAGGGTCAAACAAATCCGAGGGATTGTTTGGAAGGCTACGGGGAATTCAGAGAGATTTTGGAAGAAAGAGGAAGACGGGTTTTTGTTTGTATTTTTTTCAGTTTATGATTTTTAAGAGGAAGACGGGTTTTTCTTTGTGTTTTTTTTCAATTTTTTTAAACTTTTGTATTTTTTGGGGTTTTTTTTACAATAACCAGAAACTAATGACTACTTAAAGCACCATCCCCGGCAACAGCGCCATTTGAAACGCACGGCCGATTGTCGCCTATCGACCGGTCAAAGTTCTGGTGCTCTGCTAATGTGTATAGCAGCACTCGGGTCGAATCCCCTGCAACGGCGCCATTTGAAACGCACGACCGATTGTTGCATATCGACCGGTCAAAGTTCCGGTGCTCTGCTAATGTGTATAGCAGCACTCAGGTCGAATCCTCGGTGATGGTACTTCGTAATAGTCGATTGTTTTTAGTTGATTGTATTTTTATTGGGGGGTTTGTTTGCAGAGATTAATTGAAATGTTTAATGAATTATGCTTAATTTAACAAGTTGATAAATATTGGGGTGAGTTCATCATTAGGTTAGTTAATCTTGTGATATCCTTGAGCTTTGCTTTATATTGTATTTAAATTAACACCCATGTCACAAGATGATGTTGATTAGAATTCCTAAGTGTTAAGGCTTTAATCCAAGCCTTAAATTAACTTAGGGTTCTAATCTTGATCAAATATTGTTTATGGTAGTGCATTTATGGTTCCAATAATCCATGGAAACCACACGTTAAACAAATCAAGTCATTAATCCATGACATGCTAAGTCCAACATACACAATATTAATTCAACGAATACTCATCGAGCAAAAGCTCTCAATCGCTTAACATACCTAAATTAAAACTCACCCCAATGAGAAATTTACTCAGCCATTATGATGTTTATTAATTTGGTAATATATGTTTATGGTAATGAATTATAAAGAGAAGAAAAAGAAAGGGACAAGATAAGAGTAGTGTGTCGAACACACACACGAAATATTTTGAGAATCAAAAATGGAATTTCGGTTGAATGAGGAAGCAAAATAAGGGAAGGGGATTGACTTGAATTTAAACTATTTTAATAACATTAATATTAAAATACATAAGGTTGAGGATAATAAGAGATATTAAAGAAGAAACTTGCATTAAAACAGAATTACAAAAGAAAGGACTTACAAAATTACAAAAATGAAAAACACAAAAGTAAGTGAAAACAAAGAGAGGAGGAAAGGTCTCTCAAGTGAAAACTTGAGAATGGAAGGTCCTCCCAAGACTTTGGAAAAGCTTTGGTCGTGCCAATATGATCTCCACTCTTCTGAAATGCCAACCCCTCTCAAGGAGAGAAGGGGAGAGTATTTATAGCCCAAGGAGTGGACTGTTTGCATTCCCAATCTATCCCTCCACTTGCATCTCCAATTTTGGAATTCAGAAAGCCGAATATTCAAATATCTCCTTCTTAAAAGTTGTCGAAAATAATGTTGGACGACTACTCTCAAAATTTGGAGTCATTTGGACGTAAGGATAAAAAGTTATGGCCGGTTGAATAAACAAAATTAAACTGTCCATTTCAATCCAGTCTTTTTGAAGTCCATAATGTGAAAGGGTTTTTTAATATTAAGATGCCTTCAAATACGAATGGTTTCTTCAACAAAGTCTGCCGTCTATATCGCGTCTTTCATACTGCAAAATCTCAGCTCTCTTGGATGCTTACATCAGGAGATATGTCATTCATACTATACTGATTTTAATTCTCGGCCAGAATGGTGGGCTGGACTTAAAAGATTTATTTGGGCCCCTTGTACTTGGATTTAGGCCTTGAAATTCTTATCCAAGATGAAATGTAGTGTCCCCCGAATTATGGTGGAGAGTTAATGTTTTTGGTCTTCTGTATGGATCCCAGTAAATAAATCTTCAAGGCTGGTCCAGTTTGTTCACAGATTCTTTGGTCTTGTTTGTGAGGACCATATGACCCTTCAAATGGAAGAATTGGATCATGGTGCCTTCTAATGAAATGTTTTATATTGAAAGGAGAATCCTAAGAAACTAGATCCACACAATTTGGATCAGTATAGTGATATTTATAATTAAAACATTAAACTGACTCAATTTGACTACTTCTAAAAATGCTCAAATATTATACTTAATATTAAAACATTAATATTTCACACAAATTATGCACATTTCATATAAAATAAGTAAATGGGGAATATAATAAGTCATGAAAATATTAATAACATCACTTACTACTTCATTTTTTTATTGCCTTCCATATATATTCATTGAAGGTTAGGAACATATCTTTGGGTGGTTTCCTACTACGATTAGTCTCACACACAATTTGGGTCATGCTTTTGTGACCAAATAGATTAACTTTTTATAGGTATTGATATGGGAAATAACCCTTCTACTTCAGGTACTTTATTGTTGTGGAGCTATGGAGCATGGGACCAAGATGAGGCTTACGATGTCATGGAACTATTTACATGATTTTCTTTGTACTTTGGTTTAGTATTGTATTCCATCATTGTGACATGTTTGGATGCTTTCCTATACATATGTATCATGCCTCATATATATTTATTTGTTCTCAATTGTTCTTACTTTCAGTCTTCCACTATTTACTGTTTTATAGTATTATTACAGCTTTTTCTATTACAATCTGTTTTACTTTGGCTGTGTTACTTTGAAAATGAGGCATAGTTTCCCCAATATCACACCGAAGGCCCTCAATGCTAGTCGGTATCCTCTTATTTTCATGGAAATGTGCTTGAGGCAATATGACCAATGAGTTTAAGGGCTCCTCTGGACAGCTCCTGAAACAGGGACATTAAAAAGTGGTATCAAAGGACTCATTTCTTCTAGAAAAACTGTTTAGAGCCTATATCCAGGGATAGTAAGGAATAAGTAGTTGATAATAATCTATGCCCGAGAGTAGCTAACTCGTGTATAGGGGAAATCCATTTTACCTTTTTTATTGCAATTTTTATAGTTTTTCAATTTTACAGTTGATTTAATTTCACCATTGGGCGATTCACATGTATTGTGTTGTTATTGTTGTTGTTATTGTGGTTCTATTTCTATTGCAACCTGATGAGATAAGGTTATGACATCTCATTCATCATATAAGCACTTGTTATAAATCACATGTCAGTCATTCTTGTCATGCCATTTAGGGTGTATTACTGATTTCATGTTGTTGTGATAGATGTTGTGCTAAATATTCGTGATCTTGTGATAGATACCTTGATAGAATAACTGATTTTTTATAAGGTATTGAATTGTGTAGGATTTCATTTGATTGAACACCAAAAATTGTGTCTTGAGGTGTTATGGGCTCTCATTGATTGAAATTTAGTGGATCACTACATGTTTATGCTTGAAAATGACATGTATAAGATTCCAAGATTTGATTCCTAGGTAGTATGGGCCTTCATAGATTGGAATTCGGCACCTTAATGATCATTTCAGGGGTTTCTAGGTTCTAGAGTAGTTTCTGAGGCTTAATGTCGGGAAGAACCCATAAAACACAGTGTGTAATGATGAATACACTCCATGTACTGAATGTACATGCTGTGTAGTCTCAAACCATGTCATCGGCTCTGTAGGAAGTTACACGGGGTAGGTAAATCATTTGGGGAACACAATGTGTACCAGTTGTACATGTCGAGTTGTGTAGACCATGTGTCCACCTGTGTGACTAACGACACAGATGGATAAAACATAGGTTATAAACACTGTGTCAAGCTTGAACACGTTTTGTAGTGTAACCCATGTATCTGGTCATATATAGAACACACAGGTTGGTGAAATATTTCTAGTACACGTCGTGTCTGGCAGAAACATGTTGTGTTGATTGAGCCATGTAACGGGCCATGTAACTAACAACCTGGGCCGTTGATGTTCATCTAGTAAATGTACTGTCTTGCACACACATGTCGTATAGTCTTGTTCTATGTAAATCGTATGGCCTAGCCATGTATTAGAACTTGGTAAGTGAATGTGTATTCATGTTCACGCTATGTTTTAGGACCACACACTGTGAGTTTGGGGTGTTACATGACCTGGGTTGCAAAAAAGTACATTCCCATATGAAGGCTTAAGGGAACACGTCGTTTTGGCATTTTACATGACGTGTATCCATTTTTTGAAAAACTTGAATGATTTCTTTTACTTTTTAGCTTGTTACACTTTTATGTCTCAGCCCATGTTAATCATGATCTAAGGTGTTCACTTGAACTTGCTAAGTCATGCCACCGACACTTCCCATCGGTTGTCTGTCAGTTTCAAGGCTATGATCAGACACCAGATATGGACGATCGGGGACTACCATCAGATCCTCCCATTGTGATAGTCTTGGCACCATCCGTCATTCCAGACATAAGTGTTGACGCATAGCTCCATGTTGGATTTATGGAGTTTATGCATACCTTCTGAGGAGTACTGCATCCTACCCATTCAATGGAAGAGTCGACATGGGTTTTCTAGTGGCAGCATCCTCCCACCTTCATAAGGGAAGGATGACCACAGGCTTCACAGACATGGTTAGAAACCATGATTTCTATCTTCGAGCATCTAGAGATGACTCCAGAGAGGATGTTGAACCTCCCAACGTATATTCTTTAGGATTACACTAAGAGATGGTGGGATGTTATCTCACAGGAGGGACTCTAGTAGGTTATGGCTTGTGATGAGTTCCAGTGTGCCTTTTATGACAAATTATAACCGGAGACTTTGAGGGTCGATTGAGCCTGAGAGTTCAGAGTCTAGAACATGGTACTCTTTATTTTATGGATTACTCTTCTTGATTCACAAATCTGCACCACTACACACCTATTCTTGGATGTGATGAGTAATTTATGGAAATGGAAGATTGAGGATGGTCTCAGGCATGACATCCAATCTCAGGTGAACATCTTCAGGTTGAATTCCAAGAATTCTATAGTCAACCAGGTGAAAATTACGGAGTACAATATGGGGGATTCTGGAGTGGTGAGGTAGGAATTATTGACATTCAGATTTGGAATCCCTCTTACTGACAGCAGGAAGTGCCGCATGGAGTCTTCACGTGGAGAGCGTAGTAGGCGAGATAATTATTCAGGTGGCTAGGTGGTGTGCTACCAGTGCGGGAAGAGTAGTCATACAAGACCTCATTACTTGAGAGAGCCAATGGGGTGCCAATATTGGGGAAAATGGGTCATCATTATCATTTCTGTTAGTTCATATCACTAGATTCTGGTGACATGGGTTCTTCTATGACTCCACGTTCAGGAGAATCACCACTAGTTTCTCATCAGTCAGGGAATTAGAGATCTTATGGATATTTAGGATGTGGTGGAGGTCATGGTCGTGGTATCCAGTTTCTAGGATTTCAGAGAAAATAGGGTGGATTAGCCTAGAGTGGTCATGTAGGGTCACAAGGACACAATTCAGGTCAGACTTTTATATTGGAGTATACCCAAAAAGAGCAGGATCCCAAACCCACTATAGTTCGAGGTAGGATCTCAGTTGCCTTAGTTTTAGCTTCTACTATTTTTGATATTTGGGAATCCCATAGAATTATATATGTTTCTGTTGTGGAGATACATGGTCTCTATATCTTTTCCTCTGATGATATATTGATGCTAGACACACCATTGGGTACAAGAATAGCTAATGTATGTCTATGCATGGAGTTCTCTCTAGATGTTGGTGGGTGTCACTTTCTATGGGACCTTTTTGTCTTATATATCACAGGCTATGATTTCATTCTCATTATGGACTAGTTAGTTCCCCTCTAGGAATTTTTTTTATTTCCATCATCGTGGGGTGAGTATCACATCACCAGAGAGTGGATCTTTTCTTCATAAGGGAGAATGGGATGTCCAAGCGAGCAAAGAAGGACCCGAGCATCATGGGTTGGGAGGAGTCACATACCAGATTTGTAGTCTATATTTGGATGTCCAGGGGACTTCAGAGATGAGCATTCATCTATTTATGGATCATTTCAGGGTTTCCTTTCTATCAGAATTTTTAGGTTTGCCTTTGTAGCGAGAGCTGGACTTCTCTATTGAGGTTGTGCCAGGATTGGCACCGATGTCCATTCCTCCTTATAGGATGGGTACACCAAAGTTTTAGGAGCTCAATAAGTTGTTGGAGTAATTGTTGAAAAAGCGTTTCATCTGAACCATCACTTCTCATGAGGAATTGAATGTCTTTATTTTCAATGAAGGCAGACAATACCCTCATAATTTTTGTGGATTATCCGAAGTTGAACCAGTTGACGGCCAAGAACACATATCCCTTAGTGAGTATTGATTATCTCTTTGATCAAATTTGAAGAGATTGGGTGTTATCAAAGATTGACTTGAGATCTGGTTATCACCAGTTTCACGTTAGACCATCAGATGTACCTCTTACAGCCTTTCAGAGCAGGTATGATCTATATGAGTATGTGGTTATGCGATTTGGTCTCATGAATTCACCTGCAGTTTTCATGGCACTAATGAATTGAGTCTTCAATCCATAATTGTATTCTTTCATGGTAGTCCTCACGGACTATGTCTTGGTTTACTCTCACACTCAACATGACTATTTCACACAACTTGATATTGTTTTGAATACACTGAGAGAGAATCAGTTATATGATAAGATCTCAAAATTCCACTTTTTGATGGACCATATTTACTACTTGGGTCATGTTATCTCAGAGATAGAAGTATCTGTAGATCCAGATAAAGTGAGACCAATATATTCCTAGGAGAATCCAAATAATTTCTTTTACGTAACATGTTTTCTAAGGCTGGCTAGTTACTATAGATGTTTTATATAATACTTTTCACACTTGGTAGTTCCACTGATGGGCCTGATTAAGAAGGGCGTGAAGTACTTGTCATCAAATTCTTGCAAGTCAACCTTTCAAGAGCTGAAAAGAGGTTGAAATTAGTGTCGATACTAGTTTTTTCAGAGCTAGGGAAGAGATATATTGTTTACTATGATTCATCAGGTATTGGGATGGGAGTAGTGCTTATGGAGGGAGAAGGTGATGTTGTGTATGGGTCTCAATAGTTGAGGCCACATGAGAGGAACTACCTGACTCACAATCTTGAGCTAGCTTTAGTTGTTCATGATTTATGCTGTTGGAGACATTATCTTCTAGGACAGAATTTTTTTATTTTAACCGACCAGAATGTTCTCAAGTATATCTTTACTCAGCGTGATCTAATTTTGAGATAGTGAATGTGGGTTGAGAACCTTATGACCTTTGACATTGAGCTTCCCTACATGCCAGGTAAAGGCAACGCTGTGGCCGATGCGTTGAACAGGAGGACTCAGATATATGCTGTTTTAGAGGCCAGTAGTGAGTGGGAACTTATGGATGTGTTCTCTGAGGTGAATTTGGAGGTGCACGAAAGACTAGGGAAGAAATTTATATCATATATACTCGTTACCTATACTATTCTTGATTGAGTGTGAATGTGGAAGATATCAGATTCAGATGGCACAGTCCTATGGGAGAGTGTGTCAGGAGGGGAACCTATTCCTAGATAGACTATAGGTGAGGTTGAGATCCTAGGTTTTCATGGATGCATGTGGGTACCCAAAGAAATAGGCGAGGAGCTGATGTGAGACATTCATTCCATAGTTTGGGCAGTTCATCTAGGTGTCACAAATATGTATCGAGATCTGCACCGTCAGTATTGGTGGCCAGGTATGAATGAACATGTTACTAGTTTTTTCATTAGGTGTTCTACCTGTCAGCAGGTGAAGGCGGAGAATCAACCAACATCAAGGCTTTTTTAGTTGTTACCCATTATCAGTTGGAAATCGAATGATGTCATGATATATTTCATGATAGGTTTGTCGAGGTCACCTCAGAGGGAATGATGTACTTTGTGTTGTCATTGATAGACTCATGAAGGTTTCTCAATTCTTGTCGATCAAGAAGACCTTTAGTGTTGATGAGCTAGGAAGGTTTTACATATAAGAGATTGAATGTCTATATTGGGTTACATGCATCATTATTTCATATAGGGAGGCCCATTTTCCTTCTCAGGTATGGCTGGGACATTATGTGGATTTGGTTACACAAGTACTTCTGAGTACAATATAACATCCCCAGACAGATGGTCAGTCCGAGCGTATGATTTAGATGATTGAGGACTTGAATCGAGCATGCATCCTGGATTTGAGAGGCTCTTAGGAGAATCACATACCTCTTTTGGAGTTCTCCTACAATAATAGTTTTCAAAAAACCATTCAGATGGTATGTTATGAGGCTTTGCATAGTAGGCCATGCCGATCTACTTTTGCTTGATGGATGTAGGAGAGGTAACTGTGTTGGGACCTAAACTTGTCCAGGAGGCCATAGAGTAGATATATATTATTTAGAAGAGGATGGATACTGTACATTCATGACATAATTCTTATGCTGATCGAAATATATTACCAATGGAGTTTGAGGTTAGAGATCAGGTTTTCTTGTGTGCCACTACGAGGTAGGGACACAGTAGGATTAGGAGGTAGGTTAATCTTTCACTGAGGTATGTTAGACCATTTGAGGTGTTAGAGAGAGTCAGGTCAGTTTCCTATCAGTTACAATTACCTCATATGTACCAGTATATACATGATATCTTCCACGTTTCTCTACTTCGACATTACTTCTCAGACCGATCTCATGTTTTCCAACCCGAGGAGGTTGGGTTAGAGGTGGTTTCATCCTTCAAGGAGAATCATATTTGGATTTTTTACTGATGTGTTAAGGTTCTCGGTGGTAGTATTGTTCCTTTGGTAAGAGTGACATGGCATCATTGGTGAGTATGGAACAAGACTTGGGTGAGGGAGGCTGATGTATTATCATAGTGGCCAGATCTGTTCGAGGTTTCTTCTTATATGTTGCCTTGTTAGGGAAATTTGGGGATGAATTTCATTATGGGGGGATGTTTATAAGAACACATATCTTCTTTTCATGTATTTTATTCCTTCATGGTTGTTTTCCAGAAAAAGAAGTGTTTCTGGAAATTTCAAGTGTACACACCGTGTACTTTAAGTACACGCTGTGTATCCAGTTTCCACGGGTGACTGTGTACTGGCCGAGTACATGGCTGTGTGTGGTGAACTGGAAAACAGCCTAAATCAGAGTGTGTAAAAGTCAAGTACACACTATATACTTTTAAAGAACATGTCATGTACTTTCTTAGTTTTCATTAAATGGAATGGGGTCACGTTTGACGGACAGAACACACTTCTTCTTCGTCTGTCTCGTCCAAGAGCACCCATACGACCACAGATCTTCTCCAAGCCTCTGACTCGCCATCTATTCTCCGAATCAACAATCGTCGATTTCATTTGAATCTCTAAGGCCAATTATTCCTTCTTCTAGAACTTCGTCTTATGATTTCTTCTCTCTCGCGAGTTATCCTTGGTTGAACATTTTAATTGTTTTTGTAGATATACGACGTTCTAGGGAGATTCAAGGCCTAAGGTTCACATATATCAATCTCACTATGTCGAGCGAGGTGTTTTGTGCCTTTTCATTGTTAGTCTTTGAGTTATATGTGAAAAAGTACCCAATACCCTCGTTCGATGTATTGTGTGTTTATAGTTTAGGCCTTTTTTTCTTCTGGAAATTCCTTGTTTGATTGGATAAATGTTAATTGTTTATGAATATGGTTAACTATTACATGCTAGGGAGGTTTTGCCCAAGTTTTCTTATTTTGACCATCTGGTCCAGCTTTCCTATTAGACTGCTCTGCTTCCCATGCCTAAAATTATTAGGATGGAGTGATTATTAATCTGACAAGATATGACATGCTTGGATTGTTTATCCAAGTAGTTCATGAGGTTTACTTTGGATACCATGTATTATTTAAGCACGACTAACTTATATAGGGATGCTAGAACTTGTTTTAGCAGAACATATGGAGAACTGACGTTGAGGGATTCTCCAAAGTGTCTATTTACTTTTATGTTGTGAGACCAGGGGGGTTGACGTAAGTTCTCCCTTAGAGTGTTTTTAGTTTCCCAGATATTGTCCATAAGGGGGAATTAGACATTGAGTTCTTATTTAGAGTGCCTATTATTTACTGATATGATACCACTGGGGGAATTGATGGGGTGTGATTCCTCAATGAAGCTTTACTAAAGGTGAACCAGAGGGGTTAGACTGTATGTACTTCTCATAGGGTTGCCTGTGGTTGTTTGGTTGAACCATAGGGGTTAAGATGTGGGTACTTCTCAAAGGGTTACCTACTTTTAATTGGTTTCTCTTGATAAATAAAAACAAATACAATTGAATTTTTTGGATTTTTACTATGAGTACTTCCTTGTTTACTACTTCATATTGTTTATTTCCTGCCATATATATTCACTAATTGTAGGCATATATATTTGGGTGGTTTCCTACTATAATTTGCCTCACACCCTATTTGGGTCATGATTTTGGGCCCAAATAGATTATATTTCTATAGGTATAGATAAGGGAACGCGCCCTTCTACTTCTGGTACATGATTGCGGTAGAGATGGGGAGCATGGGACCAAGATGAGGCTTACGATGTAGTGGACTAGTTTACTTGATTTTCATTTTTTTACTTTGGTTTAGTATTGTATTCCAACATTTTGACTTGTTTGGAAGCTTTACTAGACATATGTATCATGAAACATATATATATATATATATCTGTATGTGTGTGTGTGTGATTTGCTCTTGTTACTTCCAGTCTTCCACTTTTTACTTTTTTATGGTATTATTACTCCTTCCGCTATTACTAACTGTTTTACTTCGGTTGTGTTACTCTACCAAGGATGGAATAATTTCCCAACAATCACACCCAAATACCTCGCTACTAGTCAGCAGCCTCTGGTATTTGAGGAAATGCATTTGGGGCCATGTGACCAACTCGGTACGGGTCACCTCTTGGTGGCTCCCAGAACCAGGATGTTACATTGAGTATATTATAAATATGTGTCATGTTCTCTATCATATATAGAATTTTTTTACATGCCTTTTGAAATCGTTCAGGGATATGTGCTTGTTGTATGATGGTATTCAGAACATTATTATACTAATATGGTGCTCATAAATATGTTCCAACTATTTAGAATTTAGTAAAATATAACAATGAATTCTATTATTGTTGATAAGAATTTGAGACTCCATCTAAGGAAATTTCCATTCTCACATGGTGATCCTAGGTCATGACATGAATAAGATCTTGATCTTGATCATTGGGGTTATTCCACTTGTATTTCTTAGAAGGGGTATGGGCCTACATAGAGCCCAGTGTCGGTCTAACCTAGTGAGCATTAATTGGAATATGAATATGAGCATGACATGTAAACGAATTCCCCTTTATAATATACAGATGGAAATTCGGTATATTTGATGGGATATGATCTCCCTCTAGTATTTCCTCAAATTTTGGTGTATTCCTTAAATTGATAAAAGAAGGAATATGCAGCCATATTACATGATCTATTGGAATATGCCATACAAATTCACAAATAGGAATATGTTCCTACACCAAAACTTGTTCCCTTACCACATGGTTAGCTCTGGATAAACTGGAGGGAAATTCTTGACCTTAGGACATTTACACATGCTGCTGGACTTCTTCAATAAGAATATGAGCCTATTCCAAGGATTTTTCCCATCTCACTTAGTGAGACCTATCCTGAATGGGGATATTATCCCGATCATGGGAATTAGGAATATGCCACCTAAAATATTCAACAATCATTTTCCCCTATCCTAAGGAATTTTTCTTTCTCACTAAGTGAGACCTAGTTGGAATGGGTGTATGAGCCTGGTCTGGTGCCTTATCCATTAAAGGAATATGTTGATAATCCTCCTAGATGCGAGTAAAATTTTTCTCTTTCTTGGTAGAAGAAAATTGTTCATAATGATCTTGGTGTTGATATTTATTGGATGTATCTACACAATTATATACCTATAAATATATCAATACTAGTGCCAGAATATTTTGGTGTTGTTATTTAGTTATTGCTAAAATATATTGTAAATTTATCAAATTATGGTCACGGTTATGAACATACACATTTTACATCACCACTATATGTAGTGTTAAATAATTTATTGTTGTGGGGATTTCATCCCACGTTTATCCTCCATATGCCACGAGAATATATATATTGGTTCCATGATAGGGGCAGGGATATGTCCCCCAATTCTTACTGTGGGAATATGCCAACAGAATTTTTCTGAGTGACCAGGTATATGAGACCAATAGATCTTTACCATGGGAATATGCCATCATACATCATCGGTGGGACTAGGGATATGATCCTACTCACAGATATCTAGAGACTTCCTCTCCCGATGTGGCATCCTGGTTGCCCATGCATGTTCATTAGTGGAGGCAGTGTGTCATGTAGTCCCCTTAGCTGGCGACTTGTGGGTAACAGTTGGATGGTGCTTGTGATGGAGGTTTGCAGGTTCCCTCTTTAGTGAAACCTAAACTAGAAGGAGGCCATATTTTACTCAATAATCCTCCTTCATTAGATACTAAAGATGGAATTTGTCACACTTTAAGGATAAGCCCCTAAAGTTGATGGTTGAGGTGACAAGTGGCACTAGATTAGTTGTATCCTTCCTTGGGTGAAGTAGACTCTCCAGTTTCAATACATGTAGATCTTTTTAGTTGACAAAAGGGTCATGATTTTACCACATCAGTGGTATTATTGGACCATTGTTTTTTCCACCTGACATTGGAGCTATTGAGCATGGGAGATAGATTTGCGACCCATGGGGGCTACAACCAAAGGTGATTCACCATACTGATTCTAGGGTGAACAAGACATTATCAAGTATTAGGATTCTTTTGATGATAAATTTTTATGCAGTCATTCATGCATCAAGGAACAATGTTAATAATTAGTGAAATATTACAGGAATAAAATTCTCAATCATATATGCATGGTCAACAAATTTTCCCTATTATTCTGGATTAGGCCATTCTGCTCACGGGGAATTTTCGAAGAGAGGATGTACAAACTTAGGGGGACCCTATTTAGAGTGGTTCTACTAAAAGATTCATATTAGGATTATCTATTTTTTTTTTGTGGATAGGAGAAACAAAGTGTCCTAATTTATAATTTATTGACATTTCTATTATTTGTGACTTTCAGGTCAAAAAATCCATTTTTTCAATTTTTGTGTGTACAAAAAATGGATAAATGTATAATAACCTATTCATTTTTGTTATTTGAGATATTCATTTCAGGTTCACAATTTTTTCATTAGGTAAAGATAGTACTATAAGTAACCCTCATCGAGGTGGGTCTGGTTTGGCTCAATTGTTGATTGGTTTTGTCGGGGGGGGGGGTATTTGAGGAAAAATCATCATCATCATGTTACTTTTGTCTCTATTTAATGGAATATCCCAATGGTTCTCCAACTATAATTAAGTACCAATCTACGTTACCATTTTAACTTGTCACTTGGGTCTCCATGCTCGCTAGAACTTAGGGACTCACATTGGCCTAGAAGATGTGATGTCGATCTCATTGCAACCATCTAGGGGGAATTATTTTCCACTATGGGACTCTCTTATAAATTTACTTTTTGTACATGAATCGATTCCTAATCATGATACATCACTAGTTACCCTAACCAAATGATTTATATCTTAATACACTTTTATGTTCAGTAGACCAGGATCTCATTAGTTAATCCATTTATATGTATCAGTTTTTATTCATTATTTTTCATTATAATGGGTAGCTGTGGATGTGTTGTAATCATAGAACTAGACGCATCAATGTTTTATGCCATGCTAGGAGGTGGTTAATATTTTTAGGAGGGGATTGAGTGATTATGAGGTGTCCTACATATCCTGGTTATTATAGGAATCAAAACCCATGAAGTTTTTTAAACCCATTAAGTTAAATTTCATATATAATGGACTTGTCTGTGGGAACATTGGCACCAAATATTTGGGATCGATTTCTGATAGGATGTCTTATGTACTTTTATTATAGTGGGAATCAGAGTTGTAATAGTTCATTTGGGTTATCATTCCATTAAAATATGAGGTATGCTGATCATTCCATGGGGATGATTGGGTCTCTATGGTTGAGGTTTTGATGACATGAGAGGACTTACACGAAATTGTGTGACTATTTGAACTCGGTCCATTGAAAGGAGTCCTATATGTCATGTTCATTCTGAGAATCAAAGTTCTTGTATTCCATTCATTCCCTAGAGACTTCCCCCCATGTATATTTCCTCAAATGGGTGAGGTTATATCATTCAACTTATCGGGGATTACATAACATATTTTCTCTAGATGGTGGAGATTCTTAATGCGAATTATGGTAATTCCACAATTCCCTTATCCCATGTGAGCTAAGCTAGGATTGAGAAAACATAGATAATAATTAATGAGATTAAATGCATGTGAATGTGGGGTTTATGTGTTGGGAATGTATTTGGTATATCTAATATAGAGATTAGTACCTGGGGGTGGCATCCTATGTATCATGGTTATGGAAGGAATTAGGGATATCATAGTTTTTCTAATCTGGGTTAACACTCTGAGGATGACCAATATGTGGGGAATATCATATTATTTCACTGATAGAGGATTACAGTTTTAGAATTCCCTTGCATGATAGAGTTTTATGGTATAGATTATGTGATTATTGCAACTCCCTAAGACCACATGAGTTATGTTCGGTGTGAGAATGAAGGGATAGAAAATGATAATTCTCATTCTTTATGGATGTAGTACTTCTGTATTGGTACCACCCTAGGTATGGGTTATATATATCATGGGACTCAAAGAGGTGTTCTATGTATCGTTGTTAGAGTTGGAATATGAGACACCATAGTGCATTTGATCATGGCTTACATACTAAGGTTGCCTTTATTAGAGGGACATATCATATTATGATGCTAGTTAGCCATTACATCCCAATGTTTCTATTAGATTTGGAGAGGATTTATATTTTAAAGATATGATTTTTGTGACTCCCTAATCCCACATACTCTATAGTAAGTGTGAGTACTAAGGGATGTAAAATTACCAACCTCATTACTTATGGAAGTAGGACATTTATATTGGTACATTCTTCAGAAAACATCATAAGGATCTAGGGCCTTAGGGAGGCATCCTTCATATCCTAGTTTGGGAGGTAATTATAGTTCTCATAGATCATTTGATTTGTGCTTAAACCCTTACATTTACCTATAGTCAGGTCTTATACACTGAGGGTTGTGACAGTTATCAATTCTGAGGATGACCTTTGTGTAGTACATATCATACTATGCAGGTGATTGGGGAATATTCTATGAGTATTACTAATATTCAGAGCTTACACACTGAGGATAGACAAGGTCATCAGATCTTAGGATTCCCTTAATAACATGGACTACTTGTCTTCCTAACAAGTACTGATTTTCTATTCAATATGTCTTGATTTCCTAATCAACATTTTAGAGAGTGTTTGCGTATCATTTTCAAATTTAAATGTATGATCTAGTTGATTTTCTAGATGAAATTTTATAATATATATGTCATGTATGATGGTTATCACATGATCAAGGTTTTCCTGTCTGAAGTACATCGTATGACCTATTTGGTTGATATTGGAAGCCATTCCATGATCCAAAAGGACTTGTCTAGAGGGTGTCACATGATCCAGCTGACATGCCCTGGTGTCATTATGAGAGATAGCTAACACACTTGGATGGTGTCTCAAGAGTCATTGTGACATGTCTCAGAGGGCATCACATATCGTGGATGACATTTCTATGCACATCATAAATCCTAGATAGTGTGTCTGAAGGATGGTATGCCTGATGGTAATGTGAGAGACATTTAATATGCATGTGTGTTAATTTGAAACTCATCTAACACAGGATAGTGATGCTATATATGTTAGAAAACATGTATTATGGACATCTAGATCCTAGAAATAATAACATAGAGGGATTTTCGATACATGGATGGAATTCAAGAGGAGAACAATTTGACTTTCTTCAATATGCCCAGAATATTTTATAGGAGAAAAATAGTATACTGAAGGGACTTCTTGAGATTTGGGTGATGTTTCCTGGTGTTGTCTCATTTATTCGGTTGTTCACATGAAGTTCATGTGGATCATCATATATTTAATTCACGTAATTTCTCCACTGTTAGTATTTTTTGTAGAATTTTTATGAAAAATTACATAGATTTATTATGAGTTTGTTTATTTTATGTCTCAAGTGATCTAGTGGTTTTGTAGGATGTTATTCATGTTTCATTCTAGAATACCTTTGTGTGGTCAATGGGTGACCATCCGAAGAACATATGCTTGTTGAAAGATCACTATGGGTGTTTTTTAATATCTAACATGACAAAAAACATATTAGTCATGTGATTAGTTGATCTGAGAAATCCAATCTTGTGTTGGAATGTCCGTGTGAGGGAAGGCTAACTCTTCATGTAGAGAGTAGTGGTGCATTTTCCATTCTATGGTGGAGGATTTTTAGGCCTCATAACCTCAGTTTTACACCTCTTTGGGTGGTTCATATCCTGTGATTATCAGATGGATTCAAAGGAGGTACTCGACATCGCACGTCTTCATGAGGACATTCCATAGGTAGCTCCAATGATGTTGTAAGTTTTTCAGGGACCGTAGGATCATCCTAACATTTCATCCTTTATTTGGTTGTTCCTAGGTAATGGTGATTTTTTATGTCATTCAAACAAGACAATGATATTTCATGCTATCAATTTGACACATCCAAAGGCCTTTGTGATATCAAGGAACCTTTAAAAGGTCTTTGTGTTATCATGGGTGACTCTGTTTAGGTATCTACAAGAGATAGAGATGTCTTCTCAAGGGGCCATTGTAGGATTAATACTTCACTTCAATGGGTATTGATAGACCATTCTATTTTCTTCCATAGCATTTAAAAATTGTTTTACGACCGCAAGAGGCTTCTACCTCCCCGGCAATTTTATTTCCTTTGGTTATTTTATAAATGTTGGGGTGATTTCAAGGTTGATTGAGTGTCATCGGGTATAATCACCTTAAATACTAGTGATGCATTCTTTGATGATATAAGGTCATTTGGATATGAAAAATAATTTCTTAGGTAATTCTATCTATTTTACTTTAAAGAGACAAAGGGGTAGTTCTTAGTTTCATGGAAATAACCTAGTACCTTCACATTATGAGGATGAAAATATAGTCGGATTTCATGAGATGAGGAGGACATGTCGCTAACATCTTGTGATGTGTTGTGGACCACTAGTGGTGTATAATAGGAAGTTTATGACCATTATAGGACTCTACCACCTCATTATTTATTTAATTGTTTTTATTTAAAAAAGGTTGTGAATTTCATGAATTAGTTTGAATGTTTTTGAGAACAATAATTCTCCACATCGGTGATGTTTCATGTGAATTTTACAACATTAAAAGGCTCCCAGATTTTGGATATTCATCTTCAATTTTTTCAACAAACATTAGATAGGTTTTTTAGTTGTCTTTTGGATAAAAATACATGTGTCATGGGGTTTTTTCCTAGTATCCACCACTGGATCACTGATTTTATAATGTTAAATTACAATAGAATAAGGAATTTGTCAAAGGGACCTCATGAGATCATCTACATGTCATTTTATGTGCATGGTTTCATCACGTGACCTCATGATGGTCATGCGATCATGTATCCCATGGAAGATTTTATGATCTGAGATTATTGAAAACATTTGTCATACTTATCTTCTTCAAGGAACATGGTGATCATATTCATATATTTCATCCTTTTTAAATTTTCTAATCATTATTTAGAATGCATCGATAAATTCTTTAACCAAAATTGGAATAGAATCTTGGTTTTATCATACATGGTGTCAAAAAAAATTTCTTCCATCAGGAACTCTCAATGATTTAAAGAATCCATTTTATGTTTCAAATGTTATTTAAAAATAAAAACATTTCCCTAATGTTTTGAGAAATTTTTAGATTCATAATATGTGTTTTCAAAATGGAAAAATATTTAAATCAATAAATGTTCCAATAGATCTTTCAATATCATTTTCTATATAAGCTAAAATAATTTTAATTTCAATCAATGAGAACAGTTTATTTTCCTCATGAATTTTTTTAATTATTATTTAATGTGCATTCCATTCAACCACATCAACAACCATTGATGTTTATTATTCTCAATTTGGGATATTTTTGAATGATATAATCCTCATTTATTCTCAAGATGGAATATGATTATTTCGAGGAGATATTCAAAGAACCCATTTCTTTACCCTAACCTAATGATGTGATGAAATTAATAATTATAGTTCCTATGATTTTTATATTTTAATTTTTTTCTATGTACCATATATATGTTATGGTACATTCACATTGTTTACAAAGGGTTTAACATCATTATATATCATTAGTGATCCCAATATAGCTTATACTATGGGTTGAGCCACAATATTACTCATGATATGATATGTTTAGACACATTATATCTTAAGGTATGATAGTATGAGCCCCTTTATAGCTCATTATTTGATGGGTGTTGCACATTATAGCTCTCCAAAAAATTGTGTACTCCGAATATGGAAGTCATCCATATTGGTTGTCCCTTTTGTAATCATGAAATAAAGATAATTTCTGGAGACAAAAAATTGTTTTATGTGTTACTTATATGTATTTCAAATGATTTATTATTCATTATTGAAATCACATGGCTCATGACTATTTTTTATTAATATTATTTCTTTTAATAAATCATTATTTCATATTTCAATATTGATGATATAGGTATTGATAGGTATGAATATTCTAATGTTAGGATCATGCACTTTGATTATCTTATCATTCCCTTATTATCTTCTTACACACATTGTTTATGTTCAATTATTAATGTTTATGTTTACCCTTACAGAGAATTTGAAGTCATCAATCTTAATTTTCATAATCTTTTGGTAATGAAGAATGATGAAATAATATATTTTTGTCTAGTATGGTTTCTAACATGATGATGATTTTTAGAATATTTTGAATAATTAATATGGAATATGAAGGACATGGTATGGTGAGAAAAATAACCCCTTTAAATCATGGTTATTGTTTATTAATTTCTTGACCTAGTTCTCTCAAACTTGAAACATAAATGGTCTATTAGCATATATGTGATCTAATATTTTATATTTATGTTTTAAGTATCACTTGCTGAGAATTAGATATATTCATTGTTATCAAAACTAGAAACACAAGGTTTATGGTTTTAGAATTGGATCTTGGAGTGTGGGTTTGGGTCTATTATATGAAATCATCTAAACCAGTGGTGTTTCATCCATAGTAAAAACATTAATCTGTAATATTTGTTTATTTTAGGACTAAGAAATCACATTATTACAATAATATAACTACATGATGAGGGTTTACTTATGAAAATTAAGATTGATAAATTTAATGTTTAATGTTCTGATGGTGCATTTGTTCTATCTACAATTACTAATGATAATTTTTACATACATTACTTATAAGATCATAGGAAAGAGATTTTTTCCCTTTAAAATATATTTATTAACTATAGCATATATGTTTTGGTCACAATAAATTTCAAAAAAATAGCTAATGTTTCCAGTAATTATTTAATTAGATATTTATGTGTAAATCTATATAGGTTATTGGGGGTACAATTACATCTAGAACAAACACACCTCACACAAAGTCATGAAAGGAAACCCATACCTACCATGGGATAACCCACCCATAATTACCTATTTATTTATATATATTAATGGTCTGAAGACCCAATATGCATTAGAAACCAATATGTGACCCAAGAAAAATTATTTTTAGTTTGCAGAAACCTCGATCCCATTTCTGGTAAGGGTCAATGCAGTCCCACCTTTCACTACCTTGTCTACATCCATATCCACACAACTTCCACAATCCACCTTCATCGGTGAGGAGTCCTTCATTGCACACCATACACCCGCATCACCTTTGACATCACATGTAAACATGTTATCCTCCCTCATCACGTTTCTCAACCTTTTCCGCCACCAGATCTACAATATGCATCCATCCATCGCTTGAGAAATTAGTCTGACCTCACACGCCATCCACCCCCATTTCCTTGAAGGAGCCCACTATCCACTAAGTGGTCCACCATGGGCCCTCATTAGAGACGATTCATCACACTAGTAGCCCCAAGACACACACGTTGTCTACCCCTATCGCTTGTAGGAGCTCGATGAACATACCATCCCTGATGGAGGTGGGGGTCCACACTCACACCCCCCAATTTTAATTGGGGCGCCATAAATTGATGTGGCTGTGATTTGAACCCCAAACACCTCAATTGAACTAAGTGGTAGCACTACAAGGATAAACCCCATGTGTATTAGATATCTATAAGTAACAGTTTAAATTATACATAAGTTATGATCCTTATTAATATATATAGAGACACAAGAATAGTTTTAAAACAAATTCTGATGTTTAAGCATATAGTGATTTAAAATTGATACACATAGAGTTATTTGGTCCAATATAAAAAAACATATTGTAGAAAATAACTATTTTAATGTCCTTTTAGATGATTAGACCTAATTTAATTGGATTTATTTTCATTCTAGAAGTCAACTAATTTCATCTTTTTTAAAATATTTTATTTATTTTTAAAACCTGATCAATATAATTATAAAACTTCTATCAAAAGTTATCATGGTGGTGAGTTTGATCATTCAGTGTTTGAAAATGCATATAGTAATAAAATTTTACTCATAAATTTTCTGCACCATTAATTTGTCAAAAAAATCGAGTATTTTAATAAAGAAATACAATTCTTTAGGATAATAATCCAAAAATATTAAGTGAATAGTGTATTTATAATCATTTTTATGAGGATTCCATGCATTCTAATTAATATAAAATAAATCATGATTTATTTCTTCGTTTTCATAAGAAAAGTCTTTATGAGTTATGGATCAGAAGGAAATCGATACTCTTATACTTTAGTGTCTTGGGGTGTAAATTTTTTATTTTTATGAATAAATATTATCTTAATAAATTAGATTATAAATATGTTGAGGGAATTTTTCTTGAATAATATATCACTAGAAAGTAATATCATTTTTTAAATTTGAGTGGTAAAATATTGAAGCATCAATTCATGAAAATTTCTGTGATACTAATTGCTATGAAACTGTAAAACCTTATAAATTTATTCCTCTATATGAAACATTTCAAAAAAAAATTCATAATTTTCCGTTAGTTGAACCACAAACATCAATAGTGAATCATTTGGACTTTATAGAATTTTTTTTCTATATATAAAATATAATTCATTATAATATAATTATTAGAGAGTTGATGAAAAACATATCTTTTTTTACTTAAGAAAAAATCAATAGTAAGGGATCGTCCCACTAATAATGTCATTGGAGAAGTGAGACAGCTGGTAAAAAAATTTAACAGAGTAAGATATGAATTTGTGCCACATGATTTCTTATCACATCTCAAAATGAAAATGGAATATGATTCCTTGGGTGATAAAAGTTAGATAATGGATATGTAATAAAATCTTAACCAATTCAAATGGAATCATGTATGGAAATTGGTTTATTGACCTAAATAACTAGTGGAGTCTGTAGTAAAATGGGTTTTAGTAACAAATATTATGAAAATGGAATAATTGTGAGGAATAATTCATGCCTTATTACTAAGGGGTATTCTCAACCAGAATGGATTGATTATTTTCAGACGTTTTCATTAGTAAGAATTATTGAATCGATAAAAATATTATTATTTTTCAAAAAAAATTTGAATTTTTCAATATTTAAAATGGATATGAGAATTTATTCAGTTATTGGTAATGTTCAAGAGGAAGTTTTTTTTAGAACCTTCAAGTATTTGATGATCTGAAATCACAAGAAAATTTAGTTAAATAAATAGAAGAAACTTATGTATATAATCAACCTCCACTATCCTTTTATAATATTCCTAGTATATTTTTACATGAATATTTTTTTGGAAATTGTAATCTAAATAAATTTAAAATAATTTTTCTAACAAACCATAATTTATAAATTTTTTTATGAAATAAATTTTACCTCACATAAAAAATCCTTTTAGGATGAATATTAAAAAATTATAATGATTTATTTTAAAATGATTCTTATATATGAAATAAATTTATTCCATTATATTAATTATTTCTAAAATAATAATGAAATATTATAAATAAATTTAAATATATAATATATCTAATAAAAATTTGTTTTAAAAATAAATCAAGTATTAATACAGTAGTATGTACTCTAGGAAGAAGTTAAAGAGTAACATCTCGACCCAAATGCTAATAAATAGAATATCTGATTCACTTCAACACAAGGCCTGAAGTGTGTCTATTCATACACCAGAGGATTCAGACTAGCAATGAGGGCCTAATCCGTGTTAGTGGAGTGACTATTCCGTCATATATAAGGAAGAAACAATGTAAATAACTAGATATCATATCTAAAATAAATAAATATATTGTCAAAGTAGAAAAGAAACTGAAATACAAGAATAAAACAATAATTAATGAAATTATTCTAAATCCCAAACATCCATGTCATTAAAAAAGCATTACTCACTCACTCAGATGACAATAGATGAAAGAGTATGATAAGAAAACTAAAATAAAATATATGGCTATAATACTTACTTTGAGATGAACCACGTAAATAATATCCAAGAAAATGCAGTGCTACTCAATATCAATCATGAAACCGTCGACCTAAGACCTATCCATCATGTATTCATGTTAAAATTGAAAGAGGACACATGGTTTTTATTCACACTAGGTGCACATAGATGGGGTAAGAAATAAATCTCAATAGGACACCCAAAAGGGTGAACCAATAATAGATTTTAATAAGTGAATTCTAATGTAGTTTAATCATCCTAGATGAGACAAATCTATAAAAATAAATATAATAGATAGTATTCATTAAAATGATCTATAGTCAAACAATGGGTCTATGATCCTGATTGACCATTCTTACATCACCCAAGATAGAATTACCATGAAAAAAGTGAACTCATATATAAATATGTATGTATGTATATATTTATGCATGATTATGTGTGTATGTATGTATGTATGTGTATATATATATATTGATATATACCTATGAGTAAGGGGACAAATAACCCCACAAAATGCAACCAGTCTATGGTTCCGTAATCCTGATAGACTATACATCATGGAAAGAAGTTATTGATATGGAAGATGTACTACTCATGAAGTGTATATTTATGTCGATACTTGGATCAATCATTTGTACAAATAAGTACCTTCTTCGACCCATTCCAGAAGTGCCTCCACGAATACTACATCTCCGTAGATGGAAACATGTCCTAACTCAGGGTTCATGTATACATTCCTCCAATCCCTATAAAGAAGGATTATATGTAAAATCTAGATAACATATAAATAAGGAACTTTACATCATGTAAATAAATCTGAAAACTAGGGTATGTAATCATGGTTTCCATGTATAAAGATAACTAAATATAATATAACTCCACTTTCCCAATGACTCTATCTAAGGTATTACTACATGGGAATCCAATCATAAATCAAGGAGTATAAAAACCATTATAGCCTCTGATCAAATATAAGGAATTCATACATGGGAATAAAAGTATCAATGAACTCTTAGTATAGTCAATGAAACCTCCAAGACCACCTAAGGTGTTATGCCAATGGAACCTGAGTGTCTTTCAAGGTACATGTAATTCAATCAGCCTATAATCCCATCCATGGCATTCCACATAAGGATTCAGATTATTGTATAAGGTATAATATCAATACATATTGAAATTGAGCCCATCCACGTAATTACTACATGGGGATCCAATTATCACTCAATTTGGATTTAAATTTATCACTCATATGAGTCTTTTTAAAGAATTACTACATTATAATACCTGTATCACCCTAGTTTTATATAAATTCATCCCCTATGAGTCCATTAAAGAAATTTATATACTGAAATCCAAGCATCACTCATGATTTATTATAAATTACAACACAAGAATTACACTTATTAATTAAAAACATATAATAAAATATAAACTTAACATAGATCCTATGAATTACATATTGGAATCCCCATCATAAAACAAGAAGGATTAACACATGGATCCTATAATGTACATCAACATATACCATTAAAACAATAAACCAAATTAATGAATCAGAAGCTAGATCCTCAGTAGTACTTATGGGAATCCCATATCAAGTATTGCATCATTTTAGGAACATCGACCTCAAAATAGGAAGCACATATGGTAATCATAGTTATGTCAACAATAGTCATGTGAATGAATAAATAAATTATTGAGGACGAATGAATGCCTAGACCCCCCCCAGCAATGCTACCACATCCTTAGGGATTTCCAATTTGTTATGGGTTATATGATGGCACCCATCACCATATTTACCAAAACCCAACATTCTAAATTAGATTCCATCAAATGTCGTGGTACCCCTGGGTCCTTCATGTCCAAATATTTTAGATTCATCACACTTGGGATCCTCAATGTATATACATAAATGAAGGCATCCTTCTAGGGAACCTCAAAAACTATAAGCTATTCGAGGCATCCTATATAGGATCCTTAGAAGCAGTAAGTAAACTGTGTCAAACTACATGGGATAATATAGGTTGAACATAATGGAGGAATCCTATATGGAATCTTAATAATGAAATATGTAGGCCGATAACTCATTAACAAGATTCTTTGGAAAATTATATATATAGATTGAACCTATAGGGGATTACCTGGGAAATAATATAGGAGAGGTCATCCTCATAGGACACTTAGAATTACTAATATGGTAGAGGCATCAAACATGAGGTCCTTTAGGTCAAAAGATAAGACAAAATCCTTCCTTAAATGGATATGTCATTGAAAATAAATATAAATTGATATATCATATCCCATATTAGAAAAAGGGTCTCACTGTAGGTTGGTCTGAACATCCAAACAATTTATCCCACTCTCATGAGATAAATGAAGCCAATAATTATAGGAGGAACATATTTATTATATCTCATTTCCCAAAAACACCATTTAGAAGTCCTCAAATCACCATAAGGGTTACAAATTCATGATCTATGTTGAAAAAACACAATATTAACTGCACATGTTACTAATTATATATCTGATCCATAAAGATACAAAAACCATTAAAAATGTAGTAAGGGTGGGGTACACCGAATGTACACCCTAGTCCATAGTGTGTACCTTCAAAGCCCAACTAGTGATTGTACATCAGCCAATCATGGAATGTAAATCCCATGTACACAACATGTATACCATGTAGATGGTGTTTACCATAAATAGGGTACTTAACCATGTACCTCACATGGCAAATCCATGTATTCCACCTACATGTGTACTTCAACCCAGTGTGCATCCCACTAGGGGTCTAGATGTGTACTTTAGACTAGCATGTACCTCTAAATGAGTTATTTGGATATGTACTTGGATACATGACAGAGTACCAGTATAAGGCATGTATACCACATATAGGATGTGAACATCTAAAAAGTCCATCTTCCCCAAATGGGAAGACCAAGGACATCTGTTCTAAATTACATGTCGCGTGATTAGGGTTTCCAAGTGGGAATCCCCTCAAATCAGCATGTATCCAAATTTTTCATCAACAAGATTTAGAGAGACCCTCAAGGTGTCATAAGTAGTGATAATAGGTATCAAAAAGTATAAAGGTGTAAATTTATGGGAATTTATTGGAAAAATATAAATGAACTTCCTTCGGGGGTAATCTGCTAATGGTTCACCCATATCCATTGTCCACGACTACCGCACAATGATCTAGCTCATTCTGAGTTCCAGAATGTCACCTCTGTTTCTCTACTCCATTTTATTTATCTCCCTTTTCTTTTCTCACTCTCAATGACTTGAAGGGGATTCCCCAAAGTAATTCATTACAATATAATGGGAAGAGGAGAGAATAAAAGAATAAAAATAAAAGAAAGAAGAAGAAAGGAAAAATAAAAAGGGTCTGAGATACATCTATAACACCCGAAATTATTTTATCTGTTGCATAGAAAAATCCCCCATTTTAAAAACAATGGTGGATATGAAATATCAAACAATTTTCTTTTCCAATGTTATATTGGAATGAATGTGTGTGAATAAGTTAATATTTATCGAATAAAATATTAAATATTCATTACTCTATAAATTTTTGAATGGTTATGAATACTATCAAACTCTTATGCTAGGATAAAAACCCCCTATTAAGACCATATGAGTAGATAGTAAAATTATATGAGATAACATTCATGGGTAAAATGACCATTTTACCCCTATCAAGAATCTGAAAGTAAAAGTTCAACCTTATAATCAATTTCAAAATTCAAAAAAACACAAGTCGTTACATTCTCCCCACTATAATCCTTTTCATACCAAGGAATCCTTAGTGGTCAATTAAAATGATGATATAATTCTAAGAATCCTTAGTGGTCAATGAAAATAATTATGTAATTTTATGACTCTATAAAACTGTGATATCTAGAATTTATAATGAACAATCTTTCATTATTAACAACTCATCCATCAAAGAAGATGTTTAACCATGACCAAACTCACACTCTCCACCATAGTAACATTATTTTCATGTCCTAATAACATCACATATTACAAAATCCTATGAATTGTTTCCATGTAAATGTTGAATTTCAACTCATAACTATGGTAAACACCAAAATATGTACATAGGTACACTCCCCACCATAAGTATTACCTTGTATCACTCCATAAGATAATTTTAAATAGGTTATCTCCAAAAAAATAGGAATGATAATTAAAATTAAATATACTCAATAAATAGGCGATACTATCTCAAGGTACTTATGATGATGTCATGATATTGGTGTTGATCATCTCTAAAGTAGGATTACACAAAGATTCC
The DNA here is from genome assembly GCA_963277665.1 of Viscum album. Classification (NCBI taxonomy): domain Eukaryota; kingdom Viridiplantae; phylum Streptophyta; class Magnoliopsida; order Santalales; family Viscaceae; genus Viscum; species Viscum album. The sequence goes on along the minus strand of OY728126.1, from coordinate 1,720,682,045 downwards.
ATTAATAGTTGTTTATAGCTCTCCCTAATTCATGATCAGACCAAAATAGTATACACTGACCATTATCTAACCCCTAACACCACATCTCTCAAAATTGTTTTTTCATGTCCACCCACAGGTCATCCAAATCACAATTCTCAATCCATTATAGAGTTCTCCTCTATTATGGGGGAAATTTATCACCTTTTCAAAACTCATGTGAAATATCTCACACAATATTTACTTGAAATTATCAATCCTTATCTCACACATGACCCAAATAGGCTGACTTCCTTATTTTTATTGAATTTTGATAACACCCCTTTCAACTGATGGGGGGAACCCTTAAAAGTCCCATAGGCTAGATATTACATAACCCGTAGGTCTTAGGAAATATACAAACTATAACTGGAACTGATCCTCCCCATATTCTTCATCGTGAAATTGTCTCTCTACCTTCGCATGGATTATTTCTCTAGGAATCCCATGCAAGCATAGGCGGGTCCCGATGGAAATTCTATACCCTCTCTTTCTGAAAAACCGCATTATCTTTTTCTCTGGTGAATGATCCTGCTCTGAATCCTTCTCTGAATTCCACTCCATGTAGAGTCTGTCTGATCATTTTAAGAAAAACATCAGGTGTCCCAAAGTCAATGAGATTTCTCGAAGGCCTTGAGGTGTCTTGAAGGCCACGAGGTGGCCCAAAAGCCTTGAGGTGTACCAATATAACTCAAATCATGCACCAATAATAATTAAATAATAAGGCTAAGGTGATCATGATACAGAACATGTAGTTTTTATTAATCCCTATTCTTTATTAGAAAACCAATTCATAATTGACCACCTCTCTTGTTACATGACTAATTTCCATGAATTCTCATCACTCCACATCATTTGAATAAAATAAAGCAGTAATGTGAAAGAACTAGCTCTCTGGTCGAGGAGCATTAACCATCCTACCCATATACAGTCTTAATAAGAAATTAACCTAGGTGATTTATCATAAAAAGGAGTCATCATAACTATATCACAAAACCCAATCACTTATTATGTATTTGTCTCAAATGATTATAAAAATAATCCCATTTTAGGAAAATGAATCCATAAAATTATTTGAACCCCACTTACAGGTTTCTAATGATCAAACTAAATGTCAACCTATAAGGGTACAAGTCATAACTTAGAGTCTATAGGTCTCCCACATATTCCAAAAAATCATGTATCATAACTAGATAACTAGGTCAAACCTCTCAATATGATAAAATATTATATGGAATCATATGTGAAACTATATTTAAAAAATTTATCTAACATGCCTTTTGAATATCACCTGTAATGATGTAAAAAAATAATGACCTACAAGGGAAAAAAATAAATCATCAGCCTACATAAGTCCTAATCAATTTTGAACATCATTATAAGGCACTGACCCCTATATTATCATGATGTAACATATTAAGAATGATAAAATGAAACTCACCTTGTATCCGTAAATCAAAATACCCATCAAGGTCTCTTTAAATATAAAAGTATAGGTGTATTTTATCATCATAAAGATACACTCGACTAGAAACCCTATGACTAATGTATAAACTGCAGAAGGTAACCTTCCATGTTTAATAATATGCATAAAATAATGTACCGATGATCCATGTCTTATCATTTGTACATGGTCTAGTTAAGAACAATTTCAATCCATGATATACTGAAACACACTATATATATTCTTATTGACACAATAAATAACTAAACATAAGTGAAAACACACTATAAGGGGTACATCACAATGTAAAATAATATCCATCGACCTACAAGGGTCATTTCACCTTCTTTATAAGAGGAATGATTCATGATCCTAACTATCACAATATCTCATATAGATCCATGCATCCTTCCATAAGAAGGAAATATACATATATATATATATATATGTATAAATCGTACCAACTGAGTAGAATGAATCCAAGAACCTATATGAGAAAAAGTATGTAGTTTTTTTAATCATTATACAATTGGACAATATATCAGTAAAAATAACACACTTGAAAACCAATAAATTGTGAATCTAGCATAAAAACTATGATGTATGAGATGAATCATTTTTTAAATTTACTAAATTGAAAATGAATCATTAGCCTATTGGGAATGGTTACAGAGCTAGATATCAATCAATATGGTGACTCCCTGAGCCCGCTCTTCCGGACTCGTTGCTTCAAAGTGTTGTGTAATAATAATTTTTTTTATAAACATAACTTAAAAATTTCACAACACTTTAAACAAAACGAGGATCTTTTACCGGTCTAGGTTCTGGAAGATTTATACATAACCTTACATTTATCAGAGATAAAACAATAAAAAAACTGTCCACTACTCTTCCACTATGCGCTACAACAAAGATGACCAACTCTGGGATTCAAGGTAACCTGTGAAAAACATTTCAAAAAACTTAGGGTGAGCACAAAAGTTGCCCAGTAAGGGGTTTTGAAAACCTTTGATAAATCACTTTCAGAAAAATATCCTTTCAATAATACATTTGAAAAAATTTCAATTGTAAATTCATCAGTAAAACAACCATTATAAAATAATATAAACCTTTTGAAAATAGTTATACTTTAAAAAAAAACTTTTAAACTATTCCAGTGATTTTATTTGGAAAATATTAAGCAAACTTCATGAAAACAAAACATCATTTTGAGGCAACTGAATTCGTCGAAGGCTGTCTTGGGCCTACCCACTTAATGAAGGATGGGTTCACTTCCCAATGACCTTCTATTTTTACAACGAACAAGAGCCGATATTTTTAGAAAACGTTTAAAGTTTTATTTACATATATACTAGAATTGGTCACTGGAGTTTTTTCCCTTAACTTATCAATGTATTTAAAGTACACATGTATTTATAAATACAACATAATTAAATAAAGACTTCCATATTTTTATCATCTACAAGTTTGGTTATGACCAACTCTTCTACACTTTACAAGGTATATCCCTGCGATTAATCATTCATTCTCAAAGCCTCTTTGTTGCAAATATGTGCAGTTTTAATTTAAATTAACTCTAACAATTAATAAAGTTATGAATAAAACATTATAAATTTGACGTTCAATTTTATAATGAAATTCTTGTAATTTGTGAATTTGAGAACAGAACCTTATCTTTTTAAATTAAATTATAAGTTTAATTTTAGCGAAATGAATGTCGATGATATGCATAAACACATGGGAAATGTACATGCAAGTGTGATGCCGATAATATTGATAAAACATGTTGATACGTAATGTTAAACATGACAATAAAATGAAAATAATATTATAAACATGGTAGTTGGATTATGAACATGGTAATTTAATCTAAATATATATATTTATATCCATAAAAATAAATCTTAACTTATTATAACATTTTAACCCTTTTGGGATTCTGTCAAATGAATATTCAAAAATACAGATTATATAACTTTATATAATTTTTGAAAACAATTAGAATCAAAGCTTGTAAATACTTCTAGAAAATAAATAGATGTTCGATCCTCGCATTAAAATCATAAAATACAAATCATCATTTTGAGCGTAAATGAGCATTACAACCCATACATAAACAATATAAATTTAAAAATAATTTATCACTTACGCTGATTTTAGGTATAAAAACTCCAAAAAATCATCACTAAACATATTTGTATGATTATAAAAGAGGATGGATTGAAGTCTACTTAAGATTATTAAACTGCATAGATTTATATAATAAAATTTTTGTAGAAATTGAAATGATTGGAAATAGTTCTTTATGCAAACCAAGAAATCATAAACACTATAATATTTTCTCATAAGAAAATTTAGAGTAAAACAATTATTCCCTTACAAAATCAATAATATGTAATTGCATAGAATGTTTTTAAAAATAAATAATTCATTACGGAAATAATATTTCAAAAGAAGAAAATGTTGGAAAATTAATATTTTCCCCTAACCTAATGTAAAATGGAATTGCATACTACGTAATTGAAATTAAATAGTCCCTTACACAATTATTATTTTAGGAAGGAAAATAAGTTGCTAAAATAAATTTTAGAAATCCCTTACCAAATTTTGAATGGCTGGAATACATCACTCCTTAAAACTTCTACTCGTATCTCATATTCAGGACTGAAAAACACAACACATCACAAAGAAAAATGTATATCGCGTACCCCTCTTAGAATCCTCTATTTATTCATTTGGAGGGATGAAACTATTAGTATATTATATTTCCACTTGAAAATGAGATTTCACTACAAGCTAATCAATGTCAAGCCAAAACAGCGAGATGTAAATATTGTATACAATTGGATTATCCTAATAAAGAAAACAACAAGTGTGTCCCCAAATTTATTATATTTAATTGATATAACATTGAAAAACTGGGCTAAATTCAAAGGATGCAGGCAAGTTCAATTAGTGGGAAATAAAAAAAATTCCAAAACGAAATCATTTGATAACAGGACCACTAGTTTCAAAGCAAATTGACAAACTAGCATCAAAATTCATCCACAAAGCAAATGATCCAAAACAGATAAAAACAAATGTCGACCAGATAGATCACATATAATACTGGATAATGACCACTATTTAAAATACCACAACATCAATGACCAGAAACAGAATGACGTATGGAGGTGGAAAAATCTAGAAATACAACAGATCGACATCTAAAAATTTGAATCTAAATCTAGATTCGGATACTAAATTGTAGATCTAAATGAAACGAACCAGGAAGAAAGAATGGATGGCTTTTAATTTCATCTGCAACATCGATTTGTAGCTCGGACTCAACTCTCGGATGAACACCTGACGAAAATCGATGTCCCCAAAGCCTCGGCATCAACGCCCTTGGCATCGAACGATACTCAATCCCCCGAATCGCGACCTGTGCCTAAAGGCTCCACCTGGCTTGGTAGATCTCATCCGCAAGAAACCCTAAGACTCCTCTTCGCAATAACGAACCCTCCTTGACGAAAACCCTACCTCTGCACGGAACCCCTCTTCACCCCTATTGAACATATCATTTTTTTATCTTTACCGAACTAATATTAATATACTACATTAATTTTATAATTTCATTATTTTGGTTTTATTTTAATATTAAACACTTAATGTTCTTTATTTGTATTTCTATATTTAAACAATGTAAAATTAGATGATGAATTACAACATAATATTAATATCTCAAATTAACAATATATATATATATATATATTAGTTAATAAAATTTATTAAAAACACAATGTTTGTTTATTACATATTAATTTCAGTAATAATATTTAAATTAGAAATTTTTTTTCATTCAGTTATTTTATTAATACAGCAATAGTCATTTTTATTTAAATTTTAAAAAGTAATAACGGATAGTTTTTTTTGTAACGGTCGGATAAAACTCTATAAATACTAATGTTTTACGGGTCGTTCAAACACTCAGAAGAAAAATACCTCGACGGTCACGCCATTGCTTTTGGAGATGGTTTTATATGTTCCTCTTATTTTTATTTTTATTGCTATCATCTTTGCCATAATGTTTGTTCTTCTATCAGATCCAAGAGATGATAACTACTCGATCGGCATCGTTGTGTTTCTCAGTAGTTTTCCAATTGTTTTATTATCAATAGCAGTGGGTTTAATGGGTTAGTTATTGTGTATCAAGGGTGTATTCTGGAATTTGTATGAATAAAGTGATTGCTAATTATATATTTTCATTCGGTAATTTATTTTATTACATCTTGGAAACATTGGCAAAACATAATACATAATTTTAATCCTGGGGTGTTACATTCTACCCCCCTTAAATAGAATTTCGTCCTCGAAATTCATTTACACTTATCGCTCTCAATTCTCATCTATTTTGAGTCTCACATGATGTCCCCAAGGTCTGTATAGTTGTCTTCCACGGTTTCCATGTCTCCCTAGGAAATTAAAGTTCAATGTGGCTTCGAAATCTTCCACTTCCTTCACCCATATGCAACTAGTGCAAGAGGGGTTGTATGGATGTAGGCACCAGATGACAGTCCTCAAGGAATGATAATCAATATAGTATCCGAGAAGTTCATCTTGAATTTTATTCCTATAAGAAAGTCTCATTTCTTTGTCTTCTAATGTTTCGAATTCATCATAAATTCTTCCTGTGAAGCAAAAGCTTAAAAGTTGACACATAAATGCTGCGCGAAGATTACCTTCTTCAGCTGCTCTATAAAAATTGGAGATTGATTCTGGTTGCTCAAACATTGTAAAACACCTAAAAAGTCCTTCAAAATATGCTCCTTGGCGTCAATAGAAATGACTTTGGATCTGCCTGATATCTTCGAAAACGAAAACAGAACCATGATGAAAATGAAGTATATCTGGTGTGCCTGATATATTATAGAGACGTTTATAAGAAAGCTGCATGGATTCATAGGGATCAGATTCTTCTTTGCATGATTTTTCCATGATCATAGCAAGTAATTCATCCGGAATACCTAAGAGACTTGTTTGAGTTCTCCTTCCTTCCATCTGAAAATTAAAAAGAAGTATGTTGACTGAAAAGGATAGTCAATTTATTGAAGGGTTCTAAATTCCCATAGTTATCTAGAATGTGCCTCTGATACCAAGTGTGACGCCCCGAGCCCGCTCTTCCAGACTCATTGCTTCAAAATGTTGTGTAATAATAATTTTTTTTATAAACTTAACTTAAAAATTTCACAACACTTTAAACAAAATGAGGATCTTTTACCGGTCTAGGTTCTGGAAGATTTAGACATAACCTTACATTTATCAGAGCTGAAACAATAAAATAATTGTCCACTACTCTTCCACTGCGCGCTACAACAAAGATGACCAACTCTGGGATTCAAGGTAAGCTGTGAAAAACATTTCAAAAAATGTAGGGTGAGCACAAAAGTTGCCCAGTAAGTGGTTTTCAAAACCTTTGATAAATCACTTTCAGAAAAATATCCATTCAATAATACATTTGAAAAAATTTCAATTGTAAATTCATTTGTAAAACAACCTTTATAAAATAATATAAACCTTTTGAAAAATAGTTATACTTTAAAAAATAAACTTTCAAACTATTCCAGTGATTTTATTTAGAAAATATTAAGCAAACTTCATGAAAACAAAACATCATTTTGAGGAAACTTAATTCGTCAAAGGCTGTCCTGGGCCTACCCACTTAATGAAGGATGGGTTCACTTCCCAATGACCTTCTATTTTTACAACGAACAAGAGCCGATATTTTTAGAAAATGTTTAAAGTTTGTTTTACATATATACTAGTATTGGTCACTGGAGTTTTTTCCCTTAACTTATCAATTTATTTAAAGTACACATGTATTTATAAATACAACATAATTAAATAAAGACTTCCATATTATTATCATCTACAAGTTTGGTTATGACCAACTCTTCTACACTTTACAAGGTATATCCCTGCGATTAATCATTCATTCTCAAAGCCTCTTTGTTTCAAATATGTGCAGTTTTAATTTAAATTAACTCTAACAATTAATAAAGTTATGAATAAAACATTATAAATTTGACGTTCAATTTTATAATGAAATTCTTGTAATTGGTGAATTTGAGAACATAACCTTATCTTTTTAACTTAAATTATAAGTTTACTTTTAGCGAAATGAACGTCGATATTATGCATAAACACATGGAAAATGTATATGCAAGTGTGATGCCGATAATATTGATAACACATGTTGATACGTAATGTGAAACATGACAATAAACTGAAAATAATATTATAAACATGGTAGTAGGATTATGAACATGGTAATTTAATCTAAATATATATATGTATATCCAAAAAAATAAATCTTAACTTATTATAACATTTTAACCCTTTTGGGATTCTGTCAAATGAATATTCAAAAACACAGATTATATAACTTTATATAATTTTAGAAAACAAGTAGAATCAAAGCTTGTAAATACTTCTGGAAAATAAATAGATGTTCGAACCTCGCATTAAAATCATAAAATAAAAATCATCATTTTGAGCGTAAATGAGCATTACAACCCAAATATAAACAATATAAATTTATAAATAATTTATCCCTTACGCTGATTTTAGTTATACAAACTCCAACAAAGCATCACTAAACCTATTTGGATGATTATAAAAGAGGAGGGATTGAAGTCTACTTAAGATTATTAAACTGCAAAGAATTATATAATAAAAGTTTTGTATAAATTGAAATGATTGGAAATAGTTCTTTATGCAAACCAAGAAATCATAAAAACTATAATATTTATCATAAAAAAATTTAGAGTAAAACAATTATTCCCTTACAAAAACAATAATATGTAATTGCATAGAATTTTTATAAAAAGACATAATTTCTTACCGAAATAAGAGTTCAAAATAACCAAATGTTGGAAAATTAATATTTTCCCCTAACCTAATGTAAAATGGAATTGCATACTACGTAATTGAAATTAAATAGTCCCTTACACAATTATTATTTTATGAAGGAAAATAAGTTGCTAAAATAAATTTTAGAAATCCCTTACCAAATTTTGAAAGGCTGTAATACATCACTCCTTAAAACTTCTACTCGTATCTCATATTCAGGACCGAAAAACACAACACATCACAAAGAAAAATACATATCGCATACCCCTCTCAGACTCCTCTATTTATTCATTTGGAGGGACGAAACTATTAGTATATTTTATTTCCACTTGAAAATGAGCTTTCACTACAAGCTAATCAATGTCAAGCCAAAATAGTGAGATATACATATTTTATACAATTGGATTATCCTAATAAAGAAAACAACATGTGTGTCCCCAAATTTATTATATTTAATTGATATTACATTGAAAAACTGGGCTAAATTCAAATGATGCAGACAAGTTCAATTAGTGTGAAATAAAAAAAATTCCAAAACGAAATCATCTGATAACAGGACCACTAGTTTCGAAGAAAATTGACAAACTAGCATCAAACTTCATCCACACAGCAAATGATCCAAAACAGATAAAAACAAATGTTGACCAGATAGATCACATATAATACTGGATAATGAACACTATTTAAAATACCACAACATCAATGACCAGAAACAGAATGACGTACGGAGGTGGAAAAATCTAGAAATACAACAGATCGACATCTAAAAATTCGAATCTAAATCTAGATTCAGATACCAAATTGCAGATCTAAATGAAACGAACCAGGAAGAAAGAAAGGATGGCTTTTAATTTCATCCGCAACATCGATCTGTAGCTCGGACTCAACTCTCGGATGAACACCTGACGAAAATCGATGGCCCCCAAAGCCTCGGCATCAACGCCCTTGGCATCGAACGCTACTCAATCCCCCTAATCGCGGCCTGTGCCTTAAGGCTCCACCTGGCTTGGTAGAGCTCATCCGCGACAAACCCTAATACTCCTCTTCGCAATGATGAACCCTCCTCGATGAAAACCCTACCTCTGCACGAAACCCCTCTTCACCCCTACTGAACATATCATTTTTTTTATCTTTACCGAAGTAATATTAATATACTACATTAATTTTATAATTTCATTATTTTGGTTTTATTTTAATATTAAACACTTAATGTTCTTTATATGTATATCTTTATTTAAACAATGTAAAATTAGATGATTAATTACAACATAATATTAATATCCCAAATTAACATTATATATATATATATATATTAGTTAATAAAATTTATTAAAAACACAATGTTTGTTTATTACATATTAATTTCATTAATAATATTTAAATTAGAAATTTTTTTTCATTCATTTATTTTATTAATACATCAATAGTCATTTTTATTTAAATTTTAAAAAGTAGTAATGGATAGTTGTTTTTGTAACGGTCGGATAAAACTCTATAAATACTAATTTTTTACGGGTCGTTCAAACACTCTAAAGAAAAATACCTCGACGCTCAGGCCATTGCTTTTGGAGATGGTTTTATATGTTCCTCTTATTTTTAGTTTTATTGTTATCATCCTTGCCATAACGTTTGTTCTTCTTTCAGATCCAAGAGATGATAACTACTCGATCGGCATCGTTGTGTTTCTCGGTAGTCTTCCAATTGTTTTATTATCAATAGCAGTGGGTTTAATTGGTTAGTTATTATGTATCAAGGGTGTATTCTGTAATTTTTATGAATAAAGTGCTTGCTAATTATATATGTTCATTCGGTAATTTATTTTATTATATCTTGGAAACATTGGAAAAACATAAAACTTAATTTTAAACCTGGGGTGTTACAAATATCCTCCCAAAAATGAGCCACATTATATAAATATATAACAAATCTTCACTCCACAAAACATCCATTTCATTCAATGTAAAAATGATATAAATATACAAACTCACATATCGTGAAAATAAATCCACAGTACTGACCCAAACCCATTAAACCCAGATCCAGTGTCGACTACAATTAATTGCAATGATTAAAAGGAATCAAATTCTAAAAGATCAAAGATTTTAGTATTCTTGGTAAACCAAATACATACATGATTCTTGTATTACAAATGAATACAATAATTAAAACATAATTTTTTTTTATTTTTAGGATATAATTATTCCCACAAAGAATATAATTTCATATATTAATTATTAAACACCATGTAATCCAATGGAATGAAACAAAATAATGCTGAGATCAAATGATATATAATGGTCATGTATAGAAGAAACAATAATGAATCAATGAGAACAAATAATTTGGAAAGATAATAACTAAAAAATACATTCAAATAACTGGATAAGGTATGATTAATATTGAAAGGAAAATAATTTAAACACATTCAATTTCATCAATGAAATGAGAATGAAATGCATCCACCGATAATATGAAATAAAAACTCTGATGGATAATAATAACTGAATACTGAATGAAGGAAATTACTAATTGTCACACAACATATTTCCCAAGCACATGACAGCTTTACCATCAAGATAATTCATAACATGATTTAGCATACTACTCTCAATAACATTCACATGATAGTTTAAATATATAGGTAGAAACCCATCTAGTATTCTAAAAACAAACTCAAAGGGTTTGTCTCCAACTGATTTTGTCTCGTGAGAGTACTTATGCATCAACATGATTTCATTAAATGGCCTCCACCCATAGGGCCTATGTTCACTAGACCCCAACCCATAAGAATTGCATTATCTGATCCCAAAACCATATAGTGCATGTCCAAATCATTCCTGATATATATGGAATAACTGATTTAACTAAACAATGTGTTTAATTAAATATCCATTATGGGTAAAGGATATAAATTTATCAATATTATCTTATTCAATTAAATAACTGTTTATGTAAAAAAAATTATTTAAAAATGATCTAAATTTTATGAAATAAACGTATCTATTATATATTATAAGGATAATTAGCTGAAATTCAATGTTTAATGATCATAGGAAATTGAATATTTCAATGGGACTAGCAAATGAATCAATGAAGTGAATGTAAATAAAATCCTTATTCAATGAATTCAAAAATCATCAAATGGAATAATAAGGATGGTTTTAAAAAAACATATCCCTTGTGGTGTAAAAAATAAAGGTTTGTGGTCTTTTAGGAATGTAAATATAACAAAAATATCTTTTAAAAACATTCTTGATTAAAATATCATTTTTATTTTGATTTTTTTTAAAATAAATTCATTTGGAAATCACTTTTCAATTTTTTTAAATAAACATTTTATAATTATAATGGAAGATTCAATAGAATTACGGCATGTAAATCCATACATTCTATACAAATTAAAAAGAACATTAAATTTACATTGTAAAAGGATGGAAAAAAGACTTCTTAAAAAATATATAAAAATAATATTTTGAAAAAATTTTAAAATAAAAAAATGTTAAAAATTTATTTAATCAATCAGTTTATAATGGTTAAAATAAATTTGAATTTTTTTCTAATAATAGTGTTTTTAGAAGAAAACATGATATTCGACTAAAAGTGAAATGAAGTCAGGGTTTCGTGGAAACATTTTCTAAAACTTTTTGAGTACCAAAGAGTTTTAAAATGGTAATAATACATGATAATGGTTATTAATATGTATAGTAGAATAAAATTTATGTATTTATTGAGAAATGAACCAATAATTTCCTATAATTGAAATTCATGTATAAACAATCCCAAACAAAATGAGATTGTGAAGTAAACCCTTGAATAGAATTCAACATTGATATGAGATTGAATCAATTAATATATTATGTGACTAAAATGATAATAAAAATATAAAAATGTTTAATAAATAAATTGATATAAAAAATTTATTGCATACATTATCATATACTATCAATGACAATGAGGATGTAATATAAACTGCTGAAAAGGAATCGGTTTATGAAATGTTTTACCACTTAGTAACATTTAATTGAAATTAAGACAGAAAGAAAAAATATAATTAAAATTCAAAACACCATTAATATAAAATAAATAATGATACTATATATCAAAATGGTCAGTATATACACAACACCAAAGATGAAAGTGTTGAATATGACTTTTATCTGATTGATGTAAAAAGTGAGATGAAAATCCATTGGAATGAATTTACTTTTGGAAGAACATAATATATAGTCTATTATAATGGTTTTAATAATTATAATAACTTATAAATAAAAAATAATATTATTTATAATATCATAGATTAAATTATTATAATATCTTACTAATATTTTTTTAATAATATTTTATTATTTTTAATATTTTGGGTGTTAATTGTCTAGTTTGTTATGCATGTTTTAAATTTTTATTCATTTTCTTATTACATAGATCGTGATTTAATCATATATAGAATGTAAAACATGATTTAAATATCATTTATATCCATTATACATGCATTTATGATAATCAATAACATATAGAGATTGTAAATGGAATACACTATTTATCTAGAATGGTAGGTTATATGTATGTATGAGCGCTAATTCCATTTCATTGTCATATTGAGATGAAAAAAATTAAATTATATATATATTATAATTCAAATATAATATATATTTGATATTTTTCACATATGTTTTATTAAAACCATCATTTATATGTTCCATGTAAAGTGTGAATGAGTCACATCGCTTTGAGGAGGCGATGGTCCACATTTCTACAAACAATGTTGTTGTATTTACATAAATATGGAAATAAGGAAGGTATTTATTACATAAAAATTAGATATGTATGACGAAAACATAAAGATCATATATAATAAAATAGTGTTTTCATAATAATTCTAAACCATTAGAGGAGGTAAGGGGAAAATGAATGACATCGTTTCACGAGGCAGTAGTTAACCGTACTTGAATAGTAAGTTTGTACCCACATTATGGAAGTGTGTGTAGGTGTAGTTTAAACCCATAAAATTATGAAAACTAAGAATATTAGATATAAATATTTTTTTATGAATGTATTAATGAAAAATACTTTATACGGTGGAGATGTAAATGATGAAAATGTGATTGTTGAAGACTGTTCCCTCTTATTTTTGTCACTCCTTTTGATTTAAACAATAAGAGTTGCGTAAATTGACTTATTACATAATTAAGGGTTATATGATGAAGGTATGGATAATTGGATTTCTTTTGGTATGATTTTTGGTGAGTCAATGGGCTTGAAAATTGTGAATAAGTGGGAGGGGTGAGTGGCTTTTTACAGTGGAGGAGGAGTAGTATTCTTGAAAAAATTTGAAAGGGAAATTCCACACATCATTACAGGAATTCCACCCATTATTATGCGGTTTACCATTCATGTAATGTGATTAAATAACTCCAACATCATTAAACAAGTTATATCACTATTGAAACTATCCATCGAATAGAAAAAATTTACAATAAAATTATAAGAACTTATAAACACATTTGAATCACCAGTTTACCACTGAATTTCATTAATATGATCCATTATCATACATAAGATATTTCTTATGATGAACCGAATAAAAAAAGGTATGAAATGTACATAATATCACCAAACTAATAAGTAATATTTGTTAAATAACCTACAATAAATATTGATTTTATGGCCACAATGAATGGTATAGGAGAGGAAAATGAATATAGGGATAAAAACATGAAAGGAAAAAATAAATAACCTATTTCCTAATAACCATAATAAATCATTATCTCTAAAAACACTAAAAATAAACTATTTTTCAATAGGCTCCATGTAATGGAAGAATAAGTGATAATAAATAAGAAGAAAAAATGGAATCAGACTAATACCATGATGATTTATATCATGAATCCAAGGGAAAAAGGCACTAAAAGACTCTAAGATATCTCTAAGGGAACACCCCTTATCATGTAGTGATTGAGGGATGTTAATAAAATAATAGATAATTTATGATAAATAACAAATTTATAATAAAATACAAAAAACATTACATCGTGTCATGATAGGGTTCATCGTTCCACTATGCAAGTGTTGATGCCTTCCAAATAAGCATTCACAAAATAACAAAGGAAGAAATACCTAAATATTGGTATTATTTTCCCCACAATGAAAAGGAATAAGATGATGATTGAAAACTCACAGATCACATGAGTCTCCAAGGGACTCATTATCATGTGACTATTTTAAGGTCATGCATGGGCTCCACATATGGAATTTAACCCATGAGATGTATCATAGAGACCCCTTCAACAAACCTACATTCTCTTGTTATGCCCTCCCAGAAAAAAGAATGACCACCCCGAGGCTGCATGGTTATTCATTGGAATATTCCTGAAAAACCATCTAAAATTATTCAAAAGTAAATAGGGATGAGATTCAAAGGAATATAACCTCAGTGGTAATAAATACCATGCAAAAAATCATCAATGGGAAGAATAAAATCCTTTGATAATATATGAGACAACTGAAAAAACATCTAAGCCATCATCAGATAAAATGAAGTATATAAAGGGGAGTATACGATATCAGTTTGAGGTCATGAAGATACCTGTGGATGACGCCATGAGTGATCTATGATAAATCGTGAGACTTTGACATCACATGGTATAAGCTCTCTAGATTGTCATCCTTACTACATGGAAATCCTAAGGAGTGTCTAGGAAACTCCATAGATCTTTAAAGACAAATAGATAGACATGTACACTACATTCTAGTAAACTATCTACATGGTCCATATTGGTCATGTGGGACATGTTTGATAAATAAAGTAAAAATAAAAGATATTACTTGTAAAGATATTCATAATCCCCAACCCATGTAAGAAAAAAAATAGGATCCAATGGGAGGAGGTGACTGGTACTTATTATTACTAAAATGCATGAGACACACCCCAGGAACCCATAGTGTTGTCCCGCAAGACCCCAAGACATGTCACCTGAGGCCTCACAAGTGTCTTCCAACATGCACATTGATCTTACAAGGACCCATGGACATGTAAATGTGACAATAGGGAGGTTCTTCAATACATCATAAGGATAAAAAAGTCTTAAAAAATTTAAAAAAAATAATATGATGAAAGAATAATTGATGGAGGAGACTCACAATCACTAAAAAACAGCTGATGTGCCTGAATCAGTCCATGAATGTGATTCTCGAAACTGTATGGAACTTAGACTATTCACTTGAACATGCCTAGATTCACTGTAGATATGATGCACAAATAGTAGAGTATGTGAGGGGAAAGACCTATATATTACCCACCCCTACATGATGAAATGGTTGGACTCTGACCGCTACTCTGCACACCAGATGCCCAGACTCTGTAATATTTAACTCTTGTCTTATACAAACTTCTTGGAGCAATCACATGACCGGCCAACTATCCATCAGTTAATGTGTCGAAGGTCAGCCAGTGTATTCATGCACTTGGCATAATGCACTTTGCATGGTCATCCATTGATAATGTGTAGGATCACTGGTGTGTTATGAAAAAAACATTGATCAAGCCCATTAGATAATTCGAGACTCAAGACAAATTGACACTAAATAAAACCAAGGAATCCATGAAGTAAGGGATACAGATATGGATAATAGTGAAGAAATTAAGAAAAAATACATTCTCATTGGCCCTCAATCTCTTGGACCGAGTCATTCAAACACATGCAACAACACCATGGGATGTCGTTGGGATATCACAAAAATCCTCCAACATATTATTTTGGACATGAAAAATACTATAGACATGACAGAATAATTTTTGTGGTTATATTATGGGAAACAATTTGATCTCATGAACCCTATGATTATATAAACCAGAACACATGAATCCCTTCAGAGACATCAAATGACTCATATAATAGTGCAAGCCCATGTTAGATGAGTCTTAGAAAAGCCTATAGGAATGATAACAAAGTTCTTCTGATTCCATCTGGGAAAATCAGCTAAGACTCCATATGGCCTCCATACATGTCGTCCCGTTCTCTCGATGTATCTCAGAGGTGTTATCCAAAAAATTTGACACAACTCAGACTATGCCACATTGGCTCCTGTGGAACCCTTGATATGTGTCGATCCAGGTCGTTTTATGGAATTCAGTATATACCAAATGGGTCATTTGACACCCTATATTTACTAAAGCCATGTCAATAGGGAATCCTAGGACTTGACAAGCATTTTTGGTCATTGGTGAGTAATCTTCAACCAAGAGGTTCACATTGGTGTGAATGTCCTAACATAAGGGGAACTTTAATGACTCCGATTCTGGCCATATCCAAGATACATAGGCTTCTTCTCTTTGAGGTTCTAGCACAATATTAATTATCCAGGGCAACCTCAGTGTGTAAATCATGACATAAAGGTAACTACAATGACTCTGATTCCAGCCATATCCTAGATATTTAGGCTACCTATCATTGAGGTCCATATTAATATTCTAGGGACATCCCAATATGTAAGGACATTACTCTAATAAATGTCACAGATTATTTTTTATCACATGTATATCACGATGAACATGGATCACGTGGGATTAGGGAAATTAAATGATCAAGACATCTTCATTATAAACTGTCACAAATGATATTGGTAAACCTCAATGTGTAAGTCTTTATATTAAAGGAACTATGAAGAATCTGATTCTTTGCATAGTCAAGATACATATTCTACCACTCCCTTTGGATTGAGCTTTATATTTATCATCTAGGGTAGCCTCCACGTGTAAGCCCCTCATACAAACCAAACTACAACAACTCTAGTTCCTACCATACTCAAGATGCATAGGAAGCCTTATCAAGGCCCAATATATACACTAAACACCCCAAGGACATTTACAATACCCAATCTCCATATCTACATTCCATGAGGTAGATCATCTACTACCCCCTAGTTTATCACATCAAGGATAGCTCCCATTGCCTTAGAAAGAGGCAACAAACACCTCATTGAGCATCATGAATATCCATTAACCCGTGAAATTGTATGGAAACCCCTTATACAGGGTTATAAATCATGGGACCAGTCCCAATGATGAAAATGAACTATGTGGGTTTTGATTCCGATAATAACAAGGATACATTGGACGCCACCTAATGGCCCAATCAACGCCATTGAATATTAACTACTTCTTTACATGGAATCACATTATGAAGCAATTGTTTATATAACATTATCATATAAGAACACACATGTTACTTTAAAATTATTGATAACCTTGGATACATATTTATGGAATCAGTAAAGAGATCCACAAAGTTTTTAAATAATTGTGAATCAATCTATAGTCATTTCATTAGGGTAAGTGGTCCCATATCAGGATTAGAAAGTGATTCATGAACATAAATTAAATCTACAAGAGTGTCTTGTAGTAGGAAAAAAATTCACCCAAAAAGGTACAATGAGCCCAACCTCACATCCCCTCGACCAATGAAATTCCCCATGTGACATTGGGCCAGAAAACCCAGATGACCAATAGCATTTAGAAAATAGGTATGTACCTAGATATGGATAAGGGAACAATAGGGAGTGTATAGGGAAGGCATAAAAAATGGAAAAGAAGATGAGAAAAAATTGAATGAGGCCATAAAATACCACTCAATCAATCCAAAAAATTGAATCCCATCCTATGTTCCATGTAAAAACATGACGAACAAAATTTGTGCTCCTGACATGAATCTCTCTAATAAAAAACGATTGGGTTATAATTATTCAAGCCATGTTTCTTACCCCATATATGAAAGTAGAATATATAGGCTCAACATGAGCCTCTTATTCTATGTTTTTCTTTGAAACATATTTATTTACAAGCAATGAAGTAAGACATGGATAAACCTGGATTCTTGTAAGTCCATCCTCGTGGTGACAAGCCCACATAAGCAGAATGGATGGAGATGGATTATAGGAAAATTGTGTTAACCATTCATTTATGATTGAGAATTTTTATGCTAGTGATATTACACTAATTGGTACCCTTTTTCCTTGTTGTCTATGTTATTATAGCATCCCAACCTGAGGAAATATAATCATCATCCAGTACTCGTTCTAGTACCTTATCTGTTGTAGCAACTCCTGTGGGTCATAAAGCGATATCACATTTAAAATGGCTCCAATAATAGGTAATGAATATAATGATATGGGAGTACCAAAAATATAATACAATTGTGACTATGTAATCTGACCATGATATCCTTCATGTAGAGTCGTCATCGAGTTCGAGTCACCCGGTGAAGGCTGCTGTTATCCCAGTAGCTACCATCACTATGACCAACCACTTCAAGATCTTATCCCCGAAGTGCAAAAAACTCCACCTTCTATATCCAATGATGGTGGACTAGAAAGGACAGTATGGATCCTTTTCAGTCTAGGTGATTTTGAGGAGGGAACTTGCTCACCGTCGTTGATAGCATCACAACATCAGTACCTATCAATCACCTAGGGGGTACCATCCAACGCACAAACTCCCCTGATGCCCATGAACAGGGTCCAAGGAAGACTCATTGGATGAGGAGTATGTTTGAAATTAAAGAGCGGGATTATATTACTACTCCTACCGAGGATGCCTACCAACATACTCTGGTAGGAACCAGTAATAAGGTTCATATCCCTGCTAAACCCAAAAAATTCTTTTGGCATATTCCTTCAGCCATCCATGAGAGGAATCGTATCCCTTCTCCTACTGACAGTGCCTGTTTTAATACACTAGTAGGGACTAGAAAGAAGGATCATACCCCTAATCACTCAAAATAAATTTGTTTTAATGTTCCCACATCATGAATGGGGGATGATAATACTCTTACCCCTATACCTGAAGCATGTCATCATACACTGATAGCACAAGGGGGTAGAACATGGAATATATACCCTCTTTAATTGAAGATATCTATCAACAGATAATGGAGAAGAAAATTTATGTCTTATATCTCTACACAAAATTTCAAGAAAGGAAAATATATTTTAGCAATAGTTAAAGAGCACTTCTGGCATATTCCAGCACTGTTATAGATAAAGGTACATGTACAAACTCCCATCCCTATAACTAGTACAAAACAAAAATCTGATAATGAAGATTAAGTGTTTGTATCAGAGAAAGTACACATTCATTCTCCCTCATGGGAGGATTATTTTCATATTTTGATGGAGGGGGAGGCATCCGACTAGACACAGAGTCACGTTCTAACCGGGGCCCACCATGTGAGAGCAGCACAAGCCTCGAGACATGGGAACATGTTTGTCGAAAAAGACCAGCAGCATACTTTAAAGGCCAGGTATCGGGAATATATTCTCATTATGGAAATGGCTAACCGGGTTGGAGTGGAAAAAACCTTGGGACAACCTCATAATCTTACCAGTGAATCAGCTCGGTATACTCCGAAAAATCACATAAGAAATGTGTATATTCTTACTTCCACCAATGAATGAATGCACTGTAATTATTCTAAGGAAATACAAAAGGATCATCATATCCATTCTCCCATTATGGTGGTTAGTCAGAATATTCTTGTGTAGAATGCATATTCATATGGGGATAATACTATCGTTCCAACTGGAGCTCACCAGGTGACAGAAGCACGTGCCTTTGGCCAATCTCATTCTCTTGCTAGGAAAGACCATCATCATATTCCAAAGGCTCAAGATCAGGATCATACATCCATCTTGTATTAGGATCACAAAGTGAGAACATAACTTGCTTTAGTACATGCTGATAATAATGTCAATTAATAGACAACTTATCAGTATATTACAATATCATCTCAGCAATGGTTTCATACTCCCAAATCACTTGAAAGTTATATACAGGTTCCATAAATCCACATATAGAAGAATCATATCCCTACACAAACACAAAATGAAGGTCAAAATATTGCCATCATGACACATAAAATAAATTATATTCCTAATATTCTCAATGTATGTTTCCTTTAGGTTATTGGGGACACATTTTTAACACCACAAGGGTTCGTCGTCTCATTAATTGAAGCGGAAGCAGGAGGCATTCATTACCACGGTAGTACTAATCATGGTAGTTTGTAGATGGATTACAAGTAATCTAATAATTACATTCAATGTGGTTAACCTCCCCATGACAATATCTCACATGGACAAAGAAATCCTACATTTGTCTAGAAACATCTGTATATAAAGGTGACCAAAAAACTGACACCTTTGTATAGAGAGGTGGTTGAAACACCAGGGTCAACTGTATATAGTTCTCTATATACATCTAGAAACACCCCACTCCAATTACCAAGAGACAATACGATATATCATCTACGGTATGACCGTATGGTGACATGTATGTTTGATTTGGATGAGGCTGACATCGACTTATGGAGCGAGTTAACCGAAAACGACCATCCCAACATTTTCTACCTCCTTACAACTTCTAGCTTTGAGATTCCAAATGACTTAGAAGAGTAGTTAAATCTTTATCTACACCATAATATATAGTATACTCATCAGTGACTGAAGGATCAGGATCTCCCATATCATTGTATGAGTGTGACCTTCAGATAATGAGTATACTCTATTTCCAGCTTAACCTATCTGTTATCTTTGTAGACCGAGATCAAAAACTAATAATTCAATGTTAAAGTCGGTGACACTCCTATCTTCATTAAATCGTGAAACTTCAAAAATATTAAGCATTAAACACTTCCAATCACCAAGAATAATATAACCCCTTATCTATGACATCTGGCGATGTTATAGCCTCCAACAAAATCAGGGGACTAGGTAATGATTTGGATTGTTGGTCATTGTAAAAGAATTCACCCTCTATAACACTTCACAAACACCATGTATTGGGATGGAGGATAACCAAATAGATTCCATAATAAGAACCTAATGAAAATATGATAACATCCCAGACACAAAAATCTAAGTTGAAATCACCTGGAAAACATCCCGTAGGGAATACCTCTCAACATACACTGACATCGCACCCAATTCGAATGAGAGAACAACTGAATAACATCATATTGACCACAATAGTAGCTAAAATAGCATCCGCCCAAGAGAGAACATGTACCCCTCATCCAGGATAATATCTACCTCCTCCTCCACCCCTCGAGTCATCAATTCCCAAAACAATTCAGGAAAAACATTTAGTAGTTGAAGCTGAACTCCAACCCATTATAATGGTGGAATTTATATCTCAATCAACATAACTGGTATTATTTTCTATTAAATGGACCATAGAGACCTCATCAATGATTTCATAGCATCCCCATCCCTCTAGGTCGGGGGAATTTATATCTCTATATCTGTCTTGGGAATAATCAACTCTTTAACCAGAGTCGTTGGATCCACAACAACAAGACCAATTGATACAAATGGAATCCCCAAATGTCCCCCAACACATAGGAGTGAGGGAATTTTCATCATCCCTAACACAACATAGGGAATCAATATTCTCTATGTTGGGAGGAGTGAAACTAAAATCTGTATCCCACCAATTTTATCCCACCATAAGACAACCCTCTGATGGGCTAGGATTGCCTGACAATACCGGCTAGATACTCCCTCAAGGTCCCTATTCATAAACCGATAGGAGAGGAGTGTACGACCGAGGAAATCAGACCCCACTAGGTTCGCAAGCCCAAACAACCCAATAAAGAATGTGTTCTAATAACAACCCTGATGGAATCCTTGCAAGATCAGATTGTTTCGTTGAAACCAATGACACAACCACCATTTCTCGATATGCCTCTAGGAATTTCATCACTATTAACATGGACGACATTGATCATGATGAAGATGATGAGGACAGAGACACCGAAAACATACCCATGGAGGAGTGTGGTTTAGAGACACCAAATTAGCTTACGCACACCTATAACCAAAGAAGGAATAAAAATTTGGTAGCACCAAATAACAAGTGGCCACCTACTCAGTAGAATATAGTAAAAGATAAAGAAAAAACGTGACTATATCTCACTAGCCATCCATTGAAGAAAATAGTCAAGACATTGGAGTGAAATAAGTGCTCTCCAAAAACACAATGAAGAGATACTCAGGGGAAACAAACCTACTGGGTATCATATCCAGCAGAGATAAATATTCTCCTTCTCATGGCCGATCAACTAGTAAGAGATGTATCTAAATATCAAACTGTCTTCAGAGTTAAGCATTCAATCTATATAAATGATGAAGCTAAAAATGATTAAGAAATACCTCTATTGTGGTGATAGATTCTCACTCACTAGGGTAATCCCTTAGTCATAGGATGAATCCAAGATCAACGGGATATGAAATCAGTATCACCTCATCAGCCCCCACCTGCTCCCTATGAATGGGAGGCAGCTCAGGCAGACATGGCCCCAAATATAATTGGTTCCATTGAATCCTTGGATAATTTGATGGAATCTATGGAGGGGAAACGTACACATGTGCATCCTCAAAGGAATCCATATTCTGAATGGTTGGATGACACCCCACCTCCCACAAACTTCATAAACCCTACCTTTTCTACCTTCTACTATGAAAGTGACCCTAAACAACATCTCACACACTTTTTATCTGTATGTGGGTTGATGATGGGTGATTGAGATAAACAGGTGGCAGACAAGATTATGTGTTTCATATAGACATTGACAAGGATAACCTTTTCTTCATACAAAGAACTATAATTAGGATCTATCGTAGGATACAAAGACCTTCTTTATCATTGTCATTATCAGTTCAGTTCAACACTATGGAAAACACTGATCATCGGTAAGAAAAACAACAAAAAAAGAGAGACCCAAAGAGTGTCTAATTTCAAAGAATGATGGTAGGATTTGACCTATTCACCCAGTATCCCACTCTCACATGAACAACTTCTTGTACATTGTGCATAAAATCACATGGATGAGTTGTAGATGCCCCTAATCCCTATGAAATATCCATGAAGGTTCTAAGAGTATGTCGAACCAACACAACATTTGGAAGAGGCCATTCAACAGACATGATTCAAGTCCTGAATCACACCCACATCACATGGGAAAAAATATAGTAAATATGATGTTATATTTTTCACTTTCAATCCCATAGTGGTGCCCATCTAGGAATTTACTATTGCTTCAAACTGCCCAGATCGTCATGTCGAGCGGCAAAAACCATAGAATCCCCTTTGGCTAGAAGTACAATGAAATAAATGACACCCATGATTTCATGAACAGATAAATAATTTATAATCCTTTAGAAATGAAAATGTTCTTAGATATTTCATGGAATCCATGTATAAGAACATTCTCCCGCTTCCATATCTGAGGAGACCAGATGACGTCAACCTCCCCGACCATCCCGACTAATTCCCATTTCATATATGGTTTTCCCATTATATCCAAAACTACATCATCATTAAGGATGTCCTACAAGGAATGGTCGAATAGGGATAGGTAACACTGGACCACTCTCTAGAGTAGATAAATAGCATAACCATCTTCCGTTAAAAAGAAAAGTATGGATGGAAGAATGTTCCAGTCCAGGAAATGAAAAATATTGACAATTGGAGGACTTAGAAAATATATGATCAAGCTCATGGAACTCAGAAATAATATGTTTTAAATATTTCAATATCTCTAATACCCAAGAAGTATATGTCAGTTTTCCCTTTTAAGGGTGAGCATGAACTTCAAAATGATGAATAGACAGATGAGGAAGTGTCATATTCTACTCCAAAGAAATCCCAAACTCTTTCAGATTTTTTTTCTTGCAACCTCTAAAGCAATAAAACAACCCTAAAAAATAGAATCCTCATCAAATTAAGAATTAATATTTTCTTCTTTCATCACAATACACTTGAAAAAAACCCTTCCCCTTTGATGATTAAGCCCCCAAATATGGTTTTCCTACATATAATCGGGGAATAGGGGGCTGTATATGCTAGAGATGATAATAAAAGAGACAACATAGACATGGTCAGACTCAATATTCCGGTCATATACCCATGTGGGATATATATGTAGCTGATATCATTGGATATTACTCCAATGGGCTCAAAAAGGCAAGGAGGTGCCTCATATCCTTCCATCTATTTCCCACATCTAATTTTCCTACATTCAACCATTTTGAGGGTTCAACCTAATCAGCCCAAAAAATGGGGAAGGCCCATGTGACCTACACCACTGGAAGTAGATACCCTCTCAACCTGAACATAATCTCTATGTCCATTTAACATAGTTTCTTCAGCTCTTGAACAACATGATCCATCCCCTAAGACACATGCCCCGGAGCAGCCACACATCGGGAATCATAGACCTCTGGCTCAAAATTATGATGTTTTGAAATATCTAGCGGTAGTCCCTACCATGTTTTCAATCCTTGATGCTCATCGTCATTCAAGAGAAATTGTGGAGGAACTTTTGGAAGCACTCTAGATCCCATAAGAATTCGAGAGAGAAGAAATTATAACTGAGGTCTATCAGGTGGAGACTATGAATTTTCATGTCCCCATCTCATTAACTGATTAACATCATGATGAACCCATCCAAGGGAACATCGGTACCTTATACATTTTGAG
Organism: Viscum album; assembly: GCA_963277665.1. Classification (NCBI taxonomy): domain Eukaryota; kingdom Viridiplantae; phylum Streptophyta; class Magnoliopsida; order Santalales; family Viscaceae; genus Viscum; species Viscum album. Next base: position 1,720,657,161 of record OY728126.1, on the reverse strand, counting down.
AAAACTCAATAATTTCAATTTCCTGATGGTGATTATCAATAATATATTTGGGATCAATCTCATCCCAGTCCATAATATAGGAATTTTGGGGAATGTTGAATGGGGATTATCCCCTAAAAAGTTGACCATCTAGGGGTATGATAAAAATGAGAAAAGCCCCCTCAAGAATATCTTACTGGAGACCCAATTTGGGTAGCTCTCATCTGATGTAGAGTTCATGGTTATCCAATAAGACACTACATATAATGTCTTACATGGGAGGACCTGGCTTCATAGAAACATAGAAGTGTCTTCGATATTCTATCAATGTCTCAAGTACCACACCAATAAAATTTCAGGCATACTACATGGTGACAATTCCCCTTACTATACTTGTGGGTCCATGTATGTTGAAGAAAATTTATACAATAAGGGAGGTAAGAATTCAATGGCATTTGATGATGTATAGGCTCTATCCCCCAATCAATTAGGGACATCCCCTACAAATCCATGGAGAATTATCAATTATGATAATGTGCTCCCCATAAACATAGTTGAAATATATGATCCAATTCTAGAGGAATAATCCTATGTTATCCTCAGCTAAAATAAACTTTGATATATATCTGAAATAACACATATGTAAAGGGATGACGATGTTTCTTCTCATGGACTCCATCACCCTGATAGTTATGGAGAGGTCCCAGGTTTCTATCCTCACTTGAATATTTATCTATATCTCAGAAGTGGAGGAAGATGAAGAAGATATTAGGAATTCCCCTATAAAAATTACGGAAGGTTTTTCCACCACCAATGATGAGCACATGCAGATAAAATTTTGGATGGAAGAAGATACATGACATACTCTAATTATAATTTTCATTCACCCCAAAGAGCAAGATATGTAAAATTCATTTATAAAGTAGTAAAAAAATGCATTTTCTTGGTACTATATGAAAATTCCAAAACTAAATCATAAAGTATCTATGCACCATCTCAGACATCCCAATTATCATTGATGCTACAACAAGTAATCCATGATAATTCACCCCTTAAATTCCACCAATGTAGAGAAAGAAGTTGAAAAAATGATCAAAACCAACATTTTCTGATAAATATAATTCCCAAGATGCTTTGAAAACATCATCATTGTGAAGATGTTTATTGGGAATATTATTGTACTATTGACATCAGATACCTTTATCAAAATTTTTTGAGGGAGAGTTTCCCATTTCAGATCATAGAACTGTTGATCGATTAAATTTCTGGCTTCCAAGACCATTCCTTCAGTGATGGGTATTTATGGTACAACCAGGTCAAAATGTCCCCAATGATGAATAAGAAAATTCCTTCAAGGAACCCGTGGGGATATTATGATATTTGGTCATGCTCTTTGGATTAATGAATCTCAGTGCCACAAATAATCTCTCTATGCATCACATATTTAATCCATTCTTAGAGATGATATTTGGGTGTTGTTTTGACAACCTGTTCATCAAATCCAAACATGTGATTTGATCACTTCACAGATATCTGATCAATCATCGACAAGATGTGAAAAAATTGTCAAATGATGAATATAATAGAGTGTGATTTTGGGTGACATGAGTAATTTTACTTCTATTAGTTGTACACCACCATGACATTGAGGTTGACAAAAAACGGGTTCCATAATAGCAATTTCCCCCCAAAAATATCAAATAATTTAGGGGACTCCAATGGAACATTGCCTACATTATTCCATTCATATTAAACCTAATTGATAATGATGTCCTCTTTACAAGGATAATGAATAAGGGAGTAACCTACTAATGATAAAATGAATGTCAAAAGGCCTTCAGAAGTCTAAAGTAGTACATGATACACCCACAAGGTTTAATGCATCTAGTCGAATGGAGTACACTAATCTTATATATTTCTACCATAAAATGCTTATTGGGAGCCTTCCTCACACAATAGAACAATTTGGGGAGAGAGAATAATTTCTACTACATTATACGGACCATGATAGTTACAGAGACATGATATTATAATATCAAATAGAACTTCCTTGCACTCATCTTTGATGTGAAAAAGTTGAGAGATTACTTGCAGCACCAAAAAACTAGGTCTCTCATATTGATCATATCTAGTACATACTTGGAATTACTATGTTTACAGATATCCTAGATTTATGGGTGGCCATTCTACAGTAAAATGAACTGTAGTTCATATATCAGAATTCCGTGAAGGGGAAAGCCCTGTCTAACTTCCTCACAGTACATAACGACTAAAAAATACGTTGGAGGACACTGAGCTTTGTTAAGATGAGGAATTTTAATCCCATGACAATCCCCATCCATAGAAGATGTATTTTTATGGTTCCTCTCAGATCCCCCTCGACTCAAGAATGGAAAACCCAATACTCAATCGGGTTGGTCTCGGGATTTTATTTGGCCCACCAGACAAAGAAGTTATTCCATACTCATTCTTGCTATCGGAAGGCTACAAAAATAACGAGGTTGATTATCTGGACCACATTGTTGGATTAGAAGTTTCCCTACCACTATATATGTCCTACATGAATATCAAAGGGGGAATTGAATCTAGTGATAAAGTACGTCAATGGTTAATATGAAATTAAAAATGAATAACTATCCCTAATTAATGGCTATGTCACAGGATTTATAGAATAATTCACCTTTGAGATATCACTAAATTATGTTCGTCGATCATATAATGCTTATGCCAATGCACTATAAAACCTGAAAATCATCCTTGTGGACCCTAATCAAAAGGAAGTAGCCTTACAAATCACAGATCAAAGAATGGTTTCATCGATTGTCATATGTGATATGGAAGAGATCAATCAGGTCAATAGTTCCTGAGAGCATGACGAACTAGTGACAACCCATGGATGGATGGACCATATAATGAGTTATCATTGAGACAAGAATCACTCAATAAATAAGGTAGGGAGGGAATAGATCCAATGCTAGGTAGGAAACATCATCATGTTGGATGGACCAAATGGGGAAAATATCTCTAAAAATGTTTCTTTTATGAAATTATCCTCAGGTGAAATATAGAAGGAGAAGCTATAGTCATCATTGAAGAAGCCCATGTAGGCTCTTGCAGTGCTTTTCAATGGGAAAATTAGTTCTCACACAAAATTAGATGGTTGGGATATTACTAGAAAACTATGATACATGACTATGTATAATTCACCAACAAATGACTTGCATTCCACATTTATGAAAACATCGTCCATTAGCCCTCAAAAGTGCTTCACATGGTAAGATATTATTGGCCATTTTTAGGGGGGGGGGAGGATGGATTTTGTGGGTCCAAATTTCAAGCCACAACTAAGGGGATCAAGTATACACATACTGCTTCTAACTTCTTTTCTAACTGGGTTTAGGATATTCCCCTCAAGGAAGTTGAGAGAAATAATGTCATCAGCTTCATGAAATTCATTATCATAACTAGGGTTGGATTCCATTACACAATATTTGTGGTCAATGATACCAACTTCTCTTCCAAGAAGTTGAATAAGATTTAATAGGAGTCCTACTACATTGGGTCCTATCGCTCATCTCACTATCATGAAACAACAAATGGAAATATAAATATCTATCAAATTTTCTCTAGATTATGGTGAAAATGATAATAAGTCCTTGCTGAGTAAAATCCTCCATGATTTATGGGAATACTGTATCACCACACATACTGCTACAAAAGAAAATTCCAAATTCACTAGGGTACAAGACTATGGCAGTGCTACTAATAGAGGTTCAACAGCTGTCAATCCAAATAACCACTTGCATACAACTCTCATATGATGAATAAACAGATAGATTGACAGATGAGTTGGAATAGTTATATGATAATATGTTTCACACATTTCACCACCTAGAGGTCAACCAAAACCAAAAACCATGATCCTTTAATAAATATGTTTTCCACCATTAATTTATCTAAGTATAGTTGGTGTTGGCCCTTAAAAACCTATTGATACTGGGGATGAATCCCTTGAAATTATAGGCCATGTGGGAGCGACCATACATCATACATACTTTTTTTATCATAATGGATCCTATTCGCTGGCTACCATGGATGGGAATCATGTCACACAATCCACCATTGCTATATTTCTCAATAAATACTTTTCATATCATCCAACAATAGGGCATCCACATCAGTTTAAGTCCCTGTGAGAATCCTTGATTTGTGATGTTAACTTCTTGGAATATTTCCTCCTTATTACATGACATTAATCTATGAAAATGTGTCCTAATAATATGATGTTAAAATGTATGGGGGCTCAACATTACCACAATACATCAAACTTCCTAGTCTCTCAAGATCTATGTATGGGTGGATTCCTCTCGTCATATGATACATTGTGACGCCTGAACCTCTACATCCAAGACCAACCATATAATTATCATCATCTTACAACAGGTGATCTAATTTCCTTACCAGATGAGATAAAACTACATGGATTCACATCTTCCCATTTCCATTCATGTCTATTCACCCATATCCTCACCACATGAAGTTAAACTACATGGTACTTCATGAGATATGTGTGTCTGGATTCCCATTTACCTTGGGATACATATGGATTACTTGACTCTATGTCTTAGTCATTCCACTACATGTAACAAAATTACTCTATCATACCCTTTTTCTATCCCTACACCACTAGAAGATCCATTTCATTCCATTATTCTCAAACAGAGAATAACTGATGTCAGATTAAGAATTGCGGTAAGGACCTATCCTCACATGAAAGGTATAATGGTACACAATAGGTCCATTATCGTTTTAGATAAAATAAAATAAAAGACATACCATGGGTTATTACCATATGATGTTAAACTACACGACCTCCCCTTAACTATGTGTTTTTTGATTCTCATATTTATGAGATACGTAGAGGCACCCAGACCTATAATCTGCAGCCCAACCACAATGTCCCTTCAATTCATGACAGTTCCCCTTTTTCCATAATGTATTACAATAAACTGCATGGGGTTTATATAACAATATGTTGATTGATTATTATCCTCATGAGATACCTAGTGACTCTAAGACATTTCGTCGTCAGGCCCAGCCGCAGACAATGTGCGTAGTGTGACAAAAACCTATATGGTCCTCATTCATGTTGAGTTTCTTTAGGGAGCTACACTGAACATATCCACATTATTAGAGTCATCTAAAAATTTGAACCACATGACCCTAAACTATCCACATATTTCCATAAAACACACCATTAAACTGTGTTGCATCGTCCTCACCACCGGATGTAAAACTGCACGACTTTCCAGTACTACCTGTGGTCTGACGCTCATTACCATTAGATCTATAGAGATTACCTATCTCCATCCTTGGGTGAAACCATGAAATTACCATTTACTCATATCAGTTAAATTATATCCTAACCACATGAAGATAAACTTCATGGAAGTACGACCTTTCCACATGGTGTTAAATTTTACTGAAATACATCTTCAGTGCATGACATTAAACATTATGGTGGTACATACTTACCTCATGGTGATAAATTAAATGACAAATTTCATTACCAAATGACATTAAACTACATGTAAAATCATCCCCACTACATGAAAATAAACTGTATGGACCCTCTGCAATTTTTAATCCATCATCAATGGTCCAAAATAGACTTACCTTGGTCAACTAGAGTATGAGGTTATTCCACCATCCATTATGAGAACATCTAACCCATATACCAAACTTCATGTCATGAGCATCCGGGGTCACTATCAACCTTCCATGGAACTTGGAAAGGATATCTGGATTTAGGGACCCTTTTCATGACTATGAATACATTACCGTGGCTCTTGCATATGTTCCTGTGGTTGTTAACAAAATGCGGCACTATGAAAAAGGAAAATAATCTTCTCATGGGCCCTGACATCATAAAGAAAAAACTGAATGCAATAGTGTGTCTAAACTACTTCATGTATGAATGTCCCACTTAATTACTCATCACCTGAGAAACTAATTCCTTGATGTATGCCATATTTACCCCTCTATTAGAAATATATTGGAGTACTCTTGCACCTGGGTATCCTAATTAGGATCTTTTATAACATATATCATAAAATTTCCTTGTCATTAATGACCATAAACTACCTGAAATTTGGTAAAATATATACAGCCTTAAACTCTATCCTAATATGGTCTAAGTCGCAAGACCTGAAATTGTAAACAAAAGAGATGAAAAACATTTCAGGTTGAAAGCCTGAAAATGGTGACCTAAGTAAAAGTCCACTCTTCACCTACAAAAATATTCATCCATAGAATTTAGGCAAAAATTTAGTGCATAAACATAAGATTCATAAATCTCATAGGGTCTATAACCCAATAAAATTCTAATAAAGGATCATTGTACCCACTGATACAGGAAATATTTGGGTAATTGTTTGTTACATATCCTCTCCATGAGAATATGTTTTCTAGTAAATGATTCATATATAAGGGTACTCAAATCCTCCTGGTATTGTACATCTTCCACAAGCCACACATTGTGATTTGGTGTGTCTTGAATCACCATAACCTTCCATAGCACATGGAAAGTATATTCATCTTCAAGGTCCCTTTTCATGACTATGAATACATTTCCATGGATCCTACATTAGTGACTATGGACATTAACCAAAGGAGACGCTCTAAAAAAGGTTATTTTTATTCTTAATGAGCATTGACATCATCATGAAAGAAATAAACATCTTAGAATTTCTAAAAAACTATTATTATGGCCGTCTGGTATCATTCTACTGACTCAAGAACTTCATCTTGTTATTTATAACTCCCCACACCAAACAATCCAAGTGGTTCCTATATCACTGGTGCTACGTCACTGTGTTTTTTTCGCATCCTCATGTATGGACAATTAAACTTCATTTCCTAAAATTGGATGGCCCATTTCTCATGATTTAAAACTATAACGCATAGAGATAGAGATTCAAATTATGAACTAGTTCTCATATGGTACTAGAACCCCTCATGGATAGATTTCTTCCCATATCCAACTTTATTGTATAGACGTTTGAGTCTTAAAAAGTATTCCATATCACTAGGAAAGAGGTGTATATCATATTTTCATGGCCATTCTACTAATTCATAAGGACCCTGACCTTCTAGCTGAATGCATATACTCCTTACCATAAAGGAGATTTTATCCATGTGACCCCTTGAAACACTATAGTGAAAACTGGCATTCCAGAAGGTCATCAGACATACCAGGCACGTTTTCACCATCCAATATTCATGGACCCGAGCATTCAGGTTATTATTAACAACCTCCAAGCACTAACTTCCTAAGATGGCTTGGTATCCCTAGTATTATAACCTCATAAATATTTAAATCATAAATATTAAATAGACCTTGGAAATGATATCCATTTTCAAGGGACCTTTTCTTGGAAATTCATACATTCCCATCACTCCCATATATAAACATATGGTCATCAAAAAAATGTCTCACTCTAAAAAAAGGAAATTCCGATCGTTGTGAGAATCAACAACATAATAATAAGATCCAAAACCTTAGAGTGGTTTAGTTCATAGCTTGCATGTATTAACTATATCCCTTGACTATACAGAAGTACTTTTCTAAAATAACAAAAACTAAATAAATAGAAGGTCTGAGAAAAATGTCCTTAATATAAATAAACATATGGTTCAAGCTAAAAGACCATAAACTAATGAAACAAATGGTCTGAGATAAAAGACCTTAAACTAAATCAAAATTTGTTCTGAGAAAAAAGGGCATAAACTAAAGCATCATGTGGTCCAAGCTAAAAGACCTTAATATAAAGAGAAATATGTTCTGAGCTAAAATACCTGAAACTAAAGTGACTGGTTGTATAACCTAAAAGGACATAAACTACAATGAATGTTTTTCTAAGATAAAAGACCATAAAATAAAGTGATAGATAGTATATGATAATATTCATTAAACTAAAGTGATAGATTTTCAAAGATAATATAACATAAACTAAAGGGATATATGGTTTGAGATAAAACACCTTAAACTAAAGCATCAGGTGCTCTGTGGTAAATGACCATAAACTAAAGTGATATATTTTCTAAGCTAAAAGTCCTTAAACTAACCGAAAATATGAATTGATCTAGAATACCCTAAAATAAAGAACATGGAAATTACATTGAGGCCTGCTACATGACGTTATCACACCCGAGATTCATTACAAAGATATGAAAATAACCTATTATACAAAACATATCTCCTACCAAGAAGATCCCTCTTTAAATCAAGTGTTCTGAAGATAGCTTGAACATATCTCCAATACATAACCTCATATGACTATGCTTTCACAATCATTTCATGGTAAAATAAACATCAACTGAAGAAATGGTTTCCAAAACTACTAGGGACTCTGATGAGAATTTTGATTCCTTAGGACCGATTCATTTTCCCCTATAACATCTCCCTTTAGGGGGGGTATTTTATTCCCCCAATATAATAATTAGAAGAATCAAAAACATAAAAAAACTTAAATATGGTAGTTATTTTTCCTTAAAAAGAAAAATTTTAGGAGGATTGTAGAAGACACATAGACTGTATGGGTCTCTATGGGATTCGCGATCATGTGACCAATTCAAGGTCAATAAATGTCTACATGCATGGTGTATAACCCATGAAAGTGTCACAAAGCCCCACTGAAAAAACTTACTTACTCTTGTGAAGCCCCCCTAGACAATCGATGGAGCACCCCCAGGTCGCACGGTTTTTAATTGACATATTTATGAGAATCCGTTTGAAATCCTTCAAAAATATTGAGGGATGAGATTCCAAATTAGATACCCTCAGTGGTCACAAAGATCATGTGATAAATCATCATTGGTAATCATAAAATACTTTCATTATATTATATAAAACTGACAAGTCCTCTAAGGAATTCATCATATAAAATAAATGAGATAAAGGGGAGTACGTGATAGGGGGTTTTGGTCCCTGAGAGACATGTGACACGCACCCCAAGTGATATGTGAGACACTATGAGACACTGTGTGTCCTCCATGTCACCTCACAGAATACCACTATCTTGTCAGCCTCACTGCATGGAAATCCTCAGGAGTGTCCAAACAACTCTGTGGTGCTCTATGGATAGATAGATAGACTTGTCCTCTAAATGATTTCAAACTCTTAAAATGACCCATATTGGTCATTCATGTTATCTTTGAAAAATCGTGTTAAAATAATACGTATTACTCCTGAAAACAAGCATAATTATGAACCCTTATTAGATAAAATAAAGGTGATCAAAAGGTAGGAGGCGAGAGGTATTCACAGTCATTTAAAAGAATGATACACACCCAGGCCACTCGTAACACTGTCTCATGAGACCCCAATACTTGTCAGATGAGGTCTCGTCAATGTCTTCCTACTGGAACTCAAATCTCATGAGGAGCCTTGGACATGTCAATGGGACAACATAGAGGTCCTTCAACATGTCCTCAGGATAAAAAATGACTTCAATAATAGTTAATGAATTATATAGAGTAATCATTGATGGAGGAGACCTAGGATCATTGAAAATCTGGAATCACACCAGATGTAGTCCATTGTAGAGGCTCATGAAACCCTGTAGTGATAGGACTCTTCATGGGATCCAGCCTAGACTCACACCAGATATACAACCCAACCCTGCATGTATTATATGGGGATAGGACTATAAATTACCCTCCCCTACACGATGAAAGTGTTTGACTATAACCGCTACTATGCATTCCAGAAACCTAGACTCTAGAGGATTTGACTGTTGACTTCTACAAACATATTTGAGTGATCACACGACCAACCAACTTTCTATCAGGTAATGTACCAATAGGAAGTAGGAGTAGTCATGTTATAGGCATAATGAACTACTTTTTATCATTCATAGATCACACTATTGAGCTCTAGAGGGTTATGTGATGAACATTATGCAATCCCAATGGGCCAAGCAACACCGATGACAAATTGAAAATGAATAAAAGCAAGGAATACGTGAGTTCATGTATAGGGAATCATGATAAAAGTTGAGGATATAAGAAAAAACACTCTTGTTGGCCAGCATGCACATTGCGTGAATTATCCATAGACACGCGACATCACCAAGTCATGTTTCCTGGATGTTGAGACACTCCTCCAATGTACCATCTAGAATATGAAAAATACATCATACATGATATAATAATTATTTCAATTCTCACAGGGGCATCACTTTGATCTCCCTAACCCTATGGGTCCATCAACCTAGACTCATGACGTTATTTTGAAACATTTATTGACTCATATAATGATTCTTACCCATGTCAGTTGAGTCTTCAAAAAGCATCAGGACATGATAACCAAGCTCTTGTGATGCCCTCTGAGCATTTTAGTTATGACTTGTGATGGCCTCTAGACATGTCTTCTTGGTTTCGTGATGTGTCTCATAGGTTTCATTGGTGTAAGTACCAAGGACGCAAGGACGCAGACAATCTTTGTGGGTTTTTATTATTATAATATCTAGGATATGTATGATGCAACATAATGGATCAATCCCCTCCTTGGTATGTTAATTGATTCCTTACATGGAAGCATATAACAAATAACATGGTTATATGGATTTAGTATATAAGTTGTCACTCGTTACTGAAAAGTGATGGATAACCGCAGATACATATAGATGGATTCACTAAAGAGATCTCTTTATTTTTAATATAAATTAGATTTAATAAATATTAATTTTATTACAGTAACTATTCCCACATAATTATTAGAAAAATATTAAAGAACATATCTTAAATCTATATGAGTATGGAATCCTACCTTTTTATCTGAAAACATTTCATTACATTTTACAAATAGTGGATCTATAAATTCAAGTGTCCCAGAAATCAAAAAACATAATACTTAAAAAAAAATATAAAATTCATCTAATACACTTTTAAGGCTTCATCATAGGTTCATACAATGTAAAAATACTACATCTCATAACCTAGAGACATACATCAAAGGAAATAGAGAGCAGAAGTCCTGGTAATAAAAACTAGTGAAACAGTTTACATGTGAACATGAGCGATATCTATAAGAACATGAAGGATATCACAAAGGAATGATAAATATGAATATAATAGAAATAATAACTTGAATAATAACTGGAAAATGTGTCTACAACATTTATTTTAGACATTCTTTACCATATCACCAAATTCCATCCACAAGGTGTCATAAAATGACCAAGGTTATTCACCATGGTATCGTAATACTTGTCATCTACCCAATGCATTGGGGCGCTATCAGGAAACACCTTTAGTATGTTTTTATTTTAAATTGAGACACATATATCACAATCAAGCATTTTTTAAATAACTAATACAGAATAAAATAAATGTGTTTCATTTCAAAATCGTGACGTTTTAAAAGTACTTAGAAACATGATTGTTATGTCATCTATGAACCATGGAAAAGAAATGAGGGTTTTATGTTTGTCAACTAAATATATATATATATATATATATATCATTTTTATGACTTTATTAGTAATCCTTGAAATTAAATAGGCTTGGGTATTCACATAAATAAAATTATTGAATTTATTGAGAAAATGAGAGATAGATTTTGAGGCAAAATTTTTGCAGCATAACGGAAATATAACATTGTTTTAGAAAACATTAAGAATAGAGGGGATAGGGTTATCCCATAACTAAATGACTCAAAATATAGTATGATGACCTAATAATGTATATATAAAAGTATTTTATGGAAATGTATATGTTAAACCATATAAAATAGAACATGAATGGAAAAATGGTGAAGTTGAGAATTCCCTTAAGAAAATTCGGCAAACTAACAGTGTCACTAAAATTATGAAAACATATTTTTATGAGATCAGAAAGGGAATATAATATTTTGGAAATAAAATGTATAGAAATAAGGATATATAAGAACATACCCCAACATAATGAAATGGAAACTAGATTAAATATCATAAAGGAATTCATGACTAAAAGTGGATGGTGAAAGGTTCCCTTACCTTAAAGAGTATCTTCAACAACATGAATGTTAAGACCTTAGGGAAACTGAGGGCACCTTAGTAGGACTATTTTGGAGGTAAAATTACTAGATATTCATTGAGGCAGAATATGGAAAGAATGGAATGAAGGAAATGGTTGGTATTTATAGAAAAAATAAGGGAATATTTTATTAGTTTCCTTGGGACACCTATTTAGTGGTATTTGAAAAACCATGTGCTTTCCCATGGTATTTTCCCACGGTATTGGCCTATTGGGAAACATAATAACATATCATACTTTAAAAAAGTCAACATAAATTATTACATCATTATTAAAACATTAATGATGTCATTAAACATACAGAAATGCAAACTATATTACTATTCACCAAAAAACAAAAAAATTTATAAAAATCTCATAAATTCAGCCTAACCAAATATTGATGCTCTAAATTAACAGATGAACTCCATTTTATTTTTTTTAATTATGAGATATTTAATTTTTAATTAAAAAAATATTTACATTAAAAAATACTAATTTTTAACTAATGATTTTTGAAATAGTTATTTATTTATGTTATTATATAGCATTACTAGTCAAGATGCCTAAATGATATTCACACATTCTTAAGTGAGATTACTATTCCACTGGTCTCATTACTATTCATAATGGTAATATTACTATTTATAATTTACTAGTCACCAAAAATTATGTTGATCTTATTATAATCTAAATTTCCTTCTGATCATAACTGTAGAAGAAATTTTTTGTAAAATCATTTCACATTATTAATTATTTAAAGTTTAAAAAAGTACTTTGAAATACCTTTTTTCCAATATTCATCAATAATATGGAACATCTTTAAATTTTTCCAATATTTATCTTGACATTTGAAATTCAAAAAAATTTAAATAATAATAACATTTTTATTAACAGGATATGATTACAAAAAGTAACAAAGGTATCATTATATATCCCCTTATAATACCTTTATAAGACCTAAGAGTATGGTGTTATATGGTGATAGAATCATTAGGTGGGTCAGAGAACATTTCCTGAGTGGTGATTTTTATCATCTTGGAATCCTCCAATATATGATTCGATTCAAGATTAAAATGTTGAAGATCATCTTGGGATTGGTCCAGAGTAAAGCCTAGTGATGCTACCTCCTTCCAAAGCTCTGAAAGATGGGTGTCGTATGGCCTAAGCATACTGGATGAGGCAATCGACTTTTCTTTCGGTATTAATTAACCATGATCATTTGTATTTATAAACAATAATCATAACGTTAATAATATAGTTTTCAATGGTCATACTGACCAACGATCATATAACAGTCAAAACTCAATAGTCACATTATAATTATAATCACTTAATTAAAAAAGGATATTGTTTTCATTAGTATAGAATAAAATAACACAAAAATTCAGGAAACAAATATTAATCAAAATTTCGTGTCATTACATTATTCCCCCCTTAAAGAAAATTTATTCCTGAAATTTCAAAGTGTACCCTCAGAATAGAAAATGTGTTTTTACTTCTACCTCATACACTCCTATGGTTCCCATGTGGCTTCTTCACATTTTTTGTTACTCAATAACTCCTTAATAAAGTGGGTAGTTGTTTTGCATAGAACCTTAGTCTCTACTATCCAAGATCTCCTTTGATTGGTCCGTATTGGAAATGTCATGTTCTAGTTGTAACACTTCTAGATTTAGTACATTTTAAGGGTAAGTTATGTAATTCCTCAATAGGGATATGTGGAAGACATCATGAACTTGTGCTATATTTAGAGGAAGTGAAAGGTGAAAGGCCACAACTTCAATGAAATCAAGGATTTCATAGGGGCCAATGTACCTAGGGATGAGATTCCCTTCCTTCCAAAACACCATGACTCTCTTCCATGGTTATATTTGAAGAAAGAATATGTCACCAACATTGTAGTCCATGTACCTTCGAAGATTTCCAGTTATTTCATAGTACCTTTAAACGTTTCTTCTAGATTTAATATTCACTGTTCCTAGGTAGTTTCCATTGGAGTTTTTCATGGAACTCGAAACATCCAACATTTCTTTATCCAAAGAGGACCTGCTTTCCAAAGGAAGGCATTAGTTATGTTTTTAACATTACGATACATAAGAATGTGCATTGGTCAATAGGATGGGATTTCAGTCTCATAACACCCATTTGGGGGAAATTATTGCACACTTTGGGACTTTCTTTGTAAAATTAAATTATTTTTATGAATCCTTATCAATTCAACAAGTATATCATAAGTATCCTGTGAAATTTATAATCAGTTATTAACATGTTTAAAGCATTAAAATCATCAATATGTATTCGAGATTCTTCATTAATGTAAATATCTATATGTATTTGAGTTTTTCCATCAATGGTATCCTTTAGTATACTGATTAAAGACTATTCTAATCATCGTTGTGATGATACTGGTTTTAAGCCACTGACCGAGGCACTCTAGAATTTTTTGTCATCCAGGTAGATGAATGTATGTTTTGATCGTGGGATAATTTCCGTAAAATGGGATACCTACAAATCCTTTTGAAAGGAATCAAACCCCTCGTAGTTCGGTGCCACATAATAGGAAAAATCATTCCTTTTAAGGAAATGTGCTAAGGACCTCTAAGTGGAAGGTGCTTAATTGAAACATAGTGTAGTAATTATGCTTAAGAATCCCAAGGAACTTGGAAGGGATATTGGTTTCTATGTAAGATCATACCCTATTGGGAATATGGACCAAATAGAATAGTGTTGATTTTATTTGTTGGGTTTGAACCTCAAGGAGGATTCCTATGTATCCCAAATTTATGGGAATCTAAGCCCATGTTGTTTGAAAAGTCTCATAGGAGAGTATGGTCCTCTAAAAAAGATGAGTTTGGGATTAATTTTTGATAAGGATACCTTGATTATTTGAGGATTGAATTTGGTGATTATTTCCTAAGGAGGATTCCAAAATTTGGGGAATTAGGGTTGGATTCTTGAGGAGGATATCTGGTGATCTCGGGCTCAAAAATAGCTTCTTACATGTGTTGGTTTGAACAAGAATCATAGTTCTCATAGTTCCTTCCAATGAGTGTTTGGGCACATGTTATAACCATAACATACCTCTAAGCCCACATGAGTCATGCTCAATCATATAAAAAATATGATGTGAAAAATTAAACAAAGGCATTCACACTTCCAAATTTTCGTCCATGATGATGGAAGAGGGTGCGTCGATCATTGAAGAGGGTGAGGTGACAAGTCTACCCTCCATTATATTTACATTGGAAAAAGGTCCAATGTGGAGAGGAAGGGATGAAGGTGAAAGGATTATACCAGAAGGATGATCATTTGAGATTGGTTGGGGATTACTCCTAAGGAGGATTCCCATTTGAGATTGGTTGGGGCTTACTCCAATAGCGATGCCCATTTGAGGTTTAACCTAGAAAAGAAGTCATGTGATGACGTTTGATGAGTTTCCTGAGGATTGTATCAACTGAAGGAAGTCGAGGAAACCATAATGAGAGTGAAAACTCACAATATGTGAAGAGGAACCAAGAAGAATAAGTAAACTCACGAAACTTCATTGAGTGTTATGGATTGTCTCAAATCATGGAATTCGAAAGAAGGATATTGAGCCACATAAAGGGCGCAATGTAAAATTTCCTCAACTAGACCCAAAAAGATTTCAATGTTACTCTCCATTTTTCATGGGGGTCAGTGACCCCGAGAAGGGGTGTGGGGCACAACCCCCACAGTATAGACCAATGGGGTTACGCAGCTGCTTCGCCATGGTGCCTAGCATAGGTGCTCTGCCAAGGGGTGGCGCACAGGTGGTCTGTGCAGATGCGGCATGCAGGTGCGTCGTGCAGCTGTTCTACACAAGTGCTCTATGCAAGTGTTCTACGCAAGTGCTCTGTGAAGGTTCTCTATGATGGTGCTTCACATAGGTGTGTCGTGCAGGTCAGTCTCATAGGTGCTTCAGGCAGGTGCTTCATGAAGGTGCTTCATGAAAGTGCTCCGCAAAGGTGCATCACATAGGTGCTCCCTGAAGGTGCTTCATGGAGGTGCTCAGCATTTCTCCATATGTCCTAGACCCTGATGGGACATTGAACCAATTTTTCCCCTTTAATTCTCTCTTCTATCATTTTTAGGGAGCTATCGGAGAACAATTGGGGGATCTTGGGAAAGATATATACAATGGGAGCATTAGGACGTCTTCCAACTTTTTTCGTCTTCAAAATGGGGAGCCCAAGGGTTCTATTTATAGGCATGGAGGTAACCTGGTCAAAGGGAAGTTGTCCGTGTAGGTCCACTTTCTAGGTCCTCCATATAGTTCCTCCACGTAGGGGTGTAGAAATTATTCTTCCATGTAGGTCCCCCGTGTTGGTCTTCCGCATAGTTCCACTGTGTAGGTCCTCCGTGTAGGTCCCTTTATGAAGTTTTATCCATCTTCCGAGTGCCATAACTTTTGATCCATAAGCCTGTTTGGGCTCCACGACCTGTCAAATAGAAGTTCATGAAGAGATATACTCTTCTTGATACGGTAAATACACCAAGTAGTCATAGATGAATCTTTTAAATTTAATTTAATTTGTATACACCTTTTCGTCACCGATATTGGAAATCCACTACCTACTTATGGATGGGGATATCATTCCACTAATCCATCGGGTATGGAGTAGTATTTTGGCACCTAGAAATCAATCCTGAATCATCATCCTTCATGTTGAAAAACATCTTTACCCTTAACATTTTTTCTGTCTATGCGAGAATCATATATTCACACTACAGAAATGTGCATGGAACACATTTCATGGTTTCTACATCGACATAGCTCTTTTTACAACTCTAAGAAACTTTAATGTGTTGATGGATTCCATGTGTAACCCCTCAGGCTTCTATGGTATGCTTCTCTTTGAATAATGCGATAGCGTGTGTTGTACGCAACATCGAGTTCTAACACACCACAACAAATCAAACTAGTTGTTATGAATAGTAATACCTACGTTTTGAAATTATATATATTTTATTTTTCAAAATGGACTTCATTTTTGGATTCGGAATATCGAAATTAGCCTAGGGTGAATTTTTGGTATTTTTCTGAAAAACATCATTTCTTGATGGATAGTGAAACTACTAAGTGGTAGTTAAAAAAATAAAATTTTCATAAAACTTAATTTTAACGCTTATGTGATTGTAATTTCAAAAATCTGAGAGACACAGTTAATATCAAGGAGTAAAATTTGGTTCATTGAGATGAAAATAATTTTTGGTGAATAGTAACTTTTTACTTTTATTTACCACGGTTAAAAGTAAATAGGGTAATTAAGATAAAAATGTTATTAATATTACCCTAACACATGTCTTAATTATATTGGACAAGTGTAACTCGACCATAAACAACCCTAGGAATAAAATATTATCATTTACGTCCACTTGGATTAGATTTGGACATTTATTATTATGTAATTCAAAGAAGAGTTAAAAGAGTTAAAATAAAATTGTATTTACTAAAACATTTTTAATATAGGGTTATACATAAGATAAATTCAATTTTAAATATTCATTAGAAAGATAAATATATTTAATACATAATTATATTTTATTCATAATTTTTAGATATTAAATAATTTAAATTAATTATAACACAATGATGATGCAGTAATTTCCATAATAGTGAAAAATTAAAATAATTGATATTATAAATACCCAAATAAATATAATTTGATACTTTTTATGATTTAAACTAATTTTCTAGGTTAATATGACATGTTAGGATTTACTTAATTAACTTTTTTCGAAGTAATAATTCTGTTATGATTTTCACAAAAATCAATTATTGAATAGTGTCAAAATTGACATAAAAGAGTTTTTAAAAAACATATTATATTATTAATTGATTTTAAATTCCTAAAAAACAAATTTTCTTCCAAGAGACTTATATCATGATAGGTGTATCATTAAAGGACCACTTGGGGGTCGCTTGGATGTATATAGTATGTTTATTAACTATATAATATAAAAATACAAAGTGACATGGTAAATGTAAAACTAATTAACTAAGAGTTAAAATTAAAATATAAGGTTAATATAATGACCCAAACCTGTCTAAATTTTATTGGTTGAGTGGTTTTCAACTCATCCTTACCTTAACTTTTAAATAATACACTTTGGAGACATTAGAAACCGAATATGAATTTATTATAAAATAATATTTCTAGCTTTTCCAAAGGTGCCACTCACCCCTCTTATAAAAGGGCACTCACCCTTCTCATTAATTCACACCTTAAAAACCTTTTGGTTCAGCCAAAACCTGCCCAAATACTCTCTACACTTCCCTCACTACAACCTAGATGCCTTATTTTGATTAGAAAGCCAACCTAAGGAGCCCTTTTGATCAAATCAAAAGGAAGAACCCAAAGAAGAGGTAATGTTTTCACCACCTTTTTTCAAATTAATTTCTTCTTAAACTTCTTCATTCATTGTTATTCCAATTATAAAATAATGAATCCAGTATCTCCTATATACTTTAATATTATTATAAATATGGTACAACCATATTCAGTATTATATCCATCCATTGAATGACATGTCACCATACGTGCGTACGTACAACTTACCGTCTCCACGTCGTGGTGTAATTGTTATTATTGAATATATTATTATTTGGATGGGTATAATAATGATATATAATTCATTTAAATAATAAATATAACATGATAATGATTTTTTATAAATGATATACCATCCAATTATATATTATTGTCACTCGTGCGTACGTACGGACTACCGTCTCCACGAACGCGATGAGATTCATTATCCATCGTATCCATTCAAGTATAGTTTTCATTTGATGATTTAAAGATAATGTTTAAGGACTTGATATCATTCTGGATATGAATAAGATACCACATATCCATGATAAACATGGCTTACGTAACAAAACATATAAAATAAAATGCGTAAGTTAAAACCCGGAAAAACGATAATACTAAGATATTATTAACAAATCAATGTTAAAAGATCATATATGATATCATATTAATGTATATAATTCTTGTATAATTTAATAACAATTATTTCACCATTATACAGGAGGTTAAACTACCCCCAACCAAGGAAATGTACAAGGTAAGGATTTAATTTGCAATCTCTTCATTATCTCGAGGTTGTTTATACGTAATAATCTATTGGGACTTCTTTATCATCCACATCCATGTTTCTTAAAAAATGTATTTCAAATTTTTTTAATATTTACTAGAATATGGTTTAAAGTCATTTATACCATTGTTTGACTTTTTATAAGGGTTTTATAGAGGATTCTTTCCATTATTTTCCAAACAATGAGCTTTTTATCCTTTTCGACAGAATTAAGTTAAGAATGTTTTTTTAACATATACGGAGGGTGCAGATATCTTCCGCCGTTATAAAATCATCGAAGCTTACCTTACCAGCTTAGAAGAATATTTTCAAAGAAATTGTTTTATTTTATATGACTCTTAAATGATTTCAAAATAAAAAGAGATATTTCTCTAAAAAGAATTTTGATTTCATCTATGTCAACATCCTTTGATGGATTTTAAGCTTATTAGAAGCTGATTTATTATGAAAATAACTTTCATATTGTATTGAAGGTTTTTTTATGTGTTTCACTATGGATATGTTATTTTTATACCCTTTATGGTTTATAGTGAAAGTATTGACATTTTGTATGCTAGTTTTAATACGAATGTTTATGATATGTTTAAACCTTTTCATATGGGAATGCATTGGACATAATATGTGACGGGTGGAGCCCTCTATAGCTCCTCGATACATCGGTAGGTCTCATGAGAAAAACTAGTGTCTTGGCACAAGGCCTTGGAAAAATCTTATTTGTAGTCTTGGAAAGAGGCCTTGGATATGTGGTTGTGATAGTCTGGAATTATTCATTCCATCATTATGAAAGTGGTTAATGATATTGCATGTGATTATTCGATTAGTATAATATACATGTGAATAATTAAATGGAATTATTTCATTTTATTATTTCCATAATATGTTTATGTTCAAGTTTAGAAGGCTTTTGTTTTAGTTATACATTGCCTTAAATGATTATTCTTATTTATGAATGTTTCTGCTATATTGTTATCCTTACTGGGCATTTGAGCTCACCCCTTTTCTATGTTTTATTTTTCCTAGAATGTGAAGAAGTAAATTATGAATGACCTGCAAGGATAGTATGAGGGGATAAGAGTGTGGAATGTTGACACTATTTTGTTGTAGTTTTCTTTTTTATGATGTAATGTAAAACACTATGAATATATCTAGTGTTTCCTTGGCTAGTAAACTAATCGGTCATTCGAGACTTGATCTTTCTTGTGATCATGCCAATGTTATGTAATAATGCACCGACTCTGGGTAACTGGGGTTAGGGCGTTATAGTTGGTATCAGAGAAAGTTTAGTACAAACCATGGAAGCTAGATTTAGATAAACTCTGATTAGAGCACAAAGATTTAAGATGGACTTTGAGGATTAGTATAGAATAACATCCTAGAATTTAGGTATTGTAGAGATTTTGTGAGTTTTCTGAGCAATACATCCATGTCTGGATACGAACAGGTAGAGGCGGTGCTGGCACAGATGTAGCTAGGGGTAAAACCTGAAAACACCGCATTGAGCTAGACCCGAACGGGAACTGGTGCAGGACAACGGGCCTTGCTGCACTATGTGTTACGACACTCCCGGGGGATATGCTTAGGATAACTCTCATTTTATTTTCAAATCTTTATGAAAGGTTTATGAGTATATACATCCTCAAAGAAATTTTTTTATGATTAGGGATTATATCCATAAATAGTTCAATTTATGTTAAGTGTTTTATAAATATGGAATTATGTTTTTTGATTTATAAACTGATCTAGTTTATCCCATTGTTTAGAAATGGTGCCAAGTGGAAGAAATGGAAACTGTATCAATGCACGCACTCCATGTAGAGATTTACATCCTACTCAAGATAATTATAGTGGAGCTGGTGATGCAACTGGTGCCGATCAACTAATAACCATACTGGGACAACTCACTCAGGATATGAATAATAACCTTACCCGTATGGAGCACCCTGATCCACAGCATGGAGGATCAATGTTAGATCGCTTCATGAGGCAAAAACCACAAACATTAAATGTGATTACAAATCCCTTAGTAGCTGAGCAATGGATAAATTCCCTAGAGAAAATATTTCAGGCTTTGGGGAGTAGTGAAAGGGAAAAAGTTATCATGGAAGTTTACCGCCTCACAAGAGATGCTTATCAATGGTGGTAATTGATTCAAAACACGAAGGAAGATGATGAAGTATCAAATATTGAATGGGGGGAGTTCAAAGATCTGTTTTTAGAAAAATACATTCCTCGCGACCATCGATCAGATATGGAAAGGCAATTTCTGAGTCTAAGACAAAATGAGGATGAGAATGTCACAAAGTATGAGGCTAACATTACAAGGTTAGAAAGGTATGCTGGAGATTATATACGTAACCCAAGAAGTAATATTGATTGTTTCTTTGATGGGTTAAAACCATTTCTCCGTCGAGCATTACTCTCACAATCTTTCTCGTCATACGAAGACATTGTCTCATGTGCTATCAAGACCGAAAAGGAATTCTCTAAGTCTTATAACTTTAAAGAAAAGCAAGAGAAGAAGAGATCTGCTGATCAATCTGGGAATGGAAATAAGGGGAAGAATGGATTGGTAGAATATCCATCCTATGGTAAATGTGGGAAGAAACACCCCCGTACTTGCTTGAAGGGAATGAGTGTCTGTTACAAGTGTGGTGAAAAAGGCCACCAAGATCGTGATTGAAAAGGGAAGAAGGAAGCTACCAATGTTCAGTGATACAATTGTAGGGAGATGGTACATTATGAAAATGAATGTTCTAAGAATCAGGGGAACTTACCTCAGAAAATGCAAAGGGATCAAGGCCATGCTTATGCTATCACTACTGCTGAGGTAGAAGCTCCGAATGAC
Source organism: Viscum album (assembly GCA_963277665.1). Classification (NCBI taxonomy): domain Eukaryota; kingdom Viridiplantae; phylum Streptophyta; class Magnoliopsida; order Santalales; family Viscaceae; genus Viscum; species Viscum album. The sequence continues at coordinate 1,720,635,155 of OY728126.1, read as the reverse complement.
GTGGTGGCAGGTAATTTAATGGTTTCCTCATGTTTAGAAAATTCATTACTTGATTCTGGATCATCGCATTGTTTCATATCTTCCCAGTTTTCTAAGAAAATTAGATATTTCCAATTTGATTGAATAAGGGAGTTGTCAGTTAAGGCTCTTAAGGGAAGTATCATTGCAACAAAGTTTAATGAATCAGTCCCCATTAGAGCACATAAATGTTCTTTATCTGCTGATCTCATCGTCATGTCTATGATTGAGTTTGATATAATCCTCGGTATGGACTAGCTTTTGGACTATGATGTGAAGATTTATTCTAAGAAGAAAGAGGTTACGATTCTTGATGATGATGATAAGGAACACCTTCTCTTTAGAGAAGAATCGTCACACCTAATTCTTATCTAGATCCACCCCCTGTAGCTCTACTAAATTCAATTATTAGGGAGGAAGATAATGAAATGACTATGGGTGAGGAAAGGAATGTTCAAATAGAGGATGTACCTGTTGTGAAAGAATATGTAGATGTGTTTCCAGACAATTTACCTGTACATCCTCCAGAATGAGAAGTTGAGTTTTCCATAGATTTAATTTCTGGATCAAGGCCAATATCAAAGACCCCTTATAGAATGGCTACTATAGAATTAGTTGAACTGAAGAAACAACTAAAGGAAATGAGTTATAAGGGATTTATTCTCCATAGTGTTTCTCCATGGGGATCCCCTATTCTATTTTTTAAAAAGAAAGATGGATCTATGAGGTTATGTATCGACTACATGGAGATCAATGCTATAAAAATAAAGAACAAGTATCCCCTACCTCGCATTGATGATTTATTTGACCATCTGCATGGAGCTCAATACTTTTCAAATATTTACCTTCGATCTGGATACCATCAGTTGTGTGTAAAGAAGGAAGACATTCCAAAGATAGCATTTCGAACCATGGACGAGCATTACAAGTTTACAGTAATGCATTTTGGATTGACTAATGAACCCTCTGTATTCAAGGATCTGAGGAATTGTTTTTTCAAGGAATATCTCGATGAATTTGTGGTGGTATTTATTTATGATATCTTGGTATACTCCAAAATCTACGAAGATCATGAAAATAATTTGCGCATTATCCTGAAGACTCTGATAAGAGATGAATTATATGGGAAGTTTAGTAAGTGTGAATTCTGGCTTCAAGAGATTTCTTTCTTGTCCATATTGTCACTAAAGATGGATTCTCTGTTGATCCTTCTATGACCAAGGCAATCCAAGAATGTCCAGCACCGATGAGTATAACTGAGGTACATAGTTATATTGGTTTAGCAGGTTATTATCGACGTTTCGTCTAGAATTTTGCCCGGTTGGGTAACCCATAAATAATTCTCACATGTAAAGGGGTTACATTTGTTTGGAAAAAAGAGTGTGAATAATGTTTCGAAGAACTGAAGAGAAGATTAGTCAATGCTCCTATATTGACTCTACCATTGGGTAATGATGGGTTCGTTATTTATAGTGATGCATCGAAGAAAGTACTTGGTTGTGTCCTTATGTAGAATGATAGGGTTATTTCCTATGCATCACGACAGTTAAAAATTCATGAGAAAAACTATCCAACTCATGATCTCGAGTTAGTATCTTTGATCTTTTCTTTGATGATATGGAGGCACTACCTCTATGGTGAAAAATGTGAGATTTAAACTGATCACAAGAGTTTGAAGTATATTTTCTCACGAAAAGAAGTCAACATGATGCAAAAGAGATAGCATGAATTACTCAAGGATTATGATTGTACGATACACTACCACCCGGGGAAAGAAAACAAGGAGGCATATGCTTTGAGTAGAAAAGACCATGGAGTTTTGAACAATATGAGAATTGAGAGGGACCCAATTTTCATGGATCTAGTGAAGATAGACATGGGAATATCCTTGGACGGTGAAACATAAATTCTTTTTCAAATGGTTGCCAAACCATCTTTACTAGAAAAAATTAAGAGTTCTTGGACCGATGAAGAAGAATTTCAAAAGAATATTAAAGCTCTGAATGATGGGAGATTGAGAGACTTTGTGTATGAAGATGGAATTTTGAAATTTGGGAAGAGGCTTTGTGTTCCCGATACACCTGATATAAAAAGGCAATTGCTGGATGATGCTCATAGTTCCAATTTCTCTATACACCATGGGAGAACCAAAATGTATAGAGATTTGAAGGAACAATTATTGTGGGACAACATGAAAAGGGAGATTTCTGATTTTTTGTCAAGATGTATTGTTTGTCAATAAGTGAAACATGGAAGGCAACAACCTGGAGGAGTCATGCAACCTCTTCCCATACTATAGTGGAAATGGGACAATATTACGATGAACATTGTCATGGGGCTACCATAGACTCTTAGAAAGAAACGATGCAATATGGGTTATTGTTGATCGTCTTACCAAGTTAGCACATTTTCTTCCTATAAGAGAAGATCTACCACTGGAACGTCTAGAAAGACTATATATTAATGAAGTTGTGAGACTTCATGGATTACCCCTATCGATTGTTTCTGATCATGATCCCCGTTTTACATCAAGATTCTGGAAGAGTCTTCAGAAATCCCTGGATACTGAACTTCATTTGAGCAATGCCTACCACCCTCAGACAGAAGGACAATCAGAATGGACTATTCAAACATTAAAAGACATGTTGAGATCTTTCTCACTTGACTTTCAGGGTATGTGGGATCAATATTTACCTTTGGTTGAATTTTACTATAACAATAGCTTCCATTCAAGTATTCATATGGCACCATATGAAGCATTATACGGAAAGAGATGTCGCACACCAACCTGTTGGGATGACTTTGCTGAAAGAAAACTTGTAGGTCCAGAACTGGTGGAGGAAACGATGGAAAAGGTGAAGGTAATCCAAATCATATCAAAGCAACTCAAAGTAGGCAGAAGAGCTATGTCGATAATCGAAGGAAGGATTTGGAATTTCAAGTCGGTGATCATGTTTCCCTGAAGGTATCTCCATGGAAGGGAGTCATACGTTTTGGTAACAAAGGTAAATTGAGTCCCAGGTACAACAGATCTTTCGAAATTCTAGAACGAATTGGGGTTATAGCTTACCGATTGGAAATTCTGCCAAGTCTCTCCAAAGTTCACGATATGTTCCACATATCTCTGTTGAGGAAATACATGCCTGAACCAAAGAATGTACTCACCTATGAGGAATTAGAATTGGAACCTGATCTGTCCTATTGCGAAGATCCATTCAGGATTCTTGATATGAGAGAACAAGTACTGAGAAACCGGACGACGCGTCTGCTAAAAGTTTTGTGGAGAAACCATAAGATTGAAGAGGTAATGTGGGAACCCGAGGAAATTATGATGAATAACCACCCGAGTATTTTAATGCGGTAGTATTCTAGAAATTTCGAGGACGAAATTATTTAAAGGAGGGTAGAATGTAACACCCCAATATTCTACGGTACACTTCTCTTTGAATAATGTGATAGCGTGTGTTGTACGCAACATCGAGTTCTGACACACCACAACAAATCAAACTAGCCGTGATGAATAGTAATACCTACTTTTTGAAATTTTATAAATTTTAATTTTCAAAAAGGAATTCATTTTTGGATTCAGAATATCGAAATTAGACTAGGGTTAATTCTTAGTATTTTTCCGAAAAACTTAATTTTTTTGATGAATAGTAAAACTACGAAGTGGTAGTTAAAAAAATGAATTTTTCATAAAACTTAATTTTATCGCTTCTGTGATTGGAATTTCAAAAATTTGAGAGACACGGTTAATATCATGGAGTAAAATGTGGTTCATTGAGATGAAAATAATTTTTCTTGAATAGTAACTTTTTACTTATATTTACCACGGTTAAAAGTAAATAGGGTAATTAAGGGTAAAAATGATATTAATATTACCCTAACACAAGTCCTAATTCTATTGGACAAATTTACATCGACCAAAAATAACCTTATGAATAAAATATTATCATTTAGGTCCACTTGGATTAGATTAAGACATTTATTATTATTTAATTCAAAGAAGAGTTAAATGAGTTAAAATCAATGTTTATTTACTAAAATATTTTTAATATAGGGTTATACATTAGATAAATTCAATTGTAAATATTCATTAGAAAGATAAAAATATTTACTACATAATTATATTTTATTTATAATTTTTAGAAATTAAATAATTTAATTTATTTATGACACAATGATGATACAATAATTGCATAATAGTGAAAAATTAAAATAATTGATATTATAAATACCCAAATAAATATAATTTGAGACTTTTTATGAAATAAACTAAATTTTTAGGTTAATATGACATGTTAGTATTGAATTAATTTACTTTTTTTGAAGTAATCATTCTGTTATGATTTTCACAAAAATCAATTATTGAATAGTGTCAAAATTGACATAAAAGCGTTTTTAAAACAAATATTATATTATTAATTGATATTATATTCCTAAAAATCTAAAGTTAGGCCAATATACCTATATCATGATAGGTGTATCATTAATGGACCACATGGGGGACTCTTGGATGTATATATTATGTTTATTAACTATATAATATAAAAATACAAAGTCACATGGTAAATGTGAAACTAATTGACTAAGAGTTAAAACTAAAAGATATGGTTAATATAATGACACAAACCTATCTAAATTCTATTGGTTGAGTTATTTTCGACACATAACCACATTAAACTTTAAATAATACTCTTTATAGCCATTATAAACCGAATATTAATTTATTAGAAAATAATATTTCTAGCTTTCCAAAGGTGCCCCTCACCCCTCTTATAAAAGGTCACTCCCCCTTCTCATTAATTCACATCTTCAAAGCCTTTTGGTTCGGCCAACCCCTGCCCAAATACTCTATCAACTTACCTCACTACAACCTAGATGCCTTAGTTTGATCAGAAAGCCAACCTAAGGATCCATTTTGATCAAATCAAATGGAAGAACCCAAAAAAGAGGTAATGTTTTCACCACCCTTTTTCAAATTCATTTCTTCTTCAACTTCTTGTTTATTTGTTATTACCATTATAAAATAATGAATCCCTTATCTCCTATATAATTTAATATTATTATAAATAGGGTACAACCATATTCAATATTCTATCTATCCTTTGAATGACATGTCACCATACGTGCGTACGTACGGCTAACCGTCTCCACATCGTGGTGTAATTGTTATTATTCAATAAATTATTATTTTTATGGGTATAATAATGATTTATAATTCAGGTAAATAATAAATATAACATGATTATGATTCTGTATATATGATATACTATCCAATTATATATTATTGTCGCTCGTGCATACGTACGGACTACCGTCTCCACAAACGCGATGAGATTCATTCTCCATCATATCCATTCAAGTATAATTATTAGTTGATGATTTAAAAATAATGTTTAAGGACTTGATATAATTTTGTATATGAATAATATTCAACCTATCCATGAAAAACATGGCTTACATATCAAAACATATAAAAGAAAACGAGTAAGTTAACACCCGAAACAACGATAATACTAAGTTATTATTAACAAATCATTGTTAAAAGATCATATATGATATCATATTAATGTATATAATTATTTTATAAATTAATAACAATTATTTCACCATTATACATGAGGGTAACCTACCCCAACCAAGGAAAAGTACAAGGTAAGTGTTTATTTCAAAATCTCTTCATTATCATAGGTTGTTTATACGTAATAATATACTAGGACTTCTTTATCATCTACATCCATGTTTCTTAAAAAATGTATTTCAAACATTTTTAAAATTTACTAGAATATGGGTTAATTTTATTTATACCCTTTTTTGACTTTTTATGAGAGGTTTAAAAAGGAATCTTTTCGTCGTTTTCCAAACAAGGTTCTTTTTAACCTTTTCGACAGAATTAATGTAAGAATGTTTTTTTTAACTTATACAGCGGGTGCAGCTATCTTCTGCCATTATAAAATCATCGAATCATCCCTTACAAGCTTATAAGAATATTTTCAAAGAAAATGTTTTATTTTATATGACTCTTTAATGATTTCAAAATAAAAAGTTATATTAATCTAAAAAGAGTTTTGATTTCATCTATTTCAACATCCTTTGATGGATTTTAAGCTTATTTGAAGCTGATTTATTATGAAACAAAACTTCCATATTGTATTGAAGGTTTACTGATATGTTTGACTATAGATATGTCATTTTTATACCCTTTATGGTTTATGGTGAAAGTATTGACATTTCGTATACTAGTTTTAATACGAATGTTTATGTTATGTTTAAACCTTTTCATATGGGATTGCATTAGACTTAATATGTGATAGGTGGAGCCCGCTATAACTCCTCGATGCATTGGTAGGTCTCATGAGACAAACTAGTGTCTTGGCATAAGGCCTTGGAAAAATTTTATTTGTAGTCTTGGCACGAGGCCTTGGCTATGTGGTTATGATAGTCTGGCATTATGCATTCCATCATTATGAAAGTGGTTACTGATATTGCATGTGATTATTCGATTAGTAGAATATCCATGTGAATAAGTAAATGGCATTATTTCATTTTATTTTTTCTATAATATGTTTAAGTTCAAGTTTAAAACACTTTTTTTAGTTATACATTGCCTTAAATATTTATCCTTATTTATGAAAGATTCCACTATATTGTTATCCTTACTGGGAATTTCAGCTCACCCCTTTTCTATTTTTTATTTTTCCCAGGATGTAAAGAAGTATATTATGAATGACCTGTAAGGATAGTATGAGGGGATAAGAGTGTGGAATATGGACACTATGTTGTTGTATTTTTTATTTTTATGATGTAATGTAAAACATTATAATATATCTAGTGTTTCCAAGGCTACTAAACTAATCGGCCTTTCGAGACTTGATCTTTCTTGTGATCATGCCAATGTTATGTAATAATGCACCGACTCTGGGTAACTAGGGTTGGGGCGTTACACCATGAACCTTTTCTGTTATCTCATACACAAGATTAGGCCCAAGAATCTTTCTCTCACTAGCTTCATTCGAAAATGTATGATTTATACATTGTTTACCATATAGATCCTCATAAGTTTCCAATTTAATGCTCTAATAGAAACTATTATTGTAAGAAAACTCAATTAATTGAATATGTTGATCCCATCCACCATTAAATTCCATTGAGCTTGTTCCTAACATGACCTCGAGTGTTTGAATAGTTCTTTCAGATTGGCCATCAGTTTGGGGGTGATAGGACATAATGAAATTTAATGCGGTACATAGAGCACGTTGAATACTTCTCCATAATTTTGATGTGAACCTTGGATCCTGATCAGAAATGATAGAATGTGAAACCCCCTGAAGCGTTACCACTACCTTCACATAAATCCTGGAATGTTGATCAAGATAGAAATATTCCTGAATAAAGATAAAATGGGAAATCTTGGTGAGATAGTACACCATAACTCATATCAAATTATTTCATTTGGAAGATTTCATGAGACCATTGAAAAAGTCCATAGTTATATTATCCCACTTCCATGTTGGTATGTGTAGTGGTTGTAACACCCCTTTAGGAAATGTTTTATCTACTTTCACTTCCTGGCATACTAGGCAAATTGTTGTGTAGTCATCAATACTTCTTTCCATATTCTCCCACTAAAAATTATCATAATGTTCCTTATAAATTTTTTTGCTTCCTAGATATATAGTGAAAGTATAACTATGAGATACATCCATCAACTCATTTATTTCTAGAACAGATGGATGATATAGTATTTTATGGAACTTTTGTACACCTTCTTGATCAATGTTGATCTTAGGAAACTTCCCATATTTCACAGTCTCAAATTTATTCTATAACAAAGGATGTTCTTTTTAAACTGTCTTGATCTTCTATAGTAATGACAGTTGAGAAATTTTTTTGGATAAATTTGATGATGTCCCTTCCCTTATAATTCCTATGCCCATTTTCAATAGGTCCTGGATCAATGTATCTCTTTGAATCCTCATAATGGATAGAACAACTTTTTCATTCCTACTTAATGCGTAAATGACATTGTTTTTTCTTTTGGGATTATAATGAATTGAACAATAAAAGTATTTATGTAGATCCATCCATCTCTTATGTCTCATGTTCAACTCATTTTGTGTGAACATTTTCATCAAAATTTGATTTTCTGTATATATATCACATTTCCCCCCATAAAGATCATACATCCATATCTTCATTGAAAAATCAACCGAAAACATCTCAAGATAATGTGCATGACTATTTTTCTGATTAGTCATCAACTGTTGAGATGCATATGAAATGAATTCTTCATTTTTCATGAGGACGCTTCCAAGACCTTTCATATATTCATCACTAAAAATAACGAAGCCTTCTCCACTTAAGGGGAGATTCAACAAAGGTAAAGTAACCAATATTTCATCACAATCCTTTTTAAATATAAAATTGACCACTTTTTGAGTTAACTTGGTTAATGGATTAGAAAGTCTTGAATAGATTTTAAAAAACCTCCAATAATATCCTGTTAATCCAACGAAACTACGAATCTCAGTTATTATTGTAGGATGAGGAAACTCCTCTACATCCGTTTTCTTTGAAAGGACAACTGTGATTCCTCCATTCATAAAAATGTTCCCAAAGAAAGAATCATTTTGTTACAAAAATTCACATTTTCTAACTATTCCAAAAATCCACTCCTTCTGTAGAGTTTGTAAAATAACCCTTAGATGATTCTCTTGCTCCTTGAAACTTTTGGAATATATCAGAATATCATCAATGAAAACTACAAAAATGTTATCAAGTATTCCTTAAATACTCTATTCATCAAATACATAAAAATATTAGGAGCATTAGTCAAGAAAAAGTGCATAACAACAAAATAATAATGCCCAAGGAGACACACTCGGTCGGATAAACCCCTTCTCCAAAATAACATTGTGTTGCTTCTTTAATTACTCCAGCTCCACATTTTACACAATATATGGGGTCTTGGATAACATATGAGGTCTAGGTATGAGTTCAATAGATAACATTACCTGTCTTTCTGGGGGAGGTTTGGGTAACTTCTCAGGAAATATGTCAATGTATTCCTGGACGATGGGGACATTAACTATCATTATACTATCATTTACTTATTTATATTCACTGATAAACACCATAAAAAGGATATAGGTGGTTCTTCAAGACAATGATAAGGTTGATATATCTCTCCTTGCAAGATAACAATAGGTTTCCCATTCAATACTACTGATATTTTCTTTCTTAGGTATTTTATCTTATCATTATTCTTTGAGAGCCAGTACATCCCAAGTTTAATGTAGAATTATAGATTTGGAATGAATTATAGATTTGGAATTAGTTTGGTCTCACTAATGTAGAGACTATATTTTATAAACACTAATGATGCATGGATAATTTTACTAGGTGTCTTGACTGATAACTATAATTTTAGAAATTTTGGGAATGATTCTAAATTCCTTGAATACATTGAGGAAATAAAGGAATGTGTAGAACTAGAATAAAAAAAAGTACTTTCTAGATTTGATAGATCAATAAGGGTACCTTCCACCACATCATTTGGATCTTCAAAATTAGATATCATGATAGAAAAAGCAATACCTCTCTCACTTGGCCTTTGCTAAGGTCGATGGTGATTCCCCTCCACTACCCTCAGATTTATACAATTTTTGGAAAAGTTCCCAAGTTATCCACACATACAAAATTGGTCTTTATGAAGGGCATATACCATCATTCCCTTGCCTTTAGTATTTGTATGTTGATGTTTTACATCATTACAACTATTCTGCATGATGTGGTCATCTCTTCCACACTTGTAGCACTTCCCACTCTCAAGCTGGAAATTCCCCGAATGCTTCTTCCCACATTTATTATACAAGGGATGTTGAACATTCATGCCTCCTATTCGATTATCAAAGCTCATCCCTATTATTGGATCAATTTATCTCTTCTTGTCATTGGATTTATGAGACCACTACATCTCACTGAACTCCAGTTTGACTTTCATTAAACTCCGCACAATCTCCTCATAGCTATCATTGTCTTGGTTGGAATTATTCTTATGCATATGAGGTCTTAGTCCACCAATGTATGTATTAACCTTCCCATTAAAATCCATAAAAAATCATGAGGTGTAATGAAAATGTCTTTTGATGTTTATCTCGTAGATTGCAACAAACTAATTTTTCATCTTCTTCATCTTGAGAAACCCCTTATCCATTTTTGTTCTTAAGGAATGAGGGAAATACTTATTGAAGAAGATCCCTATAATCTATTTCCTATATATAGATTAATCCTCTACACTTTGTCTCAAGTTTTTAATTAGTTTCCACCACTGATCTCCTTATCCCTCTAAGAGTTAAATAACTAGGGTGACCTTCTCTTATTAAAAATAGTGTAGAATAGAAATCATCTTCTCAATATACCTGATCAACAGTTCAGCAATGAATGGATCAGTAGATCCACTAAATTTTGGTGGTCATTGATGAATAAATGACTCAACATAATGTTGTTTATTTCACTATGAGATATGTTTCTCTACTTGATTCAAGTTATTTCCCATAACGTGAGTCAGTTGGTTCATCATTCTCGTGAATTATTCCATTCCAGCTTCCATCGGAGGGCTGTCAGCACATGGTTCATTGCTGCCCCCATTTTCCAAGATCCTCTTATTGCCTGCCACTTTCTAAAAAAGCATTTTTTAAAAGATTATTTCTTTTATTATACATTTAAGGATAAATTATTTTTATGTCTTAAGAGTTTATTCTTAAACATGTTATTTTTTTTAATAACAATTACATTTCTCTAAAAATCATTCATAATGATTCATAAAAAGCTTATGGTTAACCAAATATATACCCCAATAGTGTCAAACCAATATTGTAGCAAAGCCCATTGTTGTGTACTAGGATAACCCGACTCAAGACCAAAACTACTTTTCAGTGTTTTTACTCCAAGGTACATCTTGTCTAGAGCTACATCTACTTGTTCATATCTAGACATAGATTTATTTGATCGAAAACTACATACTTAATATTTCACAAAAATACTAGGAACTTTTCGTATATTTTATCATTTTTATAGGTTTCTTACTATTGCTTTCATTGAATAATTTTGAACAATAACTAAACTAGACTTTGATACCAGCAATTTCATCCCACCTTTTTATTTCATAAATTTTCATTGCATTTTACAAACATAGGATCTTTAATGTCTAGTTTCTTGGGAATCAGCAAACATAATAAATGAAAAAATAAAACATTATTATAATTCACCAGTATGGTTTCATCATAGGATCATCATTTGTAAAATTACTGTATCTCATAAACTGGATACATATATCAAAGGAAAGGGTGAATAGAAGGCCTATTAAGGAAACCAATTGAAACAGTTTACATGTGAACTTGAGAGATATCAAGAAGATAATGAGGGATGTTGTGAAGGAATGATAAAGAGGAATATCATTGAAATAATAACATTAATAGTAACTTGAAAATGTGGCCACAAAATTTATTTTATAAATTCTTGAAAATATCACTAAGTTCTATCTATAAGGTGTCATAAAATTACCATGGTTATTCACCAAGGTACCATAAAACATGTCATCTATAGATATTAATTTCATTACCCAATGAATTGGAGAACATTAAGGACACACCATTATAAAGTATTTATTTTCATGTGATCGACATAGACTATAAACAAAATTTTAATATATAACCCACACATAATAAAATAAATTAATATCATTTTAATATCGTGACATTTTAAAAGTTCTTAAGAACATGATTGTTATGTCATTTATAACACATGGATAAGGAATGATGGTTTTATGTATGTAAAATCCAGAAAAAAAATATATCATTTTATGGATTTATGAATACACCTTGAAATGGAATAAGTATTAGTATTCACATAAATAAAAATAAAGATAATATCTTGACAAAAAGAAAGGGATATTTTGAGGCGAAGTTTCTGCGGCATAACGACTATATAACATGGTTTTAGAAAAAATTATGAAGAGAGGGGACAAGGGTATCCCATATATAAATGAATCAAAATATAGTATTTGGATTGAATAATTTCGAAATAAGAACATGTAATGTAAAAAATTGAAGTTATACAACATAAAAGATGACTTGAATGGAAAATAAGAGAAGTTGAGAGATCCCTTACGAAAAATTGGCAGCCTAAAAACATTGCTTAAAATTCAAAAAAAAATTTGGATGAGATAGGAAAGGTTCTCTAACTATTTGGACATATAATGTATAGAAATAAGAATATATAATAACATTACCCAACATAATAAAATGAAAACTAGAAGACATATCATAAAAGAAGCCATGACTAAAAGAGGATGGTGAAAGGTTCCCATTCCTTGATGAGTATCTTCAAAAACATGATGTTAGGGAACATGGGGGATTGAGGGAACCTAGGGAGGAAACCATCAGTGGTAAAAGACCATATCAGAGTTGAGGTGGAATTTTAAATGGAAGGAATTAAGGAATCGGTTGACATTTAGAGCAAAAGTGGGGGAATATTTTATTAATTTCCAAGGGACACCTCATTTATGGTATTTGAAAGACCATGGGCTTGACCATGGTATTTTCCCATGGTATTGGCCTCATGGGACACCTTATTACATATATTATTGGAAATCAGTTGACCATTATATTAAATCATTATTACATCCTTAATGGTTTCATAAAACACACTAAAAATCAAAACTGTATTTTTTCTATTTATTGAAAAACCAAACATTTTATAAATATCTCATAAATTCTCCCAAACCAAATATCAATGATCTAAATTCAAAAATTAACTTCATTTTATGATAATAATTTTCTAATTATGAGATACATAATTTTTATGTAAAAACAATACTTTCTTTAAAAAATATTAATAATTAACTAATAATTTCTGAAATAGTTATTTACTTATGCTATTATATCAAATTACTAATTAATATGCCTAAATAATCTTTATAATTTCTTTAATGAGGTTTCTATTACACTAGTCAGATTATTATTAATAAGGGTAATATTAATATTTATAATTTAATATTCTCTAGAAAATAAGTTGATTTTATTAGAATCTAAATTTCTTTCTGATCCTAACTACAGAAGATCATTTTTTGATAATCATTTTACATTATTAATTATTTAAAGTATAAAAAACATTTTAAAATATCATTTTTCCAATATTTATCGATAATATGGAACTTCTATAAATATATCTCATATTTATCATGACATTTGAAATTAACTAATTTACTGTAATAAAGAAATTATATTTATACAAAATAATTACACAAAGTATGTAAGGGATAATTACATAGCTTCTTATGACACTTTCATAGGATATAAGAGTAAGTTGTTCTATAGTGATATAATCTTTGGGAGGCTCAGACATCATTACTTGAGTGGTGATTTCAATCATCTTGAACTTCTCCTGTAAGCGATTCTATTCAAGAATAATGTATTTAAGCTTGAATTGGGCATGGTAAAATGAAAAGAACAGTAATGATACCTCTTTCCCATGCCCTGAAAGATGGGCTTTGTACGACCCGACTCTAATGGATGAGACCATTGAATCTTCTTTATGTGTTCATTAACCATGATCATTTGTATTTATAAATAATAATCATATTTTTAAGAGTATATTTTTTAATGGTCATATTGACCAACATTCATATAATAGTTGAAACCCAACAGTCTCATTTTAATTATACACACAACATTAATAAGGGATATAGTTTTTTGAGTAAAATTAAAATAACACACAAATTCAGGAATTATATATTATTCAAAATATTGGCTCCTTGCAATGAGATTCCCAGATTAGGCAACAATACCCTCCCCCAAGGGTTATATGAGCCTGACCACCTATCCTCTAGACCAATGTGGGTCCCGAATAGTTTCTAGGCCAAAAAACCAAGGTGACCTCCATCCTTTGGAAAGAAGGTCTATACCCAACAATTTATAAGAGAATTATAAGGATTTTTCTAGGGAATACATAAAAAATTGAAATATCAATATTTACAATTGAATGAGGCCATAAAATACCACTCAATAAAACAATGAATGGGAATGAAATCCCACATTCCACATTAAAACGCAATGAAATTGCAATCCTGATTAGAAAACCATGATGTGATATCCTCTAAACCATTATTCACCAATAAATAAATCATAATTCAATGAAAGGTAATATGGAAAAACATGAATCCAAAAAGAAGAACGTATAAAGCTATCCACCTAGGACTTATTGGAATGATGAAAATTTCTATGTTGTAATATCCCTCACATAAGATTAATTAGACACAAAATGAGAGTTACCACACACCAAAATGAATGATCATTGAATAACCATCATATGTAAATTTACTCAAAAAAATTAACACTAAAAAAATATAATTAAGATTAAATAATATGGTTTCCAGCCATTACCCACACCCATCATACAAAAACCGAACATCCAATTAATGATAGAGTGAAAATGAAATATCAATCCCCCAAAATCACAACAAATGGGGACACAACATCCCTGCTCAGCTATAAAACTTATCCCATTGAAATATCCTATTTCAATGGTTTGAACGAAGTTGGTAGCAGAATTAAATATAGAATGGAATCCCTCTAAGTCCCACTAAACATCTTTTCAAAACCTCAAATTCCTAAAAAATAAGAATTAATAGTCTAATAAATTTTAATAAATTAAATTGTATACTACTAAATTGATTCATATCAAAGTGAATAAAACACCAAAAATTAAACACAATCCATGAGATTCATACATCGTCAGTTGATACCAATAAAATTGGAACAACACAATAAAAAACCCCAACATAGCACATGGATAACCAATATAAATAAAATAATTAAAAAATCATGCATATAAAACTGAAGGTATTATAAGGTTGAAAACATATTTAGATATAGATCATGAATATAATACTTCTATTACCACATATATTTTTCTTTGTAGTGATTCCCTCAAAACATGCAAAGGAAATGATTCCTAAGGACAAGAACATATTATATTGATATTGGAACTCAATTGGCCACTATGTGTATACCATATCCTCCACTATATCCAACTCAAACAAACCAATGATATGTGATTAATATGGATGATACTGAAACTGGTATGACACATGGATGTGGAAATAGATTTGATTTTATTATAGAGGGTAATCTATCTAATAATCTACCACTACAATATTCCACAACCCCAAAACAGTATCGACAAACTATAGGGATAGTTAACTAGCTTGGTAAAACCACCAGAACCAATTAAGATGAGAAACCATAAAAAAACTTCTTCGAAATGAAACTCTATTGGAATCCATTTTCAATTTGCATAACACATCATGTGGCATTGATATTCATTTATCTACCTAATAATATTCTACACTGTGTGAACCATTTTCTACACAACATGCTTTCAGAGGACTACAAACTCACTAACATGAATCAAGAATATTCTACATCTACATGTTAATCTATAAAATTCATATAACCCAGAAATAATGATGAATGAGTGATAACTATTGTTAGTTGAAAACACAATAAAGTAGAGGTTCTTTTCCAATGAAACACCAAAATCCACAACATATACATGAAAAATTCCTCTGATATTTGAATAGTTACCTCAGTACTTCTATATATATAAGGATGAAATCATTACTAAGTAATAGATAAAAACCAAAATAACAATAAAGAACTTCTAAATAATATGATTTATAGAATTTATATCAATCATTGATAAGATCACTTTTTAAAGTGAATCAAATTTGAAATTGTTTTAACAATATTTTCAATAGTATAATAGAAACAATAGATCATCTATTTATAGAGAATTTGATTATTAATTTCACAATTAGTTATAATTTGGATTTAAAGAGATAATTTTATTATGATTTGGGGTTATAATATTCATTTAAAGCCATGCTTGAAAAAATATCAAAAATTATGATTACAAATAATTTACAAAACTATGATCACCCCGGGTAATCCCCATTGATGCTGATTTTTAATTACATTAATGGAAATGGGTAAATGTATTAATTATTTATTTTCATCTCTTGAAAATATATTTTAAATTGATTTCATACTAAGTTACCACCATAGATCTGATTAATCAAATGATATTTATCATTAAAAATCTCAAAAAATCAATGCATGTTTGTTAATATGAGATCTGAACTCATCAAGTAAACATATCAATAATGTGATGTGATGACCTTATTGATATGCTTTTAGAAATTATTCTCATAAAAAATCAAATTATTGAGTTAAAATTCATAATTTTATATACTAAAACAATCCATAGTATTACTCAAGAATGTCAAAGGGTGACAAATGTAAAAACCACACTCCTATTATCATATTATCTTGTTTATGTATGGTAGATAGTGATTTGTTCCCATTAGATTTTTTGTTTCCACATACTAGAAAAAATAAAACATCAAACAAAATTTTTATGAATAATGGAACACAATACAAAAATTAATACATCATTCAATGTGTTATAATAACAAATCATGTGATTTTATACTCCCCTCAAGTGATCATAAAAGGTGCGCAACATCATTGAGTGATAATGGGGGAAATGAGTAGATGTACATCCTGAAGCATTCAATCCTACACTCTATTATAAAATTCATTGAGTGGTAGAGGTGGTGTGATTTTATGGATAATTAAATCATATTTTCCAACAAAAATAAGAATAATATCTATGAGACTATGTGAGATATTACTTCAAGAATTTCTCTCTATAATGATTTTTTCTAGTTTAAAACTCTAAAAATAAATATTGAATTAAAATTTTGTATAGATGAGGTAATTATAGTTTTGTATCCAATGGATCTTTAATCATCCAATTTTATTTATTGAATCCTGAGTCATTTACCAATAATTATGGGTAAGTCCAATCTTTATCAGCTCAAATTTATTCACTTTTCATGCCTCTATTTGGAATCTTATTCTTTGATATAGTATTTGGTATATTTAGTTGAAATTAATCATCATGATGTTAGAATTATAATAAATGAATTTTGATAGTATGGATCAGTGTAGATAATTTTATAATAAAATTTATAAAATATTATCAAATAGATCTTTTGTGAAATTACATATTTTTAATCATGTTTAATACATGAATTAAAAAAATAAATTTATTTAAAAAGGATATAAAAATATGATACTAATACGCATAAAATTTTAATTCACATGTATAAGGGTCATATTATTTGACTTTTCACTGTTTGATCCCACCCTAGACCTAAAACATTATATTCCTAAGTAAATTTTTATATCTAAATCAAGACCCACCCCTAAATAAAAGGTGAAAAAATTTCCAAGGAACTTTTGAAAATAAATCCATCATGCCTTGATTATTAAATCATATTTTCTATCATTATTTTTCACTCACATTCAAATTTTCTCAACTCTATTTTTTCACTCGTGAAACATGTTACAACATTCCTCACTTTAAAATTTCCCATATTGACTCCACGAATATCTGATCTAGATTTATTATCATTTTACAATGTTCATTTGAATGAACCACATACTTTCTATTATTCTATGTTCCCTACTTGTATAAATATTTCTACTAGTCAACATGAATTCAAACATGTTTTTCTAATATTTATGCATTGGTAGGATTTTATGTCTAAAAACATGAGTCAGAATAAAAGTGTTTGATATATTAAGTAAAACAATATCATAATTCAACATCTAATTATAATTAATTTACTCCGTAAATCCATCATATTGAATTTTTATATAAATTTTTTATTAACTTTCAAGCATTTTCTCTTAAGAAAACGTATTTCTCTTCAAATATTTAGGAATAATATTACATTAACATTATTTATTATTAAATATAATGTTTTAAAATGGATTGCGTAATTGGAATTAGAAAAATTTATATTAACTAATAAGGTAAAATTATTTTTTAGATAGTAAAAATTAATTACAATGAGTAAGTTAAACACATGTTTTTTAGTGGTTTAAACCAAAAATGATAAATTATAAAATGATATAATAAATTTTATAAAATGTATCTAATGGACATATTTCTTTCTTATAATTTTTTTTAAGAAAATAATTTATTTTGGATCCTTTTTTTATCTGAGAACTTGGGTAAACCATTTTCTATTATGAAATTACAAGTTTGTAACTCACTTAACATATAAGAGGCAACCAATATCCTCTCTACTTCACACTTCCACAACCTGGTTATTTGTAAAATACCTAAAAATTATTTATTTATTCCTTACCCAAATCATTAATTCTTTTTTGATATCATAAATCCAAAATAATTACTATTTTTTTCAAACATATAGAGTTAGTCTTAAGATCAATATATGTTTTAAACAATGTGTTTTTATTTTAAATCATTTTTATAAAGCCTTAATATATTCGTAAATTATATTTATATAAAAAAAATCTCCAATGTTATGATTTCTTATTATGTTAATTTAGAAACATATTTCCATCTCTTCATCCCTCAAATGGGATATAAAATCATCACTTGTGTGATCGGTGGACTATTGCCTCGTGAAACGATGTTATTTGTTCTCCATCACCACTTATCAACGATGGATATAATGATGGATGTATTATATATATAAATATATATTTTATTTATGATATTACTATACCTATTTATTTTTAATACTACATATATAATCTTACTTATAAACCTATTGGAAAATAAAAATATTTATCATGTGTGTAGAGGACTACAACATCGAAAACTAATCTGATGTGATCTTCCATTTCCATTTTACATGTATTGTAATAATGAAAGATTAAATGAAAATATTTTATATTTTTAACACAATTATACCTCTCTAATAATTATATCACATATACCATCTCAAATTTCCATTATATGGGGATATGATAACATCATTCGTGTGTTTGGAGGACTACCGGTTCATGGAGTGACGTGATTCGTTTTTCACTAATAATTTTCATGGGAGGTAATAAATATTAATTTAATGTATATATGGGCCATATATAACATAATAAGATTTCTATAATGTTAATATATTATTTAAATATCTTTCATTTCATCCATCATGAAAATGGAAATAATTTTTATGTGTACATATGACCTACAAACTCCATGAATGGTGTATTACATTTTCTTCCTATGAATTTTTTTCACTACTCTATAAAAATATATTACGATAATATTTTATATTTATATTATGTTCAGAATTTTGGATATTATATAACCCTGATCATAGTATTAGTATAAAAAATAATAAATCAAACTATAGAAGAAAAACAAAGCAGTTATTATACAAAACATGTTTTTAACCAAGAATTGTAAAAAAAAAGTTAAATAAGTTCATAAGTAAATAATATATGGCATGATATATGTAATTATAGTTATTTAATGAATTTATAATAGAAATATATTAATTATATAGTAGTTTCAATTGATTATGAAATATTTCTAAACTTATGGCAATGGATTACCATGACACTTTTCACTTATGTGAGGCACATTCCATATTCAAAACCTATTTAATTTATGTAATATTTATTCTACCAAGTAATGGAAGTTATTTTTATTATAATAAAAATTATTTTTATTCATATCTCCATTTTTTATATCTCTTTCACGGGGTTCACATTTCAACAGTTACCAAAGTGGTAAGGGATATTTGTCTCAGTTTTCTTTATTTGAGACTTATGTTGTGTAATACAACTATATTATTTTAAAAGGCTTATAAACATCAAATTATACAAGTAATATTATAAATTTATTTATTATCAAGATATTTTATATTTCATATTATGTTATTCTTTCATGGGGATTACGATTAAATGTTAACATGGTGGTAATATCTTTGTAATACATTTTCACCATTAATATAGATTGATTAAAATTAAGCTTCCAATGATGAAATATTATGATGCATATCTCAAGAAACTAAATTATTTTATTCCATTTTAGTTATTTCATTATAATACAAGTTTCAAATATTTTTCTGTCTTTATATATACTCGATTTCAAAATAATTTTTTTAAAAAAATTCATATTTATTTTTCTATTTGATCAATAACACTATTTTTTAATCCATATTCATGTATTAATTTTTTTTAAGAATTGTTTTGATATTATATAAAGTATTTAAAAAGAAAATTATTACACTTGTTTTACAATTAATTTCTTTAAAATAAATCTTCATGTCATTTTAAAAATAAGTCCTCTTTGACTTGTATAGAAAACATAAAAGTATTATTTGTTTCATTGTCTACAACATTTCCCACCATCATGGCCATACAATGTTTTAAATAGTATATTATAAGTTTCATTGGTTATTTTGAAATGAATATATGTTAAAATTATTTAATTATTTTAGTTTTTTTAATTATAATGGATATTTTCATCAGGATTTTTGAAAATTACTTTTAAATATTCAATTAGTCATCAATGATTTTTATTTTCAATTTAATGGATTTTCAATATGATTTTTGAATTTTGATTTTTAAACATTATTATACAATGTGGGAAGGATATTTTTTATGTGGAAATGTTCCATGTACTCTTACAAATTTTTTTTCCATAAGTGATGAAAAACCATGGGGTAACTTTTTCTTTAATGGAGATATGATCAAAGGATACCATTGCTAATATTTGTAAAAATAGTCATGTTTATGATTAATATATGTTAATGAATCACATTTATTTTCTTTGTCTTATGGTATAATGAAATAACGAAATGTTTATGGGACCCATTAATTTTCCCCTTGATAAGATATTATGAAATTTTTATTAAAACCATTTCCTTTCACCAGTTTTGATATAATATATGTTTTATGAAACCCATTTCCATTCATGTTTTCTGATATGATTAATTTTTTATGATATTATGGAACACATTAGAATTCTTTTCAATTTTTTATTGTTGGGGCCTATATGTTCTTCCAATGAATCAGTTATGGATTGATATCACATGACAAAATCAGGACTATAATGGGGAGTTATCATATATCTGTAAGGGATATTGTCCACTGTAATAGTCTTTAGAGTGGTCCTTATTTATATTGATAGTTTTGGTAGGGAACACATTATACTCTGATAGACATTTAAATGTTCCTCGACTAATATGGGAATTATTTTCTTTGATTATGTGTATAACACAATTCTATGTCTTCTGAAAATTTTATGGTCTCACATCTCATCTTCTTTTATTTGTATTATGATTCATGTTTTATGAACTGATAATCGTTATTTGATTATTCGGGATTTTGATCTTCTATATCCATGTTATGGGTTTAATTAGTTATTATCATGTTTGCATACCCTTATGATCATGTTATTTTTACGTATTTCTCATGTTTTTCCTTACTGAGCATCTTTGCTGACCCCCCTTACGTTTCTTTCCCCTAGGTTACGATGAAAGGTATTACATGTCATTTGATTAATAATGGTTCTATTTATGATTATCAAAGTGTGGGAAGATGTATAATTTTTATGAAATTTTTTTTAGGTATCTACGATTCTAAATCACTACACTTATATGATCCTTTGGATTGTGTTTTTGTAATGTGATAAATATTCATCTTAAATTTTATAATACCTATGTATAAAAAGAATATGTATTTATAGTAGTTATTATAGGATAGGTTAAGTAAAACATTTAAATATAGGGTGAGATGTTTTGGTTGAGATCTCTATTGATATGTCAATAGACATATTTGGGGATAATTCTATGTGTTACAAAATATCATTGAATGTTTCTAAAGGATATAGAGAGTGGTATTCTTACAATACATTCCTACCTGGATAATAAATGTTCAAATGGTTCTATAATTTATTTCCCTAGGGGTAATGACAATATAAAAGGTGCTTCAATCTTGACTCAAGCATAAATTGGTACCTGACAGTGAGCTTATTGTGCATTTGGTTTCAAAATCCTGTAGTATATGATTTGAAAATTTTAAAACTATTTATAAATCATCATAAATTATTTAAATAATGACCATGTTTGAAATTGTTTAATCCTATTGTGACATAAATTGGAAATAAGGTGTCATAATTTAGATATCAAAAACGTTACTTTTTATTATTTTTTCGGTTTTAACTATGAATATTTTTTTAACAATATGATTTTTGATTTTATTCAATAATGAAAAACAGAAGGAACTGGGATAATGTTTAATGTGATATAAGATATATTTATGAGCATACCAGTGGTATTATAACTAGAGTTACATGTTTTTTATTATTACAAATCATTTATCATGATATATGATTAAACAAATACATGTAAACCAACTGTTAAACTCACCTAACAAGTAAAGGATAGAGTTTCTAGAGATATAGGGAGGTGGAGACCAAGGAGTAAAGAAGATTAAATTTATTATATCTCATGAATGCGGGAATAAGTAAACAAGTGAATGTATTAGAGGAACGTGAGGTTGTTCGAGTGCTAAAAATAAGGATTTCAAGCAAGTAATTACTGATAAGAAACTAATTTTTTTAATTATATGGATGAGAATAATATTTTCCCTTTGGATGCATTGATGGTTGAATGTTCTATATTTGGAATGTATTTCAATATTAAAATATATTTCTCAAGGAGGAAGATATAGAACATAATCCACAAGGTGGTATGAGTTATGGTTATACTATTTATGATGAAGAGACTATAAATAACATAAGATATGTATGTAATATTATATCATTGTTATTTTTCAAAAATGTTATAATAATAATGAAATTTGGTTTAATGAATCATGAGGTAATACTCATATTTCTTATTATAAAAAATAGGTATTAATGAAAAAAGAAATTGAATCTTCATAATTATTTTATGATTGAAATGGGAGATCGAAGATTTTATGTATTTTAATTCATAAAGTATGGAATATATAATGATTTTCCTATAGGAGTTTTTATTATGGATTTTTAAGAATATGATCAATGTTATTGAAAACCTAGAAATGTGATTTAAAGGAATGATGATAATTTATGGAAAAAATGATTAAGGGAAGATAAACCTCAATATGCTTCTGATGTTGAAATAAATGGAATTTAAAATGAATAATTATATTATTGATATTTATAAATAAAATTAGACTGTATTAATAAACATGGAAATGAAAAAATAATTTTTGAAAAATTGGATTATGTAATCATTGATAGAGTTTACAACATTATTGGATTTATGGAAAATATTTAATAATATTACATTAATGAGGAAGAATGTTTTTTTTCAATGAGGTTTTATGTTATTTCTAGTTTCTAACTTGATTTTTAATAATATATGTCCCAAGAATTCATATATTTGGTGTGTGCCAATTGATATAAAATATAATAATTTTTGGGGATTAAATTTTTGTTGATGTAAGGAAATTTAGGGGACTTCTTGATAAATTATCGAATATTGCATCTTTCTTATGGTTATCCATTTATGGAGAGGTTTAATATGAACTTTGTATTAGGTTTTAGGTATTAATGTATAACTTATCTATATGAAAATTTATGCATATCAAATAAGTATATTTAACAATTTTGATGACTAGATATAAAATTAACAAAGTACCATTAAATTATGGTTCATGTTATCAATTAGTCCTTCAGGCATAAAAAATTCATCTACATTTCTATGAGTGATAGATGAATTGAAAATTGATTGAAGCACAAATAAAGGATGAAATTGTGTTTTCATTACAAATTAATGATAATCCTCAGGTGTATTTTTCCATCTAAAATATGTGATCATATCATGATGGTAGCCTATCAATTTGAACTTCCACAAAATTTCTCTAATGTCCATTATATTATCCATATATCTATACCATATAAGTACACACAAGATCCTTCACATGTATCGATCTCAGAGGTTGTACCAATGAATCAGGATATATATTATGTGGAAAAAAAAGTGGTAATTCTGGATTTTAGGGAAAAGTTTCTATAAAACAAGACCACTCATGTAGTCAATGTTTTTTGTTGAAATAACCATCCTTAGAATACATTGTGGGAACTGGGGATGTAATGAAAAAAACGTTACATCAGTTATTTGTTCCAAAGTGATGAATTTAAATTGTGAAATTCATTTTAACGTGGTATAAAGTAAAACAATAGATTTTATGAAAAAATATTTTGAATAAATTAATGTTCTTTGATAGGTAGTGTTACATTTAAAACCAAGTATTAATCATGAACACTTCTCAAATATTATTATTTCATATGATTATAACACCCAGAGATTTTAAAATATGATGCATCATATTCAATAGGTTGCATGATATGAAACACCAAGCATATAATGGAATATAACATGAAGATATGTTATTATATAGTTATTTTTAAATAAATTCAATCACGTTGATTGCATACAATGCACACAATAACACGTTTGAATGAAACAAACTACTCTATTAAAATATTATTATTTAATCATTAACATTATAACCTAAACATTAAATAAAATGGTATGAATATTTATAAATAAATTATAAATTTTTTTGGTAATATATTTATTCACAAGAAAATAAGAATAATTTGAAAGAAAAATGAATTTTTTAAAATAACATGAATTTTTTTAAAGGATTAGTTTCCATTTGAACACATAATTTAAAATATACTTTCAAAAATTTTAAAAAATATATTTGATAAAATTTAATTAATTTTTTAAAACAGAATATAAATATTATCTTAAGTTGAATTTATGGGAATTGTCTAAAAATGTATCATTTTTCTATTATTAGTGAATACTACTAAATTTTAATTCAAAAAAATAATATTCATTAAATGTATTTATAAATAAAAATTGGTATAAATTAATTTTAACGTAAAATAAGTTAAATTAAACGTCTCTTTGTACAATTTAGGTCATTAAACTCATTTTAATTTTTATATTTTATATAAAAACATTTTTTACATGTGAACATTTTATATTTGAAACCACGCTTTATCATCACTTATTTAGAATTAATTATAAATTAAATTTAGTAAAATATATAAAAGAAATTTTGATTTTTTGATTTTATATTTTAAATATTAATACTTTTTTTATATTATAAGTTCAAAATAATATTTAACCAAAATGAATAATGAAAATAGTAAAAATTATTTACCGACGTTAAGATAAAAATGGCATTACCGGGGGTTAAACTAAGAGGATAAGGGTTATAATGGCTTAAATACATTTAAAAAATTTATTTTTGGTTTTATTTATACATTATACTTTAATATATAGAATCTAATTTCATTTATAATCTTATTGAATTTGAATTACGCTATCATTTTGGGTTCATTGGGGAAATTTCAATGTAATTTCCAAGGAGGACCCATTTCCCAACTTATAAAGGGAACTCGTTCCACTCACATATTATCACCATATAAGACCATTTTAAAGAAAAAAAATACCAAATTATATCCTAAAATTCTTTAGGCACATACTAGAGCTACCATCCCTCCAAAAATATCATCTCTTGGGTCCTTAAGAGGAGATCTAAATGAGGATATTATTTGAGAAGATAATTATATTAACAAAGTACTTCCATTTTCATTATTTATTTTGAAAAATAGGTATAAAATAATATAATAAAACAATTATCAACCACATTATTGGATATTATTGCGTTTATTGAATAGTATTTTTCATTATCCACTTCTATTAAGTGGGAAAAAATTTATCGATCGCATGTACAATGGATTACTATATCACAAACTGATGATGTAATATTTTGATGAACATCATTCAAGCCTAGATATAATCAAGGATTTGAAAAAAATAAATTATTATAAATATGGAATTTTAATTTGACATATACTTTGTTATGTTCCATTAAATTTTAAATATGATAATTTCACTCGTGTGTAAGGTGGACTACCACCTCGTAAAGAAATGGGATTCATTTTTCATTTATGATTAAAATTGAATAAAATATATATAATATTAATTAACATATATTATATATATTAGATTAAATTTGTAATGTAAAATTAAATACCACCCACTTTCATACTCTGACACTCATTACGAGAATGATATCATCGAACGTGTGTAAGTAAAACTAACCATCTCCCTGAAGTGATGTGGATCATTTTCCATGAACTAAATTTAAGAATTATAATAATAATGTATATAATAATTAAATTTTATATTTAAATCATTATTATAAATTCATAGATGATATATTTATATCCTCTACAAAAGGAAATAATATTTTGTGAAATGGCACACATGATAAAACAAGGCAGTTAACATATGAAAAAATGAAAAAGTTGAAATATTAATGGATAATATGTAGTAAAGTTCTCTAAGAGGATGATATGTGATATTATAAATATGAGTATAGTTCAGTTTCAAATTAATATAATTATTTAAAACCTTATATTATAGGTATAGACACGTATTAATGAAATAATACCTTATGTAAGGGTTTCTATTCTCACTTTTACTTATGTGAGACATATATTATATTCAACACTTATTTCAATTGAGTTGGGTATAAACAAACCATCTTGTATGTTATATAATTAAATATTTTTTCTTCATGGTGATTTATGTTACATTTAATGTTATTTCATCCATGTATTTTCTGTTTCAAAATTTACCAAATTGGTAACCGTTTATTTCACAATAACATCATTATTAAGGATTTTCTATGTTTAAGCTTCCCGTGAGTGAATAATTATATATTTCCATCTTAAATAAATATATTATTTTATCCTCATGTTATTAATTAACATTTATTGAAATAGTAAATGTTTTCCACTCATTGGTACATAAAAATATTGGAATATGATTTTAGGAAAATATGACATTATTTATCTCCTCGGTGGGAAATAATTTTTTAAAAATATATATATTTCGTAAAAATATTTTTAATATAATTTCTAAAATTATAAAACTCATTTATTATGTAATTATTCGAATATTTTACATTTAAAAAAATTTAAATTTATATTCATTTTATTTGAAAAGTAATTCCCATTTGGGTTTTAAAAAAAATGGAAAAGGGATATTTATTTTAACTTGTAAGGAATGCAATAAAATTTCCATAATCATGACCACTGAAAATTTTCAATATTATTTTACATGCATTCCATGATATTTTCCATGAAATATAATTTCAAAATTTTTTGAAAAAATTTTATTATATGATGTTTATTTTTAGAACAAAAAGATTATTTATCTTTAAAATTTTTTGAGGGTATTATTATATTATTTGAAATCATTGCTAAAATCAGAATTTTTTTTATTTTTTATCCACTGGAGAGATGTTTTATTGAAATCATCATTCTTATTTCTACAGAATTTTTATTATCAATTAGATTAAGGATTTAAAATTTTATTACCATTCACCATATTAATTTGGATGGTTTATGCTAATGATTAATGATTGGGGAAATTATTAACAAATCATATGGTAGTTTTTCAGTATGATTTATTATGACAATTATGTTTAACCACATTCTTATGTGGAATGCATTAGACATTGTATGTGAAGGAAGGGGCCTCATATATCCCATTGATGTATCTGTAGGTCTCATGAGACCAACTTGATTGTGATTTGGCTGATGTCTTACACATTTATACATATATCATAGAATATGTCCTCAATGATATTAATGTATTTTCATAAGTCCTAGAAGGAATATATTATATGCACATCAATTTTCATTTCATTATAATTTCTTCATTTACTGATATTCCATGTTACTATATGATTAGTGAAAATATCAGTGGTTATTTTTTATTCCCTTTTCATTATTTATATAGAATTATTTTAACATCATTTGTTCCTTCTATATTATTCTCATGTTACTAATTAAATTAGAGGTGTTTTAGTTATTTACCTTTCTATATTGATTATGCTTTATATATTTATACCATTAACTATATTCTTACCCTTACAAGAATTTGATTCCACCCATTTCTTATGTTTTATTTTCCATAGAATGCTAGGTTTCATCGATATGGAGGGATACTCTTTAGGGAATAATGGTATTTTTAACAAAAATAATTTTTGTATTTTATGTTTTAACATATAATTTGAATTTCATGTCTATATCTCATTTACCAAGAAAACTATAATATTCAGTCATTCAGGATATAACTCATTTTGACTTATGCCATAATAATAAAGTAGACACTAACTCTAGGTTATTTGGTTTTGGGTTTCTACATATGGTATCATAGGATCTTTACTAGAAATATTTGGTACTAGAATTATGAAATATTAGATTATGCAAAATTAAAAAATGATAGAATTTTATTATATTTGTAGAAAATTACCTACTATTATTTTGAGAAATAGATTATATGGGTCTTCATATAAATATATCTCTTTCTTGATACCAAAAGTGGACGTCGGTTTCGAACAAGTGTACCTAGTGGTAATAACACTAAAATTGGTCCACTACGAGTGACATAATTGCCACCAGGTTCATGAAAAATATCATTAATGTGCTCCTAGTATGAAACTCCTAAGGTATATAGAAGGGATAATCCATGTTTTCATTAAAACCCATTTTAAAGGATGAATAAATAATTATATCCCCAAGAAACCATATTTATGAATTTGAGATTAGATGTGAAAAACAAATCATGTTATTTATTTTACTACTTCTCTATTTAGACATTATTTTTCATAATGATGTGATATATCTGTCTGTATTAAATCCTTCATAAATGGTTCATAGGATAATTAATGGTAACTAAATCAATTCACATAATATAAGGGAAATAATTATAATTTCTTTTATGAGATTAATATAATCTTTCAAAGTTATCTAATCAACCAAAAAATATCAATATATTAGGAAATAATATCTGGTGGTAAAAGGAAATAAAAGGAAATATCTATGTATTATTTCTTCTAATGGATAAAATATAATAATAGGGTCATTGGGAAAATGTTGGATATAGGGACGAAGGGAAAGAATAAATTTACCACATGTGGTAATTGTGGAATGAAACACCATGTAATTACTAAAAGGGGATGATATTTTACTATAAGGTTGGATAGAAAGGACACCACAATCGTGATTTCAATGGGAAGAAATAATCTTGCAATGTTTAATTCTTCCAATCTAGGTGATGAAGAACTACACAAATAAACACTCCATGTGTCAAGGAAATATACCTCAAAAGAAACTAAGGTACCAAGGTCAACCTTTTGTTATTACTATAGATGATTTAGAATTGTTAATTTTACTATGTTTCATGAAGTAGTGCGTGATCCTTGGTAAACTGATAATTAATATGGTCTTGACATATCTCTAAGGGCATTCTGAATCCCCATGGATCATCGAATAGCACCTGACATCATTCAAAATGAATGTGGGAATTGTTTTCCTAAAGCATTTTAGAAGTAAGAGAAATGAGACAATATTCATATCAAATGAAAATCTACAGGGGTAATGTACAATAATTTATATAATCATAAAGAATCCAATGTACTCTAAAAAAATAGTATAAAGAATAAAAAAAATGCTATGGTCCCAACTCACCAGGTCAACAGTTCGACCATCTATAACCACCTATATGTGATCCAATTACATTGCTCGAACCACGAAGGAGATGATCTACAAACACCTGAAGGTATAATTAGGGTTCTAACCAAATCCTATTAGGATTTCACCAATCATTCCATAAAAATATTCCAATATCAAATGAATGAATAAATTTCATTATATTTTCAATTAAAGAGTTTTTACATATCAAAATCATATTTAAACAAATCATGCTTTACAAATAAAAAGAGGAAAATAAATTATCAATTCATGATTTACATTTTATTTGATGGAAGTAATTTTAAAATGATGGAATTAACTTTTAACATATAGTGATTTACACAAATGGAACTTTTTAAAAATGTAATAAATAAAAAATTTGATATATAACATTTTATTCACATCTCAAGGCATGTAAAATAGTTCGCACTGATTGAATATATTCATTTAAAATACTATGAAGTGAGAAACATAGTCATACAACAAATAAGGTATGATAGTTCTAGTTTATAGGGATACAACACTCAAGGTGAATTATTATATGTACATAAGTCCCTTTTAACCAAGGCTAAAGAATAGTCATCACCATCTCCAATGGGATGTGATGTGTTGATATGATGTTTTAGAACATTATAAATCTTAAAGTTCTGTACAAATTTCTCACTAACTACCAATGGCTTGAATGTGATCATATAATTAACATTAATGGTCAATTTATTTTAATACTTCTTAGAATAAAACTAAATCTCATTCACCATTTCAATGAATCCAATTGTACATTTAAAAATAATAACCATTTTTTAATCAAAAGCATTAATTTTCATCAAAATAAATACCAAATGTCTGTATTAAAAAAAATTAGGAAATTTTCACAATAATGGATTTCAAATAAAAAACCATTGAATTTCAGAATTCAATATCAGCATTAAATTAAAATTTTTTGTTTTCAAAAAATTCCATCGGTTACATCACAAATCCCAAATTCAATAGAATTGGGTTTTTTTCACAAATTCCTATAACATTATTTCTTCAAAAATAAATTATAAATTTAAATTGAATCAATTTACATCAAACCCATAGTGTAAATTATGAAATATAAATTTCATAAATATCTATAAATTCATCCCCATTCAATAGAATTTGGTGTTTTCTAATTTCATTCAAAAAACCCATTTTTCTTAAAACCCGTAATTAAATGAGATTGGGTCATTCCAACAAAAAAATTGAAATAAATTTCTTAAAAAACAAGAAACTAAATATAAAAAAACAATTGAAATTAAACAAATAAATTTTGGTTTAATGTAAATTGGATATAGTACAAGATCCACCAACCTCAGCATCCATAGAGCATGGATCACAACACCACAATCAGAAAACGCTAATTGGGAATGTAAAAAAAGTTCTATGAATAAAAACTAGGGTTAGATATGAAATACAGGGTGTTAGATTCACAAATAACCACATAGATCCATATAACATTTTATAGAATAAGAGATATTGTAGGATAATGAGACTAGGATGAAGAAACTAACAAGAGAAGATCAGAAGTAATTCATCAAGCATTGGATTGCTTCAGGGAGGGATCTGAGTGGCCAAAAACCCTTCTTGAGAGTTCTAAGGATATGATAAATTTCATTTAAGTGATTCTAGTCCATTAGGGACCCTAAATTGGGGTTTCATGATTTTAAAACAAAAAATCAAATTAAATAAGACTCATACACATAGTTTATTACGTTGACCCTCATGGTTAGAACAAACCATTAGGCCATAGCATGAACCTATTTTAATTGTGATGCACAGTTTCTACAAATATGACACATTGGTTGACTAAATTTTTACCAACTATGAAAAATTTCACTACCTTGGGTTTCACGGACTGCACTGATAAGGTGCACAGATTGGGAAAATGGTGTGCCAACTGTGCACTTTTACAGAATATTCCAAACACTTAAATATTTAACTCAAAATAACCCCAAATGAAACCCAACCAGTACTTGGTAAAATAGGGGTTTAGTAATACCTGATAAATAGTAACATGATGTTAAACCTCCCCACCATAGATACTCTAGGTCCCAGAAAGACTATAAAGAAGCTTCTATTCCAAAATGATGAGGTCACTGATATCACATCAATGCCTCCCTTTACCAAACCTCATGATTACTATAATTTTTCTACCATTTGAAATGAACCAAAGGTATCATACTCCCACAAATTACTTTGGTTTCTCATGACTAGAGGTTGATTCATAGATAAAACATGTTCCACTTCATGATCATACATACTCAGAAAATGAGTTGGTTTAGACTGATACATTTCTTAATGGGATAGATGAAACACATTATGTATTAAATTCAACTATGGTGGAAGTGTTACATTATATGAAACTTTTCACACCTACTCAATAGCCTTAAATGGTCCCACAATATTAGTAGAATGTCTCACTTTCTTCCCAATCCATTGGAGACCCAATCGGGGTGAAACATTCATGAACACTCATTCACCAACATAATACTCAAATGGATCGTGATGATGATCATCATATGATTTATTTTGGATCTATTCAATCAATATAATTTGATGAAAAAACTAAATGTTTTATTTCAAATCTGGTTCAAAATAGGTTACATCCAAGGAACATTCACGAACTGTCTACAAACACAAAAAATATCTATTATTCTGACCATTCAAGCCCTAAAAAGATACATCTTAATCTCTTATTATTAAATCCTATTATATAAAAACTAAAATATACACAAATGATCATCCAAGCCCCACCAAAGACAAGAACACATGGTTGAAGGATATACTCACGAATTTATCTAGCAATTTCTATATGGAAATATGACTATGGATTGTATATTGTACTATAATGGATGTGAGGTACCAGTGCCTTCGAATGGTCCCTCCAAAAATAATAAGTCAATTAGGGATCCCTATTAGAGACAATAGAATATGGAACTCTGTGAAAATGATGAATCTATTTCACATAGAGATTTACCAACTTTGCAACATTGTTTGTATCATGAATGGGTATAAAGTGAGGCGATATCATTAGTTGATTGATCATAACCCATATCGCATTCTTCTTTATATTTTTATGTGGAAAACAAACCTCAATGTACATAGAGATCTCATTCCACTTCGATGTAGGGACTCGAAGTGGCTGAAGCAAACCTGAATACTTATGGTGGTCGTCCTTCACCTGTTTCCACATATATCATCGAGTAACAAACTTAGAGATGCCATGTCGTATACATATCCACCAAAACATCCACCATATATCATAGAACATATTCATGGTTCATGGGTGCACTAACCACTAGGAACTATGGAAATACCCCATTACAACATTCTTTACTGGAGAAGGTTCCAAAAAATGGATTCAATTACATAGAGTTCCTTATTTGGAGAATGACTAAAAAAGAATGATATCCCATCCATTTATAATGTCCCTATTTCTATAAAAATTATCATCAAGATGATGTTCCAAAATACTTAATTTTAGGAGATTGTATTTCAATAGAACTCTACCTATGTAAACCACATCCCCTTCTCCTGAACTCTAATATGAAATTTTACAAAGAGACCCGTCAATTTACAAACATCAAATGACTATTTCACTACCTCGGATGAATGTTTCAAGCTCGAAGCATCTATGAAAACATTTTCATTCCTTAGGTATAAGAGAGGTCAAAGCCAAATATGTTAGGTAATCCACCCAACACCTATAGAAAAGACTAAAATATTTTTTAGAGAAGATATGACTCAATATCTTGTGATTTTAATACATGGTAACCATTTTTCTATAAAGTTTATTCCACCAACTCATATACATGTGCATCACATATGCATGTTCAAGGTAATGGTTCAGATAATTCTTCTCATGTGTCCTAATTTAATGATATCCATATGCAAAATAATGTCTACCTTGTAGAAGAAAAAAGGCATTTTTTGAACTCAATGCATCACAAAAGACAACATAGCCCTGCTCAACCACATGAAGAGTCAACATCAGCATAATAGTTAAAAGAAGTTTCAGCTCAAAACATGATCTTTGATATTGATCATTCGAAGAAAAATTTACCCACTTATGAGTTGTATCTTTCATCAATGAATCCAAATATTATAAATCCTTAATGAACCAACTATAATACACATATATATATCCAAGAAGATACGAATTTAAAAAAAATTGAGGATTTTCCCATTTCAAATAAGTCCTGACCATCTCAATGTAAACTGAAATACCATATTATGATAATGCATGCCCCAATAATTTCAATTACAAATCTAGATATTATACATCGAATTAATTTCATAAAGTTAGTGATTATCATTAAAATATGAACTTTTCTCAGATGATGCACATGATCATCCTCGACCATATAGTAAATAAGGATATCATCCAAAAAGACTACCACAAAGGCATCCATATACTCCATGAAAATCCAGTTCTTTAATTCCATAATTACATTAGAAGAATTAATTAGACCAAATGGAATAAAAATGTACTCATAATGAATATACCAGCTCTGAATTCTATGTTTCTGAATATTATATTCTTTTATCCTCAACTGATGGTAACCAGAGTGGAGATCAATGTTTGGGAACCACATAACCCCCTTCAACTAATCAAATAGATCATAAATCTATGGAAATTAATACTAGTTCATATCCATCACTCAATTGAGATTTTGGTAATCAGCATATATGTGATGTGAACTATCATATTTTATAGAGAATAGAACTGGTGTCACACAATGTGTCACACTTAGGTGTATGAAACCATTATCTAGATGATAATTCAAATGGGATTTCTATTCTTTTTTTTATATGGTGTCATGATGTAAGAGGGAATAGAGACCGGTTGAGTACCATGCATTAAGTCAATGGAAATATCAACCTCCATTATTGGTGTTAAAACAGATAAGTCAAAAGGAAAACGCTAGAAAAATGATGATAATGGGAGGGTGATCACTAGTCAAATATTCTCACTCCAAATCAGAATAAGGCAATAATATCAATTTCTTAGACTCTTGATAAAAAAAATTTATCCAAGCTTGACCTTGGGTCCCATTCTCTATGATAGAGATGAGACACACCACTAGGTGTAGTAAATGAGGCCCATTGACGATAATAATCAATCGGGAATTTATTATCAATGAGATAATCCATACAGAATAAGAACTCAATAAGATTCACATTGAGAACTAGAAAAATCCATGAAATATCAAAATTAGATATCCAAAAGACCCAAGACGGACTATGGAGACCACACTAAAGAGGCCTTTCTCTCTCATCATTCCATGTGGTGTAGTAATATCCATTTCACAACATAATTTCTCTTGAGAAATATTGATTATATTTTTAATATGATTCGAAATAAATGAATGATATGCACCAATATCAAATTGATATGTTTCTAATGATAAATCTATAGTGATGGTACATCTCATGGTCACTATAACTCCATAATTTTCCTATGGAATCTCTTCCACTGTGTGAAGTTTCTTTGTTTCATATTCATTTGACTAGAAAAATTTTATATGGGAAGAATATAATTTAACTATATATTAAGGAGGATATGATGATCCCATTCAACTCTATGGAGTATAATAATAATGGAATAATATCTTTAAGTGTCCTGAGCATCTGTTAGATCTATAGTTATTGGGTACCTCCGTACAAACCCTCTCTGAATTTCTGAGATTTACACACTGGTAGAAACTCAGAGGACTATTTCACGCTACTGTAGGAGGTCTAGAATCACACTCATATTGAGAAATTCCATGAGAATCATAAATGTTACACATTTCCTTTAAGGAACTCACATTTCCACAATGAGATAAAGAATCTATTGATAACCCAGACTTTCTAGTTAGGTCCATTTCAGCAAAACATGATATATCCATCACATTAGTATAAGAAGGAAAATTTAGAAATAAAATATGAGAATTAATTTCTGGATGAAGTTCCAAATAGAAACATAAATACATCATACTATCATTTGACATAATCTCAAGTATGAAATTAAAGAGCTCATAAAATAGTTGGCATACTCTATCATGGTCCTGTCCACCTGCTCAATTTTGGAAAAATAAGTATCCCTAACCATCATCAAATACTCTTAATAGAACTAGTTAGAGAAAATATATTTTATGATTTTATACTCTAATCCCTGATTCTTATTCATCTCCACCATAGTGTCCCAACATCTCTTGCTCGATCCTTATCGCATGAATGTGGAACACTTCACATTGATTTCATTGTGTGTGCCCAAAAACAAAAGAAAATATTCCATCATGCTCAAACATTCCTCAGACGATTGAAGATAATTTGAAACATTTAATGATTTTAGAATTTGTAAAATGAATTCTTTAGAAAAATTATTGAGAACAACCCTATGGGGTTATTCATCTAATATATGAATGTAAACTACATATGGTGCATGTATCATAGCATGGCCAGTGTGCACAATCACCTCAACTAGATTCAGATATTCAAATGGATTTGTTGACTGAGGTTCAATAGAAACTTCTTGGTGGAACTAATTCACACATCTTCTAATAGGCATGAAGTTACACACTATCAGTAGAAAACAATGAGGACATCAGGTTACACTCAAACAGAGCAACATGGGAAATTAATCCCAATAGATAGAACAAACACAATTTTTATTTCACATTAACCAAATATAAATAGTGAAAGGATTAGAAATAATGATAAGGATAACATTTTGTAACCACCCATGGTAGATGAAGGTTCATTGTGGTGAGACCTTTCTAGGAACTCAATCACAACTTCCTTCTATGTCGCGACAAGATTTGACAAATGAATACTGAATTCATAAAAAAATATCAACATGGAGATCTGATACCACCAGGTCATGAACCATCTTAGGTAACCTTATAACGAGATAATTGATCCAGTGCTAACATAGCTCAAACTAAATTCTAGGTCCCCATGGGTCAATTACTACCACCATAAATCATATAAAATTAAAGTGGGAATAGATTTAAAAAAAAATTGAGGAAGTAAAAGAAACAAGATGTTATGAAAATCAAAATAATCTCCATTGGGAGTACTATAATAAAAGTAAAACAAGAAAAAAAGAAACCTATTACTACAAAAAATTACTATCAGAACAATAAAAACATCCCAATACCCAGATCATATGCAACTCACCAAGTCAATGGTCCAACAGAAAGAACTACCTCCAAGTGATTTCTTTCCATTGCTCAAAACTATAGGGATATGATCTACAAAAACATGAAGGAACAAGTAGGGGTGAGCCTAATACCAATAGTTTTTATAAAAGGATTCTATAGAAATATTTAAATATTAAATTAAACAATAAATCCCTTTCAATATTCAAATAAAAACTCTTGTAATATCAAAATACTATAGAATTATGGAATTACATTTTAACAAATATTTATTTATGCAGAAATTTACACAAATGTCTTAAATAGACAATTTTATATAAAATTGTTTATAAAATGAAAGGCATATAAAAGAATTTAATATGGAATATAATCATTTGAAATACAATAAATCAAGCAACATAGACATACACCTAATAAGGTATGATAGTTCAAGGCTATAGGTACCGCACAATCAAGGTGAACTATAGTATGTACATAAGTCCCTTTGAACCTCAATCAATGAGTGTTGATCCCCATTTTCTAAGGGATGTGATGTGCTAATATAATGTTTTTGAAAATTGTATATCATAATGTTCCATAAAAATATTTCACTAAGTAAGTAAGTCTTGGATGTTATCATATAACAAACATTGATGAGAAATATATTTTAGGACTGTATAAACATTAATTAAATCCAATATTCCATTTCAAATGTTCCGTTTATCCATTTAAAACCCATAATGGTGTTTTAATGAAAAACAAACCTTTTCCTCAAGGTAATCCCCATGGTTTTTATCAGAAACATTTTATGCCATTTTCACAATATAAATTTTGAAAGCAATATACCATTCAATTTAATAATCCAACCTCATAAATAAATTTAGCACCTTAATTAAAAAAACATTAATTTCATCAAAATCCCCCAATTTAATAGATTTGGGGGTTTTCAAAAATTCTCATCAATTATGTTTTCTACAATGAAAATAATAAAATTTATGGAAAAAATTTTCTTTAAATCCAAAATTTAATTTTATTAATTTAAATTTCACAATTTTCCATAAACACCTCCCAATTCAATGTAATTAGGTGTTTTCAAATTTTATTCCAAAAAAGAATTTTTCTTAAAAATTTTAATTCAATGGAATTCAGTTTTTCCAACAAAACAATTGAAATAAATATGGTCAATGAAAATAAATTCAGTTTAATTCCAATAATTTAAATTAAACAATGCAATTTAATTTTAATGTAAATTGGACATCGTAAAAGAAACAACTACATTGGAATCAACAAATCTAAAATCACAATGGTATAACTAGAAAACTACAATGAAGAATTATGTTGACAAAAATTAATGAATAAAACCTATTTCTAGATCCAAAAGGGTGGTATTAGATCCAAAAACTAACACATGGGTCGATGGAAGCCTATAGAGAGGAATAGAGATCATTGGAGAATGAGATTGGGAAGAAGAAACATACTAAGAGAAGAGAGAATGGATTTCCTCAAGCTTTAGAATGTTTCCTATAGGGATCCAAGGGGACAAAATTCTTTTAGGAGAAATAAGGAAGGTGAAAATCACTTTTGGTTCATACCATGCCATCGAGGACCCTAAAAGGGAGGACTGATATTTTAAAACATAAAATCAGATTAATTTAAACATGTACACACAGTTTCTTTGGAAAACCCACATGGTTAGATGAAACCATTTAGTATGGATGTGTTCCTATTTTAAATAAAACATGTTGATTATAATAGTAATACACATGACTCAAATAACCTTGTGGAAATAATAAAAAATCCCACTACCTTGGGTTCCATAGTTTTATCTTATTGGGTGCACGATGTGGGAAAACCGTGCGTTAGCTGTACAGTAGCCCAAAATTTTAAAATTGTCACGACCCCTTCCCCACAAGGTGTACCCTTCACGGGACGAAAGTATTATATGGGAGATTTGACCCCATAGTCCTGCCTCTAATAGGTCTCGGGTTGCCGACTTGGTCCGAGGGTATAATAAACACACAAATGTGAGGCATTACAATCTAAGAGAACACATTCGAAAGCAAGAGAAACGATAGACACCAACCAACTCCAACTCAGGCTGAAATATAAAATATATCCCAAATTCACATTTTTAATGTCATGAAAAACTACTACAACTGAATGTGAAAACTAAAAGTACCAATGGAATGTAAAAACAACAACAACCACAAGCCCGAACAACTCTTGCAAGCCCCAGCTAGTAGAAACCAGCCAGATCTCCAACATTCTAAAAGTGATATGAAAACTAGATTATATATACATAGGGTGAGTATAACATTATAATCAGTAGGATCCTCCCCAAAACCTATTGTTTAAAATTAAAAAAATCATGCTAAAGCATAGTGAACAACAAGTGAAACTAACTTGTCACCTAAAATGGTATACTATGTTCTCGGCCTCCCCATGGCTACTCTAACCATGTATCGCACAAAAGAGTATATAATATAATAATAAATA
Organism: Viscum album; assembly: GCA_963277665.1. Classification (NCBI taxonomy): domain Eukaryota; kingdom Viridiplantae; phylum Streptophyta; class Magnoliopsida; order Santalales; family Viscaceae; genus Viscum; species Viscum album. Next base: position 1,720,595,988 of record OY728126.1, on the reverse strand, counting down.
TCAAGGGTACCCTGCTACTACTTCCACACTAGTTTTCCACTTTTCCCCAACGTTGCACATCCTATGCATATATCTCCAAAAATGATTGCCCGCAGACACCTTAGAAAAGCACCACGACATGCACCTCATGCAACAAAACCACCACTTCCACATAAGCAATGTAATCCGGTAGTTTCTAAGAGCCATCATAGCTCTTATAATGTGTATCATACATCATGTATTAATACTCAAGACATTATATCCCATACACAAAGTAAGGATCCTCAAGCCATCAGAGCCTATACAGGTTACACCTATAGTAGTCCACATGAAACTATGTTCAGAATATATGTGTGTGAATAACCAAAGCCATTACAACCCTCTACACAAATACATTTGGAAAACTAACTATTTTCCAACTAGCACAAGTAAATAACAAGAGAAGAGATAATTTCAAAATGGGGTAGTCATCCATCCATAATCCCACTATAATCTTGGGGAAAACACCCCCCCCCCCCAATCTTAGAATCCCTAGGGTGTCAGTTTCCTTAACTAACAAGGTGGAGTAGCGTCAAAAACAAAAAAAGTACATAATATAATATGGCTCACAACCACACTGTGGGAATGACATAGTCTTATACTCAACTATAGGTAATATCTCTCAGACTCCAGTCTACAACTTCTATTACAAGGTATCCTATACTAATAGAACCATTTGAAGAGATTTACTACATTACTTCATTCCCTTATTATCAGTTTTACTTTATGTTAATTATTTTTTTAAACATTAATTAACCATTTACAATTCCACATTATATTTCATTATAATTACACCCAAAGTCCACATTCCCTATAAATTTTAACCTCAGCATTGCATCCCAGCAAGTTCCAACCCCTTGGGATAACATCATTTATTCAATCATTTATTAACAACATTATTACTTTCCCATATTCCCATGAATTTTATAAAAACATTCTAAGATACTAAACACAAGGGGCTCAATTCGGTGAGTAGATGAACTAATCTTCAAGTCTCTTCTACCTATAGCAAGATCATAGTCCCATCCTCCCATGAGAATCTAAACACAAAATTCATGTGGAATACCCCTCTTGTCTTTTCCCCTTTTTGAAGGAGGGTAGGAAAACTAGATTCCTTGAACAACGGGGAAAGTAAAGAATGTAAACAACCAACATTAATCAGTAAGCATCCAAACATTCATATCCAACCCATTTCATCATCCATGGTATCCTACCTAACACCCACTTTCATAAACATATGAATCTAGCCACTCTATGTGTCAAATTCTACCACAATAAATAGGCCTCCATGCCCCCACATATCACAATAACCAACCAGGCTCACATCACAACACAAGACGCAGTAAAACAAACATCATATCAATTTCACTCTTGGACCTTAAACAATAATGAGGGTAACTCAAAACCCTATAAGGAATTATCTTTAACCAAACAACCGGTAATTTAATCCTTCTTGAATTAACCAATTTATTATTCATAGGTTCCAACTATGGGAAACCTAAATAGTAAGCTATCTCAAATTTATTAAAAATTATTACTGCATCAATTTGATTTGCATCAAATTACTACAATAATAATCGAATTTATTCACATGCCTCTTTATATATAGCCAAACAATTATCTATTAATTATGGCTTTACTTTATTTACCAATTTCAATCAAGAATGAAAAGCTAAAAAAATAAAGAATACATATCACACTATGTAGAAAAATAAGAGGCAATAACATATGATCGATATAAATTTATTTAACTAGTTCAAATATTTAATTAGTATATTCTATTATGATTCAGTTGGATAAAACATGATAACTATATAGTTTCACATAAAAAATAGAGAAGCAATTAATACCCTACCTCAAATAGTTCTTGACAATATTTATACATGAATGATCCCCACAACGGGTTACGATATCCTCCCCCCGTGATAATTGTATCCAACTGAGGATGCAAAGACACCGCCACATCGGTCAACCTCCAATAAAATCCAATTAGAAACATTGAGATAGCATTCCATTAAAGGGAACAGAGAAATTCAAGGATATGAAATCAAAATAATGTTGATAGATCATACCTTATATTGAAGATTGATCGATACTGTTAGGTTGCATAAAAAAGGGAAAAAATCCAAGGAGGAAAGTTTGATTGCACAACTCCAGTGGGATGGAATCGAAGGTTTGAGTATCTCAAACCTAATAACGAGGAGGAAGAACTAGGGAGGAAGATATATTGTCCCATTAAAATATTTAACGAAGAAGTGGTTTAGGATATGCTGGATTTTCCATTAAAAAAGGATCGCATAAAATCATGCAGTTTGACCATGTAAAATCATCTCAATCCTTACAAAAAAATTAAATAGGAGTTATGGCCTTTGAATTGGCATTAGAGTCATTAAACTGAGAAATTAAATGAATTTTACATCAATGGAAATGTCAAAAGGGTGAAAGTGTTGGAAGCTAGAAACACTGTTCATGAACACGAAATTTGAAAAAGTAAATAGCGGCTACCATTGGACCTCACCATTCTAAAAACACTATTCATGAACTCAATATTTAGAAATGGAAATAGAGGCTACCATTGGACCTCACATTTTTGGAAACAGTATTCATGAACTCAAAATTTGGAAAAGTAAATAGAGGCTACCATCAGACATCACCATTACAGAAACACTATTCATGAAATCAAAATTTGGAAAAGGAAATATATGCTACCTTGGACCTCACCATTCAAAAAACACTATTAATGAACTCAAAATTTGGCAAAGGATATAGAAGTCATCGTTGGAACTCACCATTCTGGAAACACTGTTCATCAACTCAAAATTTAGCAAACGAAATTGAGGCTACCATTAGACCTCACTGTTCTAAAAACACTGTTCATGAAGTCAAAATTTGGAAAAGGAAATTGAGGATACTGTTGGACCTCACTGTCCTATAAACACTATTCATGAAATCAAAATTTCGAAAAAGAACTAGAGGCTAAAATTGTACCACACCATTCTAGAAGAACTGTTACTGAACTCAAAATTTTGAAAAGGGAAATAGAAGTTACTGTTGGATGTCGCCATTATGGAAACACTGTTAATGAACTCAAAATTTGGAAAAGGAAATAGAGGCTAGCATTGGAACCTCACTACTATTGAAACATTGTTCCTAGAAGGAAACCATTTCACTATTCACATAGTCCTACTGATGAAACTATTCACATAAGGCTACTGTGGCACTATTCACATAAGGCTACCGATGACACTATTCACATATGGCTACCGATGACACTATTCACATAAGGCTATTATTGCACTATTCACATAAGGCTATAGTTGCACTGTACAGATAAGGCCACCGATTCCACTATTCACAGAACTGTAAATTTGGAAATGTTTTACGGTTAAGTCATCTTAACCTCCCAGAACACCTCAGACACCAGATTTTAGGAATGGAATAGACAGGAGAGGTCCGGGCCATTACATCAATACCTCTCAAAACATTCTCATCCTCAAAAATTCAAAACCAACCCAAAATGATACATAAAATAATTCCAAACAACCACCCATCGAGAAACGTTTCAAAAGAGATCAATCCATAAGAAGAAACCAAAGAAATCCATCTCATAAACACAAATGATCTTGAATCACAAAGATAACATCTTATTTGAACATGAGAAGTGTTAAACATAATAAAATTTGGGGTACTGGTAATGTCTCTATGACTCACATTCCCAAGTACTCTCCTCCATGCCACCGTGTCACCAACAAACACAAACCAAGGGGATAGAACACCTATGCAACACCTTCTCTTTGCTGTCGTGGATATACACAGGTCACTCCTTGAAAGTCGCGTCATCATCAACATCGATATCACCCCAATCGATGACGTTAGAGTCATCATGAAAATAACAATAGAGTTGTGACACATGAAAACATCGTGCATCCAGATCATCTATGGGGTTAGTTATACTCAATATGCCATAGGTCCAACATGATCTAACTCCTCAAAAGACCAAAAAATAGGGGAGAAAGCTTACTCCGACAACCAAACCTTCATTTCCCATGATGTGGAGTCACCTTCAGATACATGTGATCCCCAACATCAAACTCTATGGGTCTCCTCCATTGATCGACATATGATTTCTGATGATCTTTCAGTATCTTCGTCCTATCACGAATCACCAGAACGATATCTGTTGTATTCTGCACGAGTTCTAGTCTGAGAAATGCTAACTCTGCGACCCCAGTCTAGCACAATAGAGAACGGAATGGTTGGTCGTACAAGGCTTTAAATGACTCCATACCGATGGTGAGTGAAAACTATCATTGTAAGAGAACTCCACCAAGGGTAAGTGCCTCATCCACAAACCTACAAAATCGAAGAAACAAGATTGTAACATGTCTTCAAGATTCTTGATTGTTCACTCTACCTGAACATCCCTTTGGGGATGAAAAGCAGTGCTAAGGAATATCTGAGAACCAAAATCATGATGGAGACCTCTCTACACCCTGGAGGTGAAATGAGGATCTCAATCAGAAATGATCGTCCATGGGTCTCCATGATGTCTCACCCCCTCCTACAAATACTACCAAGACAAAACATGCATTGATTGTGGCTTCTTGATTGCTATGATGTGGGATGATTTTGTTAAAGGACTCACTTCACCAAAATAGCATCATGTCCTCTCTAAGATCACGATAAACCTATAAAAAATCCATTGATATTTCCTCCCACATCCTCTAAGGAACATCAAATGGATGGAGAAGACCACTGGGAACACAGTGTCTGGCCTTCACCTTCAGGTAGCCCAAACATCAATACACAGACTCTGCAACTATATGCTTCAGCCCAGGCCACCAAGACTGACTCCTCAATGCATGGTACATTATTTTCATGCCAAGATGCACCGATAAACATGGACTATATAACTCTTTGAGAACTATCTCACGCATGTAAAATGGAAAAAATATCCTTCCTTGATACAACACTCGATGTTTTTCACCCTCAGACCAACCATCAGAGGCCTCGCCATAAACTACTCGGTCTCGCAAGACATCCACCACATGATCCCCCAACTGGGACTCTTCCACCTGCTGCACTAGAGATGATTTCACTATCATTTGGAAAAGGAAACATCTTCCCCCAATTTCTCCCATATCGAGATGTAATGAAGATAGTTCTTCTATTACTCTCCAGAAATCACCAGATTCACACAATGCATTACTACGTGACTTCTCACACAGAACATCAGCTAGAAAAATCCCCTTTCTAGTTGAACACAATATTAGAAAGACATATTCTTGTAAGAACTGCATCCACTAACGTTGGCGTATGTTCAAGTCGTATTGGGTGACAAACATACCTCAAACTCTTATAACCAGTGAATGACACAAAGTACTCGCCAATGAGGTAAGGTCTCTACAAAATCAGATAAAACACCATTACTGCCAAATCATGATCATGGGTGGCATAGTTATGTTCATGGGGTTGTATCTGCTGAATCCCATAAGAAACAACTGATCATTGATGCATCAGAACACATCCTAACCCTAGAATTGAAGATTCACAGAATACATCAAACTGAACTCCCTCTAGTTGAAGACAAAGAACTGGAGCACTTACTAACTACTAATTTTGATGCATGAAATCTTCCTAACACAGATTAGTCCATATGAATTCCTAATTCTTATTGGTAAATGCTGTTAGAGGAGTCACAACTCAAGAGAAATCAGCTATGAACCTCCTATAGTTTCCTGTGAGACGAAGGAAACATTCCCCCTATAACACTGTCTTAGTGGGGTTCCCAGGGCACAACTTCTTCTATCATTGATGGTTCCATAGATACTCTCTGATGGGAAACAACATGCACCATGAAACAGACATCTCTAGCCCAAAAATAATAGTTCGACAACTTCCCAAATAGCTGATGTTGACAAAGAACTCCCAAAACAGCATATAGATACACTACAAGATCCCCATAAGATGTAGAGTACACAAGCATGTTGTTGATGAAAACCACCTTGAACATGTCCAAGAACAAACTGAACACATCACTCATCAACCCCATGAATACAGCTGGAGCATTGGTCACAATGAATGACATTGCAACAAACTCATAATTTCCATGACGACAACAGAATGTAGTACTTGGGATATCCACATCCTTCGCAGGAATATGATGATATCCTGACCGTAATTATATCATGAGAACCAACTTACACACTTTAGTTGGTCGAATAAATCATCAATCCGTGGAAGAGGATAGCGATTATTTAATGTTACTTTTTTAAGTGATGATAATCGACACACAACTGCAAACTTCCATAAGCCTTCTTGATGAAAAAGACTGGTGCACTCCACGGTGACACACTCTTCTGAACAAAAATGCACTGTAACAGACCATCAAGATATATATATATAGCTATCATAACACAGAAGGGTCTATACTATATGAATACATAGAGATAATAGACTGTCCTGGTTGAAGCTCAATCCCAAACTTGATCTCTCATCAAGGGGGTAATGCTACAACCTATTCTTGAAAGACATTAGGGTACATGTCTACCACCCTAGGAAATGAAAACTACTAAACCTATGATGAACTCAACATCATATTAGCCATCTTGGATGAAAAGGAAAAAACATGCCTCTAACCCATCTGATGGTCTCGCTCGCCAACAAACACCACTGGTTATCTATCTGCATCGAAGAACACAACTTGCCTCCTGAATCAATCCACAATAGGCTACACCAAATACAACCAATCGATGATGAGGGTGAATCATATGGTTGTATTTTTAAACATAGAAAATATTCCCAAGATCAGTGCTGACCCAACACTGGCTCATACTCTATACATACTTCAAACAAGTTAGCTCAGACTCCAACTAGCGTAGTTAATGCCAAGGGCACTGGAAGCCTCTCTACCTTAAGTCCCAAAGCATGGAAAAGGGTAGGTGATATGAAGGAGTGTGTCACTCCTGAATCAAACAAGGCATACCCCAAGGTAGTGAATATACAAAGGGTACCTTGAACAATTTCTAGCACGCATGGCGCTGACAACGCAAAAGCATGATACTTACCAAGACCTCTTCTATGTCCTCTCTGAACATGATGAATACCACCACCACATCCGCGCTCTGATCTATGAGGATGGTTAGCATCATAGGGATGTCCTCTACCTGCCCCATCTACCCTCTATTGATCCAAAGCTTGTGAAACCTACTGCTGCTGCCTCGACTGAAACTGCCTCAATGGAGGAACCTGTAGCATAACACCTGGTGCACGGTAACTTCTCTGAAAGGTCAGGAACTCTTTCTACTGATGACCTAGATCACCACACAAAAACAAGCACCTGTTCCCTTAGAATGGGCCCAAGAGATTCTTCCCCCTGTGAAATGTGATGCTAAGGGCTGAAACCTACCCCCGGATGAATGGAAACTAAACTACCCTAAAAAATGGGAACCCCGGACCAATATCTGCTTCATGAGGAATCATGATGACTCCCCTTTCGTGACGATCATGTTCTTTACAATTTCTTTTCAATGACCACATCATATTCCATCATTTAAAGATATGTCTTTAGCATAAAGGGGGTGACATGTAGCCGGATCTCTAGATGCAGAGCCTCCTCGAAATGCCTCACCTTGGCCTCTTCATCTGGAAATAGGTCCAATTATTATTGTATAAGGATCCATGAATTGATTCCAAACACTCACACACTAGTGCTCCCTTGTCGAAGGGTAAGAATCCCCTGACAATTCAAGGCCTTCATGGTCGAAGAAATAAACTCAACTCTAAACATGTCTCAAAACTCCTCCCATGAAATCATTGACTCTTCGCAATCTCTGAGGAACAAGAAACACCACTACCTCATTGTTCCATGTAGCATCGTCAGAACAAAGGACACCCAATTCTCCTTCCGAGAATGGATCAAACTGAATCCTATATTGAACTCCTCTTACCAGTATTCTGTGATCTCATCTAAAACGGAGCACATGTACTTATGAAGACTCTGCCGCTGAAACTCTCAGAGTGTCCTCATCCAAGTGTCATCATAATCAACCTCTTCCATGTGGCAATCTACTGGCACATCCTGTTAGACCCCTTATATGAGATCCTAAAGAAGAATTCGACCTGGAGCCATACCTATAAAATAAAAAATAGTTATATTTGATAGACCTGGAATATGAAAGAATCAAAATTAATTAATGAATGATTTTTTTATTCATTTTTGGTTAACCTATCCCAAGGTTTACCCATTAAAACATAGACACACAAAAAAATGATGCATGATCCTTTCCTAGGTCATTACCCTGCATCTTGTATCAAAATATTTAGTAGCCATTGTATACATAATGGTCCGCACATCAGATCATAGGGGGACTTGAATTCCTATGTATTAGCCATTCTTTAGTGTTTACATCACTTTCTAAAATTTACTGACACACTTTCCCTACCAACCCATGCATCCTCACCTGTGCCTAAGACTAAACTCCATCCCATCTCTCAACGACTCTCTGACACAACTCTATCATGACCCCCTCCCCACATGGTGTACCCCTCCTGGGCCGGAAATATTATAAGGGAGATAATGACACCTGGGTCCTGCCTTCATTAGCCCCCGGTTTGGCGACTAGCACCGAGGGTATAGTAAACACACAAATATGAGGCATTACCCTCAAAGATAACACATGCGAAAGAGAGAGATAAGACAGAATCCAACCAACTACAACTCAAAATAAAATATTTGAAAAATCCCAAGTTCACATATGTAATTTCATGAAAACATACTACAAATGAAAGTGAAAATTGAATGTACCAAAGGAAAGTAAAAACCAACATCAACCACAAGACTAAACAGCTCCTGCAACCCCAAGCAAGTCGAAACAAGTTGGGTCTCCAACATTCTCCAAGTGATCTGAAAAACAGTTTATAAGGGTGAGTATAAGAGTATAATAAGTAGGATCCTCCCACGAGCCTCTCATGAAAAATTAAAGAAATGATGCTAAAGCACAAAGAACAACAAGTGAAACTAAATAATCACCTAAACATGTATACTATGTCTCCATCATCACTATGGCTTATATCAACATGTATCGCATACAAGAGTATATAATATAATAATGAATACTATGGGTACCCCACGACTACTTCCCCACTGGTTTTCCTCTTTTCCCCAACGTTGCACATCCTAAACATCTCTCTCCAAAAAGGTTTTCCTGCCGACACCTGGGCAAACCACCACAACATGCACCTCATGCAACAATACCACCACATCCACGTATTAAAAGTAACCCATTAGTTTCTGGGATCCACCACAACTCTCATAATGTGTATCATACGTCAGATATTAAACTTCATTCAATTATATCCCATACACCAAGTATGGATCCTCAAGCCATCACATCCTATAAATGTTAAACCTACAGTAGTCCATAGGAAACTACATCTAGAATATATGTTTTTGAATAACCACAAAACATTACAGCCCTCCACACACATATATGGGGAAAACTAATTGATGTGCCAACTAGCACAAGTAACTACCAAGAGAAGACAGTGGGGCTAAAGGGGGTAGTCATCTATCCATCTTTGCAGTAGAATATTAGGGAAAACACCCCTCCCCTAGGATCCGAATCCACATGTTCTCTGTTTCCTGAATGGAAAGGGTGGATTAGCATATAGAAACACAAAAAGTATACAATATACTATAGCTCACAAACACACTAGGGGAATTACATAGTATTAGACTCAACTATAGATAACATCTCTTGGACTCCTGGCATTAACTTCTAAATCTAGGTATCCTTCAATCACAAAACCATTTAAAGATCTTTATTACATTACTTCATTCCATTTTAATCATTTTTACATTACATTAATTAATTATTTAAAAATTAGTTAAACATTAATAATTCCAAACTATATTTCATTAGCATCACACCTGAAGTCCACTTTCACATTAAATTATAACCACAGCATTGCATCCCCACAATCTCTAACACCTTGGGATAACATATTTCTTTCAATCATTTATTGAAAACATTATTACATTCTATATTCCCATAAATTCTAGAAAAACATTCATGCCACTAAACACAAGGGGGCTCAACTCAGTGAGTAGATAAACTACCCATCATGTAATTGCCACCTATAGAAAGATTATATAACCATCCTCCCGGGAGAAGCTAAACAATGAAACCATGTGGAATACCCTGCATGTCCTATCCCCTTTTGGAAGCAGGGTAAGAAAACCATCTTCCTTGAGGTGTGGGGAAATTAAAGAGGATAAACAACCAACAATAATCAAAAAGCATCCAAACATTCACATCTAACCCTTTTCATCATCCCCGATGTACTCCCTCACACCCACATGTATAAAATGATGCATCTCGCCACTCTAGGAATCAACTGCTACCACAACCAATAGGCCTCCATGACCCCACATACCACAATAGTTATCTAGAATCACATCACAACTTAAGCAATAGTAGAATAAGCATCATATCAATTGGGATCTTGGCCATTAAACAAGCAAGACGGTAACCCAGAACCCTACAAGGAATTATATTTTATCAAAATACCAGTTCTTTAATCCATATTGAATTAATAGATTTATTATTCGCATGTTCCAACTACAGGAAACCTAAACAGTATGTTATAACAAATTCATTAAACATGATTACTGCATCAATTTATTATCATCAAATTAAAACAAAAACAACTGAATTCATTCACATGCCTCCTTATCGTTATCCAAACAATTATCAATTAATTATGGATTTACCTTCTTTATAAATTTCAATCATGAATGAAATTATAAACAAAGAAAGCAAAGATATCACACAATCTAGAAAAACAAGAGGCAATAAAATACTATTGATATCAATTTATTTATCTGGATCCAATATTTATTACGTCAATTCCATTGTGATATAGTAGGATAAAACATGATAACTATATAGTCGCACGTAAAATAATAGAGAAGCAACGAATCCCCTACATCAAGTGGTTCTTGACATTTATTATAAGAGAGCGATCAACAAAATGGGTTACGATCTCATCCTACCATGAAAACTGTATCCACCCAAGGATGCAGAGACACCACCAAACCAATCAACACACAAGAAAAACCCATTAATAACATAGAGATAGCATTCAATAAAAGGACATTGATAAACAGAAGGAGATGAACCCAAAATAATGATGATATATCATACCTTATATCAAAGAATGATCGATACTGCCTGGTTGCATCAAAAATAGAGGGGAACCAATCCAAGAAGGGAATGTTGATCGCACAACTCCTATGGGAAGAAATGGAAGCTTTGAGCATCTCACACACGATAACAAGTAGGAAGAACTAGGTATGAAGATATATCATACCTATAGAATATTTAACGGAGACGTGGTTTAAGATACACTAGACTTTCCATTAAATGTAGATCGCATTAAACCCTATGGTTTGGCCAAGTAAAAGCATCCCAAGCCTTAGAAAAAATTAATATAGGAGTTATGGCCTTTGAATCATCCTTAGATTCTATAAAACGAGGCATTAAATGCATTTTACATCAAAAGAAACATTGATGTGACGAAACTATAGGAAGCTAGAAACACTATTCATGACCAGAAAATATTACAAATAAAGGATACCATTGGACCTCAACATTCGGGAAAACACTATTCATGAACTCAATATTTGGTAAAAGAAATAGAGGCTACCGTTGGAAGTCACCATTCTAGAAAAACTATTCATAGACACAAAATTTGTCAAAGAAAATAGAGTCTACTGTTGGACATCACTACTCTAAAAACACTATTCAGGAAATCAAAATTTGGAAAAGGATGTAGAGGCTACCGTTGGACCTCACTATTTTGAAAACAATGTTCATGAACTAAAAATTAGGCAAAAGAAATAGATGTTACCATTGGACCTCACCATTCTGGAAACCCTATTCGTGAACTCAAAATATAGAAAAGGAAATAGTGGATACCATTGGACCTCACCATTCAGGAAACACCATTCTTGAACTCAAAATTTGGCAATGCGAATTGAGGCTACTGTTGGACCCTACTGTTCTACAAACACTTTTCATGAACTCAAAATTTGGAAAAGGAAATAGAGGCTACCGTTAGACCCCACGGTTCTGGAAACACTATTCATTAACTCAATATTTGGAAAAGTGAAATAGAGGATACCGTTAGACCTCCCCATTCTAGAAACACTGTTCATGAACTCAAAATTTGGACCATGAAATAGAGGCTACTTTCAGAAGCTCACCGGTCTAGAAACATTGTTCCCATTTGGTTAGCATTTCACTATTCAAATAAGCCTTTCAATGACACTATTCACCTAAGGCTAACATTGCACTGTTCACATAAGGCTACCGATGGAATTTTCCACATAAGGCTACTGATGACACAGTTCACATTAGGCTACCACTGCACTATTCAAATAAGGATAACAGTGACACTGTTCACAGTACTAGAAATTTGGAAATGTGGTGGGGTTAAGTCACATTAACCATCCGTAACACCTCAGACACCTTATAATTGAAAAGTAATGGACCAGATAGGTACATGACATTACAAAAAACTCTTAAACCAGTCCAAAATAACCCCAAATGAAACCCAAACAATGCTTGTAAAAAATTGGGCTTAATGAATACCTAAAAAATAAGATAATAGTTCATTATGTCTGGATTCAATATTTATGCTATATGAGTATTTTAATCAATGAATATCTGTCTAATAAATTATGAAATATTAATGTATTTTACTACATTACTTTTTCATTAATTATTTAAAAGTGTATGTTTAATAATACTTATGACTAAGAAAAATTGATCAGTGGAATAATAAACTTCTTATAAAACACATGATTGAAGGAAATATTACCCTTAATATGTTCCTAATGTTTAGTTAATGATGTTGAGATATAGAGATGATTGATATGGATAAATTAGATTGGATGGTACTAAGTAACTTGGAAATGATTAATTTGTTATTGATATTTGGGAATATGATATAATTGATGAAACTAATAGAATCTATGTATTTAAGTAATATATCCAATAATATTTTTTAAGGAATAAGAAATAATTATTTTTTCCAATAATATTTTATTTTAATTCACTTTATTTCCATGATTCATGTGAATTCACAATGATGATATTCACTTGGTTAGTATCTGACGATTATGCAAGAATTTATCTTATTTGGGGGATAAATGATATGTTCATTTTGGAAATTTAGTAACATTATTCCTAATTAATTGGATCTTATTCTTTTGGATTGGTCATAAGGTTAACCATTAATAAAGTTGTTTAATTTGAAGTTTGGAAAATATTTTAATGATTAATGTATTAATTCACCATATCAATATTTATGCATACGGGATAACCTATACTAATTTTTTTTATAATAATAACTATATTTTTATGTAATGAATTATCATTTTACTATGAACATTACGATTAGTTAAAAGTAACTTTTAGTGGTTTAGTTGTAAAAATTTAATCTTGGATAGTTATTTGAAATAGTAATAAATAATTAAGAATATGATCAAAAAACGACCAAAGAAGGAAATTATTCTTATGAAATATAAATGTATCATGTATGTATTTTACATTATATTCAGGGAAAGTAAATGAATTCTTCATCTCCTAGAAAATGATATTGAAACAAAATGACTTCCAAATAAAATAAATTCTATTGACCAATGGTCTATTAAATAATAACATATTTATTGTATTGAGGTCCTATGAATTATAGTTATCATTCACTTTCTTGTAATCAATGGCCTCAATCACTCTGTATATATTTTTTATTTTCTTCAATATCCATATATTAAATTTCCACCAATGTCACACTATGTAAAAACCTAGTAATGTATTATTGAATATGTACTTTGGTCAAACATTTATATATTATTGAAATGATATTTAATTAACCATTTTATGATTTGGTTTTTCAAAAACTGTATGTTAAAATGTCAAATAATTGATTACCAAGATCAATATTAAACCGCGTTGGAGAAATTTATTAAAGGAGTTGAATGTATCACCCATGAGATTTTAAAATATGAAAACTATATTCAACAGAATGTATAACATGAAACACGTAGCATAGAATGAAATATATAATCCTAACACTATATGATATATTTATTTTTAAATAAATTCAATCCCTTATATAGCATCCAATGCATGCAATACCATGACTAATAGAAACCAGATAACCAATTAAAATACTACTATTTGAAAAAACACATTATAATGAACACATTATTTTTGTGGGTATGAATATTAATAACTAAATTATGACGACTCTAGGGAAATTTTTATTGGGAATAATATAATAATCATTTAAAATTAAATGAAATGTTTTATGCAAAATAATATTCTTTCTAAAAGAAGGTTTAGTTCCACTTTGTGCACGGAATTTAAAATAAATTTTTAACACATATATAAATTTTTTAAAATATAATTTTTTTAGAAATAATATTATTAAAATTATCTTATGGAGATTTTTTGGATTTTTTCTAAAATGTTTTATTTGTTGATAGATAGTTAAAATACTGAAATTTAATTGAAAAATGAATTTTCATTAAAACTATTAATAATGTAAAATTTTTATATATTTTTTTATTATAAAATTTGTTCAATTATATAAATTATTATATAATTCTATACATCAGAATGATGTTCATATTGATTTTTTTTATAATTATATTTTAGTCTTTTGAAAAAATTTTCTTGTAAAACCCGCTTTCTTGTCTTGTATGTTAGAATAATATTAAAATAATATTATTAAATTATGTAAATTAAAATAGGGGAAATGTATTCCATGTTTTTAATAATAATTATTATTATCATTTAATAACTTCAACCTAATTTTGGTTTAAAATAAGTAGTGAAAACTGTAAATATTATTTACCTTAGTTAAGCTAAAATGGGTTTAATGACGGTAAATCTGGAGGAAAAGTGTTAAAATGACATAAAAAATAGTAAAAAATTATTTTATAGAAATATTAAAACCTCATACTTTCCAATTTCTAATATAGGTTCATTTATAATCCTTTGACTTGTTAATGAATTTACCATTTGGGGTGCTTTTAAGATATTTCAAAGTAATTTCCATTGAAGACATCTTCCCTGTATAAAGGGGAAATACCTACCCTCCATTTATATCACATATGAATCCATATTTCTTGAAAAAACATTAAAAATTAACTACCCAACATACTTAGTCATATTCATGAGATTATGGTCCTCCCATAAGACCATCCCTATAGTTATTTAGAGGTTATCCAAAGGAGGTTTCTCATAGAGAATGTAATTATCATAACAATGAAATTTCATTTTAAAAATTTATTTTACTCCAAAAAAAATTAAAGAAAACATTAAATATAATAAAACTATTATCTACCAGATATTTAAATGTTATTTTTTGGACGTACTAAAATTTTTCTTTCACCACTTATACAAATGGTAAATGATATCATCCACCATGGGTAAAAAATACTACAACGTCACGAACAGATGTAGTTTTTCTCCATAATTAAATTATAGTATTGGATATAATGATTTATTTACCACATTTATATTCTTATTATTATGTTATTTTGTTATGAAATATTTAATATTATTTTCAATTATGTTTTAAAAATGATGACATCGCTTCTGTGTACGGCAGACTACCGCGTCATAATAAGATGTGATTAGTATTTCAATTACTCTATACATGAAATGTAATATGGATAAAGTCAATGAATATATGTGACATATTTGAGATTTTTTTTACTATGTAAAAATATATATCAATCACTTCCATACAATTTCACTCGTTAACGAAATGATATCATCACTCGTGAATATATACGAACTACTATCTCCCCAAATCGATGCCACTCATATTCCATGAAAACCATTTTTAGAATGAAAATAATAATATATATAATTAGTAAATATAATATTTGAAAAAAAAATTTCATTATTTTTATTTTTTATTTATATCCTATTGATAAAAACAAGGACTTTTGTAACAAAACATGCATGAAAAATCAAGCCAGTAAACATCTAAAATAATGATAATAATGAAATAATATAAAAAAACTAGATGTAAAATGTTATAAGAGGATAATATATGATATTATAAATATGAGTATGTTTATTTTATAAACTAATAACTTTATAAAATACATTATACAAAAGTGTCAGTCATTTATGAATGAAATCAAGCCTGGGGTAAGGGTTTCTCTTCTCACATTTACTTTCGTGAGACATACATCATATTCACCACGTATTTATTTTTTGTGGTTTATATATTTCTATTTTTATATGTTATATCGTGATTAAATTTATATTCATGTTATTTACGGGTCATTTAATGTTATTTCATTCATAGAGATTATGATTCAAAAGTTACTATAGTTGTAACAGTTTATATTATAATATCATCATTATTTAAGATTGTTTTGTTTATATATCCAATAGAAGAATTATTTGATATTACTATCTTGAAATAGTTATATTTTATTAGACCTGATTTATACATGAAATTTTTATGAAATATTAAAAATTTTATACACTTTTTAGTTAAAATTATTGATAAAATATTTTTATGAAAATATTATATTATTTCTCTCTTCAGTGAAAAATCATTTTTCATCAAAAACAATGTTTTATAAAAATATATTAAAAATTATTTATACATTTTATAAATAGAATATTAAATAATTATTTTACAAATTTTCAATTTTTAAATATTTTTTTGAAATTATTCTTCATGTTTTCTTCAAGAAAATGTACATTATGCATTTATTGAAAATGTCAAAGGAAACAATATTTTAACTTTCAATGTAAGATAAAAACATTCTACATTCAGGTCAAGTAAAATTTTTAAATATAATATTCAATATTTCAAGTATATTTTCAAATAAAATTATGTTGAAATTTTTTTGAAACTTTTTGTTAATTATTTTCAAAATATAAAGGTTATGTTTTCTAAAAAATGTGTGAAGGTATTTTTTTGTATTTATATTCATCAACGGAATCAACAAAATTATTGTACATATGATCCTTTTGGGACACAGTATATAGAAATTATACTTATTCATTCTATGGATTTTCATGACCAGTTTGATTGATTATGTGCAATTTTATTAACATACAACAAATTACTCTTGATCGTTTAAGATGTTGTTTTTCGACTGGGGTAATTATTAAAAAATAATATTATTGTTTTTGAATATTAATGTTTACATTCACTATTATTCACCCCATTCATATAGGAAATGTATTGGATTATTTATGTGATATGCATGTTCCACTACATCCCACTAATGAATTAATAGGTTTAACAAAACAGACTATATTGTGTTTTTTGGAGGCCTTACGTATTTACAATGATGTATTATAATAGGGCCTCAATTGTGTTATATATATTAGAACAAAGCCTCAAAAAAATGTTTTATATGAATATAATTATTCATTTTATTATTATGAGTTCATTTACCGATATTACATGTGATTATATGAATGTATTAAGTATCCATGGTTTTATTTCATGCTCATGTAACTACTTATATGTTATTATTTTATCATCATTTATTCTTTCCATATTATGCTCAGGCTATTGATTAAATTTCACAATATTCACTTATACACATTTTTATATTTATTATTAATTATTTATTAATAGATTATATATTGAATTACCCTTACTGAGCTTTTGAACTCACCCATTTTTTATGTTTTATTTTCCATAGGATACCAGGATGTGTTTTGTGACTGATATATAGGGATACACATTGGGGAAGAATTGAATTTCTAAAGAAAATATTTTTTATATATATTTAAAAATGTAATGTTAATTTCATGTATATCAATAGTTTTCTAAGACTAGTAAACTTTTTGATACTTCATGACGTGAATCCTTGTATCTTGTGAAAATGTAATAAAACAAAAACTGATAACAGACTGTAGAGGTTGGGTTGCTACAATAATATTTATCTCTAATATATTATAATGTAGTGAATTAATAGGGTTAAATAAATTATAAAAATAAATGGTTTACACATCTATTTAAAATAAATATTTGGAGACAAAATATTTTTCAATTTAAGTTAAAACCCAATTGAAAATTAAGGAAATTTTATTCGAAGAAAATAATTTATTCCCTAAAACATTTTTTATCTCAATATATTAAATAAATAATTTTTGGTGTATTATATTACTGAAATTTATAAATTATATATTAAAAAAATAAAATATTAATATTTTTTTCTAAGAATTAGATAATAATAAATACTATATTAAAGAAAAAAAATTTGTTTTTCTAAATATGTGTTTTGTCGCATTTTAATCTTTTATTTTTAAAATTAAAATGTAAATATTTTTTAATATTATTTTTGATAAAATATTATTTTATATTTAAATAATAATGGATAAATTATATTGGGTAATATTTATGATTATTTTCTAAAAGGATAATTTATTCTATGAATAATGAAAATGATGTTTTTATTAAAAAAATATATTTAATTCAATGTATTTACAAGATTATTTTTTTAATAGGATTATAAAATTAAAATTATATCAATTATATATCTATTAACTCAATTTTGTTCATTAAAATAAATTTCTAATTGTAATTTTGAATAAACACTTTCTAATTTTTTAATATTTTCTCTTGGGAAAAAAGATTTTGTGTCGTGTCTATGGATTTTATTTTTCCTTAAAATTCTCCACCTATATCAATTAAATTTGGTAAAATGGATTAAATATTTGGAATCATAAAAAATTATATTAATGAATAATTTCTTATTAATTTTTGACCATAATTAATAGTTTAGATTATAAAAAGTAATTACTATAGTAAAGTTAAAATGGGGTTTTAGGGGCATGAATCTATACAAAATGGGTTAAAATTAAATATAAACATTTACGAAATAAATTAGATTGAAATATTTTTAACATATATATTCTATTGTCAACAGTAGTTCATTTTTTATCCTTATGTGATTTGAAAAATGTATCTGCACCTTTTTCTTTCAAAATATTTCATGTGTGTCACTCCCCTCACTTATAAAAGGCCACCCACTCTACATAAAAATTCACATGTCAAGAAGGTATTTCTTCAATAAATACATTTGAAAATTTCATTCTAAAGGAACTATCCATATCCTTGTGGTCTTGGTGAGATCATAATTACAATCTATAAATGATTAAGATTTAATATAATGAGGTTTTTTTAAGATGATCTAATGTTCTAAACTATGCATTTTTGTTTTACTTCTTCTTCTAACATCATAAAATATTATTAAATTAAACAGATATAATAAAAAGGAAAATATCACATATACTGATATGAAATAATTTTAATTTAATAACATATATGCATTTTTTATTATCTTAAATGGGATATAAAATCATTATTCCTATGTACGGAGGACTATAGCCTCACTAACCGATGTTATTCATTTTCCATCCCCACTTTTAATGGTTGGATATAATGATGAATTTAATGATTGTATAGGATATATATGATATTATTATACCATGATAATTATAATACCACTTTTAACTTCCTACCTCCCAATGCGTTGGAAAATAAAAATGTTGCTCGTGTGTATGGAAGATTACTACAATATGAATCAATGTGATTCATTCATCAAATTCTATTTTAAGTGTATAGTAATGAAAATTGATTAAATTAATATATTTTATATTTCACCGAAAAATATAACTCTAGAATATAGATATCACATGTACCTTCTTACATTATATTCTGTGGATGATATGATAACGTTGTTCCTACGTACAATGGACTATTGCCACATGAATCGATGCAATTAGTTTTTCACTAACACTTTTCAATTAAAGTAATTATGGTAAATTTATTTAATACATGTGATATATATATGAAATAAAAAAATTTCTATAATGTTAAAATAAAATTTTAACTTTGGTTTCATCTATCGATAAAATGGAAACAGTGTTAATGCACACATACAACCTACCATCCCCATGAACAATGTTTTTCATTTTCCATCACTTAATTTAATAGAATTATAAAAATAAATATATTCTTAATATATATGAAATTTATATCATGATTAACATTTATTATATTATGTAACCATTATATATGTATGCGGACCAAAAATTATATGAAAAAAATGAGGATGTTACCAAAAACATTATTTTAACAAGAATAGTAAAAAAGGGAGTAAAAAGTGGTAAAAATAAATAATATTTAATATGATTTATGTATATAAATATGGATATATAAAATATCTATAATAATTTTATATTTATTATACATATGTTTTGTGTGTCTAAAATTTAATTAGAGACTTATGGTTTAAGATTTCCCTCTCAATTTTCACTATTGTGAGACACATGCCATATTAACATCATATTTGACATTCTTGGTGTAAATAATTAACATTAATATATTATATGATAATCCTGAAGAAAATTATTGGTATTTAAATATCCATTTTAGGATCTCTTTTACTTGGGGTTTATTGTTAAAAAGTTTCCAAAGCAGTATTGGATTTTTATCTCAGATTTTCTTATTTGAGACATATGTTATGTTGTCGACCTATATAATTTTAAATTTGAATATACTACCCATTTTACATGAAATATTATGAAATAATTTATTATCATGATATTTTAAAATATATTTTAGTTTCATTCTTACATTAGTATAACAATTAAATGTTACTAAATTGGTAATGGTTTTATGATATAATCTCAATGTTTATTGGGATTGATTATCATCATACTTCTACTAATGAAATATTATGATCCATCAATCATGAAATTAAATAATTTTATTCTCCTAAGATAATGTTTTTAGAATAAATTTTTTCATTAACATTCCTCCATTCTTGTACTCAAGTGTTCAAAAGAGTATTTTCTATGAAAGATAGTATTTATTTATATCTTTGGCCAAAACCCATTTTTTTTCAATATCACTATTTTCTGATTATTTTTAATAAAAATATATATCATTATCCGAAGGATTTATTAAATAAAATCATATGAATTTTAAAGTATTTACATTTTTTAAAATTAATCTTATTTTAATTTTTAAAACAAGCCACGGTGCCTGTTATATAAAATGTAAAAGGAAACTTTTTTTCAATGGGTTTAAAATTTTCCACCATCATGATCACTGAATATATTAATGATTAATTTATAAGTATCAATTATTTTTAGAAAAATTTTATTTTGAAAAAAAATTTAAATTAAATTTTCAATGTGGAAATTTTATTTTTCCCATTAAATATCTAAAAATATATTTAAATATTAAATTATAATATTTATTATTTATTAACATGAATAGAGTTTCTAAAATGTTTTATGAATTATAAGTTTTAAAAATTATTTTCTAATTTGGAATGGATATGTTACTTATAAAATGTTATAAATTATCTTTCAAAATCTTTTTATAACTAAGACGGAATCCTTTAATGTAATTTATCCTTTATTGTGGTTATGATCGAATAATACCATTATTTTAATTTTAGGAATGGTGTATGTTTATTATGATAATAAATTTATAAAATCTGTTTCTTTTTAATGTGTTATTACATTAGGAAATTTTGAAATTTTTATAATACCCATTTCATATTCACCGGTAAAGATATGATGAAATTATTTTGAAACTCATTTGTTTCCATGAGTTTCGATATGTTGATTTTTTTATGAAACCCATTTATTTTCACACTTTCAAATATTATTAAAATTTTATGATCTTTTGGAACATGTATATATAATTTTAATTATATGATATTTTGGACCTATATCTCCCTCCAACAATTTTGGTTGAGATTAATATCTCATGAGATAAATTTGTCTGAAGCATGGTGTGAACCCAGTTCAGTAAGGTACTTTGTCCATTGTGATATTTTTTTGGAGGGAAATTTAATATCATCAATGGTTTAGGGAGTGAATTAATTCCACTATGATATCTTATGCGACATACCATAAAATCTATGGAAATTATTTTATGTTCTTATGTTTACGCAATATTTCTATGTCTTATGACAATGTTATTCTCTCATTGATAATGTTATTTGATTTTATAATTATTCAGGTCTTATAATGTTCCAATATTTATTCAATGATTCATGATTTTGATATTTTTCATGTAGGGTATTCTTTTCATATATTATATTCGTGTTCTTATACCATTAATGTAGAGACCCGAAACATGACGTACATTGACATTACATTACATTTGCGGAATACTTAGTACATAACAAAAACACACACACAAGGATCGCAATAGTTTAGTGTCTTTGGAAACTCGGAACGTAATCTTCTAATCGTGGTGAAAGATCTTCAATATCTCCCATAAAGATCTTCCTTTTTTTTACCTAAAACCTTTCTTTATATCCTAGGGAAAAGAAAACATAAAAAGGGTGAGCTCAAATGCTCAGTAAGGGTATACAAAAGAAAAATCAATCACATCATATTCATAAGAACATAACTTTTGGAATTCTTATCCTGCAAAAGAAGCATAATTTCATAACATGGGATAAATCATGGCAGTGAAATGTAATCACAATAATAATAACTTAAAACATGAAACTTTGTGGAATTCAGACGTAATCATATAGAATCATTTCTTGTTATTCAAGACTCTTTTACAAGACTATCTTAGTGGACAAAGTCCCTTTCTGAATCGAGTAACCCTCGTTTCAGTCCTGTTTCACTGAACCGGTATAACCTACCGTTCCAGCCCTGTCTATCTCATGAGATATAAAATCTTTACCCAATGCATTGGAGGGAGATATAGGTCCCACCCATCTTATAATGAATCCTTTCTTATGTGTGCCACATAATCATAAATCATACATCGTCGCATAACACATGTAACAAAAATGGGATTCTTGAAACGTCATGACATCATAAAACAAATCTTATAAGGAAAATGACTTCATAAAAATAATTCCCTCACAACATAATCAAATCAATGTAATAATAGGGATAAAAACAGCACCCTTTATTATCTTAGATGGAAAATAATTTTGTTAAAACACTTGAACTCCATTCTTGAGGAAAATATCCTTTCTTCTTCAAAAACACTTTTATTTTCTTAACATGTCATACAATTATAAACTGAAAGAAGTTGATTAAAAATAAACTTGAAAACTTGTAAATGAATCTTCTTGGAAATAATGTTTTAGAAATCCATTCATGCCGTATAAGTTAAAAAAAACATTCTTCTCGTACTTTTGTCGGAAAAGTCAAAAAGTACCTTGTACGAAAAACGACAAAAGATTCCTTTCATTTCTTTTACTAAAAACTCACCGAAGGGTAAAAATGGATTTAAACAATTGTAGGTGGATGGAAATAATATTACATATTGATGAAACATGGATGTGGATGATAAAATACACCCCAGTAAATACTTACGAATAAACAATCTCGGATAAAAATGAGATTGTGATATTTCCCTTACCTTATGTCCGACTTGCTTTGTAAGTGTCCGAACCTCCTGTATAATGATTTAAATCATGTTATTGACTTATTCCAGAATCATATTCATTGTTATTATATCATATATTGTTCACTTATGACATTATATTACCCGTTCTTTTGTAAATTCCATGTTAAAAAGGCGTTTTGGGTAAAATCGTTTCATTTATCGTAGGTGTTTTGACTTGTTGTTCTTGACATTATTATTACTTATATCATGATTTACTTACATCCAGAATATAAAATATGATTTATATATCATATATATTCAGTATATATATATATATAATAGATAGATAAATGAAATGAAAAACACCGTTCATGGAGACGGTAGTCCGTACGTACGCATGAACGTTGTTTTCCTTTCCTTATTGTCTTGAATGGAAGTAAGTAGATGACATACATATATATATATACATAAATACAGTAGCTTTATAATGTCATATATTTCATTATTATTTCTTATATATACTTTATAATCATTCTTAAATGGTTAACATGGAGAATGAATCTCATCGCGTCGTGGAGACGGTATTCCGTACGTACGCACGAGCGATGATATCATTTCCATAAATATTGAACTGAATTGGAGTGGATTATACAATATATCAGAATCAATATGATGTTGTAATAAATATTTATAGTTATTTTTTACACCATTATACCCATCCATGTAAGGTGGTGGTGGAAAATAGATTACACCACGGCATGGAGACGGTATTCCGTACGTACGCACGCGCGGTGATTTCATTTTTCCGTAGGATGGATAGAAGGTGAATTAGGGTTGTTTCATATTTATAATAACATATCAGTATGTAAGTAATACTTATGTTATTAATTTATCATGAAACAACTAAAGAAGAAGAAGTTGAAGAAAAAAGAAATTGAAAAGATCGGTAATGGATATTACCTCTTCTTTGGAACGCTTCTTTGAATCCTCCACTTAGGGAACTAATATTGATCTTTTAAGAAGACCAGGACCTCTAGGATTATTATAGGGAAGTGGAGGGGAGAAAATGGCAGGGGTTGGCCGAGCTTGAGTGCTCAATTTGGTGTGAGGAGGAGGGGGAGGAGGTACCCTTTTATAAGGGAGGAGAGGGGCACCTTAGGAATATCTCAAAATATTATTTTATATTAAAGTAAAAATCGGTTTATAATGGTTCCAAAGGGTCTTATTTCGAAGCTAAAGTGGGGATGGGTCGAAATCCTATCAACCAATAAGATTTATACAAGTTTAGGATATTATGTTAACCTTATCAATTAGATTTAACTCTAAGTTAATTAATTTAACTTTTACCGTGTCTTTTTGTTTTGTTTCACTATATGGTTAATACACTTACTATAACATGCCAAAAGAACCCCAAATTGTTTATTATTAATATATATATCCTTATATAAGTCATTTGGCCGAACCTTAGATTTTTAGGAATAACATAACAATTAATAATATAATATTTGATTTAAAAACTATTTTGTGTCAATTTTGACACTATTTGATATATGATTTTTGTGAAAGTCATAACAGAATTATATGTTCTAACCAAGTTGATTAAATCAACACTAATATATCATAGTAACCTATAAAATTAGTGTAATTCATAAAAAGTCTCAAATTATATTTAGTTTGGTGTTTATAACATCAATTATGTCAATATTTCATTAATAAGATAATTACTGCATCATCTTTGTGTCATAAATAAATTAACTTATTTGATGTCTAAAAATTACAAATAAAATACCATTATGTGGGAACTCTTTTTAGATTTCTAATGAATATTTACAATCGAATTTATCTTATGTATAACCCTATATTAAAAATGTTTTAGTAAATAAACTTTGATTTTAACTCTTTTAACTCTTCTTTGAATTAAATAATAATAAATGTCCTAATCTAATCCAAGTGGGCCTAAATGATAATATTTTACACTTAAGGTTGTTTTTGGTCGAGATACACTTGTCCAATAGAATTAGGACATGTGTTAGGGTAATATTAATATCATTCTTACCCTTAATTACCCTATTTACTTTTAACCGTGGTAAATAAAAGTAAAAAGTTACTATTCACCAAAAATTATTTTCATCTCATTGAACCACATTTTACTTACTGACATCAACCGTGTCTCTCGGATTTTTGAAATTCCATTCACAGAAGCGGTAAAATTAAGTTTTATGAAAAATTCAGTTTTTTTAACTTCCACTTAGTAGTTTCACTATTCATCAAAAATTGATGTTTTTCAGAACAATGCCAAAATTTCATCCTAAGCTATATTTCATATTCCGAATTCAAAAATGAAGTCTATTTTACCAAATTCATAACATAATAGTTGCATTAATTAATTTTATAATTAAATCCCGCTGTTAAATCAAATAGCGTGTTTTTAAGAAACAATATCTATCAAAAGATTGACACTTGATTATGTCTGGTTTAAATGTGAAATTACAACCAATGACCAACATTGTATTAAATTGTAAAAATATATTTTAGATATACTTTAAAACCACTCAAATTAATAATTTATCACTATTAATTATTTCGATTAAAAAAGTTGTTTTTAATTATAATTTAGCAATTTTCACTATTCATCAGAATATGAAAGTTATCCGAAAAGTACCAAAATTTCACCCTAAGCTAATTTCGATATTACGAATCCAAAAATGAATTCCATTTTGAAAAATAAAATTTAAAAAATTTCAAAAAGTGGTTATTACTATTCATAACGGCTAGTTTTAATAATATCTTAATAGCATATCGTTGTTTAGCGAAACTCGGTGTTGCGTACAACACACGCTATCGTGGAAGGTCGCGATTGCGTATAATTCAAGCCAGGTCAGAGATGTGTATTGTGAAAGCTCCTTTTGGTGTATCGTATAACACAAGACATAAATAAAATTAAAAAGAATATTTTTCATAAAATCTCGGGCTGTTACATTCTACCCCCCTTAAAATGAATTTCGCCCTCGAAATTCGTCAGGGTTATAAATGGTTTACTGTTCGAAAGTTTCTTTAATAGAAACCCACATCATAAAAAGTAATATCAAAACCAATCTTTAAAAACAAAATTATGAAACGTAACGGTTACCCAACTAATCATTGGGTTTCCACATAGGTGAAAATATGGATATGGAAGAGAAATCTAACCATCATGTTCTGATGGAGAGTGGTAGAGAACATGGCTATGGAAAAGCCAGTAATCACAAATCCATAGATTTGTGATGATATAATGTACCATCTGATTCCTCAGGTATAAGATCACTAGGACAACATTTTTGGTTTTCAAGATCATTTCCCTAAAGTTGAAAATTTGAATTATAATAAATACTTACTTTATTTTGGTACAATCTCACTGTTGTTCATGCCTTGAACAATTTCCACTTAATCTCTTAACTAAATGAAGTTGAATTTGTTATTCGTGAAGTGTTAGTAGATAATGTGATAGAATGACAGGTCATTCCATCGGTCTCAAACAAAAGGATAGAAAAAATTATATACATAAGTCGATCTATAGTGAGATTAATCATATATGGTTCCTAAAATAGACTTATACTTCATATATCATATTGCTTAATATAATAAAACTAGTTTCTACTAAACAGGGACTTCCTGTAGGCCAGTGGTAGGCGATAAAGGCTAGTCGCACTTCGGTTGTGGGTTCGATTCCCACAGCCTTGTCCGAAGCGATGGGCTGTCGCCCGTCCTGCAGGTTGTCCTTTTTATAAAACTATATTACTATAACATCCCATCAATAATATCGAAAAAACTTCTATCCTTAAACAATACTAACTTATGTCCAACATAATCCATTCCAATCTTTAGGCTTATCCATAATACTGCAGTCCATTCTCATAACATAGTGAAAACGATTACCAGAGATTTAATACCATCGTTGATCCCCATATATCATAAGATATATCTTGTTGGTCACATTCCAAACATTCAAAGGCCTTAATCTTGTACTCTCTTGAATACCCATTGAACCTTAGTGAAAACTTGAATGCAGTTAAAAGTTAACACTTTTCACATACCGAAATCCTCAAAATTCTATATACTCAAACCATGATATCACTTAGTCCTTATATCAATCATTAGCTCATGAATACTATCAAACATTTAATTCTCTCCTTATCCCTTCATTATGCGGATATCATCTACATTCCAAAAATATCTGAATAACCTTTCATGGATACTGGTAACATTAATCATACACTTTCAAAACACAAGGAAAGACAACAGTGTAACAATCCATAGATGTCTCTTTATTCCAAAATTACACATGATAAACATGTAATCATTCCACAACATTCTCAAACCATTGACCGAGCTTCAAAAATTCTTTCATCTCACATATCATTTGTAGTCTCTTCATCATCATCCACATAAATACTACCCATATGACCATACTGATTCTCTTCATGAGTCTTTCCCTTAGGGCATTTGTTTGCATAATGCCCATACATTCCACATTTAAAACACTTAACCATTTTTGATGTCGTAGCAATACCATTATCCTCATCTATGGTGTTAACCGACCCTTTTCCTTTACACTTACTTGCTTTGTGTCCTTCTTTTCCACACTCAAAGCTTCTTCCAGTTCCCTTGAAACATTCTCCTTGATGCCTCTTCCCACATGATTTACATAGGGGAAATTGAACTTTCTTTCCTCTATGATCATCATGGAACTCCATCTTTCTCTTATTAGTCGAGTCAGGAAACTTACCAAATTTTACTTTATTGATCATATTGTGAGATTGCTGATTCGGCATAATAATGATGTTTGGACATCCAAATCCCATTTCATTTGGTTGCTCATGAAGAATATCATTCCATTGTCCATCATATCCTCCATTATTGTGAATCATCTTGTTTCCAGCCATTTTCTAAAACCGAAACAGAAAAGTGTTAGATGCAAAAATCATAATAAAGGGGGAGTAACTTAAATATCTATCATCTTTGGTTTAATATAATATCGTTACCATAGTTCTAGGACTATATCCTATACGTATTCTTATCCTTAGGGGAATCCCTAGACATACCATAGAAATATCTCTAGGGATCTCACTAATGTTTTCGCATCCTAGTTTCCAAAGGTTGACTAAACCTTTCCTCTGATACCAACTGTAGAGACCCGAAACTTGACGTACATTGACATTACATTACATTTGCGGAATACTTAGTACATAACAAAAACACACACACAAGGATCGTAATAGTTTAGTGTCTTTGGAAAATCGGAACGTAATCTTCTAATCGTGGTGAAAGATCTTCAATATCTCCCATAAAGATCTTCCTTTTTTTACCTAAAACCTTTCTTTATATCCTGGGGAAAAGAAAACATAAAAAGGGTGAGCTCAAATGCTCAGTAAGGGTATACAAAAGAAAAATCAATCACATCATATTCATAAGAACATAACTTTTGGAATTCTTATCCTGCAAAAGAGAGCATAATTTCATAACATGGGATAAATCATGGCAGTGAAATGTAATCACAATAATCATAACTTAAAACATGAAACTTTGTGTCATTCAGACATAATCATAGAGAATCATTTCTTGTTAGTCAAGACTCATTGCCAAGACTATCTTAGTGGACAAAGTCCCTTTCTGAATCGA
The DNA here is from genome assembly GCA_963277665.1 of Viscum album. Classification (NCBI taxonomy): domain Eukaryota; kingdom Viridiplantae; phylum Streptophyta; class Magnoliopsida; order Santalales; family Viscaceae; genus Viscum; species Viscum album. Next base: position 1,720,566,873 of record OY728126.1, on the reverse strand, counting down.
GTAACCCTCGTTTCAGTCCTGTTTCACTGAACCGGTATAACCTACCGTTCCAGCCCTATCTATCTCATGAGATATAAAATCTTTACCCAATGCATTGGAGGGAGATATAGGTCCCACCCATCTTATAATGAATCCTTTCTTATGTGTGCCACATAATCATAAATCATACATCATCGCATAACACATGTAACAAAAATGGGATTCTTGAAACGTCATGACATCATAAAACAAATCTTATAAGGCAAATGACTTCATAAAAATAATTCAATCACAACATAATCAAATCAATGTAATAATAGGTATAAAAACAGCACCCTTTATTATCTTATATGGAAAATAATTTTGTTAAAACACTTGAACTCCATTCTTGAGGAAAATATCCTTTCTTCTTCAAAAACACTTTTATTTTCTTAACATGTCATACAATTATAAACTGAAAGAAGTTGATTAAAAATAAACTTGAAAACTTGTAAATGAATCTTCTTGGAAATAATGTTTTAGAAATCCATTCATGCCATATAAGTTAAAAAAAACATTCTTCTAATACTTTTGTCGGAAAAGTCAAAAAGTACCTTGTACGAAAAACGACAAAAGATTCCTTTCATTTCTTTTACTAAAAACTCACCGAAGGGTAAAAATGGATTTAAAAAATTTTAGGTGGATGGAAATAATATTACATATTGATGAAACATGGATGTGGATGATAAAATACACCCCAGTAAATACTTACGAATAAACAATCTCGGATAAAAATGAGATTGTGATATTTCCCTTACCTTATGTCCGACTTGCTTTGTAAGTGTCCGAACCTCCTGTATAATGATTTAAATCATGTTATTGACTTATTCCAGAATCATATTCATTGTTATTATATCATATATTGTTCACTTATGACATTATATTACCCGTTCTTTTGTAAATTCCATGTTAAAGAAGCGTTTTGGCTAAAATCGTTTCATTTATCGTAGGTGTTTTGACTTGTTGTTCTTGACATTATTATTACTTATATCATGATTTACTTACTTCCAGAATATAAAATATGATTTATATATCATATATATTCAGTATATATATATATAATAGATAGATAAATGAAGTGAAAAACACCGTTCATGGAGACGGTAGTCCGTACGTACGCATGAACGCTGTTTTCCTTTCCTTATTGTCTTGAATGGAAGTAAGTAGATGACATACATATATATATACATAAATCCAGTAGCTTTATAATGTCATATATTTCATTATTATTTCTTATATATACATTATAATCATTCTTAAATGGTTAACATGGAGAATGAATCTCATCGCATCGTGGAGACGGTATTCCGTACGTACGCACGAGCGATGATATCATTTCCATAAATATTGAACTATATTGGAGTGGATTATACAATATATAAGAATCAATATGATGTTGTAATAACTATGTATAGTTATTCTTTACACCATTATACCCATCCATGTAAGGTGGTGGTGGAAAATAGATTACACCACGGCGTGGAGACGGTATTCCGTACGTACGCACGCGCGGTGATTTCATTTTTCCGTAGGATGGATAGAAGGTGAATTAGGGTTGTTTCATATTTATAATAACATATCAGTATGTAAGTAATACTGATGTTATTACTTTATCATGAAACAACTAATGAAGAATAAGTTTAAGAAGACTGAAATTGAAAAGATCGGTAACGGATATTACCTCTTCTTTGGAACGCTTCTTTGAATCCTCCACTTAGGGAACTAATATTGGTCTTCGAAGAAGACCAGGACCTATAGGATTATTATAGGGAAGTGGAGAGGAGAAAATGGCAGGGGTTGGCCGAGCTTGAGTGCTCAATTTGGTGTGAGGAGGAGGGGGAGGAGGTACCCTTTTATAAGGGAGGAGAGGGGCACCTTAGGAATATCTCAAAATATTATTTTATATTAAAGTCAAAATCGGTTTATAATGGTTCCAAAGGGTCTTATTTCGATGCTAAAGTAGGGATGGGTCGAAATCCTATCAACCAATAAGATTTAGACAAGTTTAGGATATTATTTTAACCTTATCAATTAGATTTAACTCTAAGTTAATTAATTTAACTTTTACCGTGTCTTTTTGTTTTCTTTCACTATATGGTTAATACACTTACTATAACATGCCAAAAGAACCCCAAATTGTTTATTATTAATATATATAACCTTATCTAAGTCATTTGGCCGAACCTTAGATTTTTAGGAATAAAATAACAATTAATAATATAATATTTGATTTAAAAAACATTTTGTGTCAATTTTGACACTATTCGATATATGATTTTTGTGAAAGTCATAACAGAATTATATGTTCTATCCAAGTTGATTAAATCAACACTAATATATCATAGTAACCTAGAAAATTAGTGGAATTCATAAAAAGTCTCAAATTATATTTATTTTGGTGTTTATAACATCAATTATGTCAATATTTCATTAATAAGATAATTACTGCATCATCTTTGTGTCATAAATAAATTAACTTATTTGATGTCTAAAAATTACAAATAAAATACCATTATGTGGGAAATCGTTTTAGCTTTCAAATGAATATTTACAATCTAATTTATCTTATGTATAACCCTATATTAAAAATGTTTTAGTAAATAAACTTTGATTTTAACTCTTTTAACTCTTCTTTGAATTAAATAATAATAAATGTCCTAATCTAATCCAAGTGGGCCTAAATGATAATCTTTTACACTTAAGGTTGTTTTTGGTCGAGATACACTTGTCCAATAGAATTAGGACATGTGTTAGGGTAATATTAATATCATTCTTACCCTTAATTACCCTATTTACTTTTAACCGTGGTAAATAAAAGTAAAAAGTTACTATTCACCAAAAATTATTTTCATCTCATTGAACCACATTTTACTTACTGACATCAACCGTGTCTCTCGGATTTTTGAAATTCCATTCACAGAAGCGGTAAAATTATGTTTTATGAAAAATTAAGTTTTTTTAACTTCCACTTAGTAGTTTCACTATTCATCAAAAATTGATGTTTTTCAGAACAATGCCAAAATTTCATCCTAAGCTATATTTCATATTCCGAATTCAAAAATGAAGTCTATTTTACCAAATTCATAACATAATAGTTGAATTAATTAATTTTATAATTAAATCCCACTGTTAAATCACATAGCGTTTTTTTAAGAAACATTATCTATCAAAAGATTGACACTTGATTATGTCTGGTTTAAATGTGAAATTACAACCAATGACCAACATTGTATTAAATTGTAAAAATATATTTTAAATATACTTTAAAACCACTCAAATTAATAATTTATCACTATTAATTATTTCGATTAAAAAAGTTGTTTTTAATTATAATTTAGCAATTTTCACTATTCATCAGAATATGAAAGTTATCCGAAAAGTACAAAAATTTCACCCTAAGCTAATTTCGATATTACGAATCCAAAAATGAATTCCATTTTGAAAAATAAAATTTACAAAATTTCAAAAAGTGGTTATTACTATTCATAACGGCTAGTTTTAATAATATCTTAATAGCATATCGTTGTTTAGCGAAACTCGGTGTTGCGTACAACACACGCTATCGTGGAAGGTCGCGATTGCGTATAATTTAAGCCAGGTCAGAGATGTGTATTGTGAAAGCTCCTTTTGGTGTATCGTATAACACAATACATAAATAAAATTAAAAAGAATATTTTTCATAAAATCTCGGGCTGTTACAATTAAGATCACATTTTGCATACATATTTCCTTTGTTTACACTTACTGATAATTTGATCTCACCCTTTCTTATGTTTATATTCCTTATGTTATAATGATTTATATTACATGTGACATGCCAAATAAGAGTTATTGTTTTGAATAACTATCTTTGAGATGATTTTGATCTCTTATAAACTAATTGTTCACCTTTCTATGTTTTTAAATGAACTCTACTTATATAAAAAATAACTGTATTTTTGGAGTGTTTAATGAATATTCATCTTAAAAGATTTAATATCTATATGTTAAAATCCTCGGTAATTATATCCTATAATAGAATAATAATGAGTAATCTTCATATTTTCCCCATTTATTTTTTTAATTATTTTATTCCCATTATCAATTTACAGAACTATTTTTTAAGTATTTTATTTAGAGATAATGAGTGAATCATGTTTAAAACAAGGATGAAATATTGATCATGAACCAACTATCCAAAACAATTATATGAACCCTTTCACTAAAAAACATACTAATAAATTGTTCCCTACAATTCCTATACAAACACACTCTAACAGTAGAGACCCTGTTTTTTCCCTTTATGACTTTAGAATATTTCTACATATAATTCTAGAGCTAGGTGTGGAGATGGCATGCGATTCCAAGTCCCGGTGTGCCCGAAATAAATTTTTATAAAACTGTTAAGTGTTTTCATACTATGCACATGGAGGGGTTGTGTTTCCTCCTAAACTGTAGCTCGAATCAGAAATCTTAGGGCATGGTTGTGTCCGAAGCGTGTCATTTACCCTAGGCGGGGTGTAAAAGTTGTGGGTGCAGGCCTGCTCTGAGAGATGTCACCCAGGGGAAAATCGCGATTTTAAAATAAAAACATAGTGTTTTTTATCACTTAAGTTCTTTTCGAATAACCTTCAAACAAAGCCTTGGAATGGAAATCCAAGACTTCCGTTGAGTTCTAAATGGGGACTTTTTCCTAGGCGTGATATAAAATAAGTGGGCGTGGAGGTTTCAGAATCCGCACCCGTTGAGAGAGTTTCAGTGAATTATTATAAATTCCCTTAATTGTTGGGAGGGAAAAACCCATTTTCCCCTTCTCTCTTTCTATCCCTCTCTATATCTCTCATACGTTCTTCAGTGTTCTTTATCATTCTTCATCGGATCGATTTGCAGTCTTCACCAAAACATTGGTGAATCAAGGCAAGAGCCTCATGGATGCATCACCTACGACGCACATAGATAGGAGGTATGATTTATTCTAAATTTCTATATCCTCATCAATTTCTGTTGTTTCTTTCAATATCATCATTTTAATTTTCTATAATTCATGAATTGGGGCGATGGATGAACGAACACGGTCATCGTCCGAGCCCTGTTCTAAAACCGTTCTTGAGCATTCTTCATCCCAAAATTTCAAACACATAAATCTTTGACGGATCGTCGAGTGGGGGGAGGAGTTGTGAAGCTCTAGCCCCGAGGATCCCGAAACCAAGGTTGGATAGTTTTTCTATCCACCGGAGTGGTCGGGGGTCTGGCTGAAGGTTCAGCTCTTGCGAGGGCGGCGACCTGAGGGCGAGCCGGAGGTGCGGTGGAGCGCAGCGGTCGGAGGAGCTGGGCCGGTCCGGTGCAGCGGTGTCGGGAGCGGTCAGGGCATGGACAGAGGTTTAGCCAGAGGTGGAAGCTACAACTTAGTCATCGGGAGGTTTCAGGCGGAGCACAGAGGCCCGGCTTGTGCAGAGCGACGGAGCTAGGAGGCGCGGGCGGCGTCGTGCGGGCGGTGCACGGCCAGTGTGGAGTCAGGTGTGCTATGGCATGGGGTTGGCGCGACGTGCTGCGGTGTAAGAACGCGGATCTTCGTTTCAGGTATTCCATTCCTTTCTCTATAGTTTTTAAGAAAAATGGAATTTCTGGAAATTTTTGAAGTACATGCCATGTACTTTCTGAGTACACACCCTGTACTCTTCTCCGGCTCGAAGCCATGTGCTGGCCATGTCCGGGCCACACACATGGTGTGTAAGGGTGATGTGGAGGCTCATTTTGGCAGAGTATGAAAAAAATCTAGTACACGTCGTGTACTCTAACGGTGCATTCCGTGTAATTTTATTTTTTCACTAAACGTACCGGGGTCGCTCGTGACGGAAAAAACAAACCCCTTCTCCAGGTTTTTCATCCGAGAGCAACCCGTAAGTTCGGATCTTCCCCAAGCCCCCGACTCTCCATCTTCTCTCCGATTCGAGCACGGTCGATTGCGTTTCAAGTGAAATAGTGAGTTCTTCCTTCTTATTGAGCCTTGTTTTCCAATTCCTCCTCTTTTATATGATATTTTGGTTTACGTGTTTCGGGCGTTTCCTCAGATCTATGACGTTCTAAGGAGAATCAGTCGTCGTGGTTCAAGTATATTGAACTCATAGGATCGAGGTAGGTGGTTTGTGCCTTTCTATAGGAAGTTGTTGAATATTATGTGCAATTTCCTCCAATTCCCTTGAACGGGAATTGTGCGTTTCACTATTTTTCCCCTCATATTTTTCCCGCTTTGCTTGATTGCTGTAGTAGAGGTTATTCTTGTGATTAGAGTTATTTGTTTTGTTCTCATGATTCTTTTCCATGATTGTTTTTCTTTTTTGGAGTATTTACAGTCTCCATGCCTAGTTGAGGGATAGTGTAAATGTGATATTGTTATGTTCTTGGGCCTTAGAATGATAAAAAAGTAGTTCTTGAGGTTTACTTGGGTGATACATGCGTGCTGAGCATGTTAGTTTCACACAGGATTGTGAGAACCTAGTGTAGTAGACCACAAAGGGAATAGACGTAAAGGCTTCTCCAGAGTGTCTTATAATACGATGCGAGACCATAGGGGGAATTGATGATGAGTGCTTCCTCAGAGAATCTGTAGTTCGTCGACATGGGACACAGGGGGAATGAGACGTTGAGTGCTTCCCCAGAGAGCCTTTAGCATGATACAAGACTATAGAGGGAATTGAGGGTGAGTGCTTCCTCAGAGAGTCTATTCTTAGTTGAACCTGAGGGGTGAGACAGTGTGTGCCTCCTAGTGGGTTTTTAGTACATGTGGGTTGAACCATAGGGGTTAGGCTGTGAGAGATACTGTAAGGACCCAATATTTTTGAGTAGTATATTAACTTACTCTTAATGATTTAATAAGAGGTTAATGGTTAATGCAGAAAGAGGAGTCGATGGCTTCATCCACTAGACTCGAACCTTATGAAGCCCACTTACCAGAGCTTGGGAAGGAGGTAGAATCTGTGGGCTTCGCTTTGGACCAAGCCCAAGCCGAACTCTAGCGTGTCAAGCTTGAACGGAAACGCCTGCAGGAGAAGTTCAAGTTAGTAGAGATTACTACTAGGGAAATGTTATCTGAGCCTCTCTCAGATTCTCTCACCATAGCACACCTTACACTTAGGTCATATGCCGGTGTTATAATGGGCTATGTGACGAGACCCTAGCTTCTTTGTGTAATCCTTTGGGATGAATGAATTGAGATTTCTTCCTTTAGTGATGTCTGTGAAATTTCAAATGTTTGGATAATTTTAGGATGTATTTTATTGATGGATTTTGAAAAAAAAATATTTTAAAATATTTATGTAAACCCTAAATAATTAATGATGTGTAATTATTTTCAAAAAATGGTCTTCTACAAAAGTGTTCAGTAAGGTATTTTGAGTCTAATAAGATCCACATAATTTTTGATTAATAGTAAATTATGAAGAGTGATTTTATGCTTAGGATTACTAATGTGACCAAATGGATTAGTAATTTCACTCAAAAATAGTTTTAATATAATTTAGACACCTAGATTAAGTAATGTGATTCAATAAAATGGGTAAATAACGGTTTCATAAATTATTAGCCAAGTATTTGTTTTTTCAGGTGAATAGTGTTTTTAATTAAAAATTTAATTAAAAATAATTAGAAAATTATTTTTATAAAAAGGACTTTATTTTTGAACTCAGAGCATCGATATTATGTTATGGTAATTTTTGGGATTTTTCTGAGAAAGATGAATTTTTCAGTGAATAGTAAAAATGCAGTTTTAGGGTTTCAGTATGTTTAATGACATCATAACTGTGTCATGATGATGTCATGAGATATTTTAAGGGTTTTCCGTCCAAGGGTGATGACTTATTGTTTTGGGGGCCCCATGTTGCCTAACTCCATGGTAAATTCCAAGGGAGAGCACGTGGTTTTGAGAAAAGCACTTGTGAGGTGTCCCTTGGCCATTAATGCCTTGTCCCCTCACTTTCCCTATAAATACCCACCCTTTCATCATTTAGTTTTCACTCCCAACTCTCCCCCAACGAATTTATGGTCTCCTTACCTCCCAAGGAGTCCTCCCAAGGTTCCCCCAAGCCTTCAAGGTTCAAACCATTGAGTTTTAAGAGTTACGTTTTAAGGTAAGGGATCCGACCTCTCTCTTTCTTTTCATGTAATCTCTTTTATGTCATTTCTTTTATGCTCCATGTTCATATGTGAGAGGATTTCATTTTATATTTCTCTTAAGGCAATTTTCATGTTTATATGATGATATATCCCCTCTTACTCTCATAATTTCGTTTTATTAAAGTTTAAGTGATGCCGTTAGGCTGCCGAATTTTTAAGGGAATTCTTTCACCCTTCTCATTCTTTTCAAAGTTATACTTTCATGTCAAGTCTTTCAAATTCTTCTTTTTTGTGTTGGGGTATGATCTCTATATCCATCATACTGAACTCTTATGTTCACATGGTGAGAGACCCTATTTGATCTTTTCAAATCATATTGGTTGAAGTTTAAGTGACGCCGTTAGGCTGCCGAATTTTCATAAGAGAAATCTAATTTTTGTCTTCCTTCCATGTATTTCATTTCAAATAGTATGTCCTTAAAATTTTATTACCATGTTCATATCTACTTCTTATTCTGCCCCTATGCTATTTTATGGGTCATTTATTAATGTTGGACCCATGTTCCCTCTCTTTTCAATGTTTTCTAAAACCTTGTAACATAGCCGTTATGCTGTAGAATTTTCGTCCCAAAATGCCTCTCTATTTTCTGAAAATTATTTTATGTTATAAAGTAAATACTCAATTCTCTTATTTCTCCAAGGGTATTCACGTTTATATCAAAATGTTCTATTTTAAATTCTGGGTTTTACATACAAGAAACCCGCTTCCCATTTCCGTGGGTTTAAAGTGACATAAAGATCATGTCTTTAAAGCAGTCTTCCAATCTTTTTGAGTAGTATATTAACTTACTCTTAATGATTTAATAAGATGTGAATGGTTAATGTAGAAAGAGGAGTCTATGGCTTCATCCAGTAGAATCGAACCTTATGAATCCCACTCATCAGAGCTTGGGAAGGAGGTAGCATCTGTGGGCTTCGCTTTGGACTAAGCCCAAGCCGAACTCCAACGTGTCAAGCTTGAACGGAAACGCCTGCGGGAGAAGTTCAAGTTAGTAGAGATTACTACTAGAGCAATGTTATCTGAGCCTCCCTCAGATTCTCTCACCATAGCACACCTTAAACTTAGGCCATATGAAGGTGTTATAAGGGGCTATGTGACGAGACCCTAACTTCTTTGTGTAATCCTTTGGGATGAATGAATTGAGATTTCTTCCTTTAGTGATGTTTGTGAAATTTCAAATGTCCGGATAATTTTAGGATGTATTTTATTGATGAATTTTGAAAAAAAAATATTTTAAAATAATTATGTAAACCCTAAATAATTAATTATGTGTAATGATTTTCAAAAAATGGTCTTCTACAAAAGTGTTCAGTAAGGAATTTGGAGTTTAATAAGATGAACTTAATGTTTGATGAATAGTAAATTATGAATAGTAATTTTACGCTTAGGATTAGTAATGTGACCAAATGGATTACTAATTTCACTCAAAGAAAGTTTTAATATAATTTAAACACCAAGATTAAGTAATGTGATTCAATAAAATGGGTAAATAACGGTTTCATAAATTATTATCCAAGTATTAGTTTTTTCGAGTGAATGATGTTTTTTAATTAAAAATTTAATTAAAAATAATTAGAAAATTATTTTTATAAAAAGGACTTTATTTTTCAAACTCAGAGCATCGATATTATGTTATTGTAATTTTTGGGATTTTTCTGAGAAAGATGAATTTTTCAGTGAATAGTAAAAATGCAGTATTAGGGTTTCAGTATGTTTAATGACATCATAACTGTGTCATGATGATTTCATGAGATATTTTAAGGGTTTTCCGGCAAAGGGTGATAAATTATTGTTTTGTGGGCCCCATGTGGCCTAACTCCCTGGTAAATGAAAAGGGAGAGAACATGGTTTTGAGAAAAGCACTTGTGAGGTGTCCCTTGGCCATTAATGCCTTGTCCCCTCACTTTCCCTTTAAATACCCACCCTTTACTCCTTTAGTTTCTACTCCCAACTCTCCCCCAACGCTGTTCTGGTCTCCTTACCTCCCAAGGAGTCCTCCCAAGGTGCCCCCAAGCCCTCAAGGTCCAAACCTTTGAGTTTTAAGAGTTACGTTTTAAGGTAAGGGATCCGACCTCTCTCTTTCTTTTCATGTAATCTCTTTTATGTCATTTCTTTTATGCTCCATGTTATTATGTGAGAGGATGTCCTTTTATATTCCTATTACTGCACTTTTCATGTTTATATGATGAGAGATCCCCTCTTACTCTCATCATTTCGTTTTATGAAAGTTTAAGTGACGCCGTTAGGCTGCCGAATTTTTAAGGGAATTCTTTAACCCTTCTCATTCTTCTCAATCTTCTACTTTCATGTCAAGTCTTTCAAATTATTATTATTTTTGTTTTGGGTTATGATCTCTATATATATCATACTGAACCCTTATGTTCACATGGTGAGAGTCCCTATTTGATCTTTTCAAGTCATTTTTGTTGATGTTTAAGTGACGCCTTTAGGCTGCCAAATTTCCATAAGAGAAATCTAATTTTTTTCTTCCTTCCATGTTTTTCATTTCAAGTGGTATGTCCTTCAAATTTTATTACCATTTTCATATATCCTTCTTATTCTTCCCCTCTACTGTTTTGTGGGTTATTTATGAATGTTTTACCCATGTTCCCTCTCTTTTCAATGTTTTCTAAAAACTTGTAACATAGCCATTATGCTGCAGAATTTTCGTCTCAAAATGACTCTCTCTTTTCTCAAAATTATTTTATGTTATAAAGTAAATACTCAAATCTCTTATTTCCCCAAGGGTATTCACATTTATATCAAAAATTTCTATTTTAAATTATGGGATTTACATACATGAAACCCGTTTCCCCTTTCCGTGGGTTTAAAGTGACATAAAGATCATGTCTTTAAAGCAGTTTTTAAAACATTATGATTATGAAATGAAACCCATTTCTTTTATGCTATATGGGTTTTTTATGAAATGATTAATGATGATATATGTGGCTCACATGATAATAAATACATGTCAAGGGTGCGCCCAGATAGCGCTCCAATGCATTGGGTAAGGACTTAATCCCTAGAGATGACTTTTTAGACTGATACCTTAGTGAATATCCTTGGTAATTTTTAATGACTCCTTGGGGATGGACCTTGGTGAAACGAAATGATTCTCAATATTGAATGTTTCAGCCACATCTTCAAGTTATGGAAAATGTTATTTTTATTATGATGTATCTCATGATTTCTTTCTCATGCATTAATGTTCTTTTCATTTCCTTATTGAAGTATCTCAAGTTCACATGTAAAATGTTTCTCTTGTTTCCCTTACTGGACCTTCTGCTCACCCTTTCTTTTGATGTATGTCCCCAGGTTATGAGATGCAGTAATGAACCTAGGATGAAATTAATGATAAGCCATTCAAGTGTTTAAGAAGAATTTTTTATGTTCTTTTCTTATATTATGTTCCTTGTTTCCAAGACACTAAACCATAAAGATCCTCAGTTCCGTGTAATGAAATGAAAGTTATGTTATAAAAAGACAGGATGCTATAGTTGGTATTAAAGTATGGTTTAGTTATTTGTGGAAATTAGGATATAAAAACATTAGGAATAACCCTATAGAAATGTTTAAATATAGAAAAACTTCCTGGTATTTTGGTAAGTATTGAGTAAGTGGTTTATCAAAAAAATACATCCCTGTCTAGATACGAGCAGGTAGAGGCGGCTCTGGCACAGATGTACATAGGGGTAAAACCCGAAAACACCGCTTTGAGCTAGACTCTAATGGGAAATGGTGCACGATAACGGGCCTTGATGCACTATTAGTTACTACACTCCCGGGGGATATGTTTGGTTAATCACAAGATTTTTATGAATCATTATGAAGGAATTATAGAGAAGTGTAATTGTCTAAGCATGAAGTCTTAGTTAAAAGATTCATAAATGAAATATCTTTATCACTAAGGTTTTATTCTTTTAGAAAATGGCGGGCAATAGGAGGAACCATGCCGATGGTGACCGCAATGCACCATGTGCTGACGGCCCTCTGATGGAAGCCGGAATGTAAACATTCATGCGATTGATGAACCAACTGACTCAAGTTATGAGTAATAACTTGAATCAAGCTGAGAGGCCGACCTCACCACGAACGGAACAAAATCCTGTTGAGTCCTCCATGTCTCAACGACCACCATCATTCAGTGGATCTACTGACCCTTTGGTTGTGGAACAATGGATAAGCTCCATTGAAAAGATCTTTTCTTTACTCCTTTGTTCGAAACAAGAAAAATTCACCCTTGCTGTTTATTGCCTAGAGGGAGAAGTTGATCAGTGGTGTTCACTGGTCAAAAACACAAAGCCTAGAGGAGAGATGGATGCTATAGAGTGGGAATAATTTCATGGAATACTATTTAACAAGTATTTCCCTCGTTCCATGAGAACAAGAATGGAGAAAGAGTTTCTCGAGCTGAAGTAGAAGGAGAATGAATCTGTCAGAAGCTATGAGATGAACTTCACCCGACTTTCACGATATACCTCTAGCTTTGTCATGGATCCAAGTGGGAAAGTTGATAAATTATTCAGTGGATTGAGACCTCATCTGCGGAAGAATTTAGCCAACCGGGACTAGGATAGCTATGAAGAGATCGTGCGGAGTGCAATGAAAGTAGAGCTAGAGTTTGGTGAGACACAGTGGTCTCATAAATCCAATGAAAAGAAGAGATCGTTGGAGCCTAGTTTAGGGAAGACTTTTGATCAGGGAAGAGGTGGAAAGAAAATGCAACTTACCACATGCAATAAATGTGGGAAGAAGCATCCGAGGAATTGCTTGGTCGGAAGTGGAAAGTGCTATAAGTGCAGAAGAGGAGACCATATTGCTCGGAATTGTCGTAGTGAGGTGAAGCCCCAACTCCCCAACACTAACGACAGAGGAAAGATGGTTCTGGCATTACCCGAAGTCCATTGCTTCAAGTCTGGACAGCTTGGACACTATGCTAATCTCTGTCCAAATCCATGGGCAGTGGAGGGGAATCACCATCAACCTCAGCAAAGGTCGGGGGAGCAAGGTCATGCTTTTGCAATCACAACAACTGAAGTTGAAGCTCCAAATGACGTGGTAGCAGATACTCTTGTTGTCCTCTCAAAACTAGCAACTACTTTGTTTGATTCTGGATCTACACATTCCTTTATTTCCTCCAAGTTTGCAATGAATATAGAATCAATCCCAGAATTTCTTGAGGTAGAGTTGTCAGTCAAGACTCCATGTGGGATTATCCATGCATCAATAGTGTTTAGAGACTCTAGTGTTTAATATAGTTAGCACAATCTTATCTCAAATCTAGTAGTCATTCCCATGTTGGAATTCGACGTTATACTAGGTATGGACGGACTCTCCAAGTATAATGCTAAGATCAAATGAAGAAGTAAGGAAATCTCAGTAGTCTTGAATAAACAACCTACAGTTATCTTCCAAGTAGAGATATCCCGAATGGATCCCTATCTAGAAGCACCTCCTATAGCTTTCTTTATGGAGTTAATCGGTGATTATGAAGAAGGAAAAGGGAGCATACAAATAGAAGATGTTCCAATTGTTCAAGAATACATGGATGTATTTCCTGAGGAGTTACATGGACCTCCCCCCGAAAGAGAGGTAGTGTTATCCATTGAACTCGTACCTGGGTCTCAACCAATATTAAGACTCCCTATTGAATGGAAAATGTGGATCTAGAAGAGTTAAGGAAACAACTCCAAGACTTGTTGGAGAAGGGGTTTATCCGACCGAGTGTGTCTCCTTGGGGGGCACCAGTTCTCTTTGTGAAGAAGAAGGACGGATCAATGCGGCTATGCATTGATTATAGAGAACTGAACGAGATCACAGTGAAGAACAAATACCCTCTTCCAAGAATTGATGACTTATTTGACCAACTTCGTGGTGCTCAATTCTTCTCCAAGATTGACCTTAGATCTGGTTATCATCAAATGAGGGTGAATAAGGAAGTTATTCCAAAGGCTGCCTTCCGATCAAGATATGGGCATTATGAGTTTACTGTTATGCCCTTCAGTTTGACTAATGCTCCTGCTATTTTCATGGATTTCATGATTAGAGTCTTTAAGGACTACCTTGATAACTTTGTGGTAGTTTTTATTGATGATATTTTGATATATTTAAAAAGTCATGAGGAGCATGAAGATCATCTGAGGGTTATTTTGAAAAATCTGCAGAAGGAGATGCTCTTTTGAAAGTTCAACAAGTGTGAGTTTTGGTTACAACAAGTGGCTTTCTTGGGGCACATCGTAACCAATGAAGGAATATCGGTTGACCCTGCAAAGACAATGGTTGTGGAGGAGTTGCCTCAACCCACAACAGTAACTGAGATTCGTAGTTTCCATGGTTTAGCGGGATATTATAGGATGTTTGTGAAAAACTTTTCATGGCTTTCTAATCCACTAACCATGTTGACTCAAAAAGGGGTTAAGTTTATCTGGACAAAGGAATGCGAGGAATGATTCCAAGAGCTGAAGAAGAGATTGGTTACTACACCTATGTTAACACTACCCTCTATCGGAGAAGGATTCGTTATTTTTAGTGACGCATCTCTGAAAGGTCTTGGGTGCGTCCTCGTGAAAAATGACAAGGTAATTGCTTATGCATCTCGACAGTTGATGATTCATGAGTAGAATTATCCTACTCATGATCTAGAGCTAGCGGCAGTTGTTTTTGCTCTAAAGATATGGAGGCACTATCTTTATGGGGAGAAATTGATATATACACTGACCACGAAAGATTAAAGTATACTTTCACGCAGAAATAATTGAAAATGAGTCAAAGGAGATGGTTGGAGCTTATTAAAAAAATATGATTGTTCAATTCATTATCACCTTGGAAGAGCAAACAAAGTCGCAGATGCGTTAAGCAGGAAAGATCATGTTGTTCTGGCAACAATGAGGATCCTAGGAGATCCCTTGATTAGAGATCTAGTAAAACTGGACAGGGGAATTCTAAGGGATGGGATATCATCAACCTTATCCCAAATGATTTCTCAACCTTCATTACTAGAGACGATCAAGAAGTCTCAAAAATAAGATCCTTTGCTGCAGGAGAAGTTTGAGGCTGTAAAAGATGGGAAGTTCACTGATTTCAATATTGATCAAGAAGGTGTATTGAAATTTCGTACAAGACTATGTGTTCCATCTATTCCGGAGATAAAGAAAGAATTGATGGATGAAGCTCATAGCTCTACTTTCTCTATACATCCGGGAAGTACTAAGATGTATAGAGACCTTCGTGATCATTATTGGTGGGATAACATGAAGAGGGAGATTGCTGATTACAGTACAAGGTGCCTGGTCTGTCAGCAAGTAAAGGCAGAATGACAACTTCCTAAGGGGGTATTACAACCGCTACCCATACCAGTATGGAAGTGGTATAATATCACTATGGACTTTGTAACTTGTCTCCCGAAAACATCCAAAGGAAACAATGCGGTATGGGTTATTGTGGACCGTCTCACCAAGACAACCCATTTTATCTCTATTCGGGATGATTTCTCTCTGGATCAGCTTGCCAAGATATACGTGAAGGAAGTGGTAAGACTGCATGGGGTACCACTATCCATCGTGTCTGATCGTGACCTATGATTCACATCAAAATTCTGGAGTAGTCTTCAACATGCTCTGAATACTGAATTGAATTTTAGTACGGCCTATCATCCTCAAACTGATGGTCAATCTGAATGGACTATTCAGACACTCGAAGACATGCTGAGATTATGATCAATGGAATTTAAAGGTGGATGGGATCAACACCTCCCATTAGTTGAGTACTCCTATAACAACAGCTTCCATTCTGAGTATTTAGATGGCACCCTATAAAGCTCTGTATGGAAAGCGATGTAGAACTCCTACTTGTTGGGATGAAACTGGTGAGAGAAAGATTCTTGGGCCTGATCTTGTGCAAGAGATGACAGAACAGGTTCATTCCATCCAAAAACACATAAAGGCTGCTCAGAGTCGGCAGAAGAGCTATGCTGACAATCATCGAAGGGACATGGAGTTTGGTGTTGGTGACAAAGTCTTCCTTCGAATTTCTCCCTGGAAGAGAGTCATGCGGTTTGGGAAGAAAGGGAAGCTCATCCCTAGGTACATTGGCCCCTAGGAAATCCCCGATCGCATAGGAGCAGTGACCTATCTTCTAGCACTTCCACCGAACCTAGCTCAAGTTCATGATGCCTTCCATGTATCTCTCTTGAGGAAGTACATACCCGACCCTTCGCATGTACTGAACCCAGAGGTGGTACAACTGGAAGATGACCTCTCTTATGAGAAGCAGCAAGTGGAGATCTTGGACCTTAGAGACAAGGTTCTATGAAACAAGACTACCCAGCTTGTGAAAGTGTTGTGGAGGAATCATAAATTTGAATAAGCGACTTGGGAGCCTGAGGAAACGATGAAGCAAAAGTACCCTCAACTTTTCGACTAGGCCTCAAGTATAAATTTCGGGGATGAAATTTCTTAAGTGGGGAAGAATGTAACAACACAATATTTTTGAGTAGTATATTAACTTACTCTTGATGATTTAATAAGATGTTAATGGTTAATGCAGAAAGAGGAGTCGATGGCTTCATCCAGTAGACTCGAACCTTATGAAGCCCACTTATCAGAGCTTGGGAAAGAGGTAGCATCTGTGGGCTTCGCTTTGGAACAAGCCCAAGCCGAACTCCAGCATGTCAAGCTTGAACGGAAACTCCTGCGGGAGAAGTTCAAGTTAGTAAAGATTACTACTAGGGCTATGTTATCTGAGCCTCCCTCATATTCTCTCACCATAGCACACCTTACACTTAGGTCATATTCTGGTGTTATAAGGGGCTATGTGAAGAGACCCTAGCTTCTTTTTGTAGTACTTTGGGATGAATGAATTGATATTTCATCCTTTAGTTATGTTTGTGAAATTTCAAATGTCCGGATAATTTTAGGATGTATTTTATTGATGAATTTTGAAAAAAATATTTTTTAAAATATTTGTGTAAACCCTAAATAATTAATGATGTGTAATGATTTTCAAAAAATGGCCTTCTACAAAAGTGTTCAGTAAGGAATTTGGAGTCTAATAAGATCAACTTAATTTTTGATGAATAGTAAATTATGAATAGTGATTTTACGCTTAGGATTAGTAAGGTGACCAAATGGATTAGTAATTTCACTCAAAGAAAGTTTTAATATAATTTAGACACCTAGATTATGTAATGTTATTCAATAAAATGGGTAAATAATGGTTTCAAAAATTATTAGTCAAGTATTAGTTTTTTTGGGTGAATAGTGTTTTTAATTAAAAATATATTTAAAAATTATTAGAAAATTATTTTTATAAAAAGGACTTTATTTTTGGACTCAGAACAGCGATATTATGTTATGGTAATTTTTGGGATTTTTCTGAGAAAGATGAATTTTTCAGTGAATAGTAAAAATGCAGTTTTAGGGTTTCGATATGTTTAATGACATCATAACTATGTCACGATTATTTCATGAGATATTTTAAGAGTTGTCCGGCCAAGGGTGATGAATTATTGTTTTGGGGGCCCCATGTGGCCTAAATCCATGGTAAATGTCAAGGGAGAGCACATGGTTTTGAGAAAAGCACTTTTGAGGTGTCCCTTGGCCATTAATGCCTTGTCCCCTCACTTTCCCTATAAATACCCACCCGTTCCTCCTTTAGTTTTCACTCCCAACTCTCCCCCAACGACGTTCTGGTCTCCTTACCTCCCAAGGAGTCCTCCCAAGCTTCCCCAAAGCCCTCAAGGTCTAAACCTTTGAGTTTTAAGAGTTACGTTTTAAGGTAAGGGATCCGACCTCTCTCTTTCTTTTCATGTAATCTCTTTTATGTCGTTTATTTTATGCTCCATGTTCTTATGTGAGAGGATGTCATTTTATATTCCTCTTACTGCACTTTTCATGTTTATATGATGAGAGATCCCCTATTACTCTCATCATTTCGTTTTATGAACGTTTAAGTGACGCCATTAGGCTGCCGAATTTTTAAGGGAATTCTTTCACCCTTCTCATTCTTTTCAAAGTTCTAATTTCATGTCAAGTCTTTCAAATTATTTTTTTTGTGTTGGGGTATTATCTCTATATATATCATACTGAACTCTTATTTTCACATGGTGAGAGACCCTATTTGATCTTTTCAAATCATTTTTGTTGAAGTTTGAGTGACGTCGTTAGGCTGCCGAATTTTCATAAGAGAAATCTAATTTTTGTCTTCCTTTCATGTTTTTAATTTCAAATGGTATGTCCTTAAAATTTTATTACCATGTTCATATCTCCTTATTATTCTACACCTCAAATGTTTTATGGGTCATTTATTAATGTTGGACCCATGTTCCCTCTCTTTTCAATGTTTTCTAAATCCTTGTAACATAGCCGTTATGCTGCAGAATTTTCTTCTCAAAATGCCTCTCTCTTTTCTCAAAATTATTTTATGTTATAAAGTAAATAATCAAAGCTATTATTTATCCAAGGTTATTCACATTTATATCAAAATATTCTATTTTAAATTCTGTGATTTACATACATGAAACCCACTTCCCCTTTATGTGGGTTTAAAGTGACATAAAGATCATGTCTTTAAAGCAGTTTTTAAAACGTTATGATTATGAAATGAAACCCATTTCATTTATTCTATATGGGTTGTTTATCAAATGATTAATGATGATATATGTGGAACACATGATAATAAATTCATGTCAAGTGTGCGCCCAGATAGCGCTCCAATGCATTGGGTAATGACTTAATCTCTAGAGATGACTTTTTAGACCGATACCTTGGTGAATAACCTTGGTAATTTTTAATGACACCTTGGGGATGGACCTTGGTGAAACGAAATGATTATCAATATTGAATGTTGCAGCCACATCTTCATGTTATGAAAAATTTTATTTTTCTTATGATGTATCTCATGATTTCTTTCTCATGCCTTAAAGTTCTTTTCATTTCCTTATTGAAGTATCTGAAGTTCACATGTAAAATGTTTCTGTTGTTTCCCTTACTGGTACTTCTGCACACCATTTCTTTTTATGTATGTCCCCAGGTTATGAGATGCAGTAATGAACCTCGGATGAACTTAAGGATAAGCCTTTCAATTGTTTATGAAGAATGTTTTATGTTCTTTTCATATATTATGTTCCCTGTTTCCAAGAAACTAAACCTTAAAGATCCTCAGTTCCGTGTAATGAAATGAAAGTTATGTTATAAAAAGACATGATGCTATAGCTACCTGGAGGGTTACCTATTTACTTCTTGTTTCTGGTTGTTTACTTGTGTACTTCATATGCTAGAACTGTGGACTGTGACTACTGGATATTTTTTTCCTGTTTACTGCTTTTGTACATTACTTTCCATGTATTCATTGACTGTTAGGCACAAATCATTGGGTGGTTGCCTACTGGGAAATTGTATCACACCCTGTTTGGGCCATGCTTTGGGCCCAAGCAGATTATGTTGTTGTTGGGATAGATAAGGGAAAGTTCCCTTCTACTTCAAGTACCTGACATGCTGGAGCAGGGGAGCATCGGACTGAGATGATGCTTGCTATGCTGAGGAGTTTCTCTTCTATTTTTCTGTATCTGTTAATTTAGTACTTGTGTTTAGTTTTATTTCAGCATGTTGGTTTGTTTACTACTTTCCATATACATTTGTACCATGTTGCATCATTATTATTTTATACATTGTATCCGCTATTCAGTTCAATCATTGTATGCTGTTATTGTTTCCGCTATTGCAACTTGTTGTTCTTCCACTGTATACTTTACTGAATGAGGGAAAAGTTTCTCCACCAACTCACCAAGGCCCTCGCTGCTAGTCGGCAGCCTCTGACATTTGGGGAAATGCGCTTGAGGTCATGTGGCGAACCGGGTACCGGGCATCAGTGGAGGGGCTCCGGATTCGGGTCATTACAAAGTGGTATCAAAGGGGTTCATTTCTCTCGGTTTACTGTTTGGAGACTTTAGATAGGGATAGGATGGATTCAGTACTTGGAATTAAGCTATTCTTGAGAGTATCTAACTCGTGTACAGGGAAAATACATACTACCTCCTTAATTGCAGTAGCGGGTTTTGATATTTTACGGTTGATATGATTTCACCTAGAGTGATTCACCTGCTTGTGTTGTTATTTTCTTGACAAGTGCGGTTCTATTTCTGTCGCAACCCGATGAGATGAGGGTATGCCATCTCATGCATCATATATTCACTTGTAGAAATCACATTCCATGCATTCTTGCCATGCCATATAGGATGCATTAGCGATTTGATGCTATTTTGATAGAACATGTGTAGATTATGCATGATATTGTGATAGATGCTTGATATAATCTCTGCTTCCTTGTTAGAGGATTGTTTGTTTCCTATCTTGCTTAAATGAACACCATGTTTTGATTCGCGATGAGTATGGGCCCTCACGAATCAGAATTTTCCACTTCCTTGACTTGTTTTCTTTGTTTTCTAGGCTTCTGTGTAGTTTCTGACCTACAGGCCAAAAAAAACCCAGAATACATGGCATGTACTTTTGACGACATGCCGTGTAGTTTTCCAGTCATTTCACTGACCATGTGAGCTGGACACATTGTCGTAGAAGTAACTTTAGGAACACTCCATGTACTCTAGGCACACGCTATGTAGTTCGGAGCTGTGTACCCTGCCGTGTATCTAACAACACAGGTCGGGGAGGCTTGATTGGAAAACGCCTTGTTTGTAAAGGAACACGTTGTGTAGTGTTGTCCAGGTACTCGGCCGTGTCACAAACAACACAGGCCATCATGACCTTCTCTTCAACACGCTGTGTTGTCTTCAGAACATGCCGTGTTGTCTTCTTCAGGTACCCGTCCGTGTCACGAACAACACTGGATGGTGTCACCTTCACCTATACACTTCGTGTTTGTTCGGAACACGCCATGTGAGGTTTATCCTTGTGTTTAACAACACGGGTCACCGAATCCTTGTCTATTACACGCCGTGTTGGAGCAGAACACGCTGTGTAGTCTCAATTTAAGTTGAACCGTGTGGGTTATCCGTGTAAGGAGACTCGGGAAGGGGAATAGTTTTCATGTACACATTGTGTGTGGGGGTTAACACGCCGTGTAGTTTTGATGTGTTAAAAGACTTGTAGGGCAGGGGTACACGCCCATGTCAGTGGCTTGTAAAGACATGCCGTGTAGTTTTTTATACACACCGTGTAGTTGTATTTTGTAAACATTTGTGTTTTCCTTCCCCTATTCCCGTTTTGTACTCTTGTGTTTCTCGTCCCTGTTTTTCTAATCTATGTAGTGATTTTGATCTTTCAGAGCTATGCCTCCGAGATGTCCTCCGGTTGTACGTCTGTCATCAGGCAGTGATCAGAAGCCAGATATGGCTGATCAGAGGCTTCCTATTGATCCCCCAGTTGAGTCAGCCTTGGCACCAGCTATCATACCAGACGCGAGCACTGATGCACAGTTCAGGAAATGTTTTATGAGGATGATGTAGACCTTTCAGGGAGTACTTCCTCCTACCACGACTATGGAAGACATGATGCGGGACTTTCAGAAGAAACATCCTCCTACTTTCTCAGGGGAAGAAGGACCTCATGCTGTAGTGTCAAGCCTTGAAGCCATGCTGACTATCTCCGAGCATCTGGAGACGCCTCCATAGAGGCGGGTCACACTCCCTATATACATGCTCTGAGACACCGCCAAGAGGTGGTGGGACGTGATCTCACAGGCAGGTCACCAGCAGGTTATGGCTTGGGAGGTGTTCTAGCACGTGTTCTATGACTACTTCTACCCGGAGACCCTGAGGGCCGACCGAGCCCGGGGGTTCATAATCTTAGAGAAGGGAACAGTTTCTATCATAGTGTATTCAACTCGTTTCAGAGAGCTGCAGCGTTTCACACCCCTTCGAGAAGGGGGCGGGGTGTTCTTGGCATCGAAGTTCAAGGATGGTCTCAGTCGGGAGATCCACTCGCAGGTGAATATCTTCCAATTGACTTCCATCACTTCCATCGTAAATCAAGCACTGATTGCGGAATGCAATCTGAGAGACTCCGGAGTGGCGAGCCAGTGCAATTATGCTTCTAGAGAATGTTTTCCTTCAAATGACCGCATAAAACGCTGTATTGAGTCCACACACGGTGAAACAAGGAAGAGAGATGCATCATCAGGCCGCCGGTTGGTATGATACCAGTGTGGTTAGTAAGGGCACACCAGGCCACAGTGCTAGAGGGACCATGTGGAGTGCCGATCTTGCGACAAGATCTGTCACCTTCAGCATTTCTTCTAGGTTTTCTCACCAGCAGCGGGTGACCAGGGTTCTTCCATGACTCCTCGTTCAGGAGTAGCACCACCAGTTTCTCACTAGTCCAGGAACTGGAGTTCTTCCGGCCGTTCGGGCTGAGGTGGAGGTCGAGGTCGTGGCGGTCAGCCACTAGTCCCTCAGCACCAGCAAGGTGGATCAGCTCAGAGTGGTCATCCAGGGGCGCAGGACCACGGTGCAGAACAGTATTTCGCCATGGAGATGACCTATCAAGAGAAGGATCCTAACCCTTCTACAGTTCGAGGTATGATTTTAGTAGCCTCAGTTTTATCTTCATCTCTTTTCGATACTGGTGATATGCATAGTTTTATCTTTGTTGCTACTGTGGAGAGTGTTGGGCTCTGTGTCTTTTCTTCTGCCGACTTGTTGACATTAGAAACACCTTTGGGGATGAGGACATCTAGTGTACGCTAGTGTAGAGAGTTCCCTCTCAAGGTTGCAGGGTATCGTTTCTCATGGGATGTCTATGTCCTAGAGATGATAGGCTATGATGTCATTCTCGGGATGGACTGGTTGGTTCCCTTACAGGTAGTCGTTGACTATTATCACCACAGAGTGAGTTTTGTTTCACTATAGGGTGAATATTTTCTTCATAAGGGTGAATGGGATGTTCAGGCAAGTCAATCTAGACTCGAGCATCTTGGGATAGGAAGGGTGATAGCCCAGATTTATATTCCTTATCTAGATGATCAGGGGACTTCGCAGTTGTTCTTTCCTCCAGTGGTGGATCATTTCAAGGACGTCTTTCCAGAGTACTTTTTAGGTTTTCCTCTATAGTGTGAGGTAGACTTTTCTATTTAGCTCGTGCCGGGAGCAGCATCAGTGTCCATTCCTCCTTATAGGATGGCCACACCTGAGTTGTAAGAGCTCAAGAAGTAGTTGGAGGAGTTGCAAGAAAAGGTTTTCATCCAACCAAGTACTTCTCCTTGGGGTTTCCCTATCCTGTTTGTGAAGAAAGCAGAAGACACCCTTTGGCTTTGTGTGGATTATCATAAGCTGAACCAGTTGATAGTTAAGAAATGATATCCCTTGCTGAGGATTGATGACCTATTTGATCAGCTTCGAGGAGCCCAGGTGTTCTCGAAGATCGACTTGAGGTCCGGTTATCATCAGTTGTGCGTTAGACCATCAGATATACCTCTGGCTGCCTTCAAGAGTAGGTATGGTCTATATGAGAATACATTCATGTCGTTTGGCCTCACAACTGCACCTGTAGTTTTCATGTCAATGATGAACTGAGTGTTCCATCCTTAATTGGATTCCTCTGTCGTGGTCTTCTTGGATGATATCTTAGTGTACTCTAACACTCGACACGACCATGCTAACCACCTTGACATCATTTTGAGTACACTGATAGATCATCTACTTTATGCTAAAAACTCAAAGTGCCACTTCTAGATGGATCAGATTCACTTCTTGGGTCATGTCATCTCAGAGGAAGGAGTATCTGTGGACCTAGAGAATGTGAGAGTTGTAGTTTCTTGGGAGCAGCAAAAGAACATTTTTGAGGTGCATAGTTTCCTAGGGTTGGATAGATACTACAGACACTTCATTCAAGACGTTTCTCACCTAAAAACACCTTTGACAGGTCTGACCAAGAAGGGGGGAAAGTTCTTATTGTTAGAATCTTGTGAGTCATCCTTTCAAGAGCTAAGGGGAAGGTTGACGTCAGCACCGATACTAGTCATTCCAGAGCCAGGCAAGAGCTACACTGTTTATTGTGATGCTTTGGGTATCGGACTAGGTGTTGTGCTTATGCAGGGAGATGGAGTCGTTGTGTATGGGTATCAGCAGTTGAGGCCACATGAGAGGAACTACCCTATGCACGATCTAGAGTTGGAAGCTGTTGTTCATGCCTTATGTTGTTGGAGACACTATCTTCTGGGAGAGCACTTTTTGGTCTTTACCAACCACAAGAGTCTCAAGTATATCTTCACTCAGTGTGATCTGAATCTGAGGCAACACAGGTGGGTCGAGTATCTTCAGTCGTTTTGTTTCGAGCATTCTTATACGTCAGGAAAGGGAAATGCTGTGGTATATGGGTTGAGCAGGAGAACTCAGATTCAGGCATTTCATGAGTCCATCAGTAAGTGGAAGCTTATGAATCTGTTATCTAAGATGCATTTGGAGGTGCATGATAGACATGCACAGACTTGCCTATATTCTATAGCTATTACCTTGAAATTACTTGATCGGGTGCGGATGAGGCAGCTATCAGACTTAGAAGGCTTAGTCTTGCAGGAGAGTGTGTCAGGAGAGGACCCTCTTCTTGGATGGATAGTGGGTGAGGATGAAATCTTGCATTTCCAGGGATGCGTATGGGTGCCAACAGACATAGGTGAGGAGCTGATGCAGGATTTTCATTCCTCAGTTTGGGAAATTCATCTTGGCATCACCAAGATGTATCGAGATCTTCATCGCTAGTTCTGGTGGCCATGTATGAAGAAAGATGTTACTAGTTTTGTCATGAGATACTCTACCTGCCAGCAGGTGAAGGTGGAGAATCCGCAACCAACAAGCCTTTTACAGCAGGTACCCATTCCAGAGTGGAAGTTGAATGATGTCATGATGGACGTCGTGACTGGGTTGCTGAGGTCATCTTGGGGAAACGATGATGTTTGGGTTGTTGTCGACAGACTTATGAAGGTAGATCACATCTTGCCGATCAAGGATACCATTAGTTTAGATGATCTAGGATGACATTACATCAGATAGATCTTTCGTCTGCATGGAGTTCCACACTCTATTGTTTCAGACAGGGATGCGTGTTTCACCTCTCGGTTCTGTAAGGGACATCAGAAGGCGTTGGGTATATAGGTACATTTGAGTACATCAAACCATCCCCAGACAGATGACCAGTCCGAGCGTACGATCCATGTGCTAGAGGATATGCTAATAGCTTGCATTCTGAACTTTGGAGGTTCTTTTGAGAAGCATATCTCTCTGGTGGAGTTCACCTACACTAACAGTTTTTAGGTGACTATTCAGATGGCACTATACGAGGCTCTATACGGTAGGCCATGTCGATCACCCTTATGCTGGCTGGAGGCAGGAGAGGCAGCTTTCCTGGGACCTCATCTTGTCCAGGAGACTTCAGAGTAGATAGAGCTGATTCGGAAGAAGATGGCTACAACACAGTCTTGGCAGAAGTCTTATTCCGATCAGTGGAGGCGACCTCTAGAGTTTGAGGTCGGGGATCAGGTTTTATTGCGTGTCACACCGAGGTTGGGACACAAAAGTATTCAGAGACAGGGTAAGATTTCACCACAGTACATCGGGCCATTTGAGGTTTTGGAGAGAGATGGGTCGGTTGCCTATAGGGTGTAGTTACATCAGAGGTATTAGGCCATTCATGACATCTTCCAAATCTCTCAGCTCCGACGTTACTTTTCATACCCGTCTCATGTCTTTGATATTGAGGAGGTTGAGCTTGAAGCGGATTCATCATTTGAGGAGAATCCCATCCAGATTGTCGATCATAGTACGAAGGTTCTCCATGGGTGGTCTGTTCCTCTGGTATGTGTGCTATGGCAGCATGGGAGAGTACAGGACAAGACCTGGGAGAGGGAGGTCGATGTGCGGTTGCAGTGGTCAGAGTTGTTTGGGTTTTCATCTTTTACACCTCGCTAGGGAAATTCAGGGATGAATTTCTTTAAGGGGGGATGTTTTTAAGAACCCAGATCTTTGTTTCAGGTACGCCATTCCTTTTTCTAGAGTTTTTATGAAATCTAGGCTTTATGGAAATTTTTGAAGTACATGCCATGTACTTTCTGAGTACATTCCATGTACTCTTCTTTGGCTCGAAGCTGTGTGCTGCCTGTGTCTTGGCGACACATACGGTGTGTAAGGGTGACTTGGAAGCCGATTTTGGCAGAGTACGTAAAAAAACTAGTACACGCCGTGTAATCTAAATGTACATGTCGTGTACTTTTATTTTTTCACTAAACATACTAGGGTCACGCCTAACGGACAGAAGACACCCCTTCTCCAGGTTTTTCATCCGAGAGTGACCCATACGACCAGATATTCCCCTAGCCCTCGCCACTCTACCCGTTCCCGGATTCGAGCAAGGTCGATTGCATTGGAATCACAGTGGTGAGTTCTTCCTTCTTCTTGAGCCTTTTTTTTTCCAATTCCTCGTCTATTCCATGTTATCGTGGTTTACATGTTTCGGGAATTTCCATAGATCTACGACATTCTATGGAGAATCAGTCATCATGGTTCAAGTATATCGATCTCCTAGGATCGAGGTAGGTTGTTTGTGCCTTTCTGTAGGACATCATTGAATATTATGTGCAATTTTCGCCAATTCCCTTGAATGGGAATTGTGCGTTTCCCTGTTTTTCCCCTTCTGTTTTTCCTGATTTTCTTGATTGTTGTATTAGAGGTTATGCTTGTGAGTAGTGTAATTTGAGTTGTGCTCAGGTTGCTTTTCTAGACTTGTTTTTCATGTTTGGAATTTTTTCAGTTGCCATGCCTAGTTGTGGGATAGTGGAACTATGATATTGTTATGCTGTTGTGATTTAGAATGATAGCCAAGTAGTTCATGAGGTTTACTTGGGCGATACACGTGCACTGAGCATGTTAGTTTCACACAGGACTGTGAGAACCTAGTATAGTAGACCACACTGAGAATAGACATCAAGTCTTCTCCAGAGTGTCTTATAATAGGATGTGAGACCACAAGGGGAATTGACGATGAGTGCTTCCTCAGAGAGTCTGTATTTCCTCGACGTGGGCCATTGGGGGAATGAGACGTTGAGTGCTTCCCCAGAGATCCTTTAGCACTATACGAGACTATAGGGGGAATTGACAGAGAGTGCTTCCTCAGAGAGTCTATTCTTAGCTAAACCTAAGGGGTGAGACTGTGTGTTCCTCCTAGATGGTTTCCAGTACTTGTGGGTTGAACCATAGTGTTTAGGCTATGAGAGCCACCCAGAGGGTTACCTGTTTACTACTTGTTTCTGGTTGTTTACTTGTGTACTTCATATGATAGAACTGTGGACTGTGACTACTGTATATTTTTTTCCTGTTTACCGCTTCTATACTTTACTTTCCATGTATTCATTGACTGTTAGGCATAGATCTTTGGGTGGTTGCCTACTGGGACATTGTCTCACACGCTGTTTGGGCCATGTTTTGGGCCCAAGAAGATTATGTTGTTGCATTGATAGATAAGGTCAGGCACCCTTCTACTTCAAGTACCTAACTTGATAGAGCTGGGGAGCATGGGACCGAGCCGAGGCTTGCAATGCTGAGAAGTATCTCTTCTATTTTTCTTTTGATGTTACTTTAGTACTTGTGTTTAGTTGTATTTCAGTACGTTGGATTGTTTACTGTTTTCCATAGACATATGTACCATGTTGCATCTTTATTATTTTAGGCATTGTTTCCACTGTTGAATTCAGTTGTTGTATGCTATTATTGTTTCCTCTATTATGACTTGTGGTTCTTCCGCTATATACTTTACCAAATGATGTAATAGTTTCCCCACCGACTGACCAAGGCCCTCGTTGCTAGTAGACAGCCTCTGGTGTTTGGGGAAACGCGCTTGAGGTCATGTGGCGAACCGGGTACGGGGCACTAGTGGAGGGGCTCCAAATTCGGGTCGTTACACGCGACGTCAGTGGTGAGCAGGAGGAATAGGAGGAGCTAGCTATCGTGGTTGAAGGGGGAAGCCAGCTGATGAGCCGGTGCGGGTGATGCCTTCGGGCTGTCATAGTTGGGAAGGGCCCTGAGGTCAGTGCCTTGGGGAGGGAGAGCAGCAACAAAGACCCACACATTGCTGGTCCTGTTGGGCGACAGAGACCGCCCCAAAGGCTGGTCCATATTGGAGAACTAGATCCAAGGGGGTATGGTTTGTCTAGAGCGGGCCGGCAGTCCGGGCCGGCTAGGGTGAACCGGCCCGATTGGGCCCCTTGCTCTCGGGGGGGGGGGGGGGGGGTATCTTCTAAACGACATGTCCATTTGACGCGTGGTCTGTGGCAGCAGGTTTGTGTCAGCGAGACGGACCTTTCAAAGTGAGTTTTTGGGTTTTGGTGTTTTGATCCCGAAGATGGGTGACACGAGGAGGTTCAATATAATAATAATAAATTATTATTAAAGTTGTGATGAACGTGGCTCGCGATTTGGATGTCCATCTAACACGCCGTCAGAGGCATTGTGGCCCTAGAGTTGAGATAGTCCTTCAAAAGTTGGTTCAAAACCCTAGTGTCTTGGTTTCGTTGCCCGGTGGCATGAAACTCTTAATTTGAATAATTAATTAATTATTTAATTAATTAAATAATCTTGTGTCAGACCTAACTCCTGTTAGGGATTTCTGATTGACGCACCGTTAGCAGCAGCATGACCCCAGTCCTCGTGTGGACATTTCGAGAAGATTTATGAAGAGTTCAGATTAGAGACAAGGTGTGGGCCCCACAGGGACTAGTTTGAATGTTTTACGGTGAAACACCACTTTTTCACCTGGAATCCATTTGGGGTATTTGAGTACTCATTTAAAAGTGTTTTTTCGAGGGGATTCAAATGGCGCAATCTGCCCGCATAAATTCTTAACTGAGGTGTGGGCCCCACGAGGCGGCTTTTGGATGTATGTTTCATTTTTACGGCATATGTTTCCTACATTCATTAAGGATGAATGATTAGCCTATGTCGTGTAGTTATCCGCAAGGAACACAATGGTACATTTTGTGTGACATGTTTTGGGGTCGAGGTGTGGGCCCCACAGGGCCTCGTATGAATATAACACGGGGAGTTGCACCTACTGCACTCAGAGTCCGTTTTAGGCGTCGTCAGTGGCGTTGTGACCCTGGCATCGAGACGATGTATTCTAGCGTGGTTTCAAGTGTTGTAGCCGGAGTTGAGGCGTGGGCCACATGGGCCGTCTTTTAAGCTGTGTGCAGTGTTTTGCGACTTTTTCATCAGACACCCATTTGGGATGAGTGAGTAGTCGTTTCGACATGTTTTTCTGAGGGCATCATGGTGGCACAGCTTGCCCGACCTCTTTCGAAACTGTGGTGCGGGACACATGAGACGTCATATGGGCATAAAGCAGTGTTGAATAACTTTTCCACCGGGAGCCCGTTTCCAGGGAGAAAGTAGTCTATCTCGTGTGTTTCTTTCATAAGGATTACAATGGTGTAATCCGTTTGGGAGAGAGAAGCCTCTTTTGAGATCTCATTATATGTGGAAACAATAAAAGGTGTTGTTCATAGGTTCCATTGATGCACTTTGAACCTACGCACGGTAGCGGTGTTAGTGACACCCAATGATGGGATGGGTAGTGCAGAGATATTGGACCAGTTCCGGGTACCCTCTCTAGTGGGGATGGGCAGTTAGATACCTGTTGAACTTGAAATTTACTTTCCAGGGGGGCTGGGAAGTGGGTCATCGTCAACTTATTATCGTTTAACCTCCAACTGGACTGGGCAGTGGGTTACATGATGTTTTATTATTGTTTACCCCCAGCGGGGATGGGTATTGGGTAACCGTCAACTTATTATGGTTTACCCTCTAGCAGGCCTGGGTAGTGGGTTACCTGATGTTTTATTTTGGTTTACCCTCTAGCAGGGCTATGCATTGGGTCACCATCCACTTATTTAGGGTTTACCGTCCAATAGGGATGGGTAGTGGGTCACCCGATGATTTATTACAGTTTACCCTCCAATGGGGCTGGGCAGTGGGTTAGCGTTGAATTATTTAGGGTTTACCCTCTAGTAGGGCTACGTAGTGGGTCACCTGATGATTTATTACGGTCCACCCTCTAGCGGGGCTCGGCAGTAGGCCATCGTTGACTTATTGGTGTTTAACCTTCAGCGGGGCTGTGCAGTGGGTTACCTGACGACTTATTTCAGACTTAGTCTTTTCTATGAGGCTAAATCGTGACCTTTCTCCATTATTACCTGAGTGGGAATGTTTGGTGGTATAGTTAGGGAAGAGACAACATTGATGTGCGAGACTGTTGGGCATCAGAGATGGCTACCCTTATAACTTTTTGTGACTTATCCTCGATTTATATTGGATATAGATATCCCCTTACGCACCCATTCTAGTTTCCTATTGAGCATATATATATATGTGTGTGTGTGTGTGTATACACCATACTTTTTTTCCCACTCCTTGGGATCAGTTATCCTTCTTCTAGAAGGGGAGAAGACACATGAGGTGTGCCACGAACTTTCTAGTTCTAGCTCTGCTTGGATTGGATGATTCTTTTTCCTTCATTTTGTTGGGTTGAGATACAATCTCTTTTTTCGTACTCTTACTCAGATCTTTGTTCTGTCTACTACTCACCATTTAAGTACCTCCATTGTTTCTCACTCGAGCTTTTGGGGAATCCAACTAAGTATCTTTATACTCACCCCTGTTTGGGCTATAACCTCACATGGTGCACCCTTGTAGACGACAGATAGGTCTATCAAGACTGTGGAGGGGTGTAGAGGACATAGGAGCTTGGGTATGTTCAGTGGTTGGAGTAGGACTTTCAGGCGAGAGACACACTAGCTGTTTAATTTCATTTACTTGTTGCTGGGTTGTGACACCTTTCTAGTTGGGAGCGTGTTTTGCCCCTTTTACTGTTCACTTTACTTGTACTGGTTAGAGGTTGATGCATGTATATTGATTTCCCTTTTTGTAGAAGTTTTGCATCTTAATTTCTTTTATGCACTTTTGCATTGATTTGGAAGTGTGTGCGTGTACAGTTTCTTATGCAAAGTCCTCCCCTAGTTTTTTGTGCCTTCGGCGCTAGTCACCATCCCCTGGTATGTGGAGGCGGGCTTGGGGTAGTTGAGACTCGAGCCCCGGTACGGGTCGAGTCATGAAAATTTGGTATCAAAGGTGGTTCATTCCTTGGGGCATTGTTCAGACGTCCCTAAAAAAGAATTGAGTGTGTTTTGGGGAAATAGTGTCAACGTGTCTCGAGAGTGGGTCTCAGGCTAGGGAGTCCAGTGATGGTGCGGTGACCGACATATCCATTCACCAGAACACTAATAAACCACTTGTCAACTCGACACACTGAGACACTTTTATCATGGAATTTCGTTCAAGCATCATATAGGATTGATCCTTTGACTGTCCTTCATGAGCCATCTCCCCATCGTTTTTGATATATATATGCTCATTTGACCGCGGTACTCCTTGATTGCATTCAGGATGTCTCCGCGATGATAGCCATATAAGATACTAGCTCCGATTCATGACGAAGACTCCATGAGCAATGAGGCCTCAGTTGAAAATCCATCATACAATTACACTTTCTCCATGAGGGAAGGCAGTAGCGACTCTACATGTGGACTCGCAGATAGTACCAGATGTGAGGGCTGATGATGAGAACGGGTTGGGCATGCTACTTTTGATCTATCATCAGAGACCGCTGAGGTTCCATGGTGAGACATGCCCTCAGACAGTGAAGGGTTGTCTAGAGTCGGTGGCCCGCCTCTTCAGGCTTGTTTAGACACTGACAGGTTAGACGGTGGCTATGACAACTGATATTTTTTCCCACCAAGCAGTTTGGTATTAATAGATCCAGGGTTACTCAGATACATGATGTGTCATTACACTTACGGGATGACTTATAGTAGCTGTTTACTGAGGATTACTACCCCTCCCACTTATGATATTTATAGTTTCAAGAGCTGCTGGAGCTTCAGAGGGGAGTGACGGCAGTGGCTGTGTACGTGACTGGGTTCGTAGACCTTACTCGGTACTCTTGGGATGTGTTCCATGATGGAATCTTTTGAGCACAAAAGTTTGAGAGAGATATTTGTAGAGGAGATTCATGTCAGCGTAGTGACCTTGTGCACCCTCACCAATCTCGGGGTTCTAGAGCAAGCACTGGCGACACGAAAATTTATGGCACAGGGACGTCAATTGGAAGGGCCTCGACGCCAGAGGTCTCCACCTGTTGAGACTCAGTAACATGTTTTTGGACATCATAAAGAACCAAGATATACCTGGTAGGACTAGTTCCATGGTTTTGATGTGCAGGACGATGTGGCGTGAGACTATCCGACCAAATGTGTTGAGTCTTCTAGATAGTTGGTAGATGTGCCACCACGGTAGAGGTAGTGTCATGATCAGAAAACTCCCAGGTGAGTATAGGGTGGTCCCCAGGGAGGTGGTGTTGGCAGAAAAGCATGAAAACTGTGGTTGGCGGATGACATTTCGAGGACCTTCCACCATCACTAGGCGGCCCATGTTTGGTTCAGGGAGCTGACGGATGGGGCCGCGAGTGGCTGTGTGCAAAGGATGTCTAGAATCCTGCAACGCAAGAGATGATAATAGGTACGCTCTATGTCATTTCTAATTTTCTCATTAGACCCTTTTACACACTACCTAAGGTACTCTTTTTTGCTTACCTCCTTGTTCGAGGGGTTACCGGGGGTGCCACATGGCGTCAGTGTAACCCTGTGATTGTGTTGGACGACATTGCATTGAATGCACATAAAATAGGGGTACCTCCCCCACTAATATGTATTTTTGTGATGTGATCACAACCGTGAGGGAGAGTCAGTGCCACCCAAAGTGGATAGTATCAAGGTGCAGTGGATGTATCCCTCTGAAATGTGCATTAATGGCAGGGTTGTGCAGTGGAGTGTTAGAGCAGGTCTGAGATTTGCTAGTGGGACTTTTCTACTTGAACTCCCTTGGCATGATGTTCCACTAGTGGTCTTGGCAGAGTGCCTGTTTTGGGAATTACTCTCCTTCCAATAGGGGAAAAGACATGTGGGGTATGCCACATTCTTTCCATGTCAAGCCTCTGGCAGTTGGATGAGTTGCTCACCTGCCATGTTCCTTGGTACCTTGTGTGCTCAATGTCAATCTTGATGCCGTTATCAAGTACAGGTCGAGGTGATGGAAACACCATAAGCAAAACTTCTCACTTCACTATGTGGTTCTAGTGGTGGTGGTTCTTACCCTGAGTGTGTGAAGACTCTATCTTCTCGGAGAGCGCTTTGTAGTTTTCTCAGACCACCAGTGTCTCTGGTGCACCCTCACCCAGTGAGACTTGAACCAGAGGTGACAGTTCTGGTTGAGATTACTACAAGACTAGGACATCGAGGTAGTCTATGTTCCAGAAGATGACTGTGTTGTAGAAGGTTCCCGTACAGATAGCCCCATTTGTGATGCACCAACTGCGAAAAATTATGTGATCGGATATCCTTGGGTGATTAACTAGATGGGTATTATGAAGTTGTAAATAACGAGACCATGTTCCAAGAACAAACCATGATTTCAGCCGTGATGTGAAAATTAGAGGTTCTGTCAGGGAAGTCCCCCAAGTTTCTTTGGGTCGTTCGGTAATCCTGCAAGTGGTTGAGAGGTTGCCTACTGTCTTGCCCGACCCTCCCAACAGTAGGAGTGGGCACACGATGTCTTCCCCGCGTTGTAGCTAATGAAGTGCGTGTATATTCCTATCCATGTCCTCGAGAGTAGAAGACATTATGAGTATGAACCATAATTTTGGTTCACGTGTTTTGAAGGTTTTCTTGGGAGTGGGAGAGCTACGTGTGGGCTTTGTATCCCGAGTAGTTTTTCATAGTTTTTCTTTTCAGGGACGAAATTCATGAT
Organism: Viscum album; assembly: GCA_963277665.1. Lineage (NCBI taxonomy): Eukaryota > Viridiplantae > Streptophyta > Magnoliopsida > Santalales > Viscaceae > Viscum > Viscum album. The sequence goes on along the minus strand of OY728126.1, from coordinate 1,720,532,852 downwards.
GGAGGGAATTATGTAAAGACCCGTTTTCACTTTAAGATATAGGAATATTTATACAAATTATTCCCGAGCTAGGAATGGAGACGACATGCAATTTCGAGGCCCAGTGTGCCCAGAATATAGTTCTATAAAAAATATAATTGTTTTCATACAATGCACATGGATGGGTTGGGTTTCCTCCTAAAAGGTAGATCAGATTCGATATCTGAGGGCATGGTTGCATCCGTAGCATGCCGTTTACTCTAGGCGGGGTGTAAAAGTTGGGGGTACAGGCCTGTTGTGAGAGATGGCACGCAGGAAAAAAATCAACTTTCAAAAATAATGACTTAGTGATTTTTATCACTAGAGTTCTTTTCGAATAACATTCAAACGAAGTCTTGGAATGAAAAAATGAGACTTACTTTGAGTTTTAATTGGGGATTTTTTCCATGGTGTGATATAAAATAGGAGGGTACAGAGGTTTCGGAATCCATGCCCATTGAGTGAGTTTTAGTGAATTGTTGTAAATTCGCTTATGTGTTGGGAGGGGACAAACCAATTTACCCTTATCTATATCTCTCGCTCTCTCTCTCTCATCTGTTCTTTGGTGTTCCTCATCGTTCTTTATTGGATGGGGGTACAGTCTTCACAGAAACTTTGGATAATCATGGCAGGAGCCTCGCGGATGCATCGCTAACGACACACATCGATTCGAGGTAGGATTTCTGCTAAATTTCCGCATCTTTGTCAATTTATGATGTTTCTTTCACTTTGGTCATTTTAATTTTCTATATTTCATGAATTGGGGTGATGGACGAATGAACACGGCCATCGTCCGAGCCCCGTTCTAAAACCGTTCTTGAGCATTCTTCATCCCAAAATTTCGAACGCACAAATATTTGACGGATCATTGAGCGAGGGGTGACGTTGGGATGCTCCTGCCCCGAGGACCCTAAAACTGGGGTTGGATAATTATTCTGACCAACGGAGTGGTCGAGGGGGCCGGACGAAGGATCGAATCCGGCTCTGGCGGTGGCCAGAAGTTGAGCCGGGGGTGTGGCAGAGCGTGGAGGCCGGAGGTCGAGCCGGAGGCGCGCCGGAGCGCGGCGGCCTGAGGAGCCAGGCCGGTCTGGTGCGGTGGTGTCAGGAGTGTCCAGGGCGGTGCCTTAGGTCGAGACAGAGGCGGTGGCTACAAATTGGTGACCGGGAGGAGTTGAGCGTAGCACAGAGGCCCAGATGGTGTGGAGCTGTGGATCCAGGCGGTGCGGGCGGCTTCGCGCAGGCGGTGAGTGGCCCGTGTGGAGCCGGGTGTGTGGCAGTGTGGGGCTGGCACGACTTGTCGCAGCATCAGCGGTGAGCAAGAGGACCAGGTGGAGCCGTCCATCATGGTTGAAGGGGGATGTCATTAGAGTATCCGGCGTGGGCGACGCCTTTGGGCTGTTGTGGTCGGGAAGAGCCCTGAGGTCAGCGCCTCGGGGAGAGGGAGCAGCAACAAGGACCTGCACATTGCGGGTCCTACTGGGTAACAGAGACCGGCCTAAAGGCCTGTCTACTTTGGAGAATCAGACCCATGGGGGTCCGGTGTGGCTGGAGCGGGCCACAGATGGGCTGCGGGCCAGCGGTTCGAACCGGGCCGGTTGGGGTGAACCGGCCCGGTTCAGCCCACTTGCTATCGGGGGGCCATATCTTCTAAACGGTGCGTCCGTATGACGTTCCTTCTATGGAAGCGGGTTTATGTCGGCAAGAAATACCTTTCAAAGCATGTTTGAGGGTTTTTGGGTGTTGTTCCCTATGATGGGTGACCCGAGGAGCTTTAATATAATAATAATAAATTATTATTAAAGTTGCGACGAACTTGGCTCGCGAGCCAGACGTCTGTTTGACGCGCTGTGAAAGGCACTGTGGCCTTGGAGTTGAGACGGTCCTTTTAAAGTTGGTTCGTAACCCTTGAGGCTTGGTTTCATTGATCGGTGGCATGAAAGGCTTAATGTAATTAATTAATTAATTAATTAATTATTCTTGCGTCGGATATAACTCCTATTTGGGATGTCTGATTGACGCGCCGTCATCTACAGCATGACCCCATTCCCTGTGCAGACTTTTTGAGATTCTTTTAAAAGCATTCGGATTGGAGACAAGGTGAGGGCCGCATAGGTCCTAGTTCATACGTTTTACAGTGAAACACCACTTTTTCACCCAACATCCATTTGGGGTGTTTGAGTACTTGTTTCAGAGTTTTTTTCTGAGGGGATTGAAAAGGCGCAATCCGCGCCGCCTAATTTCTTACCCAAGGCATGGGCCCCACAAGGCAGGTTTCAGACGTATGCTGCGTTTTTATTGTCACACCCCGACCACGGATGTCCGAAATTTTTTTCTCCTTTCTTAGTCCCAGTTTAAATTTTTCGAAGATTAATTGCGTTGGTGGTTTCGCGCCGGTGCGCGGTCACTGCATCGTTAGCGGTGACCGTGCGTTCAGCCCGGGTGACCGTGTGTTCACCCGGCATGTTTAAATACTATAATTTTTATGTTGATATTTTATTATTAACGCTATTTAAGTTGTGTTATTAATATGATAGTTAATTTTATTTTATATATGTTTATGTATGTTTTATATATATATGTATAATAATGTATATATACATATAGGTCTATATATGTTTATGTATATATCTATATATGTATATATATATATTTGTAGTATCTTTAAATTATATTATTATTTTAAATATTTGATCAAAATAATTATTATTAGAATTAGCTAATTTATCATTTATTATTATTATAAGTTTTATTATTATTATTATATGTTTTACCATTATTATTATAAAGTTTTTATATTATTATTATTATAACGTTTTATTATTATTATTAATATTAAAAGGTTTTATTATTATTATACATTTTATTATTATTATTATAATGTTTTACTATTATTATTATTATACTTATTAACATTATTATTATAATGTTATTATTATTATAATTATTATTATTATTATTTTTATCATATATATATATATATATATATTTAACCCTAATCCTACCCTAACCTACCCAGCTGCCACTCTCCCCTCACCCCGCTCCTCTCTCTTCCCCATTTGCCCCCCCCCCCCCCCGCGTCGTCCTCTTCTCTCCGCACAGCCCGGCGGTTTCTCCTCCCCTTCCCCTCCCCTGCGCGCGACCCCCTGTCCAACCCCGCTCCCGCTCAGCCCCGGCGCGCTCCCTCTCTGGCGGCCTGCACCGTCAGCCTCACCCCCTCTGTTCGGCCTCCGCCCCATCCGCCCAGCTCCACCTTCGCCGCACCGAGCCGCATCCCCGGCCTCCGCTCACCCCAGCTCGCCGTACCTCCTCCCGCATCGCCCGTTCACCGCGCCGCCGCCCTGTTTCCCTTCGCGCAACCGCGGACCCCTTCCCATTCGTCGCCGCACCCGCCGGCGCCCCAGCCTCATCCCGGCCTCGTCCCTGCTTCCCCGGCCTCCCCGTCCCACAACCCTGTCTTGCAATCCCATCCTATTCCCCTTCGTTGCACCGCCGACCACCCCCGTTCCCCATCCCGTATCGGCCTGCACCGTCACCACCGACCGCTTCCTTGATGGATTTCCGCGCCCACCGCCCCTCCCGGCTCCTGTCTCCCCTTTGCTGCGCTCGTGGCCAGCCTCGACCCCCCTGCTCTCCCTCCTGGCTCCCTCCGCCACTCCCCGGACCTCCGTCACGCCTCTGCAGTCCTACCCTCCGACTACGACCCCTATTTTTGTATAATTCATTATTTAGGATTTGTTTATTTTTTTTTTCAGTTTTGGTGTTTTCTTTTGTTCTAGATGAATTAAAATACGTCGATTTGTGTTTTTCGTGTTCTGCTCATTTTTTAGAGCGTGCAAATGGTCTACTGGATAATGTTCATCTTTCCACAAACACGTCGTTGTATTCGTGCTTGACCTTGAGGTAGGCGAAGTCACCTATTTCCTTTTCGAAGCACTCTGCTGGTACTTGAATTATTTTAAATTGATTTTATTCCATTATTCGCATGTTTATTATAGATTTGCGTGACTTATTTTGGTGGTTTAAGATCCATAGTTTTTGTTCGAAAAATTAAGTTTGAAGTAATTATATTTTTATGCTGTTATAGTTGTACACTAGATGGTATCTTGCACCTGTTTAGGCGTTGTCATTTAAGGTGGAACTAAATGTCTATGTTTCTGATGTTATCGTTGGTGGTCTGGTGCGGTGTTTTCTTTTTAAAGGAAATAAAATCATTCTTGGGTCATATTATCTTGTGTCAGTTGGTTTTTATGAAATTTAGTGTGATTTGGAAATATTGTCGTGCCTCTTTGCAGGTCTGATGCACTATTGGATGTTGACGCATCCATGTGTGCACCAGGTGCACACATGGATGATCCCTCAAATAAAGATGGTATTTTGAGTTGTTAAGATTTATTTTTATTTCTATTTATTATTATTTTCTCGAAATCTTGACTTTTCTAAATGGTTCTTGGTTTCAAAATGTTTTGACCTCTTCATGAGACACATTAAATTAGTCTGAAAAGAAATCCACAATGATATGCCCATTTGGCCCTTTATTTAATACAAAAACAATGTTTAGAGTTATTTAAAATGATATTGTGAAATATTCGTGTAAAGACGTTTGTTTTTGTAAAACCAACGTGTTCCAGGTTTAATAAGTTGATTTGGGTTATCTTAAATAATGTTCTAAGTGTGTTTCTGGTTTTCAATGAAATGGCATGGGTCATATCTCTTTATAAATGCTTTAGTATTAAATGGTCAAAATGTAAATGATATGATGGCCCGGTTGGCACATTATTAAATGTGAAGTGATTATACATATATATATATATATATATATATACTTGTGAGGGAATCTCTACAGGGGGACATCCCTTCGAGGGTTGTCGTGTAGAGATGTCCGTGTAAGGGGTTGGCAAGTGCGGTGAGATGAGTCATGCATGGGTGGGCCTCCCACTTACACATGTTACTAAAACCACCATGGGTTCCTGGGTGTCTTGTAGATTATCGAGTGACGGTTGCTTGCTAACCCTGATTAGACGGGTTAGTACCCCCTGGAGTTGTGGATTGGCCAGGAGGGATGTGCCACTGGTTGGCTATTAGGGCGGCCAGTTGGTTATTGACTATGGAGTACCACACCGGCAGGTAGTCTGAACCCGAGTACATTCATGGGTTTTCTAGGGATGTTTAGGATCACCCATGGTTACTTGTTCTCCTTGATTGTTTACTTTAAGTTATTCTTTACAGCTTATAGTGTTACTTGTGTCCTTTTGCACTACTTTCATCTTGCATTACTTGGTTACTTTCTATTTCACTGGTCTGTTTTCAGCCTGTACTGTTTAACTGTTCCTTTCTAGCACAGTCGTGGTATTATTTGTATTTGGTTTTGTTTATAAAAGTAGGAAATGGTTTTGAAAGAGATTTATAGTGTGTGTTGGGTTTTCAAATGGGGAAAACATGTTGTTTATTTTTTAAATGTGAAAAAATTTATTTTTATAATTGTTTTTTTAACCTGTGTCAACGGATTGCTTGGGAAAGGAAACATTTGGATTCAGTGGTTTACTTTGGCTTACCTAGTGGGTATTTTTAATGCCCACGCCTATATTATCATTTCAGTTGCAGGTCTTCCCTTGCTCAGGTCTTTCTGGCTTGAGTCGCTCTGTGTTGGAGCGAGGTTTCTCTTTAGTTGGGTGGTGACCTGAGAGGTCACATGGAGGTACGTGGTCGTGTGGCTTTTACTTCTTTTCCGCTGTTAGTGTTTATTTATTCTATTCTGTTTTCTTTTTTTGGGCTGAAATCGTTCCCAACGATAAAATTTTTGATGCCCGGCACTGGTTTCCATCCCGGGGGTATCGGGAACACCCCTCGGGACTTGTCGTGGACCGACTCGGGTGACCGGTTCAGGGTCGACCCGGGATGGTTCGTGACATTTATAGAATATGCATCATAAGTCCGTTTAGCGAAAATGAATATCCTATTCGATGTGGTTATCTTCAAGGAACGCAATGGTGCGTTTTGCGTGACGTGTTTCAGGGTTGAGGTGTGGGCCCCACAGTTCCCCGTTTGGATATAATGTAGGGAGTTGCAGATTCTGCATTCAGAGTCCATTTTAGGAACCGCCAGTGGCGTTGTGATCCTGGAATCGATACTATGTAGTCAAAGGTGGTTTCAGGTGTTGATGTCGGAGTTGAGGTGTGGGCCCCATGGGCAGTCTTTTAAGCTGTGTGTAGCGATTTTCGACTTTTTCATCAGACGTCCGTTTGGGGCGAGTGAGTAGTCGTTTCGGTGTGTTTTTCCGAGGTAATTTTGGTGGCCCAAATCACCAAACCACTTTCAGGACTGAGGTGCAGGCCCCATGAGATTCCGTATGGGAATAAAGTGGTGTTGAATAACTTTTCCCCTGCGATCCCATTTCTAGTGATTAAGTAGTCTATATCATGTGTTTTTCCTCAAGGATTACAACTGTGTAATCTTTTTGGGTGAGCAAAGACTCTTTCAAGATCTCATTAAATGTGGAATCATGAAAGGGTGTTGGATGGAGGTTCCATTGACGCACTCCGAACCTACGCACGGTAGCGGTGCCAGTGACTCCCAGTAATGGCACGGGTAGTGCGAAGATATCATACAAGTTCCAAGTTTTCCCTCCACTGGGGCTAGGTAGTGGGTCACCATCGACATATTGTGGTTTACCCTTTAGCTGGGCTGGGCAGTGGGTCCCTTGATGATTTATTATGGTTTAAACTCCAACGGGGCTGGGCAGTGGGTCACCTTCGACTTATTATGGTTTACCCTCTAGCAGGGCTGGGCAGTGGGTCACCTGATGTTTTATTATGGTTTACCCTCCATCCGGGCTGGGTAGTTGGTCACCGTCGACTTATTTAAGGTTTAGCCTCCATGAGATCAGGGAAGTGCGTCACCCAATGATTTATTATGATTTACCCTTCCGTAGGGCTGGGAAGTGGTTCACTGTTGACTTATTTAGGGTTTACCCTTGAGCAGGGTTGGGCAGTGGGTCACCTGATGATTTATTACAGTCCACCCTCCAACAGTGTTGTGTAGTGGTCCACCGTTGACTTATTAGGGTTTACCATTTAGCGGGGATATGCAGTGGGTTACCTGATGACTTATTTCAGACTTCATCATTTCTATGAGGCTAGTCAGTGACATTTATCCTTGATTACCAGAGTAGGAATTTTTGGTGGTACAGTTAGTGATGATGCGACATTGACGTGTGGGACTGTTGGTCATTAGTGATGGATACCGTTAGAAATATTGGCTACGTATCCTAAGATGATATTGGAGATAAAGATCCCCTTATGCACCGGTTCGGGTTTCTTGTTGATCATATATGTATATGTGTATACAGCTTACATTTTTTCCCACTCCTTGGGATCAATTACTCTCCTTATAGTAGGGGAGAAGACGCACGAGGTATTCCACGTACATTCTCTGTCTATCTCCTCTTGGATTGGATGAGTCTTTTTCGTTCCTTTTGTTGGGATGAGCTACACTCTCTTTTTGTATTACTCTTATACTGCTCTGTGTTTTGTCTACTGCTCACCATTTTAGTACCTCCTTTGTTTCTCCCTCAAGATTTCTGGGCATCCTACTGAGTATCTCTATAGTCAACCCTGTTGGGCTTTGCCTGCACTTGGTGTGACCTTGCAGACGACGGACAGGACGATTAAGACTGTGGAGGGGTGTAGAGGACAGAGGACCATGGGCGGAGATCAGTGTTCACAGTAGAACTTTCAGGCGAGAGATGCACCAGCTATTTACTTTCATTTACTTATTTCCGGGTTGTGGAACCATTCTGGATGAGCACATGTTTTTCCTATTTTACTCTTCACTTTACTTGTACAAGCTAGAGTTCAATGCATTTATTTTGATTTCCCTTTTTGTAGAAGTGTTGTATCATTAATTAATTTCACTACACTTTTTCATTGAGTTGGTTGCGTGTGTTTGTAAAATATCTTAGGCAAAGGCTCCCCTAGTTTGTTGTGCCTTTGGCGATAGTCGCTAGTCCCTGGACTATAGAGGCGGGCTTGGTGTAGTTGCGACTTGAGCCACGGTACGGGTCGGGTCGTGACACTCACTAACACGTTCTAAAAATAAAAAACAAATGTAAACAAGATATGGGTAGGTATGGATAAATTAACCTCTATTGTGGCTACCAAATAGTAATTTCATGGTCTCTGAAGCTTATGAATGGTAAAATAGAACTGTTGACAAAAATATTATTTACTTGTAGAATGGAGTTTTCAATTGAACGATGTAATCTGTAATGTGTGTCTTATACTATAATATTATGGCTTCAAATAGAATCAACGAATGTTCTACATCATCTACATGACCTGAGATTTCAATAAATTTATTTAATTAAAGAATAGATAATAAATATTTTTAAAGCATTTTGGGTAAGGGATTTAATATATTTTTCCATGCTAATGCGTCATGGGTTTTACAAATAAATTAAACTACTTTGAAATGTTGGAAAATAAAAATTTTAAACATAATATTCCATTTCAATATTCATTATAAATAATTTTTTTTAAAATAATGTTATTTTCCATTTAATAAAATCATGCATGACAAATGATTTTGGAAACACTTTAACATAAATGATAACATAAAAAAATAAAGAAAAATAAAGGTAAAAATTTTGATACAATGATTTTTTGTATTTTTTTCCCTAAATCTAAATCCTTACTATACAATATCACCCTCCCTTACAACTAAATATTATATTTTCATCAATTAATGTACTCTAAATAAATATAAATGTAATTATTGGCTGGGCAAAGGGAAAAACTATTATACGGTGTCATATGTTGTATCCATTGGTTGGATTTCCTCCCCTAAATGATTTGGAAAATCCTCATAGAAATGTTAAGTGTCTACCAATTGAAGGTAAAACTCTAGAAATTCTTCTAATGGAAAAAATGTATTAAACCAAAAACATAATAATTAATAAATGTATAATGAATGATCCATATATAATAATTCTTACCTGGGTGGGGATTTATAATTGAATTTTATATGAGAACCATCCCACCAATATAAAACATTCACTAATGAATCATATTTTAATGGAATGAAATTATATTCTATTTATAGATTCAAGAGTTCATATATGAATTAATATGAATTTATTCCACATACAAAATATGAATCTTCATATTTTCAACATCATATGATTAATTAATATTACATTATATAATAACCCAATATGAATAGTGATTTACCTCCCCGAGAATGTGAGAAGCCTTTCGAAACACATTCCTATATGGTTGCATTTTTATTAGAGTTTTAAAATTTGTATAGTATGACCAAATTATGTCATCTATGTGACAAAACCAATATTTAATATTTGGATATTAATTTTTTCGACTCACTTATCTTTATTGAATTGTAATTTCATCTTTCTAATGAGTTTGTGGGAGTTATGAAGTAGATGATTTATGAAAATTCCCATACCTATGGAGCATGTTCTTCTTGTTATGACTGATTTTTTTAACCATGATCACTAATAAATAATATTTGAAAATAAACCTTTTAAAAATATGAGATCTCACAAAATCGACATCGACTCTAGAATCATTGGTTCTTCTACCCTTTTTTACCACCCATTTAGATACATAATTAATGGCCAAAAGATGTATAAAAATCCAAATGATCTTTGAAAATAACAATTGAAGTTAATTCCCCATGTATTAATGTTTTCTAATAATAACACAGATTGTTGTGCGACCTCATTTCCCTAGGTGATATTCTTTTTAAGATTACATCATGTGAACTACATACAAAACGATGGACATATCTATACAATGATTTCAAATAAAGTACATATTTAATGACCTTTTGATCTATAAATTGATTTCCAAAAAGGCCCTAATAATCCAATGTTAGGAAGAAGATAAAAACATTGGTGAAATCATGGTCATATAACACAGAAAATTTATATTCACTAAATATTATCTATGATTATGGGTCATTCTGAATACACCATTAGGAATTAGGATTATATCATTTGTATTTTAATGTTATAAAAATTGTTGGGACCCATGATACTACTTAAATACTAAAAAATTTGGTATACCAAGGGTTATGATAAACTATAGAAAAATGTTCTCATCATGGGAAAATTATCCAATGGGGAGGGATGAGTCAACTTGGTGGTCCAAATATGGGAAAAACTATTAATGTATTCAAGAGAACCATTTTCTACAACTCACTTTCTTAGAATATCATTGTCATGTTCTTGGAGAAAGAGGATGCACCATATGAGGTGGGTCTTTGATTAATATTTCATAAGGAGAAACCAATGGGAAATATGATTAGAAAAAACAATGACTACAGGCCCATTAAGACATGAATAGAATTTTCCCAAAGTAGACACAATATAAATATGTTCTTTTTTCATGTCATTATAGTTGTCCTGGGAATAGTCAAGAACACATGATGTATGTATAATATAATGAGGATCTATAGAAACCCATTAGGAAAAAAATGACTCAATATAAAAGTTATAGGAATCATACATATGTTCGATTAGTAAATATCACCTCAGGGGTTAGATTATGGGTGGTTATGTGAGAATATTTTTTTTGAATGTAATTGTTCCTCAAAATTTTTATCAATAATAGAAATGGAATATTTTGTAAAAACTTATATATTATAAATGATATATTACTGATTTCTTAAATTAATATTTTTTAAAAACAATCATGATCCATGAATTATCACACCTCATTAAGACATTTTGAAAATGGATGGGAGGAAATTATTTTATTTTCTAATTTATCAAGTTTAATCAAAATACATGAAATACATTCTCATGAACTATATAACACTATAAAATGATGTTAAATTTCTTATATTTTAACATGATATATTTTAAAAATGAAACAACATAGGATAAAAATTAGTTGGGATAAAAAAATTTCATAGGAAGTTCCATAAAGAGTGATTTCATCAATAAAAACAACAATAAAATTCACATGGTATTCAATAAATATATATTAAACCTACAAAACTGAAAATTTATTATTCAATTAAAAAGGAAAAATGATATCCTCCATCACGTAATTGTGAAATATGGATCGGTAAATATTATCTTTTTTTATTCTCATGGGCTCTATGTATTTGAAAATAATATGAATAGCCAATATTGAAGTAGTAACGGGACTTAAAAGACAATATTTTTAACATTTGTTCAATGTAAGGTATATGAAAGAGGACCAATATCGTAGTTAGATATAGTCAATGGTAGTCAATAAATACTCACAAACTGTTTGTTACGCATTTCAGAACCAATTCGTACCATTCATTTAAAACTACTATTACTCCAATTTTTTTTAGAAAAATTTGCACTGGGATAACCCATTTACTATCAAATATACAATTGAATATCTCTTCAATAAGTAAATTACTAATATAAAATTTTATAACTATAATTAGGGTGGGATTTAAGATGTTTTGATCTTATTATATGAGCTCATCTTCATTATCACAATGTATATATAATATGAAAATAGATGAGTTAATCTTAGGAATATCATCAAATGTCCATCCTATCACCCTTTTGCACATTATAAAATTCTCTCTAATTATATATTAATAATCTAGATAGAGTTTAATAGATATAATAAGGGAAAATACCATTTTAAAAAACCCTCACTAAAATCCAAACATGAATTATAAACCGAATCATCAATGAATGAAGAAGAGTAAAAAAATAATCTGGGAAGAATAGGGAATTTTATGTGTGTATGTTAATAGATATCAGTCCTAGAAATTAGAAAGGAAGAGTGGTGTTCTCTTCAATAGAACTTTTCATTACCCTACAGTTATTGAAACATAATTTTTCTCCCTTAAACAAAATGGAAAGAATACAATGGTGAACATTGATTAATTTCAATTTCGGTTTATGGAATTTTATTAAATATATTATAGTAGCATTTTGTTGGGCCTAGGAATATTACATAGTAATAATATATATGTTTTCATGGAATATGTGTTTATTCTCTCTCATAAGTACGCCCACAATCAATATGTTTGGGTATGTTGTCCCCTAATTGGAAAGTTTTACATTAATTTTCATTCCTAGAATCTTTACAACCAATATAGGACTATTCAATAATTGACGCATCATGTTTTTCAAATCTCCTATATATGGAATTTCATCAAAAAAAGTCTCCCCAATGAAACAAAAAATCATAAAAGTAATTAAAACAATGAATTTCATTGGTATCACTGGTTGTTTCATGGTTGAGACATTCCTCTAAATGTTAACTCAATCATTCTCCTTCTATTTCAATATATGGGTGAAATATTTTTTAATAAATTTTACATAGTAATGAATTTGATTAACTACTTATAAGAGAGTAATGTTAGCATTTACCTTTTTAAAGGTACCTATGATCTCTTTATCAATTTAATTATTTATATGTTTCCTGGATTTGGAGCATATTTTTTTAAAGTGTATAGTAATAGATTGTTCAAAGGAATCCTCAATGATAAATTCTTTACTATTATTATTATTATTCCATTACATCAATATTTTTAGTGAAGGGAAAGTGAATTTTCAAGAGGAGGACAAACCTCTCATGTGGAATAATTGGTTGGATAAAGTTAATTAATACTATTAAGTCAAATAAAATATAAATCCTCATTTACATGGGATTGGTAACATGTTAGGAGGTAATTTTTTCAAGTCATAAAATATTTATTTAAATGATGGTGTTTCCTAGTTGTTTGAATTGAGTTCGAAGGTCTTGAATAATTTATTGAGTCTTAAATTGAGACTGGAGGTTCTATGATTCTATTTTCATCAACATTTCCTTAATTATTGCTTTAGATTTTGGAGGAGGACGATTATTTTGAAAATTTGAAGGATAATATAGAATCATACATTGACGTTAGTGATACTAATTTTTTTAGAAGATTTTATTTCTCCATATCGTTAATATGGTTGTGTTTACTAACTGAGAATTGGATTTTGTTATAATGGTTCATTCATGAAGGAAGGTCTTATTGAAATAGATTATTCGGAAATACTATTATACATGACTTAGATGAACTTGGATGCTGGGGAAACCAGTCAATGAAATTATTTTCATAAAAAAAATAAAACAGTACAATTGAATGGGTTTTATCCACTATGGAACCACCAATTGCATCATCTATCATGATATGATCCATAGGGACATATACATCATAGATGTTTTAATTTATCAATATTCCACTAAATTGGTGTTGAGGGAAACTTGAGAAATTTATTTTTTATATCATTAAATATTCATAATAGGTATCTACTTGTGACTGTATAATATCATAGATTTATTTTCAATTGGATGAAATTTATAATGCGTGGAATATATTTTTTATAATGTGTATTTTATGTTCATTATATCCCCCAATTAAGATAATAACAGTGTATATCCTGTCTTTTCCCATGAAATCATGGTTGAAAGGGAAGAACATAAACATTATGAGGTCCTCAGACATGTTTTTGGGTTTCAGGGTAGATCACACTATAAGAAACTCAATGATATTTTTTTGAGGGTCCTTAATAGGAACACAATGGAATTTATTAAAGAAGTAGTTGAGGTTCGATCTCAACTCATAGTTGGATGATTTCTCCGAATACGGTATGTTCCTTGGTTAGTACTCCACGTCATGGGTGACCAATTAAATTATTTTCTGTTAATTTTTTTCCTTATTTTTAGGGATCTAATTTAGTTTCATTTTGGATGGGTTTAATATAAATTTAGTTTCCACAATGGGATCCCCCTTGTTATGTTATATCCGTACTCTAGAAGCCACAATGTTTCAGTAGATGGTGTTTTTTATTCCAGGGTCTATTTTAAACAATTTGAATTTTCATTTCCAGTTTATGAAATTTTTTTGTTAATTTGTTAATTATTTTTTATTTAGGTATAATTAATGGAATACATAAATAAAATTATAATTTTGGGAAATATAAATAGAATATAATAAATAAAAAAAAGAAAATTAAAATTTCAATAAACCAGGTTGAAGAGAGAAGAATATAGATATATATATATATCATGAAAAATAATAATAAATAGAATGGGGGAGGGGGATTTAAAAGAGTAAGAAATAAAATAAAAAAGAATTAAATCAAAGGTATTAATGATTTAGGTCCCGTAGAAACAGTTTGAAAATTTTATCGCATTGTCACACTTTTCAAATTTGGACTTTTGTTTCTATAATTCTTATAGCTTAGAAGTATCCATATGTTATCTATAGATGGAACCTTAAATAATTAATTTTATAATATGTAATAATTAATTGATATGTGGACTGATTTTGATTGATTTTGGGTTGACAGATCAATTTAGAAAGGACACATGAGTAAATATCAAAATGCAGTGTTTCAAACAATTGAAGAAATTGGGATCACCGTCGGTAATACCAAATGATTCTGATCATTCATTACTTCAAGGTAAAGTGATAAATATTTAAATCCTTCATATTAAGTATCTAAAATAGATTTTAATTTGATTTTATTAGTATGTTAACATCATATAGTTGATCAATCAAGCGATATTGATCAATAAAGACCACTCAAAATCAATGCAACTATATTGATGTCACATCTGAAATCATCAAGGAATAATATAAAAAATGTGATGTGGTGATTATATTGATATTAATTATCAAATTATTCCCATGAAAAATATGAATATTTCTGAGTTGTAATTATGGATGTTCTCTTTTGAGGTTGTACACCTTATTAATCGATAGTGAAAAAGGGTGAGAAAAGACACATCAGTACTCAACTCATCACATATTACATGTTTTCCAAGGAATCATGATGACCTTTTATCATTTTATTTATTGTGTTCACATAACAAAAAAAATATTAAATAATATTATAACAAATGTTGGGATAAAATCAATAATCAAGGCATTATAAAAACAATGCTATAGATGAAATTATGGTTCCCATCTGAGTCATCAAATAGATTTTAGATCTCAATATAATTTTAAGGATGGATAATTTGAATTTGTGGAAATAAAAATTACTTAAGTACTACCTTATGTTCAATCATACATTCATAATGTCAGTTAGGAGATATTTTATATAAAATTACATATAATTTTCTACAAAATAATTCATGTATCAAGAATATAGGGTGTGTCGTTCATAGTATTATTTATTCCTCTAGTTATTCGGGATGTTTGAATGAATTAATCAAATAATATTGAATATAAATTTATTAGATAGGTGGGCCTTTGATTATCGATTTAATAGAGGTGGAATCGACCCAATTTTATTTCTAAATCCAGAGTTATGGCCCAATCAATAATGTTATCTCCAATCTGTCTCACCTAGATTTTCATTATATTGTGGAACACTTTTGAGACTCTTATGATTAGATTTGGACTATGGTCCAGTTTGATGAATTGAATCCTCGTGATTATACAATCTTTAAAAAATGAATTTAAATATTTAGATAAATTTATATAATGTTTTTATACAATCGGTTAATAGTTATGAAATTGAGAAAATGATAAATTTCATCTTTTTAACCGTGTTTTCTATACATGAATTAAAAATATAAAGTGATTGAAAATTACATTATTAATGATATTATAAAACCTAAAAATATTTAGGTTCACATATATATGGGAGAAAATATATAATATATGAAAATATTATCATGGTTATTTTTCTACACTCACCATGAAGCGTTATTAAATTATCCATGTTATAACTTACTAGTGATTACAAAGTAATCAGCTTCTTAATCATTAATACATTAGAGGAAATTTTTTTATGTAGTAAAAAATCCAAAAAATAGCTTTACATACTTTATGATAGTATGTATAATCGGTGATGAAATCCATTGAGACATCCTATCCCTTTTAATTAGGAAAATATAGTGGATAGAATAAGATTCTTAGGACACAATGCTTTTCCTCCATGTGTTGGAATACTAATTTTTTTTCATAAACTCTCTCACCAATCACACCATCATTATGCATAAGAAAACCCCCCTTAAAGAATGAAAAATCATGGAGTTTATAGAATTCACACCAAAATCCATCTATGAATCTCATGTAGTATGACATCTCATATCATAAATGTAATGAATAACATCGCTCAAAACAAAAACCACCATTTCTTATTCTTAAAACATCCATTAAGAGAATCATTATAAAATAAATAATATCACAACACTTATAAATTTGAGTCTCTCAAATTATACACATACACCAATATATATAAGGATGGATTCACTTTTATCTGTTACTATAAACCTCTATCATTGACCAATTCTACATGAATATGCAGTTCTTTAAAAATCATTAGAACTCTCAATGAATATATAAACTTTATCATTTCATCTCAGCATGAAATACTACTCACGCATCTACAGAAAATAACCATACCCATGGTGTACGATATTCGAAATTTATTACTTTTCATGAAACATATCCATGTCCACTAAAATAGATTTAGATCCCACTAAGAGAATATATAACCAATGTTATTGGGTTTTTTAAAGACTAAAAAAATTTCACCAATGATGTAATGTCTCCATTGTAATTTTCAAAACACCCCAACTACAATATCGATGTAATTGGAGGAATACTTATGTTTATGATAAAATAACTATTAGGATCTATATTATTTCATTAATATATATCTCATTATAAAATAACCCCAACATAAATAATAATAATCATAGAAAATATAATACATTACTCCAATATATTAAAATAGAATGAAATGGGAATTGATAAGATTCACTTATAGGAATTCAAAGTATTCATGATGATAATCACATAATAGGATATCATAGTATATCCATGAAAAGATAATTAAAGGGGAAGAAATTTCAATGAAATTGAAAATGAATCCCTAAAAATAACACCAACATTTAATGAAAATATGAACCACTATAACTTTCATGGGTGGTACAAAAACAAATTTCATTAATAAATGAAGGATATATTACTATACAATGTCAAGACACTAAATGGACATAAAAATGAACTTAAAATAACAAAAACATGAACTTAGAAGTCTTTATATAGATCTAATCCTTCACAATTAACCCTAAACCGGTCCTTAAATACTAATATTTATCTGTTATTGAGTTAGAACATATAAGAATGTCATTAATGAATAATACCATGAACATATGCGAAAAATCCCAAATCACATAGTTAATGATTCATAGGAAAATAAATTGACAATATGTTGAAATAAAAATTTAACATGAACCAGATCTTCCTATAACAAAAATAGAAAGTAGTATTTGTAAAAGGTTTATTGGATAGAAAATAAATGAGGGCACAAGTGGTGTGTGGATTTTTCCATCTAAAAACATGTCAATAAATTGAAAATTATCCCCCCATTGTGATATAGAAGGCGATGATGTTCCTTTTTCATTAAAAAAATAATTAGTTGAAAATAAAAAAGTAACATAATAATTTTTATAGTGTTTTAAAGAACATAGATCACTTAGTACCCATCACCAACACACTCCTTATGATCTTGGTGATTTTCAAAAAACATGTATTTTTAATGGGGACCTATAAAATTGATTGAACATGGTTGAAACCTTACATAAATTTATTTCATTTTTTAGGTAACATTAATATAAATAACTCATTATTAGAGGACGAAAAACAACCACAATTGGGTACAAGCTATCAAAAATCCAATTAAATATTATATATTGGGTGTTGAAAAATATATTTAGATAAATTTTACAGTAGAAACTGTTAGATGGTGGATCTTATTCTTTAGAGAATACTATATTTATGAAATTAGACCCTAGAATAGATCCTCATTGTAAAAGATCAATAAAAACAATATAAAAAAATTAATACATTTTACAATAACTAGAGAAGTACGTATTGTTAGATCATAATATATATGTATCTAATGTTCAATGTTAAAATATTCAATGAAACAATAAAATAAATAATATAATATCATAGTAGAGTCATTTAATTTAAAAAATACCTGCACTAAAAATAGATAATTTAAATGAAAAATAGTGTTTGAGATTTGGTCATTAGCCTTCTTGAATAAGATGATTATTATAATTTGGATTAAAAAACACATTAGAATATTAGATATCTTATTAATATCACAGAATCTATAGAAAAAATATATACTAAAAATATATAATTAAATGTTTTTCATCTTATTCAAATAGATTTAGTAATATCACCAAAGAAATCATGATATTAAAAACTCTCAGTTCATTTGAAATTTGAATTTATTCACCCATTTAAAATCATGTCTTCTTTTATACATATGAATAATTTGATCCATTGTTTAGTATTCTTTGAATATTTCATTGAATCATCTATTAAAATGATAAATATTTCAATGAAAGTGTTCCTAAAATATCAATAAAATATTTGAAATTGAAATTTTGGAAATAATGGTTTCCTCATATAGTTTCTTTGCATATAAATTCTATAAAATAATGACACATAGTGTTACTTTGATTAAAAAAATTGGGTTAGAAAACTATATAGTAGGTCCTTAAATTTAGTGTTCCGTAATATAGTTAGGTTTTTGATGCTATCATTTATCATAATCATAGGGTACAAGAGTAGAGTTTAATATAAAATGCTATGTTTGGAATCATATCATTTTTCCTAAAATATAGGGGTCAAAATAGTGATTCTAGACACTTTAAAACATCATGAATACATATAAAAAAATTATCATAAATACTATCAAAGTGATAATATAAATCAAATAAAATAAGAATTGTAGTAAATATAATCCTAAAATCCACTTAAAATTACACTACAATTAAATCAAATGAGGGTGTTTGTGAGCATTAATTTCAATGAAAATCTAACGAAATTGTTTAATCAACAACTGTGTTCCCAAGAATATCTCCATTTTTTATAATAAGAAAACCCAAATAATTATAAAAAAATTAAAAGTATGTAATTATCTAAAAATATAGATAATATCAAATATTAAAATTATGTTTTTATCAATATTTATCTTTGAATGGTAAATCAATTAAATTATTTGATTATGAATAATCTCAAAATAAGAGTAAAGTAGTTAATAAAAATGCTGGGTTTATCGAAATCTCCCCCTTTTATTGTGAGATCAAAAATAAAATGTTGAAATTAGTTAAAAATATTGTTTATATTCAAAATATTAATTATTAATATATTTATTAGTTGTAAATAAATGGATTCAAATAAATGAATAGTCTTATATATAAAAAACTATAACTGAAGAGAATATGAAAATTAATTAAAAAAATAAAATATTATATTAATCATCAAATCGTGATTTTTTTGACTCAATGGTTAGAAAAATGTTAAGTCACTTGATGTGAGGAAGGTTTAATAATAGACTCCTCTAAGGACAATGACTCATTGGTAAATGAATCTTTTACCATCTGGATTGCTTCTTTTAACATCTCTATCAACAGTTGGATAATTTTATTCATCAATCCATCCTATTCAATACTAAAATATTCTTATTATTTAATATATAAAAAAACCAAAATTATCATTTAAAATGGTATGAACAGGTTCTTAGGATTGAACACTATTTTCCATAATATCACCCCACTAACTAAAAAAATATTAAACCATAGGATCTGTAGATATTAGCATTGTGACAAGATCTTACTGGTTGTCTAATAGAGCGTGTAATGGAATAAAATCATGATGTT
Organism: Viscum album; assembly: GCA_963277665.1. Lineage (NCBI taxonomy): Eukaryota > Viridiplantae > Streptophyta > Magnoliopsida > Santalales > Viscaceae > Viscum > Viscum album. The sequence continues at coordinate 1,720,513,149 of OY728126.1, read as the reverse complement.
ACCTATGAATTTTATCAGCTATATATGACAAAGAATTATTAAGTGACTCAAATATTATATTCATATATTGATATTCTATTTCACTAGAGGTAGAAAATATCCCTTATCTTGAATTGGATCTTACAAAATAAAACTAGTTTAACAAAGAAAGATTTAGATTTTAAATAAAGATTTTGAAATTGATTTAATTTTCATATGAACAATATTTTTCATCTATTTCCCTCTTTAAAAAATAAAAATCAATTTCTGAATTAAAACATTCATTCAAAATTTAAATATTATCCTCATGTGACATTAATTATCTTTGAGGAACAAATGTATTTTTAAAATATTAAATTAACTTATGTGAACATTTATGTATTCCATTTAATATATCAACATGAAATATGATATTATTATACTTATAAACCACTTTCATTGTGAATGATTTAGTCCTTTATTCAAAATAACCATCAAAATGATATAATTATTTTTTCTAATGTTTGGGACAGGGCTAAAAAACTAAACTAATGAACTTGATTGATCATCAATATCTTATCCATATTGATATGGTATATGTAAAATAACTTCACCAACATAAAATTCATCATTTTTAATCAAGAAATAAATACAATTCATTATCTGATCCCATGTATGATTTATTTATTTTAGATAAAGGGGTATTGGTATGGACATGTAATTGTGCTCCCTCAATAAGAACATATTTATTTCTCAATAAACATAATAAATAAGTTGTCTCTTGAACTTATTTTTCTTCAACATCAAAAAGTCAAGAAATTATTTTTCAACTATAGTAACTTTCTAATATTTTCCTATAAGAACATTATCCACTATTCTAACAAAACCTTCTTCCAACATTTAATTATCAATTGTTAGAATTGGTTGGTTTACTTCTTTAATAGTAGTAACAACAACCTAATCAATGTGTTCTTATCTTCTTCTTTTCTATTAAAAAAATAATTATATATTTTCTTCACTAGAAGTTTATATGAATGATTTTGGAAACAAAGGAACTCCCCTATCAATATAGTGACATTTTATTCATTGATTTTCTTTTTCCTTATACTGATAAAAATGTTAGATACAAAAAAATATAAATAATATATTCTAATAACTTCATGAGTCCCTCCTGATATTCCTTCAACTCAAGATTCATCAATTTAATCTAAAACAAGTCTAGAATAACTGGCTCACTCTAGACATCAATAATCCCCCTGAGCACTAGCTATTTTTTATTCTTCCACCTTATCTCTATTGGTAATAATTTTTCCTTTAGTGGTGATCTAAAAAATTAAAAAATTACAAGCATACTTGAAGAGATAATTTTACAATGGTTATAATTTATTCTAGTATATATGTTATAGATCTATACAATATTTTATAAAATATGAGAAACCAGGATTCTATATGGATAAAAGGACATCATTTCTTTCTTTTGGTAGCATTGGTACATGTATCTCATTAAATATACACATAAATTCAATTTTATGTTTCCCAAAAAGAAAAAATAAATTACATATCACGGAAAATGATTTTATCATTTTAAAATATTCTCCCTAGTATATCTGATTGAACCAAAATGAATATTATTAATTATAAGGCCTCCAAATACTTTATAAAAATCATATTTTTATGTGAGGATCCAAACAAAAAATATATAATTCCTTTTGATTTATGGGAACTATCACAAATTGACATTTAACAAAAATGGATACATCAGTATAGAGGATGTTCAAAATATGAACTATTTTCATAGTATAAAATGGGAATTATTTATCATTTACCTTTAATGAAACAACATTTTTTTTGTTTCACTAAAACTAATCTAAATAAATCATAGAATTAATTCACCACTAATTCAAAGTAATGATCCATATTTACACCATTAAAAATGTTCTCAAGCCCATTAATGTTTAATTTTTTCACTAAAAAAATGTTTTTATAGAATATCCTTTAAAATCCGATAAAAGATCCATGAAAATAAATTTCATTCAAAATTGGAAGACCTCTTCCATTTTATTCCCATAATTCCAGCTTCATCGATTATCATTTTCTTTTTAATTAAGAGAATATGTTTTTTTTGGGCTCGAAAAACTAGGGTTTTAGATATATTCAAAATCAGATGGTCAAAAGGTTTCTAGATCCATGGTAATAGAGATAAGGGTTTTAATTTTATGGATTTCAATAAATATTTTGATTTCTTGTCACAAATATTTGGAGTGTAATCATTTTTGTTTTTTATACTGAAAATAAAATTTCAAAAATTAAATGATGAATACAGAAATAAAAAATGAAAAATTTAAATTTTATAAATATAAATTTTAAAATATAAATAACATATAATATATAATAATAAGGAATATTAGAATCATTCATTAAAATTAAATAAAACTAATATCCTCCAATAAAATATAAAACAGGTACGAAAAGTGGTTTAGTGAAAATATAATGAAGTTGATACTTAGTATTTTCAAATTTTGACGATTTATTCCTTTTCTAGAAATAATATCCTTGAAAATATTTCCAAATATCAATATTTTTAGTCATACAGTTTAATAACCTAATATATGATGAAATTATTATTTTTTCAAATAAAACTTATTTCTTCCACTTCTTGTGTTACAAGAAGCACATAGTTTAAACGAAGCATGATATATTATTATTTAATATCATATTCAGGGTAGGTAAAATGGTCTAAAAAACTATCTAAATTATGGAATATATATCGATAAAAATTTATAAAATCAATTCATTGGTTATAAAATTATTATATATCAAAAATAAAAATCCATTGAAAAAAATGTTTTTTCTAAAAAAACGTTTTTATGCGCATAATTAATTTTTTTAAAAATAAATGACTATTGATGATTTGAATTAATGAAATATTTAAATTATATATTATATTAATTTTTAAAAAATTTATTTAATATTTTTTTAAAAAACAGGGAAAAAGGAATCCATGTTTTATAGTATAAATATCAATTATCTAAAAATTGTGTTTTTTCACGTATTTCATGCGTAATATAAAACTAATTTATCCCACTTTTAGAAAATCATTTTGCTAAAATTGATTCAAAATTTGGAATTAGGGGGTTAATTTTTTGTAAATATTTCACTTTAATTTTTTTCACAATATTAATAGTAATCATGGTAAAATTTATCAGCTCAATAAAGTGTAAATAAAATTAATCTATGTTAAAACTAAGTGACAAGGCCTTTATTTTCATCATAGTTCTTATTGAATAAATTAATAAGAATTTATATATTGATAAAAAATAAATTTAATTTATTAATGGTAACTTATTTAAAAAAATTATTTATAATTTATTTTATTTAAATTAATACATGTTATCGAAACTGTATTTATTCAATTAATGGAAAGCTCAAATAAATAATATTAAACAAATTAAAACTGATCTAATTTTACTATGATAATGTAAGAAAATAATTTCAATGATCAATATATCATATTAGTTTTGTTTTTACAGATAAAATTTGAAATAATTCTTTCTATATATGTCTATTATGTGAAATTTAATGAATTCTGTCAGAATGGAAATTAATAATATTTAATCAAAATGATAAATTATTAAATAATTTAAAAATCATACAATTTTGAATGGATACAAGGAGGATTATTTAGGGATTTAAATTTCTTCACATGGTCAAATATGATTCAATTTTCCACTTATATGAAGAATTAAAACACTTTGTGTGTAAAGAACATATTACTGTGGTTAGGGAAAAAATTGGTCGACCAAATAGTTAATATAAAAGATATAGATTAAAATGACAGAAAAAATATATAAATTTTATTGGATGACATTTTTATAAAACTATGATATCTAATTTTATAATATCTTTCCTTTTGGAATAATTTTGGCTTGATATTAAATTTATTATAATTTGGTATTTTACGAAATTGCAAAAGTGTCCCCCATCTGAATTATAAAATTGAACATCATCCACACTTACTTACACTCCATCGAGCCTTATAGCTCTATCATACCCTAAAAAATATCTTATAAAAAATTTGTACACATTAATGATATCATTTTCTTCCCAAAATTCCAATCCTAGGTTCGTCAATATGAAATATAAATGAATTCTTTTAAAGAAGAGGTAATCACCTTAACTGGTCACTTTCTTATTTACATCTTTTTAAAATACTATAAAACCATTTTATTTATCATAAAATATATAATTTAGTATCCTAAATATATTTAAATTAATTAATATTTATTAATTTTCTTTTGTCAACCCCTTTCCCATCAAATGGGAATGTGAAATTATTGCATGTGCATACGTATGACATACCGACTCCACGTAGTGATTGAATTAATTTTCCATCCCCATATTTCATGGATGACAGTTATGACACATTAAATGTTTATATATTATATTTATAGTATAATTATACACCATTAATTATAAAATCCAATCAAATTTCTTACCTTCTATAATGTTGGAAAATAATAACATCAATTGTGAATACGTGTTGACTACCTCCTCCTTAAAAAGAAGTAATTTTTTTATCATTATATATGGATGGAAATAATGATAGATTTAATAAATTCATATGATATAGATTATATATTAATGATTATTTACTATTTAATTATTACTTACCTTTATTTTATTCCATCCGTCGAAAAACAAAAAAAAATTATGTTCATGCTTACGTACGGCCTTTTATCCCAATAAATGATGTAATTCATTTTTATATCTCCAATTTTGAAGAATTTATACCGATATATTTATATGAAATATACATACTATTTATAAAATTATTAACATTATTTATATGATTGAACCATGATCAATGTATAAGGACTCAAACTATTGAACCAAAATATGTTTCGAAAACAAATCACTTATCATCATAATAAGGTTTTTAATAAAAAATAATTAATAAAAATGTTATAATATAATACAAATACATCATAAATGATATAATATAAATTAATTATTTTATACAATAAGTGTAAATTACATAAATAATTATTATACATGAGGTCTCATAATGAATGAGGAAATCAAGGACATGAGGCAATGGATTTATGTTTCAATCCAATTTTAAATGAGGGATTTATTACACATGAAGTTATATTGAGGAAGTTATCATTATATGATTAATACATTTTGTTTTATTCTCATATAGTTATTTCTTGAGAATATATGTATCCCCGTCATTTTCCACATATTAATTATTAAATATATAAAAATAGAGTTTTGTAGAAAAATATACATTTTTTCTCTCTTCATTATAAAGTAATTTTTCTAATATTTCTATATATTATAAATATGTTTTGAATAAGGATATAAATATTATCCTAATATTTTTTAAATTAATATTTATAATTTTTTGAATGTTTTTTTACTGTAAATGTTCTTACGGTTTTCAAAAGGATGTACATTTAGTAAAAAATATGAAATGAATGTTTTCTTCTATCATGTATGGAATGAAAATAATTTCCCAACATCATGATTGCCCAATAATATGATGATTAATTTAATGGTATCTAAAAATATTTTCAATGATATTATTTATTATAATATTTTGGAAAATTTTAGTTTTTCTAAAGTGAATTTAATATGAAAATAGAATTTTCCTCATGAATGCTTTCAATAACCATTTAATAGTATCTCTTTTTATCAATGACAATATCATTTGATGTTTATTGTGTTTTATTAGGGATTTGATCCAATGATTCAATCACTATTATTTCATTGGATGGTTTAAATTTATGAAGATGATATATTTATGAAATCAATTTTCAAGGGTTATACAGTGATATGATGAAATATGGATTCTTTTTCATTGCATAGGTTAACATATCATGTTGTGATAGATATTTAAGGTCTATGTGTCAGACATATGTGTGGTTTTAATTAAGTGAATGGTGAGATATCTATCACCCTAAAATTAATTGGGTAATATACTATATCTCATGAGATATTTATCGGAAACTAGTTGAATTTATTCATCTATTATGGGAAAAAAGTAGAAGTGATTGATTAATTATGAGAAACTACTCAATGTCCTTGATCCACTATGGGAATAATGTATTTATTTCTAATTTTATTATATTATTTGTTAACCTTGAAATTAAAATTGTTTATATACTTACGATAGTTCCACACATTTATGACATGAAATTATGGTTCATTATTATGGTATGATTATTTCTTACTATTATGATTCGTGTCTTTTTAAATGCTAATTTTTTATTCCATAATTTTTGTTATCATCACATTCCTTTATATGATCATCAATTTATATCATATATGATTATCCTTTATGAGAATCTATGATGACACTTTCTAATGTTTCGATTCCTTGTGTTTTAATGATTTTTTTAGAAATTTCATTTTTATGAAGGGTTATATTTACAAAATAACTGGTAGGAAAAAGTTATGAACCATTTGTTTTTCTCTCCGTGTTTGGTAAGATAATTGAGTTATATTATTCTATTGTGTATCTTAATATTATATAATTAATATTCATCTAATAAGATGTAATATATATGTTTGAAATGTATGGGTTTCAATATTTTGTACCATAGAATTGATTAATTTATGTTTGGAAGCAATGATGTGATAAAATTATTGAGAACCAATGGGATAAGGTGATGTGTATGAAAATATCCAAATGTTGTAGTATTGATCATGAATGAACTAGTTTAATCCTAAGGTGTAATAGAATAATTCTTTATGATTTAGACATTCCATAATTTTTTTCAGGACAATGTGCTTTTATAACATGATTATTGTTTCTCAAATTATGATTTTTGGTTTCATTTAATGAAAACAACTAGAATTAATCATGTTAATATTGAATTTTAAGGTCAATGGAATGACATTTTTTCATGAAAATAACAATTAAACTATATTATAGAATGAAAATACTTGTGATTATACCTAATCATCTATCTCATTATATGATGAAATATATCATATTTGGAAAGTTTCCTAACACACCTATTTAGAGAGTGATAGAGTTTGATAAAGACTATTAATTAAATATGATTCAACATCAAACATATCTATAATGTAAGATGAAATAGTTTAGTGAATGTATCATAGGGATGAGAAATTTTTTTGTTATGAAATTAAGGACACAAAGAAAGTAATTTTCCAAGAAAAATTAATCATTTGGTTAACATAATGGATGGTAATAATGGTGTCTTTAAATTAGAATCTACAGTTAAATGTTTAAATTATGGAAGACACAGAAATTAAAAGAAAAATAGATGTTTCAAGGGGAGTTATTGATAAGATAATCAACAAGGTTGTGTGAGTAATGGTTTTACTAATGATTACCAAGATACTATGAATGACATATGAATGTTATGGGAAATTTGAAAGGAATATATTATTATAAAAGTGTAAAATATGATTAAATTGAGGTTTATGAACCTTAATATAAGATTATTATATACTATTATGGGGAATAAGTACTACAGAATATTATTATGATTTATGGATAATGGTTTAAGAAGTATGTGGAATAGATAATGTGTTTATGTATTTGGATTCATTAATAATATTATATAAAATATATACTACTGATATTCAGGTTGTTAAAATCATGAATAATCTAAGTATTATTCCATATTAGTTTTCTTTAATTGTCTGAAAAATATTTGTAATGGTAATAATAACCAATAAATGTGATTTAGCGGTAAGGTGTTTCTCTTAGAGAACTCATGATTAATGTAAATATAAAACTTAATATTTTTTCTAATTTAGAGTTAATAATTTTATTGTAGTAAAAGTGATGACTTAAATTGATAGTATTTGTAACCATGAATTATGTTTATATATTTGATAAAAAATCTATTTATATCATCATTAATAAATATTATTGTATTTCTAAATTTATGGAATATATTCAATAATTTTTTATATTATTTTATGAATTGGGATTACATTAATTTGTGTAATAACAGTTTTTTTGTAAGGTTAAGTTAAATGGTATGGCTACCATATTGGGTTTATGAAATTTATGTTTAATTATAATTTCAGAGCAATTAATACCTTCTTTTTAATACTATAAGTATGGGATTTTAATGTTAATGTTTAATTGTGTTTTATAAAGAATAACCTATTGTGGTTTAAATACCCTTTTAGGTTGTTATATGATTTTATGTTAAGTTAATTAATGATGGATAGATAGTGGGATATAGATAATCTGGATTTTTTAAAATATATTCATTAACTATGTGACATTTTTAGATATATTTATGATCTAGTAAAAAATTATCATTCCATTTAGTATCTAAATTTGATTTAGTATATTTTGTGTACGCTACCTATATTTCTATATTATATAGTGATTTATCAGGCTAATTAATGACTATTGGGAGATGATTCATTGAGTTTAGGTAAACATAACCCTTAGGTCCAACATGTGATTTAATAAGAAATCTTATTTCATTATAATATAATTACTATTTTTATGGATGAAATCTTAAGGGTTTTGAATTTTATATAAAACAATTGTTTATTATTGATGTAATTATGGTAATTATGTATTTGGATATAATTTTTTTATTTCTTCATATGATGGTCTATTGATATTTATAATTATTATTTGCTAATGATTTTTTGTTTCAATTAATTCATAAGGATATGAGGAATGTATTGATATTCTTTTCAATCAATTTCAAGTTCATCATAGTGAATTTGGAAGGAATAATTCATATTAAATACAAATAATTTAGAGAAGAAGCCTACATTGTGGTTTTAATTAAATAATAGTTGAAATTCTACATATAAATTAATTATATATAAAATTATTTTTTATTCTATATTGTAAATGAATTTCTCAATTATAGAAAATGTTTATTTAGAAAAAAATGTATCCCGAATCCTTCAATTCTATTGAATTTATGGTATTTTATATCCTCAATAATTAATATTTTTTTCGTATGCATTCTGTAGATCATTTTATCAATCATTCTATATCAATCATTTGCAGTTAGTCATCCTATTCAATGTCCATATTTTAACTCCCATAAAGCTATATCTTATATTGGAACCCTTTTTTGTTATTATTAGAAACCATTATGTTTTCAACTTCTGCTTTTATGGGATGTTTTCTTATTCCATTATATCGTGTGGTTTTTTAGAAATTAATTTTTAAATAATTAACCAATGATGACTAAGAAAAACTTTGAGGGTGTATTTTTTTTAATTGGGATAATGTAACACAACTAGAATTTATGAAATTATTATTAATTTGAAATAAATTGAATTTCATCAATATATTAAGTTAAACACAACACCAAGATTAATGAAAATTATAAATTATATATATTCAATAAAAAATTTAATACTCATTCAATATTTCTTTATGTATGGGAGAAGAATATTCTAAATTTAATAAATTATTTTTTTTCTTCTAAAAATCGGATTTTTTGCATGCTGCATGCTTATTTTAAAATTAATTTCAGAATATTTTAGAAATAGAATATGATTAAATAGGTGTCAAATTTTGGAATGATATGGTTAATGTTTTTTAAATAGTTTATATTTATTTTTGGTTAAGATGAATAATTACCTTAGAATAAAGTTATCACTGTGATAAATATTAAATATCATTAATATTGATTAAAAATAAATAAAATCCATATTTATAATAATGATTCTTAATAGTTTAATGGAATTATACTCCTATCATCTTATGATTATGTTTTATTTCTTTAATCGAAACATTTCAAGGAAAATGCCCATATATTATTTAAATCACCATAATATACAAAAAGTCAATATCATTATTTTAAATATATATTATAGTATGGAAAAGTACATATGTTTTTTATAAATGAATCAAATGTTATATTTATATAATTATATATTTTCCTCATTATGGTGATTTATTTATTATTTTTAGTTAAAAAATAATTATCTTAAAATCTTATACAATGCTAAAAAATATTTAATCAATTAATGTAATAATAAAATATTAATATTGAAAATAATAAAATGATAAAATTTGAAATGGTTCATGATTGATAAGAATTTTATAGATTAATATGACATATTATAGTTCTTTTTTATGAATATATTTAAATTCCAACATTGTCATTATATATATTATGTAAATTTAAATGAATAATGTCAAAATAGAAATTAATAATATTTTCATTGAATAATATTTTATCAAATTATTTAAAAATCATAAAAATATAAACGTAGGATAATTAGGATAATATATTTTTGAAAAAAATCCCCTATTACCATTTATGACCGAATTTTCTATTTATATATAATATCATAATACGTTATGTGTGAAAATGGAATGATCATGATTATCGTTAAAATTTATTAGCAAGTGGTCAATCCCAAATATAAGATTAAACTGAATAAAATGAGTAAAAAATTATTTTTTGATGTTGTTAGAACCCCATCCTATCTTATAATTTAATCCCTTAACTTCTGGAGAAATTTGATCTAGAAAATGATATTATTATTATTTAATTTTTTATAAAATTATAAAACTACCCCTCACATCATTTATAATATGGAGCCTCCTATCTCACCTCTTTATATATCATTGAGCCTTATATCTTGAAAATAAAATGATAAATACCTTAATAAAATTCTTATCCACATTATAGAGGTTCTTTTCATCCACATAGATTAAACATATGATCTTTAAGATGAAATCTAAAGGGGTTATATTAAAAACAGGTAATCACCAAAACTGGTCACTTTGTTACATTTTCATTAACCACTATAAAACATGGTAATTATAATTAAATAAACATATATCATCCATATTTTATTAAAATTATATTAGGATTATGAGTTTTCTATTATAAACCTTCTTAACATCAATTGGGATGTGAAAGTATCACTAAGGCGTACGTATGGATTAACATCTCCATATAGTGATATAATTCTTTTTCCATCACCATGTTTCATGGATGGTTATTATAGTAGATTTAAAGGGAATATATGTAATATTTATGACATGATATTTCTTATTTAATAATAACATCACATCTACCTTCTTAAATTCAAAATATTAAAGAAACATTAATCCCACGCATGCGTATTTATGGACTAACTCCTCTATAATGTGATTCATTTTTTTTGATTTACATTATAAATTGATGGTAGAAGGAAATATTCAATGAATTTATATGGTATATAGGATATAATAATTATCACATACTGTTATGTTATTATTTACCTTTTTTTTCGTTCAATCCACAGAAAAATGAAATTAGTGTTCATGTGTACGTATGAACAACCATCTCCATGAATGACTTAATTTATTTTTCTATTTGTAATTTTTTTGAATGATTATATATATATATATATAATTAATTAATATTATGTTTATAAAATGTTAAAAATTCGTCAAATGTTGAAACAAAGATTAATTTAAAAGGATCGGTACTGTTAATCTAAATATTCTTTGAAAGAAAATATTTTTTCACCTCGAACAGTGATTTAAAAAAAATTATTAAAAAATAGGTAATATTCCATTAATAAATCATACACGGAATGATATATATGAATTTATTTCTAGAATAAATTTATAAAAAACTAATATTTATTATAAATGTGGGTTGAATAGAAACAAGGAATGGAAAAGATTGAGGTAAGAGATTTATGTTTACATCCTATTTTAAAATAGGGATTTTTTATTTTCAAATTTACATTAAAGTAATTATAAGATCCTTTTCTGATGAATCTATTTATTATTTTTCTCCACTCTTTATTTCTTGAGGAAAAATATAATCTATCATTTTCCTCACATTATTTATTTAATATATCAAATGACTGTTTTTATGCAGAATCGACTTTATTTCACTATTCTATCAAAAATCCTTTTTATTCTATATCCATATTTTTAACAAATATGATACAGAATTATTTTAAGATAATACTAGGACTATTTAAAGGTATTTTTACTCTCCGATTAATTATTGCTTTTTTAACAAGGAATATTTTTATATTTTTGTAACTGAGGTTCTTTTTGATAAAAATATTAAAGGAATGTTTTCTTTTAACATATAATACAAGAATAAAATTTCCCCCATCATGAATATTCAATAATTTGATGCATATTTCACAAGTATCCATGATTATTTTATAAAAAATTTCTTCCATTATATTATGGATTTTTTGAATAGTGATTTTTAATTGAATATGGGGTTTTCCCCAGGATTTTTTTTATTAATATTTTAATAGTATTTCTACTAATCAATGTCAAAAAAATTTGGGGTCTATTATATTTTAATAGGTATGTGACCAATGACACCATAATTGTTATTTATCTAAATTTTTTATGTTCAATATGGGGATATTTTTATGAAAACAATTTTCTTAGGTTATACTATGATTTTAAGTAATATGGAACTTGTTTTCTTTGTATGGGTTATGATAACATGATTTAATGGATGTTTTAGGATATTATGAAACAAATATTATGTTTTTCATTATATGATGGGTTGACCTATATATCACTCTAATGAATTGGGTAATAATTGATATCTCCTAATATAGTTATTGGAAAAAAGTTAATTCTCTTGATTTTTTATGGGAACTAATTTCAAGTGCTTAATCCGTTATAGGAACCATGTAATTATTCATGATCAACTATAAGATACATGTTTTGATTCATAATATTATGTTCTTGGTAGTTAAATTTGATTTATGAAATAATTTCTATACATATGATGCTGCCACAAATTTATGACATGGGAATATGTTTCACGATTGATTTATTAATATTTATCATTAATATGATTCGTGACTTTTTAGATTCTATATTTTTATTCTATAACTCATGGTTATTATCTTTTCATACTGTGTGTGAACGTTTTATGTTATGGACATGATATTATACAATTAATGAAATCTCATACTTTAATTTAATCATCGTTTGATATCATTCATGAATACCCATATTGGGCATTCAAGATGACCCTTTCTTATGTTTCCATTCCCCATGCAATGAAGAAAGGTTTTAGGAATGATATTTATAAAAAAGGTGGTATTTATAAAGGACATAATGGGATAATCTTATGAAATATTTTTTATGTGTCAATGTTTATAATGATACTATATAAATAAAACTCTAGTGTGGAAAATAAATTTAGGCAATAAATATTTAACTAATAAGATGTAATATCTATGTATGAAATGTATGGGTCACTATATAGAGTGAATATCATGAATATAGGATATAATAATATTATTAATATTATAAAAAATAGGAATATGATTGAATTAATGTCCAAATTATAGAAGAGTGTGTTTCTTCAACCACACCAGTACACAAAAATTATCAACAAATATATAAGATACCTCAGTTTTTGATAAGGAAAATATATTTTTAAAAGACCATAATATAAGGTAGTTTTGTAAAATGTGATGTATACCAGAGTTAATGTTCCTATATTACCTAATCCCTCCAAATAAGCATCTAAATATGACATTAAACTAATAGTAGATGTTTTGGATAAAGTTTCTATTGAAACAAATCCTTATAAAAATATAAAAATTATTTTAATAGTAGTAAATGAGGGTACATTTGATAATATTTGAAATATTTCACAAAGAAAAATAGAAAACATAATTTCTGGTCTAGTAGTTATAATGTATTGACAACTACCAATTATAACTCTATATAACTAGTTTTCTATATACATACAAATAAATTTTTATATTACATTACATGGGTGTTACCTAAGACTTATAGTATTCTAGACCAATCTTTTTAAATATATCAATAATATATTTTCATTTATTTAAAACATTTCCTAAATATATAAGATAAATCTAAATCCAATAAATAAATTCAATTCTACCACCATACTCATTTCAAATAAATTTTACATAATTCTTGAGATATCATTAGAAATCCATGAATTAGTTGAACATAAAATAACAATATATATCTATATTTGAACAGATTAAATTAATTAATGATTATTTTTAAAGAAAAATCATATGTAAACTCTACAATAAATATGTTTTTCAAAATAAATGAACTCAATATCTCATACCAAGACATTGTGTCTTATCTAATTCTATATAAGAATTTGTTATGTTTAAAAATATAGTATTATAGATAAGGGTTCTCAAAACTAAAAGGTTTTTAACATAGGCATTCTATATTAAATAAAATTTTTTAAAAGAATGTTTTACGTCAGTATTATAAAACTGAAAATTGATATGACATGCATCAGATAACAAGATTATAATATCTTCCAGCCTAGAAATTTGGAAAAATGGTTCTTTATAATTCATCCATTTTTCTTAGATGAATCCTTTAGAAACATTCCTATATATATTCTTAGTGATTATAACTAGACCATATTTCTTAATTATAAGAACCCATTTGAATTATATTAATTGATGGTTTGAGGGATGATCAACTAATTCCCAAACATCATTATTTTTAAACAAATTTACTTTGTCTGATATATATATATATATCTTCAAAATTACATCATCTAAATATTCTTTAGTAGATAATGGTTAAAACAGGAATATGAAGGATCCTAACACTTATTGATTTCCTATATTCCATATAGTCCTAACACTTTTTTATAGGTCTCCTATAACATCCTCTAAAGTATCACCATTTAAGGTTGTATGTTGTGTTGGTAAGACATATTCATCTTTACCATTTTCATGTCCTTAAAAAATGGATCGATTTTGATCATATTCAAATTTTCATTCGAATACATCATTAGAAGATTCATGTATCATGTGATTCAATGAGTTAGTAACTTCAGTTTTTTAAATTTTGTTCTTATTGAATGGATTAAATACATAAAAATTTATCTTAATGGATTATTTGATTATCTTTGATCTTAAATTGTACACTCTAAATTATTTAGAAGTTGAATAATAACCTATAAACATTCCTTCATCAGAATTTGGATCAATCATTCTACGTAATTCTTTATTATTCTAGATACACACTTTGCACTAAAAATTTTAACGTATTCAACAATAGGTTTTCTTTTTTTATTTCATATATGGTGTAAATTTTAGGAAGTTCCTAATTAAAACTATATTTAGGATATTCCAAGATATATTGATATATCAAACCCAAAAATAAGTAGAATGCTCTATTAATTTAACATAGTTCCATCCATGCCTTGAATATTTTTATTAATTTTTTGTTTTATTCTATTCTGTTGAGGTGTTCTTGGAGAAGAAAAACAATGTTTAATACCAATATTTGAGAAATAACATCAAATTTTCTTGTTTCTCAAAATATCTTCCATGATCAACAATAATTTATATTATTTTGAAATATTTAAATTTTTGAACAATCTAAAAAATCACAAAATCAAAAAGAGTACAAATTTAAAATTTTAAAAATATTCCTTTATAAATCATTTAAAATTACCAAAAAAATATATAATATACTAGAAAATATTTCTACTATTTGTGATTAAAATTAATATAAGAAGATATATTACAATTTTTTTGATATAATAAACTTTTAAATAAAGTTAAAAGGTGACTTATGTTGCTATCCTATTTTATATGCATCAAAATTTTGTTTTTAATCAAATATAATAATGTAAAATCTCAGAATAATTAATTTATAATTAATATTAATAGTAAATATATATTTCCCTGACCAAGTCACCTATACAAGATCTTGTATTCATTTATCTCCGTAGTTAAACAAATCACTTTTTTGTTTACACAATTAACTATGTTCCAAAGTAAAATCATTATACATTATAGGTGATCTATATTGAATAATATTATCTTTAAAATATAATATTCTTTTTTAGAAAAATCATGTAAAAATAAATCATCGCAAAGTTATGAAATTTTAATTATACTGTGCTACATCCCTTGAATGTAAAGAACATTTTTGATCATGATTTTTTTGATCACTAACTAATACAACAATAATTCCATTATAATTAATACAAAGGTAACCAAGAATATATCTAATTTTTACTATTTGAGGAATTTTAGAAGTATCTAATCAAATTACATTAGACTTCACTACCCATATATCATATTTCACTTCTATACCAGTGTATTTTTACCTAAAATAATAATAAAATATATGATTTTGTACACACAGTCAGAGGGATCTATATGAGTTATCTTGTAATGATTTAGAAAATTAGACACATTTATTTTCATATAAATTATAGAATTAACTTTAGATAAAATTTTAATGATATAGAATTTATTTACTATATAAATATAGGGATTCCCCATGAAATAATTATTAGTTAAATGACCATTAATTCTACCATAAATGAATGTTACATTATATATGTTGTAGTTACTTGAGTTAGGTACAAAAAATATTTTATGCATAACTTAGGTTTAATACTATTACTAGAAAAAAAAGAACATTGTGTACATTATTTCACATGATATGATTTAAAGATTCTTCTCCCTCATGTAATATGATAGAGACACATTTAATGGAACCTCAATCAGTATGAACCCCTTTAATTCTAGTTTTGTGCATAGTGTAGTTTGAATTAGATTTACTTAGTTTTTTTAATTCAATGTTCTTTTTTTAATGTAGAATCTATTTCATTTAAAAATGCATTATATATATTAAATAAATATTAATGTATTATTTTAAGGATTAATATTTTTTATCAATAATGGATCACTATGAAGATAATTCACTATTAATTTAACCTTTAGAATTAGATGAAAACAAATAATAAGATTTTACATATTCTTCTTTTTTTTAAAGAAAATGTTTTCATTTATAATTTATGAACCCCCTCTGAATTAGAACAATAAGAGATATAGGTGTCTTAAAAAACTCTCAAAATTTACTTATTAACCTTATATCCATTGATATCATTATCAAATTGAATTTGGTTATTTTTTTATTTATTTCCCATATACCTTTTTAATCTTTTATATGTGAAAAATATGGTATTAAATTTCCCATATATTAGCATTAATTATACTGATTCTCTTATAGCCTTTGATCATTTATATTTCAAATTATTAAAATTATTCTTGAATAATTTCATTTAATTATATATCTTACTTAATATTTTTTATATCAGAACCAGTTCCCCTTCAGACATAGAATAGATTGAATCATTTTAGGATATAAAATCCAACTTATGTTGCATTTAATTTTTCAGAGTACTAATTTTGAGATTAGTATTATGATTTTTTCATTCTTTTATCTTATGCTACAAATTTTATTTTAGACTCATACATAATTGGAGTACCAATCAATTCAATAATTTATAGGATTATGATAGGGGTGGATTATATAATGGGAGCATAGATTCCATTAAATTTAGAGCATATAAATATAAGAGCATTTTACTCTTCAATAGACTCAAGTAGCATGGTTCACAAGGCAAAAACACTATTGACTATTATAGTCATCCTTCCAATTAGTTATGTAATAATTCCACCATTATACATCTAAGAGTATCTAATTTTAATATTTCTATACATTAATTTCCTAAAATTTCATGTTTTTTCAATGGAAACTATTTTTTTAACCTCTCAAATGTAGTATCACATTGAGTGATGTAATTAAATTATTTATGTCTGAGTCAACATATAATTGAATTGTTTCCACTTCAATTAACATCATAACTATCTTCCTTTTTATAATTCTATATTTATAATTATTAAAGGAATTAATAATATTTTTCAATATTCATTTAAACACTAAAATCATGATTCCTCAAATATAAGATCATATGATCTTTCTAGAAATTAAATTTTTCTCAGTTGAAATATTGTGCTCTTATCATTGACATAAAATATTTAATGTTACCCATGGAAATCAATACTTCATAAAAATCATTGAAACTGGATTTTTATATCATAACAACATGCTTAATATATAACACATTTGATACCAATTAGTTGTCTAAATATAAATAAATACAAAATATGGAGGGTGGATTGATTCACTTAATAAATACATTGATAAATTAAAACTTATCCCTCTTTTTGATATATAAGGAAATGTTATGCCCTTTTCATTGAGAAACTAAACAAATTGAAATAAAAAAATGAAACATAGTAATTTTTATAAATTTTTGGGCACAAATATCCCATATTTCACTCTAAAAACTTTTTATCTATGAGATTGGGGGTTTTTATTAAATATGTCCATTTAATGGGAAGCTCTATAAATGAGTGCAGGAAGATGATACCTTATAATATGTTATATTTCTTATAGGTAACCTTGACTTCTATAGCTTATTATGAGAATCATACACTTCACAATGACTAATTATAATAATTTGACACACCATTAAATTAATATAGATAGATTTTTTAATAAAATTTTAATCTCACAATTATAGAATAAACTTATCGACGATGGATCATATTCATTAAAATAATAAATCTTATTGAAATTATATCCCTGATGTGATGCTCATTGAAAAAGATATTAAAAAATAAATATAGAAAAAATAAAATATCATTTTATTGTTCTAGGATGATCTCACATTACTATATAATAACATATATCCCTCCAAATTATATTCATGAAAATTTCTATGATTGAATTCATATAATTGACATGATATCACAACAACTATAGTGAATATAAAAATTTCACCTATGTATACATATAAATTTAATGAAAAAATAAAATTTAGATTTAACCGTCAAGATTCTTCAAAAAAATACTATTATAATTGACTATACAAAAAAAATAAAAATCTCACACCTATTCATAATAATGCATCATATCACATAAAAAATCAATTAATAATAAATAAGAACATTATTTTGATATCAGTAAAAAAATCCATAAATATATCGAGATAAATCATGATATTCAAAATAGTCATTATGTTTGAAATTTAAATTTAATTCCCCACTAATAATTATAACAACCCTTATAAATAAAAATGATTTAATCCATTATTTTATGTCTTTTCAACTATTTTTCAATAAAATATTAGTGTAATAAATAATCAAGAAAAAATATTTCTACAATATCAAGAAAATATTTTTATTTCTAATTCAATAGAAGACTAATTCAACATAGGGATTCTCTATATATGACTTCTTAAAATGTATGCTGCACAACATACTATTGATTGAAAATTTTTATTTGGATACCCATATATTATATCCTCAAACATAGAGATATTAAAACCAATATTGGTTCCTAATCCTAAGGGTTACCACAAATGTGTGGTAAAAAATTAACATTCATTATGAAATGCTAGGTTGACAAACATAAAAATTTCTATAGAACATAACGTTTAGAATTGTGATTCTAGTTTAATATAAAACATCAAGAATAAAATGAATAACAAATGAACCATAATATAATCAATGAAGTTTCATAATTCAAATGTAATAAACATTATAGTAAATATAATCTTGAAACACACCTCTTGGGACATCATTTGTAAAATAAAGGGGTTTTTTAGGATCAAATTCAATGTAAAATTATCATAATTACTTGATAAATAGTTATAAGCCCATAATATCTTTAAATTTCAATACCATATAATAATATCAAATAAAATGATTTAATTTTAAAATCAAAATAGCTAATTTAAACTAATTGAACAACTAGGTTATTGGATCACAGCAAGGAGACACACTAGGATAGATGAAACTCTTCTATATCAAATCATCTAAACAAATCCCCTCAAAAAACCATAATAATCAATTTTATATCGAGATGAAACTCATTAAAAAAAGGATATAATTTTTAGGGTTCAGTTTCATAATCTATATATGGAAAAAACCATGAAACCCCTCTAAAAATCATAGAAAAGAGACTTTATGAACCTCAAATGAGAACAAGATAATATCATTTAAATAATTATTTAAGATCCTAAAATCTTTAAAACCCATAAAATGGCCCCACTAAAAGATAAAAACTATATTCATTCCTTCCCAAATAAAGAACAAAACACTCCAGTATAATAAATTGATGACTATTCACATAGGATAAAAGTATGAAATTACAAGAATTTATTTGTATTGTGGTATCTATAGGAAAAAAATCCCTCTAATGAATGATGTTTCACTATAATCATCTCACAACCCCTACCCATGTAAATAATTCTATACTAATTTACAACTATCATTATTAATCCCACAATCACAAGAAGACTCTCTTCCATGAGTAAAAGATCTGAATCTAATGCATTTTATATAAAATATTTTAAGGATCCAAAAATCAAAAAAATTATAATATAAGGTATATATTATGAAATGTTTCTCTTCGCATATCTCTATTGTAACATCCCAGGTAAATAAAGAATAAATAAATTTAATATTTATTAATATTTAGTAATTAAATATTAATTTTACTTTAAAGGTGTTGCTATGTTCGATAGTGTACCTGATACGCAACAAAGAGTTTCTTTGAAATCTTATGTTGCACACTAGTAATAAAATAATATTATTTTCAGTGGTAGTTAACACATTTCTGTTGTATTGGCGGGAATGAATAGAAATAACTAAAATAAGATTATATATATTTGATAAATGTTTTTACATTTATCCAATAAAGGATAAAGTCTTAAAATACGAAAAGAATTCAATTTTAGACATGATACACTAATATTCACTAAATGGTTGAACTATCACCTTTTGATCGAAAAACATAATTAAATATAGTTTTGGTCACTATTATATAGTCTATTGGACCAAATAAAATTCTTCTTTAGCATCGGGACATCAAAATTTACTTTATGTAAATTTTTGGTATTTTTCCGATAAAGTTCATTTTTTAATGAATAGTGAAAAATGTTGTATTTTAATTCAACACCTCCTTTCAATATAATTTATTTAAATGATTATATTATCTTATGAATTTTTTTTAAAGTGAAATTAGAAAATATTTTTACCATTTAATCCAATAGTGGTCATTGGAATTAATTTCACTCTGAAATTAGACTTAAACTAGTGTCAATCTTTTGATATATATTGTTTCATAAAAACACGCTATTTGTCATGACAGTGGGAATTAATTATTAAATTAATTAATTTAACTTATATGTTTTGAATTTTTTAAAATAGACATCAATTTTTAATTCATAATATCAAATATATCTTAGGGTGATGTTTTGGTATTTTTCTTAAAACATCAATTTTTGATGAATAGTGAAACCACTAAGTGGTACTTAAAAACCGATTTTTCATTTAAATGAAATTTTACCACCTCTATGTTTTGAATTTTAAAAATCCTACATTCATGGTTGTCATTAGGAATTAAAATTTGGTTCAATAGGATTAACATAATTTTTTGGTGAATAGTAACTTTTAGGTTTTTAATCGCGATTAGAAGTAATTATTGTAATTTAAGGTAAAACAAATATTTTAATAATATGAAATGACCTCGACACATGTCCTACCCTTATGGGATGTGTCATGGACGACCATGAAAATCCATGGGTCAACATGGGGACCCCATGGAACTACATTGGTAGGAAAATGACATTAATAACTCTTTATTTAATGTTAAAATAAAAATGTCACAAACATGTGTTGTTTTATTAAAACAATTTTTAAATGGGGTAATACAAGTCATATTTTTTACTAGAAATATTAATTTTAAAGCTTAAAATATTTCATACATAATGATATTTTTTTATAATATTTAGAAAATAAATAAATTAAATTATTTATGACACCATGATGATGCAGCGATTACCTCATTATTTAACGATTTAAATAAAATGAAAAGATAATGTAAACTATATGATCTAGACATGTCAAAAACCAATTGGATGGGAAGATTTAGAACTATTATCACCTTATACTCGAAATATATAATTTTGGGACCTTTTAAATCGGAAAATCATTTTATAATATTGTATCATTTTATAACTTCCCAAGAGTTCCCCTCCTCTCCTCTAAAAAAGGCCCCCACCTCTACCACCTTACCCACACCTCTCAAGACTTTGGCTCGGACAAAACCTGACCATTTTGTCTCTCCAAATCCCTCTCTTACTCTTATAAGCCTCACTTTGGGTAGAAGTCTTTCCAAGGACGATTTTGATCTCTAGTCAAAAAGAGTTACCCGATTTAATGGTAGTGTCTTCTCTTGTGTTCGTATGTTTTATTTTGATTCTCAAACCCAATAAGCTCTTTTTATTACTCTATTTTGTAACAAAAAAGTATATTAAATATACTAGGATGTTTTTTTTAGAAGTATTAGATCTACACCTACACACAACTTCATCTAATGGTTAAAAAACATATTGTTTCTGTGGTTGGCGATTTTCTGTCTCACGAAACGATGATTGTTCAATCATCTTTTAACACCTTTCATGGTGGCCATTAAAATGTAACTATATTTTTATATGATATATATTATGTTTATGTTTTCCTTATGCTTCTGTATTTTTCATTTGTGGCATACCTTTATGGTTTCTATTATGGGTAAACACGATAATATCATTTTAGGAAGTGCGGACTACCGCCCCCTAAAAGTGATTTGATTCGTTAATGCCATATGTGGGAAGTATAAAGGATGGAGTTAATGTTATTATATATGATGTTATACTAGAATTATAATATACCGTTATATAATTATGGTTTCACTTCATTAAATACGAAATAGAAATGAAAGTAGCGTTCATGCGTACGTACGGCTTACCATCTCCAAGAACGGTGCATTTCATTTCTTACCTCTAAATGTTATGTACTATTATAAATACATGTATATGGTGGATATATATGATATATATGATATCAAAATCATGAATATAATTTTGGATATAATGAACCTCTGGCCACATAAACAACATGTAATTGTAAGAAGTCCATTTTTGACTTATGAAGCAGATATCGACAAAATGAACATTAATAACTTAAATGATTAGATAATGCTTGTAACATGGAAATAATAGATATAAAAGGAATAGTATTCTTAAAAAGGTTCTTAAGAAAGTATAAATTAAAACTAGTTTATTATTCAGGAGATTAAATATCAATCGATTCACGTCGGAAATGAGGTAAGGGACTTCATCTCAATATCCTTTCATTGAGGCATATATTGTTCTAATACAAGAATTTCTTTTATATGGTGTATAATACCCTTTGACTTTTAATTTTATACAAAAGGAATATTTTTCTATGAAGCATTTTACAAAATGAAAAAAAATGTTTCTTTTAACGTACTCATTGACAATGACCTTTCCGCCGCTGCGAGTATTATTTGATCTTTGGCTTCTTCAACAAGCCGTTATATTTTTAAATGTAAAAAAATACCATATAGTCGTTTTTGGTATTGAAAATGGTTTTGATAATTGATTTGTTATGTCAATGTATTTAAGTGATATATTGTACTTGAAATGTGGAAATTTTTTCTTTCCTTTATAATTGTATTATGTGTTATGATTTTATAATGGTACTTGGACATTTGACGGGTGGTTACGTGATAAACCATATGACTAGTGGTGCCGTGAATACCAGGATGGGTGGTTACGTTATAACCTCCAATGCATATGGTATGGAAGTCGGCTGTATGGCTATTACATTAAGTGATATGTGTGGAAGTCGACCAGATGGTTATTCCACTTAAGTATGTTTTTGTCCCAAGTTACCTTTATATGTTATGTGTTATTTATATGGGTTTTATGGTAATCATTTGGTTACAAAAGGGTAAGTAATGGTCTTTTATTTGGTGAAGAGTTTTTACTACTTCATAAAGGTGAAAGGTATTACTTTGATAATGTATACATGGTTTACTTTTTGTTTTGAAAAACTAACAGTTTTCATTTTTGTGTATCCCTTACTGAGCTTTTTATGCTCACCCCATGTTTTTGAAATGTTTTTCACAGGACTTAATGTGGAATAGGGTCAAGGATGGGATCAAGGAAAAGTCATTCTATCTAAAACATGGATCTAGACATGTTTCTTTTGAAGAGTTTTTATTTTATGGAAACTTAGTAGAAGTGTTTACATTGCAATCTGTTGAGATATAATGGTTATGTCCTAATTCTCTAAAACTCTAAACCCAAAAAGATCCTCTATGTGAATTTTTCATTTAATTCAATACTAAGTTCGGTTTAAGGCCAATGACTTATAGTTGGTATCAAAGTTCGGTTTAAACAACGTTATGAGTTAGAATTCTATTAAATGATTGTCCAAAAATATTTCTTTTATGGTCAAATTGAAATGATATAGCATTTTAAGATTACCATGTTGCTTCTCCTAAGATATTTTTGTGTTTAGAATTGTTTTTCGTAGAGGAAACAAAACAGATTTTCTGGGAAGGCATACAGAGGGAAATGACCTTTCAAAACAGTATCCTGGGATGGTCGGAATCAGAACTAAACATTTTGTTGCAGTGATGGCTCAGTTGAATCAGGTGATAAATCGTGGTTGTGTTTACTGACGATGTTTTTGTGTTTTATAAAAGTAAATAAGAGAATGCAATTCATTTAAGGTTTATCTTGAAAAACATAAAGGAAAATAAACTGTATGGAAAATTCAGCAAGTGTGAGTTCTGGTTACAACAAATTTTTTTCCTTGGTCACATTGTTTCATAAAATGGAATAACTGTTGACCCTGCTAAAACAAAAGTTGTTGAAGAATGCCCAAGACCCACAAATGTAACAAAGATCTGTAGTTTTCTTGGTTAGGCAGGTTACTACTGAAGGTTTGTTGAAAAATTTTCATGGTTATCTAGTCCAATGACTAAGATAACTCGGAAGGGTGTTAAGTTTATCTGGACAAAAGAATGTGATGATTGTTTTTAGGAGTTTAAGACAAGATTGGTGAATGCTCTAGTTTTGGAACATCCTTCAAAGAATGGTGAGTTTGTTATCTAAAGTGATGCTTCATTGAAAGGTCTTGGTTGTTTCCTTATACAGAATGATCTGGTAATTGCATATGCTTCACGTCAGATGAAAACTCATGAGGTAAATTACCCTACACATGAATCAGAATTAGCTACTGTTGTTTTTTCTCTAAAAATTTAGAGGCATCATTTGTATGGAGTAAAGTGTGAAATATATACCGATCAAAAAAGTTTGAAGTATATATTCACTCAGAAAGAATTGAAAATGAGATAGAGGCGATGGCTGGAATTAATCAAGGATTATGATTGTACAATTCATTACCATCCGAGAAAATCAAATAAAGTGGATGAAGCTTTGAGTCGAAAAAGTAATGCTTCATTAACAATGTTTCATTTGGAACGTGATCCCTTGGGTAAGGATTTGATGAAATTTGGCATAAATGTTTTTGGTGCAAGATGTCCTTCTGTTTTGTTTCAGGTATCAGTGAAATACTCCCTATTAGATAGAATTAAGAAAGCACAGAAGCAAGACAACGAGTTGCAGAAAATGGTAGAGCTGGTTCAGAAGGGTAAGTTTCCTGAATTCAACATTAATAATTATTGTGTTTTGAGATTTGGGAAGAGATTGTGTGTTCCTTGTGATTCATAGTTGAAGAGAGAGTTGTTCTGTGAAGCTCATAGTTCTCTGTTTTCAGTTCATCCAAGAAGTACTAAGATGTATAGAGATCATTGGGAGTATTACTGGTGGGAAGGAATGAAAAGGGATATTGCTGATTTTACTGTGAAGTGTTTGAAATGTCAATAGGTTAAAACAGAGAGGAAGTTACCGAATGGGATGCATCATCCTTTACCAGTTCCAGAGTGGAAATGGGAGAATATATCCATGGACATCGTTGTGGGATTGCTGAAGACACCTCGAGGTAATAATACAATCTGGGTTATTGTTGATCGCTTGACTAAATCTGCTCATTTCCTTCCTATTCGAGATACTTTGTCTCTCCATAAACTTTCTCGGTTGTAACATAAAGATATAGTCATGTGGAATGGAGTTCCCCTCTCCATTGTATCTGATCATGATCTCGGTTTTACTTCTAACTTTTGGAAAGACCTTCAGAAGTCGTTGGGTACTGAATTAAATTTTAGTACAGCTTTTCATCCTCAATCAGATGGGCTATCAGAACGAACAATTCAGACTTTGGAGGATATGCTACATGCTTGTTCGATGGGTTGTCAGGAAAGTTGGGACCAACATCTTTCTTTGGTTGAATTTTCATATAATAACAGTTTTCATTTCAGTATACGGATGGCTCCGTTTGAAGCATTATATGGTAAATGGTGTCGAACTCCAGCTTTTTGGGATGAAGTGGGTGAAAGGAAGCTGATGGGACCAAAATGGGTAGATGATATGCCAGACAAAGTTTAGTAGATTCAGAAACACATGAGAATAGCTCAGAGTAGGCAGAAGTGTTATGCGGATAACAGGAGGAAGGATTTATCTTTTGAGGTAGGTGATCATGTTTTTCTCAAAGTTTCACCATGGAAAAGTGTGAAGTGATTTGGTAAGAAAGGAAAGATGAGTCCAAGGTTCATTAGACCATATGAAATTCTGGAGAGAGTTGGATCAGTTGCTTACTGAGTGGATTTACCTCTGATTTTATCTCAAGTACAAAATGTTTTTCATATCTTGGTGTTGAAATAGTATATGCCAGATCCATCTCATGTTTTGAGCCCAGAGGTAGTTCGGTTGGAAGAGAATCTCTCTTATGAAGAACAACTAGTCCATATTCTTGACCATAGAGAGAATGTGTTGCGGAATATGGTAATTCACTAGGTAAAGGTTTTCTGGAAAATCCATATTGTTGAAGAGGCAACGTGGGAATCTGAAACTTCTATGAGGGATAAATACCCCCACTTATTTTGATAAGCGAATAAAATTGTGAGGACGCAATTCCCAAAAGGGAGGAAGGATGTAACATCCCATGTAAATAAAGAATAAATCATTTTCATATTTATTAATATTTACGAATTAAATATTAATTTTACTTTAAAGGGGTTGCTATGTTTGATAGCGTACCTGATACGCAACAAGGAGTTTCTTTGAAATCTAACGTTGCACACTAGTAATAAAATAATATTATTTTAATTGGTAGTTAACATGTAGCCATTGTGTTGGAGGTAATGAATAGAAATAACTAAAATATGATTATATATGATTGTTAAATGTTTTTACATTTATCCAATAAAGGATAAAGTCTTAAAATATGAAAAGAATTCAATTTTTGGCATAGATACTCTAATATTCACTAAAAGGCCGAAATATCATCTTTTGATGGAAAACCCTCTTAAAATATAGTTTTGGTCACTCTTATACATTCTGTTGGACAAAATAAAACACTTCTTTAGAATCGGGACATCAAAATTTACTTTGTGTAAATTTTTGGTATTTTTCCGATAAAGTTCATTTTTAATGACTAGTGAAAGATGTTGTATTTTAATTCAAAACCTCCTTGGAATATTATTTATTTACATGATTATTTTAACTTTTGAATTGGTATTAAAGTGAAATTAGAATATATTATTTACATTTAATCCAATAGTGGTTGTTGGAATTAATTTCACTTTGAAATTGGACTTAAACTAGTGTCAATTTTTTGATATATATTGTTTCATAAAAATATGCTATTTTTCATGATAGGGGGAATTAATTATTAAATTAATTAATGTAACTTATATGTTTTGAATTTTTTAAAATAGACATCATTTTTGAATTCAAAATATCAAATATAGATTATAGTGAAGTTTTGGTATTTTTCTGAAAAACATAAATTTATGATGAATAGTGAAACCACTTATTGGTACTTAAAAAACTGATTTTTCGTTTAAATGAAATTTTACCACCTTTATATTTTGAATTTCAAAAATCCGACATACATGGTTTTAATTAGGAAGTAAAATGTGTTTCAATGGGATTACAATAATTTTTTGGTGAATAGTAACTTTTACGTTTTTAATCGTGATTAGAGGTAATTAGTGTAATTTAAGGTAAAAATAAGATTTTAATAATATGAAATGACCTTTACACATGTCCTACCTTTATTTGATGTGTCATTGCCGACCAAGAAAATCCATGGGTCAACTTGGGGACCCCATGGGACCATTTTGGTAGGAAAATGACATTATTAAATTTTTATTTAATGTTAAAACTAAAATGTCACAAACATGTATTGTTTTACGAAAACAATTTTTAAATGGGGTTATACAAGTTATATTTTTGACTATAAATATTAATTTGAAATCTCAAAATATTTCCTACATAATGATATTTTTTCTATAATTTTTAGACATTAAATAAGTTAAATTATTTATGACACCAGGATGATGCAACAATTACTTCATTATTTAACGATTTAAATAAAATGAAAAGATAATGTAAAATCTAAGACCTACACATGTCAAAGACCTATTGGATGGGTGGATTTAGAACTCTTATAACCTTATACTAGAAATATATAATTTTTGGACCTTTTAAATCCGAAAATCAATTTATAATAAAGTAACCTTTTATAACTTTCCAAGAGTGGACCTCCTCTACTCTTATAAAAGGCACCCACCTCTACCACCTTACCCACACCTCTCAAGACTCTGGATTATCCAAAAACTTCCCATTTTGTCTCTACACATCCCTTTCTTACTCCTAGTAGCCTCACATTGGGAATAATTCTTTCCACGGAATCCTTTGAGCTCAAATCAAAAAGAGTTACCCGATTTAAAGGTAGTGTCCTCTCTTGTGTTCTTATGTTTTATTTTGCTTCTCCAACCCCATAAACTCTTTTTATTCCTCTATTTTGTAACAACACAAGTATCTTCAATATACTAGGATATTTTTATGAGAAGTATTAGAGCTACACCTACACACACCTTCGTCTAATGGTTAAAGAACATATTTTTTCTTTGTTTGGCGATTTTCTGCCTCACAAAATGATGATTGTTCAATCTTCGTTTAACACCTTTAATGGTGGCCATTAAGATGTCACTCTATTTATATTTGATATATATTATGTTTATGTTTTCCTTATGCTTATGTATTTTTCATTTGTGACATACATTTATGGTTTCCATTGTGGGTAAACAGGATAATTTCATTTTAGGAAGTGCGGACGACCGCCCCCTCAAAGTGATTTGATTCGTTAATGCCATATGTGGGATGCATAAAGGATGGACTTAATGTTATTATATATGATGTTATACTGGAATTATAATACACCCTTATATCATTATGGTTTCACTCCATTATATACGAAATAGAAATGAAAGTAGCGTTCATGAGTATGTACGGCTTACCGTCTCCATGAAAGGTGCATTTCATTTCTTACCTCTAAATGTTATGTATGATTATAAATACATGTATATTCTGGATATATATGATATATATGATATCCAAATCATGAATATCATTCTGTATATAATGAACCTTTGACCACATTAACAACATGTAATTTTAAGAAGTCCATTCTTGACTTATGAACCAGATATAGACAAAATGAAAATTATTAACTTAATTGATTACATAATGCTTATAACATGGAAATAATTGATATAAAAGGATTAGTAAGCTTGAAAACGGTTCATAAGAAAGTATAAATTAACAGTAGTTTATTATTCAGTAGATTAAAGATCAATCAAGTCACGTCGGACACGAGGTAAGGGACTTCGTCTCAATCTCCTTTCATTGAGGCATATATTGTTCTAATACGAGACTTTATTTTATACGGTGTATAAAACCCTTTGACTTTTAATTTTATACAAAATGAATATTTTTCTATGAAGAATTTTACAAAATGACAAAAAGGAATGTTTCTTTTAACGTACATGGTGACAATGACATTTCCGCCGCCATGATTATTATTTGATCTTTGGCTTCCTCAACAAGCCGTTAAAATTTTAAAAGTAAATAAATACCATATACTCTTTTTTGGTATTGAAAATGGTTTTGATGATGGATTTTTTGTCTTAATGTATTTAAGTGATATATTGTGCTTAAAATGTGGAAATGTTTTCTTTCCTTTATAATTGTTTTCTGTGTTATGATTTTATAATGGTACTTGGACATTTGACGGGTGGTTACGTGATAAACCATATGATGGGTGGTGCTGTGAATACCAGGATGGGTGGTTATGTTATAACCTCCAATGAATTGGGTATGTTAGTTGGCCGTATAGGTATTCCATTAAGTGATATGTGTGGAAGTCTACTGAATGGTTATTCCACTTAAGTATGTTTATGTCCCAAATTACCTTTATATGTTGTGTGTTCATTATATGAGTTTTATGGAAAACTTTTGGATACAAAAGGGTAAGTAATGGTCTTTTATTCAGTGAAGAGTTTTTACTACTTCATAAAGGTGAAATGTATTACTTTGATAAAGTATACATGGTTTACTTGTTGTTTTGAATAACTAACAGTTTTCATTCTTTGTGTATCCCTTACTAAGCTTTTTATGATCACCCCAAGTTTTTGAAATGTTTTTCATAGGAATTAATGTGGAATAGGGTCAAGGATGGGATCAAGGAAAAGTCATGCTGTCTAAAACATGGAACTAGACATGTTTCTTTTTAGGAGTTTTTATTTTACGGAAACATAGTAGAAGTGTCTACTTTGTAATCTTTTGAGATGTAATAGTTATGTCCTAATTCTCTAAAACTCTAAACCTAAAAAGAATCTCAATGTGAATTATTCCTTTAATTCAATATTACGTAAGGTTTAAGGTCGGGGACTTATATATATCATACATATAATTACGAACTCCACCAAATATAACTGACAATACCTTGCATCTGACCTCACTTACCATGATGATGACTATCTCTATAGACGAACTCTTCTCAATGTATGCGAGGATGATGAATTTCATGAGGTTCTCCCCTTTATGATCCATATATAACCTATATACTAAACCATAGGATCCATACTACTCAAAAATAATTATGTGATACTACTACAAAGAATAATCTAGAAGCGAACCACATATTAAGTACAGAGCACTGAGAATGGTATGGCACTTGAAATGATGATGTTAGTTTACACCATAATAAAAAATAAATACTGGAACGCTATGATTTTGATAAATAACTAACATATCTATAAAATAATTAATATTAAATTAGAGACTGATTACCTATATATAAACACTCAAGCTACAGTAAAATATGATATAAATAATTTTGGTAATTTTCTATGTGAATCATTTATAACATTCATATTTTAGTGAACTTTCCCTCATATCTATCCTCTAAATAATATTTTACTAATTTAGATCCCATATATAACTATAAAATCTTTTGAAAGGGCTGACATAGAATATCTTTATCAGATACATGGGCTTGCACCTCACAGGGCCATAGGCCCTTTTTTAATCACAATAGGAAGGATACTAGTTCTAGGGATTCAACATATGGATCATTGAAAACGATTATTGCAAATAAAGCATCGAAACTAAAATAATTTTCATTAAATAATATTCCAAGAACATCCCATATAAATGAGAGTAACACAAGGTGAATAATTTAAAAAAAAATTAACACATACCAAATGGAATACCACAATTTGAATAAATGTTAATAAAGAAAAAAATAACCCCCAAAAATAATTACAATAAACAGAAAAAAAATTGAAAATAATAAACCATACATATGGAATTATAAAAAATATAAAATTATGTACGAGGTTTAATAGATCTTGTAACACCCTGAGCTTCCATGATACGCTTCTCATTCAATAATGCAATAGCTTGCATTGTACGCAACTTCGAGTTCTAAAACACCGCGACTAATCAAAGTAGCCGTTATGAATAGTAATAACCACTTTTTAAAATTATAGAAATTTTATATTTCAAAATGGGCTTCATTTTTGGATTTGGAATATCGAAATTAGCCTATGTTGAAATTTTGGTATTTTTCTGAGAACTTCTAATTTTTTATGAATAGTGAAAAATACTTAAAAAAAACTTTTTTAATCAAAATAATTTATAGTGAGAAATTATACTGTTTAGTGGTTTTAAAGTATAATTGGAATATATTTTTACTATTTTATCCAATGGTGGTAATTAGAATTAATTTAACATTGAAATTGGACATAAACAATTGCCAATCTTTTGATATAAATTGTTTCTTAAAAACAC
Source organism: Viscum album (assembly GCA_963277665.1). Classification (NCBI taxonomy): domain Eukaryota; kingdom Viridiplantae; phylum Streptophyta; class Magnoliopsida; order Santalales; family Viscaceae; genus Viscum; species Viscum album. Next base: position 1,720,481,230 of record OY728126.1, on the reverse strand, counting down.
GTTATTTGTTGTAACAGCGGGAATTAATTATAAAATTAATTAATGCAACTTATATGTTTGGAATTTTTTAAAATAGACATCATTTTTGAATTCGGAATATCAATTATAGATTAGGGTAAAATTTTGGCATTGTTCTGAAAAACATCAATTTTTGATAAATAGTGAAACCTCTAAGTGGTAGTTAAATAACTGATTTTTCGTTTAAATGAAATATTACCACTTCTGTGATTTGATTTTCAAAAATCCGACATACATTGTTGTCATTAAGAAGTAAAATGTGGTTCAATGAGATTAAAATAATTTTTTGGTGAATAGTAACTTTTAAGTTCTTAATCGCGATTAGAGGTAATTAGTGTAGTTTAAGGTACAAATAATGTTATAATAATATGAGATGAGCATGACACTTGTCCTACTCCTATTGAATGAGTCATGGCCGACCAAGAAAACCCATGGGTCAACTTGGGGACCCCATGGAGACACTTTAGTTGGAAAATGACATTAATATATATTTATTTAATGTTAAAAATAAATTGACACAAACATGAGTTGTTTTACTAAAACAATTTTTAAATGGGGTTAAACAAGTCCAAATTTTGATTATAAATATTCATTAGAAAGATGAAAAGATTTCCTACATCATAGTATTTTTTTTATAATTTTTAGACATTAAATAAATTATGTTATTTATGACTTAATTATGATGCAGCGATGACCTCATTATTTAACGATTTTAATAAAATGAAAAGATAATGTAAAATCCAAGGCGTACACTTGTCCAAAGACTATTGGATGGGTAGATTTCTATCCCTTATCACCTTATCCACTAATTATATAAGTTTGGGACCTTTATAATCCGAAAAGCATTGTGTAATAATGTAACATTTCAATCTTTCCAAAAGAGCCCCTCCTCTCCACTTATAAAAGGCCCCCACCTCTCCCACCTCATTTACACATTCAAGACATTTGGCTCGGCAAACCTCTACCCAAATACTCTCCCAACTTCCCCCTCTTACTCCTAGAAGCCTCAATTTGGGCAGAACTCTTCCCAAGGAAGCCTTTGCCTCAAATCAAAGAGTGTTACCCGTTTTAAAGGTAGTGTTTTCTCTTATGTTCTTTTGTTTTATTTTGCTTCTCCAACCCCCTAAACTCTTTTTATTCTTTATTTTGTAACAACACCAGTATCCTAAATATACTAGGATGTTGTTATAAGAAGTATTCGAGCTACACTTACACACACCTACATCTAATGGTTAAAGAACATACTGTTTCTGTGGATGGCGAATTTCTGCCTCACGAAACGATGATTGTTCAAATTCTTTTAACACCTATAATGGTGGCCATTTTGATGACACTATTTTCATATATGATATATATATTATGTTTATGTTTTCCTTATCCTTCTATATTTCTCATTTATGTCATACTTTATGATTCTCATTATGGGTAAACGCGATAATTTCATTTTAGGAAGTGCGGACTACCGCCCCCTCAAAGTGATTTGAATCGTTAATACCATATGTGGGATGTATAAAGGATGGAGTAAATGTTATTATACACTATATTATACTGGAATTATATTAAAATTTATATCATTATGATTTCGTTCCATTAAATATGAAATTTAAATGAAAGTAGCGATCATGCGTACGTACGGCTTACCGTCTTCATGAACGGTGCATTTCATATCTAACCTCTAAATGTTACGTAATATTTTAAATGAATGTATATAATGGATATATAAGATATATATGACATCTAAATCATGAATATAATTCTGGAGATAATGGATATTCTACCACATAAACAACTTGTAATTATGAGAAGTTTATTGTTGACTCAAGTACCAAAGATCGACAAAACGACCGTTATTAACTTAAATAATTACATAATGTTCATATCATTGTAATAAGTGATATAATGAGGATAATGAAATTGAAAATGGTTCTTAATAAGGTATATATTAACTCTAGTTTATTATTCAGGAGGTTAAATAACGGTTGAGTCAAGTCGGACACGAGGTAAGGGAATTTCATAACCCAACTTCCATTCTTTGGGTTAATCTCCTACTTTCAAATTATGTCATGATATTGTTATGTATTATCTTGTATTTGTACTTTCTTTATGTGTACATATAGTTAAAACACATAATAGATCTATTTTATTTATAAATGATCTTTGTAAGGGAATTTCTTAACCCAATTTCCATTCTTTGGGTTAATCACATACTTTCAAATTATGTCATGATATTATTATGTCCTATCTTGTATTTGTACATTATTTATGTGTACTTATAGTGAATACACATAATAGATCTATTTTATTTTTAAAAATGATCTTTTTAAGGACTTAGTCTCATTCCCCTTTCATTGAGGCATATTTGGTTTTATACACAACTTTCTTATATACGGTGTACAAACCCCTTTGACTTTTACGTTTATTCAAAAGGAATCTTTTTATATGAAGCGTTTTGATAAACGACAAAAGTGAATGTTTTTCTTTCCGTAATTATGCGGCGACAACGACTTCTCTGCCGCTGTGACCATTATTTGAGTTTCGGCTTCCTCTACAAGCCATCATTTTTTTTAATGAAAAATAAATACAAAGTTTTTACTTTCTTTTATTTTGGTATTGAAAATGGTTTTGAAAGAATTTTTATTATATCAATGTGTTGTATTGATATCTTGTGATTGAAATGTGGAAATGTTATGTTTCCTTTATGCATGTTTTATGTGATACGATTATGTTATGGTTTATGATATGTTTAAAACTATTCATATGAGGAATGTATTGGACTTAATAAGTGACGGGTGGAGCCCGTTATAGCTCCTCGATGCATCGGTAGGTCTCATGAGACAACTAGACGTGGAATTGGCCGAGGCCCTTTCCCATTTTGATTTATGGTTTTGGCCGAGGCCTTAATCATTTTAGTCGTCTTGGCCGAGGCCTTGAAAAAGTGTTTCAGAATGTCTGGCATTATACATTCCCTCATTATGAAAGTGGTTATTGATATTGCATGTGATTATTCGACTAGTAGAATATCCATGCGAGTAAGTAAATGGCATTATCTAATTTTATTTTTGCCATATTATGTTGAGGTTCATGTTTAAAAGGCTTTTGTTTTAGGTATACATTGCCTTAAATGTTAATGTTTATTTATGAATGCTTCCGCATTATTGTTATCCTTACTGAGCATCTAAGCTCACCCCTTTCAATGTTTTAATATTTTCCAGGATGTGAAGAAGTATTTTATGAATGACCTGCAGGGATAGTCAGAAGAGGATATGAGTGTCGACTATGGAGACTTTTTTTATTGTAGTTTTTCACTTTATGATGTAATGTAACATTTATGAATGTATCTAGTGTTTCCAAGGCTACTAAAGTAATCGGTCTTTCGAGACTTGATCTTTTGTGATCATGCCAATGTTACGAAGTAATGCACCGACTCTGGGTAGCTGGGGTCGGGGCGTTACAGTTGGTATCAGAGGCAGTTTAGTACTAACCTTGGAAACTAGATTTAGATAAACTCTGATTAGAGCACATAGCCCAAAGAAAGACTTTCAGGATTAGTATAGAAGAACTTCCTAGAATTTTGGTATTATAGAGATGTTATGAGTTTTCCGAGCAATACATCCCTGTCTGGATACGAGCAGGTAGAGGCGGCTCTGGCATAGATGTACCTAGGGGTAAAACCCGAAAACACCGCTTTGAGCTAGACTCAAACGGGAACTGGTGCACGACAACGGGCCTTGTTGCACTCTTGGTTACGACACTCCCGGGGGATATGCTTAGGATAATTTTCATTTTCTTTACAAACCACTATGAACGGTTATGAGTATATACTTCCTCAATGAAAACCTTTTTATGATTATGGATTATATCCATAAATAGTTCAATTTATGTTAAGTATTTTATAAGTATGGAATTATGTATTTTGATTCATAAACTAATCTAGTTTATGCCATTATTTAGAAATGGAGCTTAGTGGAAGGAATGGAAACCGTATCAATGCACGCACCCCGTGTAGGGATTTCCCACCTGCTCAAGATAATTATGGTGGAGCTAGTGATACAACTGGTGCTGATCAGCTTCTCACCGTACTGGGACAACTCACGCAGGTTATGAATAACAACCTTACTCGTATAGAGCACCCTGATCCGCAACGTGGAGGATCAATGCTAGACCGATTCATGAGGCAACAACCACCAACCTTCAATGGGAGTACAAATCCTATAGTATCTGAGAAATGGATAAATTCCTTAGAGAAAATTTTCCATGCCTTGGGGAGTAGTGAAAGGGAGAAAGTTGTCATGGCAGTTTACCGCCTCACTGGAGATGCCGATCAATGGTGGTCATTGATTCAAAACACAAAGGAAGATGATGACGTATCGAATATGGAATGGAGGGAGTTCAAAGAGCTTTTCTTAGAAAAATACTTTCCTCGTGACCATCGAGCAGATATGGAAAGGCAATTTCTGAGTCTGAGGCAGAAGGAGGATGAGAATGTCGCAAAGTATGAGGCTAACTTTACAAGGTTAGCGAGGCATGCTGCCGATTATATACGTAACCCAAGGAGGAAGATTGATCGTTTCTTTGATGGGTTAAAACCATTTCTCCGTCGAGCTTTAGTATCACAACCCTTCTCATCATACGAAGATATTGTCTCGTGTGCTATCAAGACAGAAAAGGAATTCTCTAAGTCTTATGACAACAAAGTAAAGCAAGAGAAGAAGAGAACGGTGGAGCAAGAGAAAGATAAAGGGAAAAAGGGAAAGAAGGATTTTCCATTATTAGATAATTGTTGGAAGAATCACCCTAGTACTTGCCTAAAAGGAATGGGAGTTTGTTATAAATGTGGAGAAAAGGGTCACCAGGCTCGTGATTGCAAGGGAAAGAAAGAGGCTATCAATGTTGAATGCTAAAATTGTAAGGAAATGGGGCATTATGCAAATGAATGTCCTAAGCGTCAAGGAAACTTACCTCAGAAAAGGCTAAGGGATCAAGGAAAATCTTATGCTGTTACTACAGTTGAAGCAGAATAACTAATGTATTTGTGCTTTTGGACTCATGGATTATATTCTGGTTATAAGAATAATGTGATATATATAAAGATTGTACTGCAGTACTTTTTATTTCAGTAAGGTTTTAATATGATTAAGGTAATCATATTTTTAATATGTGACAATAAGAGAAACTTTTCTTTGTTTGGGGAATCTGATGTTACAATTGATTTTGGAATTTAGAGACCTTTTAGAGAAAGTCTGGACGGAGGTATTTGGGATAACTATTAAGGTTGGAGTGGATTAAGTTGATCATTGGATAGTATTGTTTATGGTTAAAAAATTTATGAAGATTATTTTTGGAATATTATGATACTATAGTTTTAGGAAAAGGACAACCTGCAGGGTGGGGCATAACCCATCGCGTCGGACAAAGCTGCAGGAATCGAACCCACAATCATAGTGCGACAGGCCTTTATTTCCTACCACTAGCCTACAGGAAGTCCCTAGTTATTAAAAAAATAATTTTACTAATCTAAATGGTATGTGTTAACATTTGGAACCTTATACAATTAGGATAAGTATGATATTTTTGAGTTCTATTATCTTTTTGAGTGAAAGATGAGTTGAAGGTTGAAACTCTAATTGTCAAGAATAAATATATATATACCTATCTCTTATTCAAGTAATAAATTAATTCTTAAACTTTAGTAAAGGGATATTAAAACAAAAAAAATGTGTGATCCTAATACCTTATGTCTTGTTGAACTGATGATATTTTAAATCAACATAGATTGAAGGCTTTGAGGCCCTCAATTTGACAGTTGATTATGATTGATGACCTCAATCACTCCCTACAAATATTTACGTTTTTCCTCCAATTATATGTCTCTAATTTCCACCAATGTTCTTCTTATCGAGATCATAGTTTGGTGGTGACTTTCTTATTTCCATTTCCCCCTTATTAGGACTAAATTTTATTAACCTTATTTCCGATGTGGGCTTTCCACAAAGGTATTTTCTATTTTCAACCTTTTATTTTCAAAGAAAAAATTTCAAATTGCGAGGAAGCAATTTATTGAAGGAGGGGAGAATGTAACACCCTGAGCTTCCATGATACGCTTCTCATTCAATAATGCAATAGCTTCCATTGTACGCAACTTCGAGTTCTAAAACACCGCGACTAATCAAAGTAGCTGTTATGAATAGTAATAACAACTTTTTAAAATTATAGAAATTTTATATTTCAAAATGGACTTCATTTTTGGATTCGGAATATTGAAATTAGCCTATGTTGAAATTTTGGTATTTTTCTGAGAACTTCTAATTTTTTATGAATAGTGAAAAATACTTAAAAACAACTTTATTAATCAAAATAATTTATAGTGATAAATTATACTGTTTAGTGGTTTTAAAGTATAATTGGAATATATTTTTACTATTTTATCCAATGGTGGTAATTAGAATTAATTTAACATTGAAATTGGACATAAACAATTGCCAATCTTTTGATTTAAATTGTTTCTTAAAAACACGTCATTTGTTGTAACAGCGGGAATTAATTATAAAATTAATTAATGCAACTTATATGTTTGGAATTTTTTAAAATAGACATCATTTTTGAATTCGGAATATCAATTATAGCTTAGGGTGAAATTTTGGCATTGTTCTGAAAAACTTCAATTTTTGATGAATAGTGAAACCACTAAGTGGTAGTTAAATAACTGATTTTTCGTTTAAATGAAATATTACCACTTCTGTGATTTGATTTTCAAAAATCCGACATACATGGTTGTCATTAATAAGTAAAATGTGGTTCAATGAGATTAAAATAATTTTTTGGTAAATAGTAACTTTTAAGTTCTTAATCGCGATTAGAGGTAATTAGTGTAGTTTAAGGTACAAATAATGATATAATAATATGAGATGAGCATGAAACTTGTCCTACTCCTATTGGATGAGTCATGGCCGACCAAGACAACCCATGGGTCAACTTGGGGACCCCATGGAGACACTTTAGTTGGAAAATGACATTAATATATATTTATTTAATGTTAAAATTAAATTGACACAAACATGAGTTGTTTTACTAAAACATTTTTTAAGTGGGGTTAAACAAGTCCAAATTTTGATTATAAATATTCATTAGAAATCGAAAAATATTTACTACATCATAGTATTTTTTTATAATTTTTAGACATTAAATAAATTAAGTTATTTATGACATAATTATGATGCAGCGATGACCTCATTATTTAACGATTTTAATAAAATGAAAAGATAATGTAAAATCCAAGGCTTACACATGTCCAAAGACTATTGGATGGGTAGCTTTAGAACCCTTATCACCTTATCCACGAATTATATAAGTGTGGGACCTTTAGAATCCGAAATACATTGTGTAATAATGTAACATTTCAATCTTTCCAAAAGACCCCCTCCTCTCCACTTATAAAAGGCCCCCTCCTCTCCCACATCATTTACACATTCAATCCATTTGGCTCGGCCAACCTCTGCCCAAATACTCTCCCAACTTCCCCCTCTTACTCCTAGAAGCCTCAATTTGGGCAGAACTCTTCCCAAGGAAGCCTTTGCCTCAAATCAAAGAGTGTTACCCGTTTTAAAGGTAGTGTTTTCTCTTATGTTCTTTTGTTTTATTTTGCTTCTCCAACCCCCTAAACTCTTTTTATTATTTTATTTTGTAACAACACCAGTATCCTCAATATAATAGGATGTTGTTATAAGAAGTATTCGAGCTACACTTACACACACCTACATCTAATGGTTAAAGAACATACTGTTTCTGTGGATGGCGAATTTCTGCCTCACGAAACGATGATTGTTCAAATTCTTTTAACACCTATAATGGTGGCTATTTTGATGACACTATTTTCATATATGATATATATATTATGTTTATGTTTTTCTTATCCTTATTTATTTCTCATTTATGTCATAATTTATGATTCTCATTATGGGTAAACGCGATAATTTCATTTTAGGAAGTGCGGACTACCGCCCTCTCAAAGTGATTTGAATCGTTAATACCATATGTGGGATGTATAAAGGATGGAGTAAATGTTATTATACACTATATTATACTGGAATTATATTATACATTTATATCATTATGATTTCGTTCCATTAAATATGAAATTTAAATGAAAGTAGCGTTCATGCGTACGTACGGCTTACCGTCTCCATGAACGGTGCATTTCATTTCTAACCTCTAAATGTTACGTAATATTATAAATGAATGTATATAATGTATATATAAGATATATATGACATCTAAATAATGAATATAATTCTGGAGATAATGGATATTCTACCACATAAACAACTTGTAATTATGAGAAGTTTATTGTTGACTCAAGTACCAAAGATCGACAAAACGACCGTTATTAACTTAAATAATTACATAATGTTAATATCATTGTAATAAGTGATATAATAAGGATAATGAAATTGAAAATGGTTCTTAATAAGGTATATATTAACTCTAGTTTATTATTCAGGAGGTTAAAGAACGGTTGAGTCAAGTCGGACATGAGGTAAGGGAATTTCATAACCCAACTTCCATTCTTTGGGTTAATCTCCTACTTTCAAATTATGTCATGATATTGTTATGTATTATCTTGTATTTGTACTTTCTTTATGTGTACTTATAGTTAATACACATAATAGAACTATTTTATTTATAAATGATCTTTGTAAGGGAATTTCTTAACCCAATTTCCATTCTTTGGGTTAATCACATACTTTCAAATTATGTCATGATATTATTATGTCCTATCTTGTATTTTTACATTATTTATGTGTACTTATAGTGAACACACATAATAGATCTATTTTATTTTTAAAAATGATCTTTTTAAGGACTTCTTCTCAATCCCCTTTCCTTGAGGCATATTTGGTTTTATACACAACTTTCTTATATACGGTGTACAAACCCCTTTGACTTTTACGTTTATTCAAAAGGAATCTTTTTATATGAAGCGTTTTTCTAAACGACAAAAGTGAATGTTTTTCTTTCCATACTTATGCGGCGACAACGAATTCTCCGCCGCCATGACAATTATTTGAGTTTCGGCTTCCTCTACAAGCCATCATTTTTTTAATGAAAAATAAATACAAAGTTTTAACTTTCTTTTATTTTGGTATTGAAAATGGTTTTGAAAGAATTTTTATTATATCAATGTGTTGTATTGATATCTTGTGATTGAAATGTGGAAATGTTATGTTTCCTTTATGCATGTTTTATGTGATACGATTATGTTATGGTTTATGATATGTTTAAACCTATTCATATGAGGAATGTATTGGACTTAATAAGTGACGGGTGGAGCCCGCTATAGCTCCTCGATGCATCGGTAGGTCTCATGAGACAAATAGACGTGGAATTGGCCGAGGCCCTTTCCCATTTTGATTTATGGTTTTGGCTGAGGCCTTAATCATTTTAGACGTCTTGGCCGAGGCCTTGACAAAGTGTTTCAGAATGTCTGGCATTATACATTCCCTCATTATGAAAGTGGTTATTGATATTGCATGTGATTATTCTACTAGTAGAATATCCATGCGAGTAAGTAAATGGCATTATCTAATTTTATTTTTTGCCATATTATGTTGAGGTTCATGTTTAAATGGCTTTTGTTTTAGGTATACATTGCCGTAAATGTTAATGTTTATTTATGAATGCTTCCGCATTATTGTTATACTTACTGAGCATCTGTGCTCACCCCTTTCAATGTTTTAATATTTTCCAGGATGTGAAGAAGTATTTTATGAATGACCTGCAGGGATAGTCAGAAGAGGATATGAGTGTGGACTATGGAGACTTTTTTTTATTGTAGTTTTTCACTTTATGATGTAATGTAACATTTATGAATGTATCTAGTGTTTCCAAGGCTACTAAACTAATCGGTCTTTCGAGACTTGATCTTTTGTGATCATGCCAATGTTACGAAGTAATGCACCGACTCTGGGTAGCTGGGGTCGGGGCGTTACAGATCTGATGGATATCCAAATATATATAACAAAATTTTAATTTAATATTTACCATTATAGTTTAACATAGAAATATTCATTATTGTTCACCTCAATGTAACCCAACTATAATGAAATATTATAACATTATACTAAATATTTTAATAACCTAAACCTTTATTCTAATCCAAATGTTATACGTAAATAATCATTTTGTTCATTTAGGGTTTGAGTAATCACTAAAAATAGGTATACTTACCATAAAAAACACATACCCTTTAGAAATTGATAAACGGGTTCCTAGTTTGAAAATACTTATACATAAAAATAGATGAAATTAGTAGAAATATTTTTTTCTTTATAAACATTTTTCTTTGAAATGATTATGTAAAACATGATTTGAAAAGGTATAATTTTATGGTTTCTCTTTAATATAAAATGAAAAATTAAATAATGTTCACCAAAATAAATTGTTACTTCGAACATTCCCAATACCGCATCTTGTTTAAGTAAAATTTCAATTATTGAAGTAATATAGAAATATATAATGATTTGTAATCATGATTTTTATAGGAACAATTATCTAATGGTAACAACTAAAAAATTAAAAATATAATTCAAACATGAATGCTATTTAACACTATATTGATATTAGAAAAACTCTTAAATAATATATGAATATTTTTATGCTTTATCATAAATTATTATTTGATGAAAATATAAAAATTAAACCAAAAATGATAAAAAAAATTGTTGAAGTATCAATAGTTCATAATCATTAATTAATGTCTTAGGAACACCTGGGAGACTTGGATACAATCCAGAAAAATATAGTAAAAAATCCACCGAATTATATATCCTTATGATATCCTATAGACTGAAATATTGGTTTTACAATTCTTATCCTAAATAAATGGAAAAATTTCCTAAATAGAGTTAGTTTCTAACTTGGGGATAATCACAAAAAAATGACTATATAGTAGTATTACACTTATCAAAATAGTTTCCTCCATGTTTCTGAAGGTTTTCGATGATGTTTAAATATATGCGAGAAATATACAATGACAGATATTAATACAATATGAATAACTATCAAAATATTTCATCAATCATAACAAAATTCTCACCTATGAACACCTTTTAATGAATAATGTATTTCTATAATAACTTTAATTACATAATAATAATATCACTGATAAAATACCATTATATACCATAACGATAATCAAATATTATTCTCATAAACTACAAGTCATATATGATTTATAGTTTCAATAAAATATAACAAAAAGACACTGATTATTTCATAACAAAGTGAAAAAAATTATATTTATTTTTTGGAACACCATGAATTATTTCCAGTATAGTTTTTGTATTCCAAATCATATCCTTTTTAATGGAAAATAAAAATATTTCAAAATAATATCTTAACCTAAAATTTCTCCCAATGTGGGAATAAAATAATATATTTAAAACCATTTACTGAAAGAAACCCAATTAAGTGTAATATTTTCTAAACATAGAGTTTTGATAGATTTATACTTTGAAAACGCAACAAAATTATTTTTTTGTATTAAGGGAAATACTTGTCCAATTTTAAATTCTACTGGAAAAAATAACCCCTCAATATAGGTTAACACAATATTATTACAAAAAAGAAGTTAGAAATATAATTTAAATTCATTTTAATAAATAATAAACCATCAAATAAATTTTATTTTGATTTATTCATGATAAACCATAGATAAAATATTTTCCAAATACTAATGTTCATACATTCAATATAATTACATTTTTGGATTTTAATTATAAAAAAACATATTTTTAAATAAAATATTTTTTCTAGATTTTAATAAATCCATTATGCCACCAAAGATAGATATAATAATTTCATTTTAATGTAAAACCATGATTAAAATTATAAAAACTCATGTTATGGTTAATAAATGAGTATGCATAGATTCACATAATATATCTTTCGTAAAAAAGTGATATAAAGTCATTCTAAATAAAAGGAGAGATAATCCCTTTGATTAGGATTTGAAACCCTAAAATAATCAAAACTAGAAATTAAAATTGATCTGACATGATAACCTATCATCTAGGGCTAAGGGAATTTTAGAAAAGGAGGAAACATGTAAGGAGAAGAGTGACATATGTTAAAAACAATTATGAGGAATAATTATGGTTGATTTAATTAAAAGTGTATAGAGTGAAAAAATGATGATGTAAAACAATAATAAAATATGATTTATATGGATTGATAATAATTTTATTTTTTATGGAGATGAAAATAAAATTCATTCTATCTAATATTCAATTATATGTAATATAAGATATGTATAGAAACCATTTATCAAAATGAGATAAAAAATCAATTTGGTGTTACTATAATCATCGTGTCTTTAAATCCAAATTCATATAGGTTCTCTGATATGATATTATTTTGTTTTTACTAAAGTACATGTATCTCTAGTACCTTGGAAATGTCCCTAATATGAAAATACAAATTTGCTATTTAACATATTAACATTGATACACAATGCGCTATTAATGTTTGAACTGACTTCATCCATTGGATTGAACATCACAATTCCTACAATCTATTACTTGGATCCTAATGCAAAATACATGCATCATTCCAAGGTTCTAGTAGTAAGAAAATTAAATAATAAAATAAAATCCTCCTATTCTCTCAAAAAATTTGTTATTTCTCATACATGATTCAATTTTATTTTGATGATTCAATAAACACTGGGTACTTTCAATTACATTCTTCCTTACTATTCTTTCATATTATGCTTATCATCCTCCATTCACTAATGATGACCAATAAAGGTGTAACATTGTGGAAGACTCACTATAACCATAATCAACATAATCTATTATAGACAACTGTTTCCATATAATTTTTTCAATTTTAATATCCCAATCTATTTTAATAATTTGATAATGATGTACTTCAACAGAATATGGTTTGGTTTTGGGATAAAAAACATTATTCATCATAAGATATATAACACTAGGAATTTTACAATGTAATAAAATTTCCTCTAGCTTTAAATCTTTATCCAATTATAAATTCTTTATTAAAACCATTTATTTCTCATCTTTTTCTAAAGTAGTTTACACTACCACAATACATTATAAAACCAAAATCTAATATAATTAAAATATTTAGCTTACTTAATTTCCTCTATATGTAAGAAAATAAACACTTGTGATCCTTCTACGATTGATATCGCATCTAAGGTCAACATTCAAATACCAAAATAATTATTTCCTTTCCCAATGGACAAAGATACATTAATTATTCCTTAAAAAACCTCTACATTCACTTCATGACATACCACGGAAACTTTAAATGGTTTCATAGGTGCCAGCACTCAACTCCCACTGCCTAATAAATATCAGGTTGGGTATAAAGGATAACATACCTCAAGTTTCCAATTATTGATGCATATAAAAACACTTCAATATAATCAATCTCTTAAACATTCTTTAGTTATTTCTATCTTCCAAATTTAAATTATTTTTCAATGGGAATAGACATTATAATTTCTTAGAAATTTGATATAGATGAATGGTAAATGATTTCTTCATAAATTTATAGAATGAATATAATATATCCATCTATATAATATTTAAAATAAAAGTGTATATATTGTAGAGATAGTGGATAAGATATTTATGATTTCCTAAACTTATTTTTTATCAATTTATATGAATAATCCAAAAAATACATGATGATTAAATTTATGAATAGAGAATTAAATATAATGAAAATTATTATAGGTCTCTAGAACCATGATTGAAGTTATTTTTCACATAAAATTAATAATTAAATGCAATTAAATAATTTTATATGTATTGGTAATTGATTAATTGATGAATAAATTAATCATATAAAACAATATTAGATTTTACCATCATTATACCAATAGGATCAAAAGTATATTTCATTTAGTGGTTATACAAAGAGCCTCATATGATCTTGATTCAATATTGATGGTAGTCTGTGTGCTGGCATAATAGTACCAATCATCATGAATATCTGATAGTGATCACCATAGAATCTTTAAAGGTTGAAGGATTCATTATTATTTGGTCATTATTTAAAGGTTATGGATGGTGAAAGTGTTGGTTCTTTATACATCTCAAGATAAATTTCTCTATAGGGTGAAAAGAATCTATAAAGAGTATATGTTGTGTGAAATAACAAGATACCGTAAAAAATTACATAAATAGGTACAGATAGAACTCTATAAAATAGTATTTAATTATTCATTGGACCTTTATTATTAATTCAATATCTATAGAACCCAATTTTCAACCATATTTTTCCTATTATAAATATTTTGTTAAATCACTCACGTATTAGAGAAAAAAATGAAATTTTATAAATCAGTAAATTATTATTTATTTAAATGATATTAAATAAATTATTCCCAGTGAAAATATGTATCTTCATCAACAATTTCTCCTCTTCATTTTAAAAACCTTGAATAATAAATATTCATAATTTTATAAATAAATAAAAATTTAAAATCTTTTGATCCCTATGAAATATTATTTATTTAAATATTCATGTAACATATAATTATTGGGTATGAAAATTTATTATCATTAAATATAGAAATAATAATATAAAATATTTTGAAGAATAATATTTCTTCAAATAACGATATTAATATATAATTTAATTGAGATCAATAGAAAAACTAACAATGGGACCCTCTTGGTCTCTTCCTCAGTAGAATTAGGTGGTTTCATCTAAAGTCCAATATCAATGTTTATAAACACATAACGGAACCAAAGATGAAGAAGTAAATTTGGAAATACTGAAAAAAAATATGAAAACTAACTATGGAATATAATATATTTATCTCAATATTTCATCAAGAATATTTGACACTAATGTAATCAACCAACATCCAATATATATATTTCATTTACTATATGAAATGAACAACTTACTTTACAATTTTCTATAGATATTATTTCAATAATTATAATACAATAAAAAGTTTGAGATATAGTCTTACATAAATAAATAATATAAAAAACCTTCTATAACTTATACATTAGTAATATATAATTCAAGATGCAATCATTGTACCCTACATCTCACCAAAATATGACACAATTTTTTTGTTCAGTATATTGATGTATGTGAATTTGATTATGTATTAACAATAATCATTAAGTATATAGATCATTAAATATGATTATAATTATAAATATATAAATAAACATAATGTTATTGATTTTAACTTTCAACACTATCCTACAAATCTCACAACATAGATATTACCATACGAGAACTGCATGAGATATTGTCCCATCATCTAAAAAGTGTCAATCACCTGATATTATATATCTTATTTATCCCATATAGTGATATCATATGACTATGAGAATAATTTTAAACAATAACATTACAACACTTTAAGGTTTTTATCATATAGGATACTATAATGAACAGAGAAATTCATTTATACATTATAAAATTATAAAATTATTGTTATTGAGAATAAAAATCGATAGGTTATAGTAAATAAAATCAATGAATACATAGACAACCTAATGTATAATTTATTCGGTTGGATGACAAGAACTATAATAGAATACCACTTTAACTAGATCCAAATGATAATGCAATTAATTCTACTATCTCTTAAGTGAAATTTCTTCTTAATTTGAGAATTTAATTCAGTTAATGGGTCCAAAAAAATTTATTCTATGGATACCCTACTTATATT
This sequence comes from Viscum album, assembly GCA_963277665.1. Taxonomy (NCBI): domain Eukaryota; kingdom Viridiplantae; phylum Streptophyta; class Magnoliopsida; order Santalales; family Viscaceae; genus Viscum; species Viscum album. Next base: position 1,720,465,485 of record OY728126.1, on the reverse strand, counting down.
GAAGCCACCAATCTGAGAAAATATCTCCAATGAATGATATTTTCATTATATATAAACTCTTTCACTGGTGTGGAATTTGATTCTTTATAATATCCATAAGTATAATATTATTAAAAAAGAGTTTTTTATGTTCGTAACATCTTGGAACCACATAAATCAATTATAAAATGATTTATGTCTAGTAAACATCAATAGATACACCAAAATGCTGAAATATAGTGGGACTCAAATATATTTTTGGGGACCAAGGCTTTCTTTGAGATCTTCTAGCTCAAAAAACCACCATTAAGATTTTTTATTTTTTCATATTGAGATCTAAAATCAAATTGGTAAATTTATAAATTGGATGATACATATACAAGAATTAATAGATTCTAATATCTTCTATTAACAAGTAATATATCCTCAGTTTGTTGGAGGTACATTATGACGGTCTTGACTTCAATCCAATGAGGATCACCAAGGTCAGGTTGATATCTCCGTATATCACTCAAGGTGTATGAAATATCTAGCATAGTATATAAAATAACATAAATGACTCACCTAGTCACTAATGTAAATAGAATTTTCATATTTTTAGGTTTATCATAATATATTCATGGACACATTTTATTGGATAATGAATGTTATGTGACATTGAAAATAATAGCCTAGTAGATCATACCTTATTGAATCACATTAATATATTGACAATGTATGTAAATTGGTATGGTATATATTCTCTCTACGGTCTTTCATTATGAAGATTTATCCCCATATTTAGCATTTTTTAATCTATGTATTTTGAGTAAAACGTGTGTTTAACTACTTAATAGGTAATGAGACAAAAAATTCTTCTAAAAATTAATATATCATAAAAAATATTAGGTAAATTATTTCACGCCCACTAATAAATTTATATATGTAAAATCAAATTGAATATTTATTATACCAATTCTATTTTGGATTCATCAAATATAATATTTGATGAACTAGATAATTTCTTTAATCCATAAATGGATCTCTATAATTTTTATAAATTATAATAATATTTTGGAGTCCAAAGCCATTATGGTTTTCTAATGTAGAAAACTTATTTATGTATAATATTATGAAAGGATATCTGCAAATCCATGTGAAAAAATTTCTATCCATGGTACGGTAGTATTGATTGTAAATTTTTAATATATTTTTGAGTTATAACGTGCATGAGCCAATGTGTCTTTTGATGAGTGATATCATATGTTTTGGAAAAATATCATGAGGGATAAAATTCAATATGTATGGAACATAATTTTCTAAATGATTATTCATTACAATGTTAATTAAATAATGGAATATGTTGATAATCATTGAGGAATAATATTTCCAGAAATGTAGTGTAGAGTGAAGTTTCTTATAATATTTTAATGGATTTTTATTGGGATTTTAGGCTTGATTAGACACTTATCACCTTGCATGTGAATATTATCGATATCATATTACTGAATTAGATATATGGTAAAGAAAATATGAATATGAAATAATTTATATCATAATGAGAATGGTGTTTTGATGTGTGAATGAATAATTATAATGGTGATTTATTATATAATATAATAATTTTTCATTGTGTGAACAGGCTATAAAATTAAAAACAAAGAAAGATAAATATTTTAGAATTTGATACTTAATTAAATACAAATATGGGTAAATTTAGAATTATTGATAAATTATATAATTTTGAACAAGTATTTGGTTATATGGTCTGGTTTTGGATTAAAATATTTACCGAGTTTTTGTAATAGTATTCCAAATTATCTAGGAAAAGTCATTGTGTAACAAAAAACATCCCAAGGAATAGGTTAAAAAGATTAATTTCCTTCCCTACCAAGACATTATATGGATGGAAATAAGTGTATATTTGTTCAAAATCATGGATCACAGCTCAATCATAAATCTTATGGGTTTGAACGAAGGAGGTGGTTGGTGGTTAGGCTCATCCAAGTGAGGTGGCACAAACAACCCTAAGAAACAACCAGATTTATCTTGTTTTCATAAAGTGACTGGGGTATTAAATATTCTTATTAATAATAATGATAACCTATATTCTTTATATGATAGATTCATTTTAACATGGTTAATTTTACTCTTCACAGGAACTCAAAAAAAATCTAGATGAATAGTCAAAATGAATATATATTAATTATTTTATACCTATAGTATAGGTATTCTTAGTACTATGAAGGGGAGCATGTCGCATACTACATGTTAATAGATTTTATGGAGAAATCATGTATGAGATTTGTCAATGTCCTTCTGTTTGGGAAGGAACATTCATGGAATGGTACTATAATAGGATAGTTTTGACATTCTCAACCATACAAGGAAATCCATGCCCAATGATGTGATTTACAAAAACTACATTGGTATGAGGTTTGTATAATTTAAATGTGATGAATGCATAAGGATTTTGTTATTAAACTTTTTTGATCATAAATGATATTATATCATGATACTATAATAATTTCTTAAATCAGATGAGTAATTGGATAATGATTTTTCTATTGGATGAGAACAGTATGCGAGGAAACCATATAATAATTAATTTTTATATCTAATATTTCATCGGTTGTATGTGAATGTGAGGAAACCACATGATTAAAATGATGGGTTCCATTTTCAAAGGATGATAAAATAGTGAACATGTAATAGTAAATATATCTTCATATATAGAATATGATGTTATGGTATTGGTACTCGATGAAGAATATACATAATGATAATGTTATGGGATTCACCAAGTTTTATGTTTTATCAGCAATGTCAGTACTTGGTGAATTTTTGATCACATAGATAGTGTTTGGGAATGTAATACATAGGGATTACCAAATGAAGGATGGTTATCAAGATGGAAGGGGTTATGAATATGAAATATATGATCATGAAAGGAGTAGAAAATGAGGGTGCATGTAAGAGTGAAGTATATGACCCAGAGGTGACATGATTTTTTCAGGTGGTGATTGATTGGATATCCATTATTTTCAGAGAACATTAAATATTTTTAACCCACTATATTTTTAAAAGAATAAGAAGTGGATAATTATTTTCAAATAACTCTAAAATAAATCGATTGTGTGATGATCAATTTTTTAGACGATAGAGGCATATGAGAGTAATTTTATCTTAATGAATGATATGCACATCTATATGGAATAAGGTATATAAATATAATGAATCTCATTTCAAGTGAATGATGAAACACAATAAAGATAGATAATTCCTCTTTGAAGGGTTCAAAAAATGAAAAAAAATAAATAGAGTGAGAGATATACTCACAAATTATTTTCTATTTATTCTTGAGATAATATCCCATATACATGAAAATCATTCTCTTTTTGGTTATTTCATGAATACAACACTTTTTATGTACAAATTTTCTTATCAAAAACAATTATTACAATGCAAACATAATTTCATAAATGATAGATAAGAAAGGGGTGTTATTTTAGATCATTCAAATAATAATAGTAAATAGTGAAGAATATCTAATAAATGAAACATCTAATAGATATGAATATTTATAATTAATTAAGAATTTTTAAGCAGTATGCATGTATGAAATAATTGAAATAAATGTGACTTGTATTTTTATGAGATAAATTATAAAATGAAAATGAATAGATGATGTAGTGTATAGAAGTTTAATGAATTTTGTCATATAATACTGTAGATATTTTGAAGTTGAAGTAAAAAAATTATACATATTGAAGAAGAGTAACTAGAAATCCAGCATTTAGTTGATATTATTCATATAATGATATAAAAATATAAAAAGCTAATCTATGATGTTATAGTTTAACTATCATGAATGAATTTATTTTTATATTGATAGGAGAGTTAAATATCTTTTTTTGATGTAGAAAATATTATTGAAATTAATGTAGTAACATCCTTAATCTTACTAAATGATATAGTTTTAGATATTAAAATTAATAAAAAGGTTTATTGATGGAACTAATCTAAATAATTATAGACATAATTAGTGGGAAATTGATGATACATATAAAACCATTATGTGCAAATTAAATTACACATATAATTATTATATTTTGATATTAATATTAAAAAATGTGGCCCCATAAAAGTTAATCACCATAATGTCTAGGTATTCTATAAGGATCCATACCTTGTTAGAAGCATTGTGTGATGTTTTTATATTTATTATTTTCATTACACGAACATTTTAATTTTGAGGGTGAATATTAGATCCTTTCCTCATAATAAAAGAAAAATTTTGGCCTTTAATTTGATTAAAATTTCATTTATTTTTCTTATTATTCTTATATGAATTAGATTGAAATAAAATTCCATAGTTAATTAGTTGGAATAAATAGTAATAATCCCTGTATAAATAGACAATATTACTTCACTAATATATATAAAGACCGATAATAATATAAATATGAATAAGATGAGAAAAAATCAAAATGAATGCAGAAACAATCACTACATAATGTTGATCAAAGTGATATGTATCATTTTTATAATTATTTTTATAGTGATACACCAAAATAAAAATGATTATTCTATGAATATTATAAATAAATTGAATATAATAAAACTATTTAAAGAGAATATTCTATATTCAAAGAGTATGTTACAAAAGTTATCATTAAATTAGTCCCTTAAATACTCAATTATTCAAGAGAACTAGTAAATTAAGAGGCCTTGCTTAAGGAAGTGGATATGGGAAGGGAAAGACATTGTTCAAGAAATTATAAATGGAAAAAAAATCCTATAGAATGTATGGTTTATAATGAATCTTCATTATTACGTTGCAATGAGTATCATTCATTGATCAATGAAAAACTACAATATAGTGATTTTTGGAACACCGTGACTTAAAAAGTATGTGGTAATTTAATCTATGAATTTGAAACATTTTTTTTATTTCCATGGATATTATAAAATCTCAACATTTAGAAAGAAATATCAATGTTAAATATCCTTATAATTTGGTGGAAAAAAATACCATGATGCATTAACAATATATTCAAATTATCCAATCTATGGAGAAATATTAAAGAGATAAATTTAGAATTAATGAAGCTCAATTTGGAATTTAAATATAAAGGGATATAAAAGGATTAAAATTCATTAAATGGAAGTGGTAGAAATCATAATGATCAAATTAAGAAACTAAAAACTAAATTAGATGGAAGTCTGACATCTTTTGTGAATGAAATGATTTCCCTTAATATGAAATTTCTTGAATTAGACATCGAATTAAGTAATCTACGAGAGGAGCACGATAAAACATTTCATGTTTATGGGAAAAATAATGAATCAATAAAAATTATAATAAAAATATTTTATTTAATAGGAGTGATATTAGTGGAAGGGGAAGAATATAGCCATCCCTTCATTAATGTAAAAAATCATTGAAAAAATTCACCCATAAACCAAATTATATAACTTTTATGAATTATGTTTAATATATTAATTAAGTTTAAAAATTATTATTTTCCAATAGTATGTTGGATACATATTCCATGAAATTCATAAAATTATAAATATAAGAAACTTGTATCTATAATAATATAATCTCCCCAAATTATTCTCTATATATGAAAATTAATCCTCTAAAAAGGCTTTATTATGGTGAATCCTTAAAGGAAAAAAAGAAGAGTATTTTTTTAATATTTTTGGTTTTGGTGGATATTTATTCTTTAGGATAATGTGTGTTGTAATAATATGTATGTATATAAGGAATATAGATGGTATATGTTCAGGGAGCGTATAGATGAAGAGAAGAAGAAAATCATTGATCAGAAGATATATCCATATAAAAAGATGAGTATGTACACTAATCATAGATTTAGGAAAACTAATTTTGGAGTATTTTATAATAACTGGTAATGGAGAAGAAGAGGTTTATTATACACCTACAGGGAATATTTCTTATTATTATATGAAGAGAGAACCATAACATAGATAGAATCAAGTTATAAAAAGAGAAGATAAAATTTCCTTTAGATAATAATATATATTGAACTATTTTCAATAAAATAAGGGAGTTGTAAAACAATATCATGAGATGAATATTAAGATGGATTGGAATAAACTGTTAAAATAATAAAAGAAAATTTTACTATCTAAAGATAGATAAAAATATGTACCACTACAATGTTAAACTATAAAATCTTTTTCGTGGAAGAAAAATAAGAAAAGTATCAATCATGGATAAAAAGAATAAAATTTGATTTATTTTTGATAATTTAGATGATGATTTTGATATATTACCCATGTATATAACTAAAAAACACTGATATAACCATGTACAATATCTAATATAGAATATGTTAATAACCAAAAATTATTTTTAAATTATGATATATTGAAAGCTACTATATAAATATAGAATACTTTGGAGGTATCAAAAGAAACTGTGAAGGGGATATATGGGAAAAACGTTTCTCAGTAGGTAAAAGAACATAAAATTCATGAGAGGTTTTCAAAAATGGAAACAAAAGTGTTTTATAAACAATATCTAGAATGTGAATACAAAATTTATAAAATGAAAATAATTTTATGAATATTGTTCCATATCATGAAGAGACATTAAAGAATAAAAACCAATAAACAAAAAACAATACCGCAATACTGATAGATGTCAACATGAAAATTTTACTCAAGTTATAGATTAATGATTATAAATACTGCAATTTTAATAAGAAATAATAGTATTATATGATTAAATGATATTCATGTATTAATAGACCTATAAAATTTTTATATACAAACAATAAAGTCCCTGGATAAAAAACAAATTTTTAGAAATGTTTTTCATATTAAAAAAATAATTCGAGTTACACTATATTCTATAACTTTTATATTTTATTTCATGTAAATATATTTCCTCTAATTAAAAATATAACTATTTTCAATGGGATCAACAAATTATTAATACTGAGTAAATATTGGGAATATGGAAACTAGAAAAACAATTAATGATTTGATAAAATATTTAATTATTACATACTAGTGAAATAACAAAATGAATCTCTTGAAGATTATCTAATGAATCCATCCATCATAATAATTAAAAATAGAGTGCACCATAATATGTATAGATAACATGAATGAGGTGGTGATAAAATTTATTCCATGAATATCTAATTGTTTTGGTAAAATTTTTACAATATGGTAATCAAATCAAAAATGGTTACCCATGTCTTAGCTATATCATGACTATATAAAGAGTGGGAATTTCATTTGATGTGTATGTTAAGATAAACATGGAGTAGATTATTTTTCACTATAAATTTCCTATTTATTTGGTAATTTGAGTGAAATGTATACGATTCATGAATAAATACGTTTCACTACCATAGGGATGTTATTTTGTTAAATTTCATCACCTATTGTAATAGTTATTGGAGAAAATGTAAGACTTGGATAAATAACTATTGATTTATACATTAGGATCAAACATGTATATATAATGTTTATTAACTAAAGGATAATTTCTATGACAACATGTGTCATCATGCTTCTCTTTATTAGTCGACAATATTAAAACTCAAAATAAATGGGTAAGAAAGAATAGCTCTAAATAAAATAAATTTCTTAGGATTAGTAAAGAGAATATGAGTTCGATATAACTCATTCATATCATATGTATTTACTATCAATTGGGTTAATAATAAATTTATTATTATATAGTTTTGTGGTACTTAAAAAATAAATCTAATGGCCTATATTCAGGAACATATGTTTATTTTTGGAGTAATATCATTGCATTTTTTCAATCTACCATACCGAATAAAGTTCATATATAAGGAAGATGGGGTCCTTAAATATTATTGATTATTGAGGAAGGATAATGTATGGAATAAATTGAGAAAAATAGAGGAAGACATGTTCAAGAAAATTAGAGTAGAATAAATATTATTGGTGTAATATTATTGATTTGGAGGATATCATGTTTGATTATAATGTCCTCCCTTAACGTCTAATGATTTTGATGATGGTTAAAATGTTTAATACATGTGAAAATGATATTTGGGTTACAAAATTATTTATGAAATAATAAATTTAATATTTTTATATGATGAATAATGGGTATATTAATGATTGAGAAGATAATTATAGAATCCATCCAGTTGTGGATAATTTTTAAAAGAAAAACAAAAAATGATAAGTATTTGAGATGTTGAGAATTAATTGAAATTTTAGAAGGATAAAAGTAGACTTATTGAGAAATATGAAATGTTTTGAAGATGTTTTTAGTAATATAGTTTTAAATGGATAACAATTTTTTAGTATCTATTTGTTAAAATATTTCCATGTATCTAATAATGGTTATCATAAGAAACTAAAAAACATGAGTAATGATTGTTCATTAATAAGGTATAACTCTACCATGATGGTATATATAGTTTTATAAACTAAGACCATTGTAATAACATTGAAACATGTCGATAATGAAGTACATGAGTTGGTATACACATGTGTGTTAGAGGTTACACACAGCCATAAGATGTGGAAATGATTACTGTAGTTCAACACTGGATCTTACTAGTTATAAATGAGTTGTTTTGGTAAAGCTATATTTTATTATAAAGTGACACCATAATGATTCCTCTAATGAAGGATTCATTTTTAGTGCATTAATATTACAATTCCATAAAACATGGATATAAGTACAATATTTTAGATGAAACAACATCTCATTAATCAATTATTAACACCAGTATTGTTTTTATTAACCACATGATGGATATTACACCATAGTATAAAAATCCTAGTCGTATTTGAATGACTATTGTAAAAGATACATCAAAGGGTTTTTCCATTCAAAGGAACTCACAGAGCTCACTACCATGTGATGATTGTTTCAATATTTTGGACCACATGAGACATGTTGATCTCGATGAAGTGAAGTAAATAATTGAAAAATGCATGATGTCCACATAAATTGTATACGATAAAGGTGGAATATAATTTTGATCCTTTAATAGTTGTTAATAGATGATATCAAACTACCATTACATCATGAAATCATAGTGTTTCTGAGTAAACTGTTCTGGATGTTTATACCACATAAAGATAGTATGTGCGGCTTCTATATATGAATAATTTTTTATTTGTGATTTCTCATCATTTTTATATGAATGTGAACTTATCATGTGAGATAAAGTTGGATTCCATGTTCTGAAGATGATTATATGATGAAAAGTAGAAAAGAAAATTTTATTGTATATATAGTATGCATTATTGTAAGGTTAATACATGATAAAAAATACACACAATAACAATTATTTGTGATGAACCATGTCGAATACTGTGAATATGAGGTGAGTATGAAATGATCGATTGATCCCTTAGATAGTGAATAATTATATAGTATATAGAGGTTACCATGGAAAAGGATGGTTATGAAGGTATAAAGGGGTCATTCATATTATTTAAGTGAAATTTTATGGAGTTTGTGATGTGGTTGATAGAAAGCATTAAATACAAAAAGTAGTGGCAATGGGATTTTTATCATTATAAGAAGAATCTATGGGTCTATATAACATTTGAAGAAATTTAAATTTATTAAAAAAACTAGAAATTTTGGATCTATGTTAGTGGAGTTTTCTATTTAAATACCTCTCAATCAATTCTGCTTGGTGTTGATTGAATATTGAGAAGGTAAAGTCCTCCAAGAGAACTTTATTCTTAAATAAAAACAAAGTAATATATGTTATGAGAGGAAAATAACTCTAATGACAGATATTTTTATGGAAAAAAAGTCTCAAAATAATAAAAGAAGATTCCCATACGACTTTTTATAGAGAAAATAATATGAAAAAAGATATTTTAAAAAGTATTGTCTTTTCAAACTGCATAAAAAATATCGTATTTTATAAAATAGTGCACTAAATTGTTCTTAAATTAATGAAATAATTATGATCCATGAATATTTATAGTATATAATGTATTAGAATCTGGACCTTATGTGAACGAGAGAAGATAAATCTTTTTGGATGAGATTATTCAAATAATTATAATCAGTGAGGAAGATCCCACACATATCATATGAAATATCACTACATCCGAAGATTTTTATGAGAAAATATTATGTATTATGCATTTATGAAAAAATATAATTTATTATGACTATATATTCCATGATAAAAATAGAAAAATGAGAAAAAAATCCTTTTTTGAATAAAAAACATCAAATTTTGTATATTTATTTAATAAGTAAATTCTAAAATACATGAAATTTATATTTTTTAAGTTGAATCTTATTTTTTTACTTTATCATGAAAAAATTATCTTAGGGTGAATTTTTTGTATTTTTCTAAAAATGTCGAATTTGGGGCTGAATTGTAAAAAGTATTAAATTTGAAAATATTTTCACTTTGAGGAAAATTTCATATTCTAAGAATGATTTATGAGGGTAAATTTTTTTTTAAAAATATTCATAATGTAATATATATCACTTAAGAATACATTTTTTATCTATTAAAACAAATGTTTATCATTTTGGAAACATAATAAATATTTTACTTTAATAAAATTAATTTTTGTTGTCTTTCATTTGAATAAGAATCCATAATGATTATTTTGTATTATTAATGTTTGTTAATCTAAAAAGTAATTTTTTGGTTAATTATAAAATAATTAATGTCATATTAAACAACAAAATTTTAATATTTTTATCATATCATACTTTTTAATTATTAATATAAACATTCTTAAAATAGGTTTTTACATATGTTATGAAAATATTAAAAATAATTTTTATCACCATGTGAATTTTTATTAGAAAAAATAGATTTATTATTTTGACTCATTTGGATCAAATTAGGGAATAATTTACCTTTTATTTTTTTCATTAAATGTAATCTATATATGTAAAACTTATTTACCATGATAAAACCCAAAATTGGTAAAAGTGAAATATATAATGATAAAATAGTTATAAAATTATTTATAACATGTGTTAAAATTTATAGCTGAGTATTGTTAAACCATTTACCATATCATACTCCATTATTTTACATTATTTGATCCATTTAACCACCGAATAGTATCATGTGCAATTATATTATTACAATAATTCCACTCCCCTAACTTATAAAATTAGGCTTTCAGCACCTCGTCAATCCAACTCTAAATTCGAATTACTATTGAACTTCAAGACTTTTATCTTATTCTATAGACATATCCCATTTTTTCACCCTCTAATCCATAGAAGAAACATAATTTCTACATTTCAAATATATTCTTATAGGGAATGTATAAATTTTCAAGGAAAGCACTAGTCTCTTTCTAATATTGTTCCTTCTCTTAAATTTTCCTTTGGAAATATCATACTCATTATAAAATATTTTAATAACTATTAATTACATATATATTTTTCTAGTTTAATGGGATAATAATTTTATACCCTTTACCCCTACAATTGAATAATGAAAAAAAATTTATATACACTTGGAGACTACCGCACTAATGAATAAATTGTTTTATCATTCATCGACAAAAAAGATTTTTTATTAACATATTTGTATTAATTAGTTAATAAGATATTTATAACATTAAAACTATACTTAATGTATAAATCACTTCATTTTTTATTCCCATTATGTGAAATATTAATACATCAAATATATGTACAAGAAAAATTTCACTTATAAAAATAATTGTATTTGTTTAATCTATTATTCCATTGATTATAATGTAATTTTGAAATTTTATTCACCAAATTAATAACATATAAATTGTATAATTAATTTTTTTGAATAATTTTTTTGGATAAAAGGTAAAATTATTAACCAAACACACACATCGAAGATGGTATGCTCTTATTTTAGTCAGTTTAACAACCTATGTGAAAAATGATATAAATTTTTATAATGGATGGCTATGAATACTTAATTACTGGTACGAATATATATTTATGGGAAAATAATTTATTTTATTTAGTTCTGGAAGTCTTATATTACAATTTAAAACATTATGAATATATGAACCATTTTTCTTCAATAAATAATAAAATAAGATCATTATAAATTGTAACACTATGTGTCACAAATGAAACTATCATGAAATGAACATAAAAAATTATAAATATTAATAAAATATATATTGAATTTTAATGAAAATTAAATATATATTTTTTAATGTTTATAATGATCCAAAGAGATATTATAGACACAGTTAAAAAATTACAATATCCGATAATGAAAATAGGTTATCACTAACTAATGGGTGTATAATATAATATTATAAATAAAGTATAAAAAAGGATAAAGATGTCAATAAGGTTTTAAATTAATATGCTAATATAGTTATTCTCATTATAGATGATATTAATTGAATTTTATGGAATCCATCAATTAAGGTAAGGCTGTTTGGTCCCAATTTCATTTGTTTGAAGAATATTTTTCTTCATGTATCTAATATATTTTAAATTATATCCATACTACATATAAGATATAAAATCTATTGAAATTTATATTATTCCTATTATCTGTGGTTTAATTTCAATATTACTCATTCAATTCGTTTATATCAATTTTTTTAAAATTCTATTGGTTTTTCCTTGATTGAACCTATTATATTTATTTAAAATGGTTCCTCTCTGAAAATAGTTTTACAAGACTGTTTTTGTTTTGTTCATTTATTGTAATATAACTAATTTATGCTCTCATTTTTAGAAAATTAAATTTATAAATTTTATCCTTCCTATAATTTTAAGATGTTATGAATAATTACATTTCTATCTAAATAAACTATTTTCCTTCTATATCTATATTCATTATTCCAACCAATGTTCTCCTTTCTGATTATGAATTATAAATTTGTTTTATTTTTAATAATATTAGATAATATAATGACCTATATTAAAATAAAAATTTATCACTCTATTAATGATTTGGGTTTTACTAATAGTATTTTCAAAACATTATAAATGATTTCCTATTGATGTTAATATTTTTATTTTTAACTCCATATTTCTTATGTAAATTCTTAATGTCTCTTTTAGGATCCATTATTAAAGTGTTGTTTTAAAAATTCATTAATTTGACCTTCTTAAAAATTAATTTTTAGTATCATATGTTTTTTTCATCATTATGATAATGTAAATAAATGTTTTATAAAATACATTTTCAAATTTTCAAATATTTTTTTTCAATAAATGACCAAATTCCTTTGGAGTTATATGTAATGATTCACTCTATAAATTCATCTTTGAAATAAACCATCTAGCGGATTAAACGTTTGTACCAGTTGATATAATACCTAACATAAATTTATGAAGAAGTATTTTGAAATGATATAAGCACATCTCCCCTTGTGTTTTCTTGATATGATGAAATATTTATACCTTATGGTGCATAGATGTTTGGATGATAACATATGGGGTAATATATCACACTCAAATTAGTTTATTATAGCTAAAAATATCACTATAAATAAATGGAATGTAATTTTATAAAACTATGTCCATTAAAGTAACACTGCAATATTTTATCGTATGTCTCTTTATAAAGATAAGCTTTTTGGCAACTTAGGTTGCACACAACACCCATCTTAAAATAAATATGAAAAATTATTATGAAACAGCTCTTAAATTGGTAGGAATGAATAATATTAACCACATTATGAAATTTATATTTTCAATATGTGTTTTAAGATTCATAATATGTATTTTCACGAAATTATATAAATATTACACCACTTTTACACCTAAAATTATATATTTTTTCTCAAGACATTTTGTCCATCTTTTGATGGCACACATGTTTTAAAACTAAATTTTGAATCTTTTATAAAATATATTTGACAAAATATACTCTATTTTTTAAATATTAATATAAAAATTAGATTTTTATGTATTTTTTGTATTTTTATGGAATGTTTATTTTTTTATGAATTAAAAAATACCGCACTTTTTTTGAAATTTTAGTTTCCATAAAATGAATATCTAATGTTAATTTATATGTTAAATATTTTTAAAGAAAAAATATATCAAATATAAATTTATTAATTCAATTTGGTTAATTTTAATATATTTTATATTTAACTTAGATATAAATTCATTTCAAACCTTTAAACATTTACAATTTTAAAACACTCTTTCACACCACATCATTAACGTTAATTTAAATTATCATTTGGAAACTTCAATATATTAAATTTTTAGAAATGGATTATATATTTATATTCTAAAGGCCCATACTTATTAAATAGTTCCCATTTATTTTTGGATAATATTAAAAGTAAGCACAATAATTTTAATCACCATGGTTAATGGAAAATCATGTAGTAAAGGGACAATATAATATTAGAAATAATATAAAATTTACCTAAAAAATTCCATATTTTTATTTTATAAGTTATTATTGACCCAAATCATTCTTGGGATGATTTTATGAGTGATTTAATCCACTTGGATGATTTAGGGGATTTATAGTTTTTTATTTTTATGAAAAGTGAAAGATGTTATACATTGGTTTTTACCAAGATAAATATTTTAATATGGGTTCAGATAGGAGTTATATTATACTAAAAAATATTAATTTCAAAGATAAAATTGTTATCTTAGTCATTGAATTTTTTTCTCTTAGGGATGAAATAATTACCAAAAGGATTTCACAATGATGATGTAATTATTGTTTAATTAATGGAAATAGCAAATAAATGATGTTAAAAATATATAAATTAATATTATTTTAGATAATTAATGTTATAAATGTATTTTATAGATTACCATGATATGATAGGGATTTATGAAATGTTATATTTTAAATATATATATTTTTATTAATTTCATTAAAAGTAAAAGTAATGAATAATGTCAAAATTGACATTAATGTTATTAAAAAAATAAAGTTTTATTAAATAGAAAATAATTTATAAAATAAAATAAAATTAGGATATATTTTTCTTTTATGGTGGAAAATGTCCACAATTATTCATTTTAAGTTATTTTATCATTTTATAGAAATAATTTTAACCCTTAAAACGTAAATATCTATGGTGTAACTATAAGTGTAAAATGTGTTAAAAAAGGGTTAAAACCAAAAGATAAGGGTATAAACATAACCAAAAAAAGTAAAAAAATTATAGGATTAAGATTATACTACCCATATATCATTAATATTTAATTGGGGTTTGTTAATTGACACTTTTCAATGAAAATAAATGTATATATTATTTAAATCAAAAATAGTTTTAAAATGTTAGTCTCTTTTTATTTAATATCATTTTATGTGACCATATGAGGACAATATCAATATATGAACATCAATAAATGACAATTTTTATCATAATAAATTTATTTTCATTTCATACATTTATATTTAATTCTTAGAAATATTATAATTTTGTAAAATGATTCTTGAATACTAAAACTGTATTAATTTAATTAGTAGAAAAATAAAACAATTGATTTTAAAAGCACTAATTTTGATTTATTTCTTATGAGTTAATGCTTATAATGGATTTCATGGATAAATAGGATAAATTATATATATTTTAAAAAATGGACTATAGCGCCTAATTTTTCATGTGGTATTTCAAGCCGAATTAAATAAAAAATATACAATTTTTAAATAATTATATTTTATTGAATTAATTTTTTTAAATAGTTTTAAATACAACAATATTTTAAATAATAACAAATAGGATAATATATGTTCGAATATTTCTTCCTTTATTCATTTATAGTCTATTTATAAGTATTTAGTTCCATAATATCCTTCTTATATATGAATATTTTGAGGATTTATGGATGTACCCATCACCTCAGTTCTTTAAGAGAACCTCCTCCCTCAATTCATCACCCTGTTTGAGCCATATATGTTGAAAAAACCCTTAACATATATATTTTAAATTTCCTTAATAATGTTTAAGTTTTTATTTTACTTCAAAAGGACCTCATTATATAACTACAGAAAAATTAACGGATGTTCGTTGAAGAAGAGGCAATTGTCTTTATTGAATCCTTCAGGTTTTTTTTATCACACACTTAATATTCACGTGTTGTATCCATGGTAAATTAAAAAATATATATTATCATACATATTATTATATTTTATTATTACTATGGTACAATCATATTTCATAGTTTATCGATCATGCAACAAATTAAAGCATTGCACGTGTGTACATATGTCTTCCTGTATTCTCATCATGTTGTAATTTTTTTCATCATGAATTTATTTGGAAGGGTATAATGATGAAAATAATGAATATTTATAATTTCTATAACATTATAATTTTCTGAAAAATATAATATACCATCCACTTCCCTACCCTTTCACAATTAAGTGAATCATATTGTCACTCATGCATACAAACAGCTTACCGTCTCGACGATGTGCTGAAATTAATTTTCCATGTTCAACAAACAATAATGACAATAAAACATCATATAATTAATAATTATAATATATAAAAAATTAATATATATATTTATATTATTTATCTATATCTTATAAAAAACAATGTAGACTTACCCTACAAATCATGCATAGGAAAATGAAAAATTTTACACCCGGTACAGGGATAATAATAAAATATTGTTTACAAACCATTAAAAAATGATATAATAGGATCATATAAGATATAGAATATCAATATAGTTATCTTATAAATTATTAAAATTATTTATACCTTTATATTTTTTCTATAATTTTTAGACATTAAATAAATTAAATTATTTATGACAACATGATGATGCAACAATTACATCATTATTTAACGATTTAAATAAAATGAAAAGATAATGTAAACTCTAAGACCTACACTTGTCAAAGACCTATTGGATGGGTGTATTTATAACTCTTATCACCTTATACTAGAAATATATAATTTTTGGACCTTTTAAATCCGAAAATCATTTTATAATAAAGTAAACTTTTATAACTTTCCAAGAGTGGACCTCCTCTCCTCTTATAAAAGGCACCCACCTCTACCACCTTACCCACACCTCTCAAGATCTTGGATTAGCCAAAACCTTCCGATTTTGTATGTACACATCCCTCTCTTACTCCTAGTAGCCTCACATTGGGAATAAGTCTTTCCACGGAATCCTTTGATCTCAAATCAAAAAGAGTTACCCGATTTAAAGGTAGTGTCCTCCCTTGTCTTCTTATATTTTATTTTGCTTCTCCAACCCCATAAACTCTTTTTATTCCTCTATTTTGTAACAACAAAAGTATCTTCAATATAATAGGATTTTGTTATGAGAATTATTAGATCTTCACCTACACACACCTTCGTCTAGTGGTTAAAGAACATATTTTTTCTATGTTTGGCGATTTTCTGCCTCACGAAATGATGATTGTTCAATATTCTTTTAACACCTTTCATGGTGGACATTAAGATGTCACTATATTTATGTATGATATATATTATGTTTATGTTTTCCTTATGCTTATTTATTTTTCATTTGTGGCATACATTTAGGGTTTCCATTGTGGGTAAACACGATAATTTCATTTTAGGAAGTGCGGACTACCGCCCCCTCAAACTGATTTGATTCGTTAATTCCATATGTGGGATGTATAAAGGATGGAGTTAATGTTATTATATATGTTGTTATACTGGAATTATAATATACCCTTATATCATTATGGTTTCACTCCATTAAATATGAAATAGAAATGAAAGTAGCGTTCATGCGTATGTACGACTTACCGTCTCCATGAACGGTGAATTTCATTTCTTACCTCTAAATGTTACATATGATTATAAATACCTGTATATGATGGATATATATGATATATATGATATAAAAATCATGAATATAATTCTGTATATAATGAACCTTTGACCACATTAACAACATGTAATTGTAAGAAGTCCATTCTTGACTTATTAACCAGATATCGACAAAATGAAAATTATTAACTTAAATTATTATATAATGCTTATAACATGGAAATAATTGATATAAAAGAATTAGTAATCTTGAAAAAGGTTCATAAGAAATTATAAATTAACAATAGTTTATTATTCAGTTGATTAAAGATCAATCAAGTCACGTCGGACATGAGGTAAGGGACTTCGTCTCAATCTCCTTTCATTGAGGCATATATTGTTGTAATACAAGACTTTATTTTATACGGTGTATAAAACCCTTTGACTTTTAATTTTATACAAAATGAATATTTTTCTATGAAGCATTTTACAAAATGACAAAAAGGAATGTTTCTTTTAACGGACACGGTGACAATAACATTTCTGTCGCCGCGATTATTATTTGATCTTTGGCTTCCTCAACAAGCTGTTAATATTTTAAAAGTAAATAAATACCATATACTCTTTTTTGGTATTGAAAATGGTTTTGATAATGGATTTTTTTCTCAATGTATTTAAGTGATATATTGTGATTAAAATGTGGAAATGTTTTCTTTCCTTTATAATTGTTTTCTGTGTTATGATTTTATAATGGTACTTAGATATTTGATGGGTGGTTACGTGATAAACCATTTGACGGGTGGTGCCGTGAATACCAGGATGGGTGGTTATGTTATAACCTCCAATGAATTGGGTCTGAAAGTTTGCCGTATAGGTATTCCATTATGTGATATGTGTGGAAGTCGACTGAATGGTTATTCCACTTAAGTATGTTTGTGTCCCAAGTTACCTTTATATTTTGTGTGTTCATTATATGGGTTTTATGGTAAACTTTTGGTTACAAAAGGGTAAGTAATGGTCTTTTATTCAGTGAAGATTTTTTACTACTTCATAAAGGTGAAAGGTATTACTTTGATAAAGTATACATGGTTTACATGTTGTTTTGAATAACTAACAATTTTAATTCTTTGTGTATCCATTACTGATCTTTTTATGCTCACCCCATGTTTTTGAAATGTTTTTCACAGGAATTAATGTGGAATAGGGTCAAGTATGGGATTAAGGAAAAGTCATGTTATCTAAAACATGGAACTAGACATGTTTCTTTTAGGAGTTTTTATTTTACGGAAACTTAGTAGAAGTGTCTACTTTGTAACCTTTTGAGATGTAATAGGTATGTCCTAATTCTCTAAAACTCTAAATCTAAAAAGATTCTCAATGTGAATTATTCATTTAATTCAATATTACATAAGGTTTAAGGTCGGGGCCTTATAGCTATCATACAGATAATTAGGAACTCCACCAAATATAACTAACAATACCTTGCATCTGACGTCACTTACCATGATGATGACTATCTCTATAGACGAACTCTTCTCAATGTATTCGAGGATGATGAATTTCATGAGGTTTTCCCCTTTATGATCCATATATAACATATATACTAAACCATAGGATCCATACTACTCAAAAATAATTATGTGATACTACTACAAAGACTAATCTAGAAGCGAACCACATATAGATTACAGAGCAATGAGAATGGTATGGCACTTGAAATGATGATGTTAGTTTACACCAAAATAAAAAATAAATACTGGAACACTATGATTATGATAAATAACTAACATATCTATAAAATAATTAATATTAATTAGAGACTGATTACCTATATATAAACACTCAAGCTATAGTAAAATATGATATAAATTATTTTGGTACTTTTCTATGTGAATCATTTATAACATTCATATTTTAGTGACCTTGTCCTCGTATCTATCCTCTAAATAATATTTTACTAATTTAGATCCCATATATAACTATAAAATCTATTGAAAGGGATGACTTAGAATATCATTATCTGATACATGGTCTTTCACCTCACAGGGCCATAGGCCCTTTTTTATTCACCATAGGATAGATACTAGTTCCAGGGATTCAACATAAGGATCATTGAAAATGATTATTCCAAATAAAGCATCGAAACTAAAATAATTTTCATTAAATAATATTCCAAGAACATCCCATATAAATGAGAGTAACATAAGGTGAATAATTTAAAAAAAATAACACATACCAAATGTAATACCACAATTTGAATAAATGTTAATAATTAAAAAAATAACCCCCAAAAAAAATTACAATAAACAGAAAACAAAAATTTAAAATAATAAACCATACATATGGAATTGTAAAAAATATAAAATTATGTATGAGGTTTAATAGCTCTGATGGATATCCAAATATATATAAAAAAATTTTAATTTAATATTTACCATTATAGTTTAACATAGAAATACTCATTATTGTTCACCTCAATGTAACCCAACTATAATGAAATATTATAACATTATACTAAATATTTTAATAACCTAAAACTTTATTCTAATCCCAATGTTATACGTAATCAATCATTCTGTTCATTTAGAGTTTGAGTAATCATTAAAAATAGGTATACTTACCATAAAAAACAGATACCCTTTCAAAATTGATAAACGGGTTTCTAGTTTGAAAATACTTATACATAAAAATAGATGAAATTACAAGAAATATTTTTTACTTTATAAAATTTTTTCTTTGAAATGATTATGTAAAACATGATTTGAAAAGGTCTAATTTTATGGTTTCTCCTTAATATAAAATGAAAAATTTAATAATGTTCACCAAAATAAATCGTTACTTTGAACATTACCAATACCACATCTTGTTTAAGTAAAATTTCAATTATTGAAGTAATATAGAAATATATAATGATTTGTAATCATGATTTTTATAGGAAAAATTATCTAATGGTAACAAATAAAAAATTTAAAAATATAATTCAAACATGAATTCTAATTAACACTATATTGATATTAGCGAAACTCTTAAATAATATATGAATATTTTTATGCTTTATCATAAATTATTATTTGATGAAAATATAAAAATTAAACAAAAAATGATAAAGAACATTGTTGAAGTATCAATAGTTCATAATCATAAATTAATGTCTTAGGAACACCTGGGAGACTTGGATACAATCTAGAAAAATAGAGTAAAAAATCCACCGAATTATATATCCTTATGATATCCTATAGACTAAAATATTGGTTTTACAATTCTTATCCTAAATACATGGAAAAATTTCCTAAATAGAGTTAGTTTCTAACTTGGGGATAATTACAAAATAATGACTATATAGTAGTATTACACTTATCAAAATAGTTTCCTCCAAGTTTCTGAAGGTTTTCGATGATGTTTAAATATATGCGAGAAATATACAATGACAGATATTAATACAATATGAATAACTATCAAAATATTTCATCAATCATAAAAAAATCCTCACCTATGAACACCTTTAAATGAATAATGAATTTCTATAATAACTTTAATTACATAATAATAATATCACTGATAAAATACCATTATATACTCTAACGATAAACAAATATTATTCTCATAAACTAAAAGTCATATATGATTTATAGTTTCAATAAAATATAACAAAAAGACACTGATTATTTCATAACAAAGTGAAAAAAATTATAATTATTTTTTGAAACACCATGAATTATTTCCAGTATAGTTTTTGAATTCCAAATAATATCCTTTTTAATGGAAAATAAAAATATTTCAAAATAATATCTTAACCTAAAATTTCTCCTAATGTGGGAATAAAATAATATATTTAAAACCATTTACCGAAAGAAACCCAAATAAGTGTAATATTTTTTAAACATAGAGTTTTGATAGATTTATACTTTAAAAACGCAACAAAATTATTTTTTTGTATTAAGGGAAATACTTGTCCAATTTTAAATTCTACTGGAAACAATTACCCCTCAATATAGGTTAACACAAGATTATTACAAAAAAGAAGTTAGAAATATAATTTAAATTCATTTTAATAAATAATAAACCATCAAATAAATTTTATTTTGATTTATTCATGATAAACCATAGATAAAATATTTTCCAAATCCTAATGTTCATACATTCAATATAATTACATTTTTGGATTTTAATTATAAAAAAACATATTTTTAAATAAAATATTTTTTCTAGATTTTAATAAATCCATTGTGTCACCAAAGATAGATATAATAATTTAATTTCAATGTAAAACCATGATTAAAATTATAAAAACTCATGTTATGGTTAATAAATGAGTATGCATAGAGTCACATAATATATCTTTCGTAAAAAAGTGATATAAAGTCATTCCAAATAAAAGGAGAGATAATCCCTTTGATTAGGATTTGAAACCCTAAAATCATCAAAACTAGAAATTAAAATTGATCTAACATGAAAACCTATCATCTAGGGCTAAGGGAATTTTAGAAAAGGAGGAAACATGTAAGGAGAAGAGTTACATATGTTAAAAAAAATTATGAGCAACAATTATGGTTGATTTAATTAAAAGAGTAAAGAGTGAAAAATTGATGATGTAAAACAATAATAAAATATGATTTATATGCATTGATAATAATTTTATTTTTTATGGAGATGAAAATAAAATTCATTCTATCTAATATTCAATTATATGTAATATAAGATATGTATAGAAACCATTTATCAAAATGAGATCAAAAAGCAATTTGGTGTTACTATAATCTTGGTGTCTTTAAGTCCAAATTCATATAGGTTCTCCGATATGATATTATTTTATTTTTACTAAAGTACATGTATCTCTAGTACCTTGGAAATGTCCCTAATATGACAACACAAATTTTCTATTTAACAAATTAATATTGATACACAATGCGCTATTAATGTTTGAACTGACTTCATCCATTGGATTGAACATCACAATTCCTACAATCTATTACTTGGATCCTGATGCAAAATACATGCATCCTTCCAAGGTTCCAGTAGTAAGAAAATTAAATAATTAAATTAAATCCTCCTATTCTCTCAAAAAATGTTCTATTTCTCATACATGAATCAATTTTATTTTGATGATTCAATAAACGCTGGGTACTTTCAGTTACATTCTTCCTTGATATTTTTTCATATTATGCTTATCATCCTCCATTCACTAATGATGACCAATAAAGGTGTAACATTGTTGCAGACTCACAATAACCCTAATAAACATCATCTATTATAGATAACTGTTTCCATATAATTTTTTCAATTTTAATATCCTAATTTATTTTAATAATTTGATAATGATGTACTTCAACAGAATATGGTTTGGTTTTGGGATAAAAAACATTATTCATCATAAGATATATATCACTAGGAATTTTCCAATGTAATAAAATTTCCTCTAGCTTTAAATCTTTATCCAATTATAAATTCTTTATTAAAACCATTTCTTTCTCATTTTTTTCTAAATTAGGTTACACTACCACAATACATTATAAAACCAAAATCTAATACAATTAAAATATTTAGCTTACTTAATTTCCACTATATGTAAGAAAATAAACACTTGTAATCCTTCTACGATTGATATCGCATCTAAGGTCAACATTCAAATACCAAAATAATTATTTCCTTTCCCAATGGACAAAGATACATTAATCATTCCTTTAAAAACCTCTACATTCACTTCATGACTTACCACGGAGACTTTAAATGGTTACCTTGGTGCCATCACTAAACTCCCACTGCCTAAGAAATATTAGGTTGGGTATAAAGGATAACATACCTCAAGTTTCCAATTATTGATGCATATAAAAACACTTCAATATAATCAATCTCTTAAACATTCTTTAGTTATTTCTATCTTCCAAATTTAAATTATTATTTAATGGGGATAGACATTATAATTTCTTAAAAATTCGATATAGTTGAATGGTAAATGATTTTTTCATAAATTTATAGAAGGAATATAATATATCCATCATTAGAATATTTAAAATAAAAGTGTATATGTTATAGAGATAGTGGATAAGATATTTATGATTTCCAAAACTTATTTTTTTATCAATTTATATGAATAATCCAAAAAATACATGATGATTAAATTTATGAATAGAGAATTAAATATAATGAAAATTATTATAGGTCTCTAGAACCATGATTGAAGTTCTTTTCCACATAAAATTAATAATTAAATGAAATTAAAGAATTTTATATGTATTGGTAATTGATTAATTGATGAATAAATTAATCATATTAAACAATATTAGATTTTACCATCATTATGCCAATAGGATCAAGAGACTATTTCATTTAGTGGTGACACAAAGAGACTCATATGATCTTGATTCAATATTGATGGTAGTCAGGGTGCTGGCATAATAGTACCAATCATCATGAATCTCTGATAGTGATCACCATACAATCCTTAAAGGTTGAAGGATTCATTATTATTTGGTCATTATTTAAAGGTTAAGGATGGTGAAAGTGTTGGTTCTTTATACATCTCAAGATAATTTTCTCTATAGGGTGAAAAGAATCTATAAAGAGTATCTATTGTGTGAAATAACAAGATACCAAAAAAATTACATAAAGAGGTACTTATTGAACTCTATAAAATAGTATTTAATTATTCATTGGACCTTTATTATTAATTCAATATCTATAGAACCCAATTTTCACCCATATTTTTCCTATTATAAATATTTTATTAAATCACTCACGTATTAGAGAAAAAAAATGAAATTTTATAAATCAGTAAATTATTATTTATTTAAATGATATTAAATAAATGATTCCCAGTGAAAATATGTATCTTCATCAATAATTTCTCCTCTTCATTTACAAAACCATGAATAATAAATATTCACAATTTAATAAATAAATAAAAATTTATAATCTTTTGATACCTATGAAATAATATTTATTTAAATATTCATGTAACATATAATTATTGGGTGTGAAAATTTATTATCATTAAATATATAAATAATAATATAAAATACTTTGAAAAATAATATTTCTTCAAATAACGATATTAATATATAATTTAATTGAGATCAATAGAAAAACTAACAATGGGACCCTCTTGGTCTCTTCCTCAGTATAATTAGGTGGTTTCATCTAGAGTCCAATATCAATGTTTATAAACACATAAAGGAACCAAAGATGAAGAAGTAAATTTGGAAATACTGAAAAAAAAATGAAAACTAACTATGGAATATAATATATTTATCTCAATATTTCATCAAGAAGATTTGACACTCATGTAATCAACCAACATACAATATATATATATTTCATTTACTATATGAAATGAACCACTTACTTTACAATTTTCTATAGATTTTATTTCAATAATTATATTGCAATAAAAAGTTTGAGATATAGTCTTACATAAATATATAATATAAAAAAACCTTCTATAACTTATACATTAGTAATATATCATTCAACATGCAACTATTGTACCCTACATCTCACCGACATATGACACAATTTTTTTGTTCAGTATATTGATGTATGTGAATTTGATTATGTATTAACAATAATAATTAAGTATATAGATCATTAAATATGATTATAATTATAAATATATAAAGAAACATAATGTTGTTGATTTTAACTTTCAACACTATCCTACAAATCTCACAACATAGATATTACCATACGAGAACTGCATGAGATGTTGTCCCATCATCTAAAAAGTGTCAATAACCTGATATTATATATCTTATTTATCCCATATAGTGATATCATATGACTATGAGAATAATTTTAAACAATACCATTACAATACTTTAAGGTTTTTATCATATAGGATACTATAATGAACATTGAAATTCATTGATACATTTTAAAATTATAAAATTATTGTTATTGAGAATAAAAATAGATAGGTTATAGAAAATAAAATCAGTGAATACATAGAAAAAATTATGTATAATTTATTCGGTTGGATGACAAGAACTATAATAGAATACAACTTTAACTAGATCCAAATGATAATGCAATTAATTCTACTATCTCTGAAGTGAAATTTCATCTTAATTTGAGAATGTAATTCAGTTAATGGGTCCAAAAATTTTTATTCTATTGATACCCTACTTATATTGAAGCCACCAATCTGAGAAAATATCTCCAATGAATGATATTTTCTTTATATATAAATTGTTTCACTGGTGTGGAATTGGATTCTTTATAATATCCATAAGTATAATATTATTAAAAAAGAGTGTTATATGTTCGTAACATCTTGGAACCAAATAAATCAATTATAAAATGTATTATGTCTAGTGAACATCAATAGATACACCAAAATGCTGAAATATAGTGGGACTCAAATATATTTTTGGGGACCAAGGCTTTCTTTGAGATCTTCTAGCTCAAAAAACCACCATTAAGATTTTTTATTTTTTCATATTGAGATCTAAAATCAAATTGGTAAATTTATAAATTGGATGATACATATACAAGAATTAATAGATTCCTATATCTTCTATTAACAAGTAATATATCCTCAGTTTGTTGGAGGTACATTATGATGGTCTTGACTTCAATCCAATGAGGATCACCAAGGTCAGGTTTATATCTCTGTATATCACTCAAGGTGTATGAAATATCTAGAATAGTATATAAAATAACATAAATGACTCACCTAGTCAATAATATAAATAGAATTTTCATAATTTGAGGTCTATCATAATATATTCATGGACACATTTTATTGGATAATGAATGCTATGTGACATCGAAAATAATAGCCTTGTAGATCATAACTTATTGAATCACTTTAATATATTTTCAATGTGTGTAAATTGGTATAGTATATATTCTCTCTACGGTCTTTCATTATGACGATTTATACCCATATTTAACATTTTTTAATCTATGTATTTTGGGTAAAAAGTGTGTTTAACTACTTAATAGGTAGTGAGACAAAACATTCTTCTAAAAAGTAATATATCATAAAAAATATTAGGTAAATTATTTCACGCCCACTAATAAATTTATATATGTAAAATCAAATTGAATATTTATAATACCAATTCTATTTTGGATTCATCAAATATAATATTTGATGAACTAGATAATTTCTTTAATCCATAAATGGATCTCTATAATTTTAATAAATTTTAATAATATTTTGGAGTCCAAAACCATTATGGTTTTCTAATGTAGAAAAATTATTTATGTATAATATTATGAAAGGATATTTGCAAATCCATGTGAAAAAATTTCAATCCATGGTAAGGTAGTATTGATTGTAAAATTTTAATACGTTTTTGAGTTATAACGTGCATGAACCAATGTGTTTTTTTATGAGTGATATCGTATGTTTTGGAAAAATATCATGAGGGATAAAATTCAATATGTATGGAATATAATTTTCTAAATGATTATTGATTACAATGGTAATTAAATTATGGAAGATGTTGATAATCATTGAAGAATAATATTTCCTAAAATTTAGTGTAGAGTGAAGTTTCATATAATATTTTAATGGATTTTTATTGGGATTTTAGGCTTGATTAGACACTTATCACCTTGCATGTAACAATTATCGATATCATATTACTGAATTAGATATATGATAAAGAAAATTTGAATATGAAATAATTTATATCATAATGAGAATGGTGTTTTGATGTGTCAATGAATAATTATAATGATGATTCATTATATAATATAATAGTTTTTCATTTTGTGAAGAGGCTATAAAATTAAAAACAAAGAAAGATAAATATTTTTGAATTTGATACTTAATTAAATACAAATAAGGGTAAATTTAGAATTATTGATAACTTATATAATTTTAAACAAGTATTTGGTTATATGGTCTGGGTTTGGATAAAAATATTTACCGAGTTTTTGTAATAGTATTCCAAATTATCTAGGAAAAGTCATTGCATAACAAAAAACATCCCAAGGAATAGGTTAAAAAGATTAATTTCCTTCCCTAACAAGACATTATATGGATGGAAATAAGTGTATATGTGTTAAAAATCATGGATCACAGCTCAATAATAAATCTTATGGGTTTGAACAAAGGAGGTGGTTGGTGGTTAGGCTCATCCAAGTGAGGTGGCACAAACAACCCTAAGAAACAACCAGATTTATATTGATTTCATAAAGTGATTGGGGTATTAAATATTTTTATTAATAATAATGATAACTTAGATTCTTTATATGATAGATTCATTTTAACATGGTTAATTTTATTCTTCACAGGAACTCAAAAAAATCTAGATGAATTTTCAAAATGAATATATATTTATTATTTTATACCTATAGTATAGGTATTCTTAGTACTATGAAGGGGAGCACGTCGCATACTACATGTTAGTAGATTTTATGGAGAAATCATGTATGAGATTTGTCAATGTCCTTCTGTTTGGGAAGGAACATTCATGGAATGGTACTATAATAGGATTGTTTTGACATTCTCAACCATACAAGGCAATCCATGCCCGATGATGTGATTTACAAAAACTACATTGGTATGAGGTTTGTATAATTTAAATGTGATGAATGCATAAGGATTTTTTTATTAAACTTGTTTGATCATAAATGATATTATATCATGATACTATAACAATTTCTTAAATCAGATGAGTAATTGGATAATGATCTTTCTGTTGGATGACAACAGTATGCGAGGAAACCATATAATAATTAATTTTTATATCTAATATTTCATGGGTTGTATGTGAATGTGAGGAAACCACATGATTAAAATGATGGGTTCCATTTTCAAAGGATGATAAAATAGTTAACATGTAAGAGTAAATATATCTTCATATATAGAATATTATGTTATGGTATTGGTAATCAATGAAGAATATACATAATGAAAATGTTATGCCATTCACCATGTTTTATGTTTTATCGGTAATGTCAGTACTTGGTGAATTTCTGATCACATAGATAGTGTTTGGGAATGTAATACATAGGGATTACCAAATGAAGGATGGTTATCAAGATGGAAGGGGTTATGAATATGAAATATATGATCATGAAAGGAGTAGAAAATGAGGGTGCATGCAAGAATGAAGTATATGACACAGAGGGGACATGATTTTTTCAGGTGGTGATTGATTGGATATCCATGATTTTAAGAGAACATTAATTTTTTTAACCCACTATATTTTTCAAAGAATTAGAAGTGGATAATTATTTTCAAATAACTCTAAAATAAATCGATTGTGTGATGATCAATTTTTTAGATGATAGAGGCATATGAGAGTAATTTTATCTTAATGAATGATATGCACATCTATATGGAACAAGGTATATAAATCTAATGAATCTAATTTCAAGTGAATGATGAAACAGAATAAAGATAGATAATTCCTCTTTGAAGGGTTCAAAAAATGAAAACAAATAAATAGAGTGAGAGATATACTCACAAATTCTTTTCTATTTATTCTTGAGATAATATCCCATATACATGAAAAGCATTCTCTATTTGGTTATTTCATGAATACAACACTTTTTATGTACAAATTTTATCATCTAAAACAATTATTACAATGAAAACTTAATTTCATAAATGATAGATAAGAATGGGGTGTTATTTTAGATCATTCAAATAATAATAGAAAATAGTGAAGAATATCTAATGAATGAAACATCTAATAGACATAAATATTAATAATTAATTAAGAATTTTTAAGCAGTATGCATGTATGAAATAATTGAATTAAATGTGACTTGTATTTTTATGAGATAAATTATGAAATGAAAAGGAATAGATGATGTAGTGTATAGAATTTTAATGAATTTTTTCATATAATATTGTAGATATTTTGAAGTTGAAGTAAAAAATTATACATGTTGAAGAAGAGTAACTAGAAATCCAACATTTAGTTGATATTATTCATATAATGATAAAAAAAATATAAAAAGCTAATCTAAGATGTTATAGTTTAACCATCATGAATGAATTTATTTTTATATTGATAGGAGAGTTAAATATCTTTTTTTCGAGGTAGAAAATATTATTGAAATTAATGTAGTAACATCCTTAAGATAACTAAATGATATAGTTTTGGATATTAAAATTAATAAAAAGGTTTATTGATGGAACTAATCTAAATAATTATAGACATAATTAGTGGGAAATTGATGATACATATAAAACCATTATGTTCAAAT
This sequence comes from Viscum album, assembly GCA_963277665.1. Classification (NCBI taxonomy): domain Eukaryota; kingdom Viridiplantae; phylum Streptophyta; class Magnoliopsida; order Santalales; family Viscaceae; genus Viscum; species Viscum album. The sequence continues at coordinate 1,720,435,644 of OY728126.1, read as the reverse complement.
TAAATTACACATATAATTATTATATATTAATAGTGATATTAAAAAATGTGGCCCCATAAAAGTTAATCACCATAAGGTCTAGGTATTCTATAAGGATCCATACCTTGTAAGAAGCATTGTGTGATGTTTTTAAATTTATTATTTTCATTACACGAACATTTTAATTTTGAGGGTGAATATTAGATCCTTTCCTCATAATCAAGGAAATATTTTGGCCTTTAATTTAATAAAAATTTCACTTATTTTTCTTATTATTCTTATATAAATTAGATTGAAATAAAATTCCATAGTTAATTAGTTGGAATAAAAAGTAATAATCCCTGTATAAATAGACAATATTACATCACTAATATATATAAAGACAGATAATAATATAAATGTGAATAAGATGAGAAAAAAATAAAAATGAATGCATAAAAAATCACTACATAAAGTTGATCAAAGTGATATGTATCATTTTTATAATTATTTTTATAGTGATACACCAAAATAAAAATGATTATTCTATGAATATTATAAATAAATTGAATATAATAAAACTATTTAAATAGAATATTCTATATTCAAAGAGTATGTTAAAAAAGTTATCATTAAATTAGTCCCTTAAATACTCAATTATTCTAGAGAACTAGTAAATTAAGAGGCCTTGCTTAAGAAAGAGGATATGGGAAGGGAAAGACATTGTTCAAGAAATTATAAATGGAAAAATATCCTATAGAATGTATGGTTTATAATGAATCTTCATTATTACATTGCGATGAGTATCATTCATTGATCAATGAAAAAATACAATATAGTGAGTTTTGGAACACTGTGACTTAAAAAGTATGTGGTAATTTAATCTATGAATTTGAAACATTTTTTTTCATTTCCCAGGATATTATAAAATCTCAACATTTAGAAAGAACTATCAATGTTAAATTTCCTTATAATTTGGTGGAAAAAAAATACCATGATGCATTAACATTATATTAAAATTATCCAATCTATGGAGAAATATTAAAGAGATAAATTTAGAATTAATGAAGCTCAATTTGGAATTTAAATATAAAGGGATCTAAAAGGATTAAAATTCATTAAATGGAAGTGGTAGAAATTATAATGATCAAATTATGAAACTAAAAACTAAATTAGACGGCAGTCTGACATCTGTTGTGAATGAAATGATTTCCCTTAATATGAAATTTCTTGAATTAGACATCAAATTAAGTAATCTATGAGAGGTGCATGATAAAACATTTCATGTTTATGGGAAAAATAACGAATCAATAAAAATTATAATAAAAATATTTTATTTAATAGGAGTAATATCAGTGGAAGGGGTAGAATATAGCCATCCCTTCATTAATGTATAACATCATAGAAAAACCCATAAACCAAATTATATAACTTTTATGAATTATGTTTAATATATTAATTAAGTTTCAAAATTATTATTTTCCAATAGTATGTTCGATACATATTCCATGAAATTCATAAAATTATAAATATAATAAACTTGTATCTATAATAATATAATATCCCCAAATTATTCTCTATATTTGAAAATTAATCCTCTAAAAAGGCTTTATTATGGTGAAACCTTAAATGAAAAAAAGGAAGAGTATTTTTTTAATATTTTTGGTTTTGGTGGATATTTATTCTTTAGGATAATGTGTGTTGTAATAATATGTATGTATATAAGGACTATAGATGGTATATGTTCATGGAGGGTATATCTGAATAGAAGAAGAAAATCATTGATCAGAAGATATATCCATATAATAAGATGAGTATGTACACTAATCATAGATTTAGGCAAACTAATTTTGGTGTATTTTATAATAACTGGTAATGGAGAAGAAGAGGTTTATTATACACCTACAAGGAATATTTCTTATTATTATATGAAGAGAGAACCATAACATAGATAGAATCAAGTTATAAAGAGAGCGGATAAAATTTCCTTTAGATAATAATATATATTGAACTATTTTCAATAAAATAAGGGAGTTGTAAAACAATATCATGAGATGAATATTAAGATGGATTGGAATGAACGGTTAAAATAATAAAAGAAAATTTTACTATCTAAAGATAGATAAAAATATGTACCACTACAATGTTAAACTATTAAATCTTTTTCATGGAAGAAAACTTAGGAAAGTATCAATCATGGATAAAAAGAATAAAATTTGATTTCTTTTTGATAATTTAGACAATGATTTTGATATATTATCCATGTCTATAACTAAAAAACACTTATAGAACCATGTACAATATCTAATATAGAATATGTTAATAAAGAAAAATTATTTTTGAATTATGATATAATGAAAGCTACTATATAAATATAGAATACTTTGGAGGTATCAAAAGAAATTGTGAAGGGGATATATGGGAATAAAGTTTCTCAATAGGTAAAAGAACATAAAATTAATGAGAGGTTTTCAAAATTGGAAACAAAAGTGTTTTATAAATAATATCTAGAATGTGAATACAAAATTTATAAAATGAAAATAATTGTATCAATAATGTTCCATATCATGAAGAGATATTAAATAATAAAAACCAATAACCAAAAAACAATACTGCAATACTGATAGATGTCAACATGAAAATTTTACTCAAGTTATAGATTAATGAATGTAAATACTAAAATTTTAATAAGAAATAATAGTATTATATGATTAAATGAGATTCATGTATTAATAGACCTATAAAATTTTTATATACAAACAATAGAGTCCCTGGATAAAAATCAAATTTTTAGAAAAATTTTTCATGTTAAAAAAATAATTCGAGTTACACTATATTCTATAACTTTTATATTTTATTTCATGTAAATATATTTCCTCTAATTTAAGAATATAACTATTTTAAATGGGATCAACAAATTATTAATGCTGTGTAAATATTGGGAATATGGATACTAGAAAAACAATTAATGATTTGATAAAATATTTAATTATTACATACTAGTGAAATAACAAAATGAATATCTTGAAGATTATCTAATGAATCCATCCATCATAATAATTAAAAATAGAGTGCAACATAATATGTATAGATAACATGAATGGGATGGTGCTAAAATTTATTCCATGAATATCTAATTATTTTGGTAAAATGATTACAATATGGTAATAAAATCAAAATGGTTACCCATGTCTTAGCTATATCATGACTATATAAAGAGTGGGAATTTCATTTGATGTGTATGTTTAAATAAACAGGGAGTAGATTATTTTCCACTATAAATTTCCTATTTATTTTTTAATTTGAGTGAAATGTATACGATTCATGAATAAATATGTTTCACTACCATAGGGATGTTATTTTGTTAAATTTCATCACCTATTGTAATATTTATTGGAGAAAATGTAAAACTTGGATAAATCACTATTGATTTATACATTAGGATCAAACATGTATATATAATGTTTATTAACTAAAGAATAATTTCTATGACAACATGTGTCATCATGCTTCTCTTTATAAGTCGACAATATTAAAACTAAAAAAAAATGGGTAAGAAAGAATAGTTCTAAATAAAATAAATTTCTTAGGATTAGTAAAGAGAAGATGAGTTTGATATAACTCATTCATATCATATGTATTTACTATCAATTGGGTTAATAATAACTTTATTATTATATAGTATTGTGGTACCTAAAAAATAAATATAATGGCCTATATTCAGGAACATATGTTTATTTTTGGAGTAATATCATTGCATTTTCTTCAATCTACCATACCGAATAAAGTTCATATATAAGGAATATAGGGTCTTTAAATATTATTGATTATTGAGGAAGGATAATGTATGGAATAAATTGAGAAAAATAGAGGAAGATATGTTCAATAAAATTAGAGTAGAATAAATATTATTGGTGTAATATTATTGATTTGGAGGATATCATGTTTGATTATAATGTCCTCCCTTCACATCTAATGATTTTGATGATGGTTACAATGCTTAATAAATGTGAAAATGATATTTTGATTACAAAATTATTTATAAAATAATAAAATTAATATTTTTATATGATGAATAATGGGTATATTAATGATTGAGAAGATAATTATAGAATCCATCCTTTTGTGGATAATTTTTAAAAGAAAAACAAAAAATTATTAGTATTTGAGATGTTGAGAATTAATTGAAATTTTAGAAGGATACAAGTAGAATTATTAATAAATATGAAATGTTTTGAAGATGTATTTAGTAATATGGTTTTAAATGGATAACAATTTTTTAGTATCTATTTGTAAAAATATTTCCATGTATCTAATAATGGTTATCATAAGAAACTAAAAAACATGAGTAATCATTGTTCATTAATAAGGTATAACTCTACCATGATGGTAAATATATTTTTATAAACTAATATCATTGTAATAACATTGAAACATGTCAATAATGAAGTACATGAGTTGGTATACACATGTGTGTTAGAGGTTACACACATCCATAAGATGTGGAAATGATTACTGTAGTTTAACATTGGATCTTCCTGGTTTTAAATTATTTGTTTTGGTAAAGCTATATTTTATTATAAAGTGACACCATAATGCTTCCTCTAATGAAGGATTCATTTTTAGTGCATTAATATTACAATTCCTTAAAACATGGATATAAGTACCATATTTTAGATGAAACAACATCTCATTAATCAATTATTAACACCAATTTTGTTTTTATTAACCACATGATGGATATTACACCATAGTATAAAAATCCTAGGAGTATTTGAATAACTATTGTAAATGATACATTAAAGGGTTTTTTCATTCAAACAAACCCACATAGCTCACTACCATGTGATGATTGTTTCAATATATTGGACCACATGAGACATGTTGATCTCGATGAAGTGATGTAAATAATTGAAAAATGCATGATGTCCACATACATTGTAAATGATAAAGGTGGAATATAATTTTGATCCTGTAATAGTTGTTAATAGATGATATAAAACTAACATTACATCATGAAATCATAGTGTTTCTGAGTAAACTGTTCTGGATGTTTATACCACATAAAGATAGTATGTGCGGCTTCTATATATGAATAATTTTTTATTTGTGATTTCTCATCATTTTTATATGAATGTGAACTTATCACGTGATGATAAAGTTGGATTCCATGTTCTGAAGATGATTATATGATGAAAAGTAGAAAAGAAAATTTTCTTGTATATATAGTATGCATTATTGTAAGGATAATACATGATAAAAAACACACAGAATATCAATTATTTGTGATGAACCATGTGGAATACTGTGAATGTGAGGTGAGTATGAAATGATCGATTGATCCCTTAGATAGTGAATTATTATATTGTATATAGAGGTTACTATGGAAAAGGATGGTTATGAAGGTATAAAGGGGTCATTCATATTATTTATGTGAAATTTTATGGAGTTTGTGATGTGGTTGATAGAAAGCATTAAATACAAAAAGTAGAGGAAATGGGATTTTTATCATTATAAGAAGAATCTGTGGGTCTATATAAAATTTGAAGAAATTTAAATTTATTAAAAAAACTAGAAATTTTGGATCTATGTTGGTGGAGTTTTCTATTTAAATACCTCTCAACCAATTCAGCTCGGTGTTGATTGAATATTGAGAAGGTGAAGTCCTCCAAGAGAACTTTATTCTTAAATAAAAACCAATTCATATATGTTTTGAGAGGAAAATAAATCTAATAACAGATAGTTTTATGGAAAAAAGTCTCAAAATAATAAAAGAAGATTCCCATATGACTTTTTGTACAGAAAAGAATATGAAAAAAGATATTTTTAAAAGTATTTTCTTTTCAAACTACATAAAAAATTTCATATTTTATAAAATAGTGCACTAAATTGTTCTTAAATTAATGAAATAATTATGATCCATGAATATTTATATTATATAATGTATTGAAATCTAGACCTTATGTGAACGAGAGAAGATAAATCTTTTTGGATGAGATTATTCAAATAATTATAATCAGTGAGGAAGATCCCACACATCTCATATGAAATATCCCTACATCCGAAGATTTTTATGAGAAAATATTATGTATTATGCATTCATGAAATAATATAATTTATTATGACTATATATTCCATGATAAAAATAGAAAAATGAGAAAAAAATCCTTTTTTGAAAAAAAACATCAAATTTTGTATATTTATTTAATAACTAAATTCTAAAATCCATGAAATTTATATTTTTAAAGTTGAATCTAATTTTTTACTTTATCATGAAAAAATTATCTTAGGTTGAATTTTTTGTTTTTTACTAACAATGTCGAATTTGGGGATGAATTGTAAAAAGTATTAAATTTGAAAATATTTTCACATTTAGGAAAATTTCATATTATAAGAATGATTTATGAGGGTAAATTTTTAAAAAAAAATATTCATAATGTAATATATATCACTTAAGAATACATTTTTTATCTATTAAAACAAATGTTTATCATTTTGGAAACATAATAAATATTTTACTTTAATAAAATAAATTTTTGTTGTCTTTCATTTGAATAAGCATCCATAATGTTTATTTTGTATTATTAATGTTTGTTAATCTAAAAAGTAATTTTTTGGTTAATTATAAACTAATTAATGTCATATTGAACAACAAAATATTAATATTTTTATCATATCATAATTTTTAATTATTAATATAAACATTCTTAAAATAGGTTTTTACATATGTCATGAAAATATTAAAAATAATTTTTATCACCATGTGAATTTTTATTAGAAAAAATAGATTTATTATTTTGACTCATTTGGATCAAATTAGGGAATAATTTCTCTTTTATTTTTTTCATTAAATTTAATCTATATATGTAAAAATTATTTACCATGATAAAAACCAAAATTGGTAAAAGTGAAATATATAATGATAAAATAGTTATAATATTATTTATAACTTGTGATAAAATTTATGGCTGAGTATTGTTAAACCATTTACCATATCATACTCTATTATTTTACATTATTTAATCCATTTAACCACCGAATAGTATCATGTGCAATTATATTATTACAATAATTCCACTCCCCTAACTTATAAAATTAGACTTTCAGCACCCCGTTAATCCAACTCTAAATTTGAATAACTATTGAACTTCAAGACATTTATCTTATTCTATAGACATATCCCATTTTTTCACCCTCTAATCCATAGAAGAAACATAATTTCTACATTTCAAATATATTCTTATAGGGAATGTATAAAATTTCAAGGAAAGCACTAGTCTCTTTCTAATATTGTTCCTTCTCTTAAATTTTCCTTTGAAAATATCATACTCATTATAATATATTTTAATAACTATTAATTACTTATATATTTTTCTGGTTTAATGGGATAATAATTTTATACCCTTTTCCCCTACAATTGAATAATTAAAACATTGTTATATACACTTGGAGACTACCACACTAATGAATAAATTATTTTATCATTCATCGAAAAAAAACATTTTTTATTAAAATATTTGTATTTAATTAGTTAATAAGATATTTATAACATTAAAAATATACTTAATGTATAAATCACTTCATTATTTATTCCCATTATGTGAAATATTAAAACATAAAATATATGTACAAGAAAAATTTCACTTATAAAAATAATTGCATTTGTTTAATATATTATTCCATTGATTATAATGTAATTTTGAAATTTGATTCACCAAATTAATAACATATAAATTGTATCATTAATTTTTTTGAATAATTTTTTTGGATAAAAGGTAAATTTATTAACCAAACACACACATCGAAGATGGTATGCTCTTATTTTAGTCAGTTTAACAAACTATGTGAAAAATGATATAAATTTTTATAATGGATGGATATGAATACTTAATTACTGGTAAGAATATATATTTATGGTAAAATAATTTATTTTATTTAGTTCTGGAAGTCTTATATTACAATTTAAAACATTATGAATATATGAACCATTTTTATTCAATAAATAATAAAATAAGATCATTATAAATTGTAAGGATGTTTGGTCCCAATTTCATTTGTTTGAAGAATATTTTTCTTCATGTATCTAATATATTTTAAATTATATCCATACTACATATTAGATATAAAATCTATTGAAATTTATATTATTCCTATTATCTGTGGTTTAATTTCAATATTACTCATTCAATTGTTTTATATCAATTTTTTTAAAAATTTTATTGATTTTTCCTTGATTGAACCTATTATATTTATTTATAATGGTTCCTCTCTGAAAATAGTTTTACAAGACTATTTTTGTTTTGTTCATTTATTGTAATATAACTAATTTATGCTTTCATTTTTAGAAAATTAAATTTATAAATTTTATCCTTCCTATAATTTTAAGATGTTATGAATAATTACATTTCTATCTAAATAAACTATTTTCCTTCTATATCTATATTCATTATTCCAACCAATGCTCTCCTTTCTGATTATGAATTATAAATTTGTTTTATTTTTAATAATAATAGATAATATAATGACCTATTTTAAAATAAAAATTTATCACTCTATTAATGATGTGGGTTTTACTAACAGTATTTTCAAAACATGATAAATGATTTCTTATTGATGTTAATATTTTTATTTTTAACTCCATATTTCTTATGTAAATTCTTAATGTCTCTTTTAGGATCCATTCTTAAAGTGTTGTTTTAAAAATTCATTAATTTGACCTTCTTTAAAATTAATTTTTAGTATCATATGTTTTTTTTCATCATTATGATAATGTAAATAAACGTTTTATAAAATACATTTTCAAATTTTCAAATAATTTTTTTTTTCAATAAATGACCAAATTTCTTTGGAGTTATATGTAATGATTCACTCTATAAATTCCTCTTTGAAATAAACCATCTAGCTGATTGAACGTTTGTACCAGTTGATATAATACCTAACATAAATTTATGTAGAAGTATTTGGAAATGATATAACCACATCTCCCCTTGAGTTTTCTTGATATGATGAAATATTTATACCTTATGGTGCACAAATGTATGGAAGATAATATATGGGGTAATATATCACACTCAAATTAGTTTATTATAGCTAAAAATATCACTATAAATAAATGGAATGTAATTTTATAAAACCATGTCCTTTAAAGTAACACTACAAGATTTTATCATATGTCTCTTTATAAAGTTAAGCTTTTTGACAGCTTAGGTTGCACACAACACCCATCTTAAAATAAATATGAAAAATTATTATGAAACAGCTCTTAAATTGGTAGGAATGAATAATATTAACCACATTATGAAATTTATATTTTCAATATGTGGTTTAAGATTCATAATATGTATTTTAATGAAATTATATAAATATTACACCACTTTCACACCTAAAATTATATATTTTTCTCAAGACATTTTGTCCATCTTTTGATGGCACGCATGTTTTAAAACTAAATTTTGAAACTTTTATAAAATATATTTGACAAAATATACTCTATTTTTTAAATATTAATATAAAAAATAAATTTTTATGTATTTTTGGTATTTTTATGAAATGTTTTTTTATTAATAAAAAAATACCGCAACTTTTTTGAAATTTTAGTTTCCATAAAATGAATTTCTAATGTTAATTTATATATTAAATATTTTTAAAGAATAAATATATCAAATATAAATTTATTAATTCAATTTGGTTAATTTTAATATATTTTATATTTAAATTAGATATAAATTCATTTCAAACCTTTAAACATTTACACTTTTAAAACACTCTTTCACACCACATCATTAACGTTAATTTAAATTATCATTTGGAAACTTCAATATATTAAATTTTTAAAAATGGATTATATATTTATATTCTGAAGGCCCATACTTATTAAATAGTTCCCATTTATTTTTGGATAATATTAAAAGTAAGCACCATAATTTTAATCACCATGGTTAATGGAAAATCATGTAATAAAGGGACAATATAATATTAGAAATAATATAAAATGTACCTAAAAAATTCCATATTTTTATTTTATAAGTTATTATTGACCCAAATCATTATTGGGATGATTTTATGAGTGATTTAATCCACTTGGATGATTTACGGGATTTATAGTATTTTATTTTTATGAAAAGTGAAAGATGTTATACATTGGTTTTTACCAAGATAAATATTTTAATATGGGTTCAGATAGGAGTTATATTATTCTAAAAATATAAATTTCAAAGATAAAATTGTTATCTTAGTCATTGAATTTTTTTCTCTTAGGGATGAAATAACTACCAAAAAGGATTTCACAATGATGATGTAATTATTGTTTAATTAATGGAAATAACAAATAAATGAGGTTAAAAATATATAAATTAATATTATTTTAGATAATTAATGTTATAAATGGATTTTATAGATGACCATGATATGATAGGGATTTATGAAATGTTATATTTTAAATATATATATTTTTATTAATTTCATTAAAAGTAAAAGTAATGAATAATGTCAAAATTGACATTAATGCTATTAAAAAAATAAAGTTTTATTAAATAGAAAATAATTTATAAAACAAAATAGAATAAGGATATATTGTTCATTTATGGTGCAAAATGTCCAAAATTATTCATTTTTAGTTCTTTTATCATTTTATAGAAATAAGTTTAACCTATAAAACGTAAATATCTATGGTGTAACTATAAGTGTAAAATGTGTTAAAAAAATGGTTAAAACCAAAAGATAAGTGTATAAACATAACCAAAACAACTCAAAAAATTATAGGATTAAGATTATACTACCCATATATCATTAATATGTAATTGGGGTTGGTTAATTGACACTTTTCAATGAAAATAAATGTATATATTATTTAAATCAAAAATAGTTTTAAAATGTTACTCTCTTTTTATTTAATATCATTTTATGTGACCATATAAGGACAATATCAATATATGAACATCAATAAATGACAATTTTTATCATAATAAATTTATTTTCATTTCATACATTTATATTTAATTCTTAGAAATAATATAATTTTGTAAAATGATTCTTGAATACTAAAACTGTATTAATTTAATTAGTAGAAAAATAAAACAATTGATTTTAAAAGCACTAATTTTGATTTATTTATTATGAGTTAATGTTTATAATGGATTTCATAGATAAATAGGATAAATTATATATGTTTTAAAAAATGGACTATAGCACCTAATTTTTCATGTGTTATTTCAAGCCGAATTAAATAAAAAATATACAATTTGGAAATAATTATATTTTATTGAATTAATTTTTTTAGATATTTTTAAAGACAAAAATATTTTAAATAATAACAAATAGGATAATATATGTTCTAATATTTCTTCCTTTATTAATTTATAGTCTATTTATAAGTATTTAGTTCCATAATATCCTTCTTATATATGAATATTTTGAGGATTTCTGGATGTACCCATCACCTCAGTTCTTTAAGAGCACCTCCTCCCTCAATTCATCACCCTGTTTGAGCCATATATGTTGAAATAACTGTTAAAATATATATATTAAATTTCATTAATAATGTTTAAGTTTTTATTTTACTTCAAAAGGACCTCCTCATATAACTACAGAAAAAATTAAAGGATGTTTGTTGAAGAAGAGGCAATTGTCTTTATTGACTCCTTCAGGTTTGTTTATCACACACTTAATATTCATGTGTTGTATCCATGGTAAATTAAAAAATATATATTATCAGACATATTATTATATTTTATTATTACTATGGTACAATAATATTTCACATTTTATCGATCATGCAACAAATTAAAGCATTGCATGTGTGTACATATGTCTTCCTGTATTCTCGTCATGTTGTAATTTTTTTCATCATGAATTTACTTGGAAGGGTATAATGATGAGAATAATGAATATTTATAATTTCTATAACATTATAATTTTCAGAAAAATATAATATACCATCCACTTCTCTACCCTTTCACAATTAAGTGAATCATACTGTCAGTCATGCATACAAACAACTTACCATCTCTACGATGTGATGAAATTAATTTTCCATGTTCAACAAACAATAATGACAATAAAACATAATATAATTAATAATTATAATATATATGACATTAATATATATATATATTTATATTACTGATCTATATCTTATAAAAAACAATGTAGACTTACCCTACAAATCATGCATAGTAAAATGAAAAATTTTACACCCGGTATAGTTATAATAATAAAATATTGCTTGCAGACCATTAAAAAATGATATAATAGGATCATATAAGATATAGAATATCAATATAGTTATCATATAAATTATTAAAATTATTTATACCATTATACAAGAGGTAAAATAATGTTCAATTATGGGAAATCACATGGTTATCATTTTCTCATCTCACTTTTATTTCATTGAAATATGTCTTATTCACTACTTATTTATTTTTTGTGGTGTACAAAAAATTGGTATATAATATCATGAATCTATTTTGGAGTATGTACAATAATCATAGATTTAGGCAAACTAATTTTGGAGTATTTTATAATAACTGGTAATGGAGAAGAAGAGGTTTATTATACACCTACAAGGAATATTTCTTATTATTATATGAAGAGAGAACCATAACATAGATAGAATCAAGTTATAAAGAGAGAAGATAAAATTTCCTTTAGATAATAATATATATTGAACTATATTCACAAAAATAAGGGAGTTGTAAAACAATATCATGAGATGAATATTAAGATAGATTGGAATGAACTGTTAAAATAATAAAAGAAAATTTTAATATCTAAAGATAGATAAAAATAAATACCACTACAATGTTAAACTATAAAATCTTTTTCGTGGAAGAGAACTAAGAAAAGTATCAATCATGGATAAAAAGAATAAAATTTGATTTATTTTTGATAATTTAGACGATGATTTTGATATATTACCCATGTCTATAACTAAAAAACACTAATAGAACCATGTACAATATCTAATATAGAATATGTTAATAATGAAAAATTATTTTTGAATTATGATATATTGAAAGCTACTATATAAATATAGAATACTTTGGAGGTATCAAAAGAAATTGTGAAGGGGATATGTGGGAAAAAAGTTTCTCAGTAGGTAAAAGAACATAAAATTCATGATAGGTTTTCAAAAATGGAAACAAAATTGTTTTATAAACAATATCTAGAATCTGAATACAAAATTTATAAAATGAAAATAATTATTTGAATATTGTTCCATATCATGAAGAGACATTAAATCATAAAAACCAATAACCAAAAAACAATACTGCAATACTGATAGATGTCAACATGAAAATTTTACTCAAGTTATAGATTAATGATTGTAAATACTGAAATTTTAATAAGAAATAATAGTATTATATGATTAAATGAGATTCTTGTATTAATAGACCTATAAAATTTTTATATACAAAAAATAGATTCCCTGGATAAAAATCAAATTTTTAGAAATGTTTTTCATATTAAAAAAATAATTCGAGTTACACTATATTCTATAACTTTTATATTTTATTTCATGTAAATATATTTCCTCTAATTTAAGAATATAACTATTTTCAATGGGATCAACAAATTATTAATACTGAGTAAATATTCGGAATATGGAAACTAGAAAAACAATTAACGATTTGATAAAATATTTAATTATTACATACTAGTGAAATAACAAAATGAATATCTTGAAGATTATCTAATGAATCCATCCATCATAATAATTAAAAATAGACTGCACCATAATATATATAGATAACATGAATGAGATGGTGCTAAAATTTATTCCATAAATATCTAATTGTTTTGGTAAAATGTTTACAATATGGTAATCAAATCAAAATGGTTACCCATGTCGTAGCTATATCATGACTATATAAAGAGTGGGAATTTCATTTGATGTGTATGTTAAGATAAACAGGGAGTAGATTATTT